>JADMNL010000035.1:81380000-81980000 GCA_016271365.2 Neoceratodus forsteri
TTGGCCCTGGGCCCCCATGCATCAATCCAGCATTAGAGCACACCTCGCGGGCTTAATGCCTACATATATGAATATATATATATATGAATTACCTGGCGAGATGGACACTCCAGTCCAGTACTGAGGTGCACTGGTGAAACAGCATGTGGGGAAGTCTGCATACTAAATTACTCTTATTCAGAGGAGGCACAGTCTCCAGTTGTGTGGAGGCTGAACAATGTCTACCTGCTCTATAACCAAGCACACCAATTCTTATTTTTCGAATTTATAATTATTTTGGGGGCTTCAGTTTCTAGTAATGTGAATCCCTCGCCCTACAGTAGCACTAAATTTGTCACAGAGTGGGCTAACCTTGCACTGTACCTGCCTTCATGGTATCCAGTAATACTCATAAACACCTTCAACCATTACTGAATATAGTGTATTTTAGTGGACAGAGGGTACAACTGTGAGCCTAGAGACCCAGGTATGAATCTCGGCACTTCTTACTCACTTTAAGCATGTCCCTGTGCTCAACATCCCCTTCTCTCTGTGCTTAATCCTTCTCCTTCTTTATTACCCATGCAAGATTCCCAGGAGCAAACAATCTCCGCGTAACCTCAATGATGTACCTACCAGCTGCTGCTAACCGTCTGTGGCTTGTAACGTGCTTCAAGATGAGAGAAGATGCATTACACCAAATTCTAACTGTACAAGTCATTTAGAGTGATTTTCCGCGTAGTTGCTTCATAGCCCAATACCTTATAGCAGTGTGAGTTAGTAGTTTTAGCAGGGAAGGGATCACAGCAGTGCGCTGATCCTTCCAACCTCCTCAGTCTGCTCTGCCTCAACTCCGCCCCGTGCTTTCTGAAATAGTGATGTGTGGCCAGGACAGGGGTGAGTTCACACTAGGGTTAAGCGAAGTCGTTTTTGATTTAAAGCCTTAGAGGATTAAAGCAGTCACTTAACCAGTAGGGTAAGCGACTGGTTTAATTTTCCTCTAGGACTGTTAAGAATTACTAAAAACCGGCTTTAAAAACAGCCCCCACAGACTTGTATGGGGCTCGCCCCAGCACTCTCCTTGGCCACACGTCACTATTTCAGACTGCGGGGGTGGAGTTGGGGTGCAGCGGGCTCATGAGGAGGTTGGAAGGGATCGGCTGGCCAACAGTTCGGCACCAGTTATGATCCCTCCCTTTGCTAAACTACTAAATTTAAAATTAACATTTCTGTAGCAGTGAGCTCTATTGCTATAAGGTATTGGGCTATGAAACCAATACCTTATATCGAAAATTACTTTTAAAGCAGCAGTTTTGTCAGTCGACAAAACTCTCATATAGTTGTTTTTTTTTGTTTACCTTCTATGATCTATAATCACTATCTTTTGATTTCCTCAAATATTTAAAAGAGCTTTTATAACTCTATTTACTTAATGACAAATCATTAATGATGGCCATGATTTGCAATATTAAAACATCTTTTCTCTTGATGGTATCTTTACGACTGTAGGTACTGGATTTATACTGTGGATGCATTATGATGGTGCCAGCACGTGTTTCTAATGGTAAACAGCACTGCACCACATATCATAACATTTATTTTTTTCACGGTGGGCAACTGTTAAATTTATAATCAAGTGTCTCCATTCAACAGTGAAATTAAAAGAAAAAAATAGGTATAATGAAGTTTTTACCAGAATTACATTGTTACTTTAAAGCAGCAGTACTAGTTAACCAGGAAGTGTTCATCACTTCCCAGATGTTTGCACTGCCTGGTAGTTTAAAGTTTCAGATTTAACTTTTGCTGTTTACTGCTGTTTTCTGACAACTGGTTCCCCTTGATTTTTAATGGTTATTATTTTGTGTGGATCCACAGGAAATATGGCAGCCCCCTTACCATTTCCTGTTTTTCACCTGTTGTTTGCATTGCTTGTTCTATAAACACTCAGCAGACAAAGAAAGGGACAGTGCATTCCAGTTACATCAGATGAAATAACCAGTGAGAGAGTGGCAGCACCTCATTTCCCTCAGAATCCAATATGGCACTCCTGGCAAGGGTCTGTGCTAAATTATCAGAAAAAATAAAGAATATGAAGAAAACAAAACAGAATTAAAAGCAAAGGATTCTAGTTTTGTCAATTGTGGGGCTTGTTTAATAGAAGTGTTGCATAAAGTACATCTTCATTAACTAGTACTGCTGCTTTAACAAACTAACATAAAGACTAACAAATACTGCGGCTGCCGCCATCGTACCTCCAGCCTGAGCTTCTCGTACATCACGGCTAAATGTTCTTCCATGCTGGGCTCATTCTTCTTGGTCCTCTCTGCATTCTCAAGGGCTGTGGTTGCATGGAAGGAGAGCACATCACTCCGCTGGTGTACACAGTCTGGAGAGTGGAATGGCATTCTACAGAACTCTGTCTCAAACAAACTGCGGAAGGAGTCCAGCTGCCACCCGCTCATATCCCATATGGGGGACCCCAACTTCCCATGCTCGCTACAAGATGGTGCACTGCCACTCAACTGCAGGACAGGCTTGTCATCAGGGCTCGGCACGAGCTGCGGCCCACTTTGGTGTCTCACCGCAATATCATCTTCTTTGTGTCCATCCACAGTAGTGACCGAGTTGACAATACTCTCAAGGTGGGACAGTAAAAGTGCAGTTCTGCAAGAATGGTCTGGTTTTAGGTTCATGAGTGCTGAGGTCTGCGCTATCTGGGCAACCAGGAGCTCTTCTAGGTGGTCCAGCTGGGAATAGGGCACCTCCAGCTGAGTCTTTTCCTCCCGGCCCCTGTTACTGTGTAATAGATGCACACTGACCTTCTCATCAGGGACACACATAACCGACTGAACCCTGACGTCAGTGTTCGGTGCCCTCAGCTCTCGCAGACTGTGATAGTAGCTGCAGAATGGGATTTGAGAAGGTTCCAGGGCTGGGTTGTAATTGGCTGCAAGTCTTTGTGCTGTTGCTGCTCCTCTAGTAGTGCAGGTCTCAAATGAGTGCCTTGAAGCTAGACAGCAGACATAACTAAGTGGAGCGTTCACCCAAGGGGCACTGGTGATCTGGTGTACAACTGCACTGCTGCATGGCTCAGGACTCTGAAAGAAGAAACATTTCAAAATCAGCGAAAGAATACTGACGTACACTAACAGCTGTGGTACTGAAGACAAATCTACCAGCTAAGAGGAGGCCCAAAACAGAGGATTTACTTGTTTTGCGCTCCAGCAAATTTGATCTTTCCCCTTTATTTTTATGAAATTCCTTTCTCTTTCAAAATTTAGGTGTATCCTAAGGTGTCTATCTTTCTTGAAGGAGAACTGCACTAGATTGTAAGTCATTTTTCCCCTGATAAAGCAGTGTTTTTTTTCCCCCTCTATACATTGTACGCGCAGTTTCGCCTTGGCTGCTCCCTTCAGACCAATCCCCCACCACTTCAGCATCTCCGGGACTTAACTTCAGCCTACGCCCTCTTTCACAGGGCTGCAGTGGTGCTTGGTCACCAGATGCGGAGCCTGTGGAGGGTCTGTCATTACCTGCAGTCCGGGATGTTTTCCTCCCTTGGTTCCCATCCCTGTTGCTGGGGTGCACACACCAGATGTGTGTATATGGAGGTGCGCGCACACACCAGCGAAGTCCCACAGCACCCTCCCTTCTCTGGCACCCATCGGACCCACACTGCCTTCAGACCTCCACCCAGGGACAGTCATTCGTTGGGAGAGAGCAGTCCTCCGGACACTTGATCCTCTCCCTCCCCAGCCAACCCCTAACAGTCCAACTGCACCATGAACACGGGTCGTCAGCGTGGCAGGAGGTGAGGCACGGATGTCTCAGCCCTCCATGCCACTGGGCCGGCTGTGAAGGTGTGTTTTAAATGCTGGTTCCAGTTGAGTTATAGTTTGATCTATTCTTGCCTATCAGTGACCTCAGTGGTTGTTTTATGATTTATACTCTGCTGTTAAACTACCCCTTTAGAGCTGCAGTTTATGTCCCTCTCAAGCACGGAGTTCTACAGCAGAACACGGATGCACTGTACCAACACTGGAAGAGTTAAGCAAGGGACACGAACTACAGTTCTAAAATGGCAATGACTGACTGTGTGTAAATCAGAAACACTCACCTGGATGACTAAAAAGCCTGTATTACTGGAACAGTAACAAGGATTCAAAAACTCAACTTCTAAAGTGAAAAATGATTTACGGGTTTAGCGCAGTTCTCCTCTGAGGATATAAATGTAAACCTGGGAGTGTCCTCCCAGAGGACAGAGTTGTACAATGACGATGTGCATTCACTTCCACTGAAAACTGTTTACATTTGTTGTGCACGTTATGGCGAAAATTTGACCAATGCTTTGTTTTTTTTGTTTTTACTCTATTTTGGATTGCCCCATATCTCCTGTCTTGTAAGATACCTTTTCCCCATTATAAGTCTGCTGCTTTTTCACTTATTTTTCCATTTGACATATCATAAAAGGAATACTCCTTTTAAATTAGAATCGCCAGGCTTTCATCATTATTCTCAGCTGTTTCTGTAAACCCACGGCCCAAGAGTTCTGGGAGCAGTGTTTGCTGCATGACAGTTTTTTTTTTTTTATTTTTTATTATTGTTCTTTGGTAACTGGTTAAGGCCCACAAGGCCCGCTTACTGGGTGACCTGGGAGCACGGGGGGTGGTTAAGTGACTTGCTTAGAGTCACACAGTATGCAAATAGACGTTGTGGGAATCAAACCACCTTCTGCTGAATGTACCAAGCTTGTTACACTAATCTCTAGGCTATACCACCAAACCTTTTAGTCACAAGACAACTGACGTTAAAACAATTGCTGTTTAAAAACAAAGAAAACAGATGAAAAGCTGGTGCAAGTCATATTAAAAGAAGCACTCCTATTATTTATTGCAAATGTGAAATAAGCATTTGTCAATTCCAAACATGTTTGCTTGCATGCTGTTACACACTATAACAACAGTATCTTAAAGTTACGGGCAGACCTTTCTTACCCCCAGTAGCCACTGTCTTGCAGACTTTGGGTTCCACAGTGCAAAAGAGTACAGAGCAGAACAAATGGGTGAACAGAATAAACAGCATCTTTATAAGTTCACTGTTTTATAATAAACTTTGTTTTTTGATATTCTGACCACAAATTTTTATCATAGTCTTTTTAGGACACCACCTTATGAACAAGATGGGTCGAATTTTTAAAATCCCATCTGAAAGGTCACCAGCACAGGGGGAGGATACGGGCAGAGTTTTGGGGGAGGCCATACATAAAATGGCAGAGAGGAAATAATAATCATGGGTGATTAATGTACCGGATGTGGACTGGAACATCCAGGCTGCAGCTAGGAGCAGGGTCAACCTAGACTCCCTGCAAGGGTCATTTCTCAGGCAGCTGGTTACAGATCCCACTATGGATGAGGAAGTGCAGCTTTTATATGCAAGAAGGTTTCGCCCACCAACCAGAAAAGCGACGTCATCAGCAGCTTTGTCAGGACTGGGTGTTGACGCACACCTACTGCAGGCTCAGCTGCACTGGCTGCTCACAGTACACAACTCCATGCTCCCACACGGCTGCAGCGGCACCAATATGTTTTGCAAGTGTGACAACAAACTCAGAACTGGATAACAGAGTATTTTATGACACAGGTGATAAGGGGCAATCTAAAACAGAATAACAAAGTATATAGCTTAAAATGTTTACCGCTGTATTAACTGTAGCCAAAGCAAGTGAGCAGTGCAGGGAAACATATGCCTTGTACTGTCCGTCTATGGGCGCTGGAATTAACAAACCAGTAAGCCACCAGTCTAGGACAAGCCAAACGTCATGTTGGCTCCAGGTCTCATAATCCAAAGTGCACAACACAAAGCCAGATTACACACAGTTCCACCATTCTTTTTTCTTCAATGTATTTACCCAGGATAACCCAGCTGAGCTGTATTATCTCATTTTAATCTAGGTCCTGCTTTTGCCCTTTTTCACAGCTGGCTTGACTAAATGCACTAAGAGATTAAAGTAGCAGTATTTGCCAGTTGGCAAAAAAAAATTTAATCACGCAGTCTTTTAGCAAAAAATGTATTTCTGGCATCCTAGGCTTCATGCTCAGTTTATTTTCAGTTTTCTCAGATATTGTTACAACAGCTTTTACACCTAATTTTTTAATGATTCACATAATTAAAGATGGCTGCTACACACAATTTAAAACAAAAAATCTCTTCCACCGAGGTCACCTGTGGAATGTATATGCTAGATTTATACTGTAAATGTAAGTAAGATCGTACAGTCACATTTTTCTGATGGCAAACAGTCCAACACTGTACCAAGATTTTTTTTTTTGTGACAAGCATGGCATGAGAATGGGATCTTTTAAATAATTCAAAATCCTGTATCCTTCCTTATGGTTCAAGAATGAAAGAAAACAAAAAGGAAAATGTGTACCTTGCTATTTTTTCCACTTTCATGGACAGACTAGATGGATCGCAAGGTCTCCTTCTGCCGGCACTTTCTTATGTTCTTATGAATATTACTGGTGAAAAACTATATGGTTATTAAACACTGCTGCTTTAAGTGCCCTACACCAGGTCACTCAGTAAGTGGCTGTGGCAGAATCCGCTTTAGCTATTAGACCATACTGCTTCTGAAGCAGCATCTGGCATTGAGCCACATTAGTTGAACCTTGACTCCCA
Organism: Neoceratodus forsteri; assembly: GCA_016271365.2. Classification (NCBI taxonomy): domain Eukaryota; kingdom Metazoa; phylum Chordata; order Ceratodontiformes; family Ceratodontidae; genus Neoceratodus; species Neoceratodus forsteri. Next base: position 81,386,658 of record JADMNL010000035.1, read on the forward strand.
TTTTAGCAAATGGTCACTTAAACAACTGAAAACTCTGTTTCAAAATCACACTCCATAAACCTGAATAGAGCATGCCCCCGCACTCTCCCCATACATGCGACATAAAAACAGAGTGCGGGGGTGTGTCCAACAGCCAGGAAGTGGGAAGGGATTGTGCGGGTAGTTCCTTGGGGCCAATTTACAATCCCTTCCCTTCCTGCAGGGGTATAAAAAAAATGATCTGCTAATATCACAGAGGAGCTCCCAGGGAGGTAAGGGAGCTTCCTCTTATTTCTGTTCAGATTACAAAAATAGCAGGAAAGGTTCTCCTTAAGATTGAAGACAGCCGCAGCAGTAGTGGGGACAGAGGCAAGGGGATGTCGAGATTCAGTGTGCAACTTGGTAATTTCCCCGAGGGAAAGAAAAAAGCTTAGCCCATCATAAATAAGCCCAGAAAATGTGTGATTAATCACACAAGGAAAAAAAAAACCTGCCCTCTCCCTGTCAGCCAGATAACACCTAGGGTCATACAATTCACGCAGCAAACAGCACAATTGGGAGAAGGGACAGAGAGACAGATCAGGTAAAAAAAAAAAAAAGCACACCCTCTGTAATGCTGGCATACCATAGTGGCACATCTATATTAAACTTATATAGTATACATTTATATACTAAACTTCGTCAGCACCTCCTCTTGCTGAGCCGTTGCAAATGCCCAGAATTCTCCCCCGCTCCACACTGTTCACTATATTTCTCACCTAGCCCCTCTCCCCCTCACCCACTCACCCTACTTGCCTTTTTCTGACAGCCTTTGTAGTCTTCTCTCTCTCCCCCTGATCCACTTTTCTGCCCACTGATGGCACTTGAATGTAAATATAATCTTTACGCATTTAAATTGTATTTTTATGCCGTCTCTGTTAGTGGTTTAGCCTTTTCTATGCACTGTATCTTGGCTCCTCAATCTATGTTTTATAGTCCTGTCATTTTGCATCACTGTATTGCTGTAACTCAATGTTATTGCCCTATGTATACCTTTACAACATCCATACCCCTCAACTGTCCCTGATTTGGCCTCAAAATTTTCCTCTGTCCCTTGTAAAATTTATGTTTTTGTGACAGAACGGTGAGGATTAAAAGTGCAAAATAATTAAAGTTACAGACTTGTTCTTCAGAAAATGCATCTTAACGCAAATCCCTTTATTCTATCACATTTCTGAGTGAATAGTACCAGGTTTTAAGATGTGTCCCTGATTTGGGGTCATTGTCCCTGATTTTCTTAAGCCTTGTCCCTGATTCATGAGGCAAGAGGTTTCGAGGTATGACAACATCCTGTATTCTTTGTATGATGTGGAACCAGAGCCTCTGGCTCAGAGATATACTGGATATTTCAAATAAAATAAAAAATAAAAAATATTACTTTTTATAAACAAAAAAGAAAAAAGGAAATGGCCATTTCTGAAAACAGAAAATCTCTGGCTCTAATTGGGGGTTATCCATCGCTGAAAATGTATTTCTTACCTCCTTTGCCTGGCTGTAATGGTAAGCCTCTCCACTCTTTCCTTTACAGATATGTCCTGTACTTCGTCCACAACTGCCACCGACAGCTCTACCGCACCCCCCTAGAGTTCCCACAAACCCCCGCAGGGCTATGCCCTGCCGGTACATGGAAACTGCCATTAGTTGCTCTTATTTTCAGGAGATCTCTGCAGGAATCAGCAGGTGGGGGATGCAAGTTAAGAGCCTGGGCAGATCAATCTCCGCACAGATGTCTCAGAGTTCCACAACTACCTCTCTTCACCTTCCACTCCAGCCTCCTCAGCCACTGTTCAGGTAAGCAGCCAGACGCAGATCTTCCATCACTGCACAGTCCCAAGGCCCAGCCAGCACATGAACTTTGGCCTCTGAAAAGATGAGGCTGCTGGTGCAAAACAACCTCACTCCAGGGAATGAAGGCGACTCAGGTAGAGATGTAGTAGGAACAGCAGTGCTCAGGTGACACAGCTCAACCCAATTTCCTTATAGCAAGACTCTACGCTGGCTACCTGAGAGAGAAACAAACAAGGATGCGTGAGAGCAGCTGGGCAGGAAACACTTAAACATCAAGCATAATTATTAAACAGCCAGAAAAATGGCCAACAGAAAAATCAGGCACACTCGAGCTAATAATTCACATATTTAAAAAAAAAAAAAAAAAAGTCTACTAACATCTGACATCCAATTTCATTGCTAGTCAAAATATAAAACACTTTTTATTTTTTTTTTTTATTATTTTTTTTTTTTTACAAAAAATGGAAATCTGGTCTCCAGTGGCACCACTGGAGTTTCAGTAGGTATTTTAAGTCGTTGGCAAACTGCCACCACCAAAACATCCCCCCCCCTCCAAAAGACATGACCTGTAATCAAACCTTACAAGCAAAATAAACTGCCTTTCCAATTGCAGCAGCTATACATAATCGGCACAGTGTGAAAGTGTTTAATAAATAGTAATCTGGGGAGTGGTACGTTAGAACGCTGTTGACAGGATGAATACCAGTTGTGAATTCTGTACATGTCCGTTAGTAATACTGGGACAAACCAGTCTGTGAGCTAGTGAGGTAGTCATCAGTTTGGGCTCTAGCTTTCAAAATCTGATAGCCAAATCAATATTTTTAGTGGCCATCCTTTTTAAGGGATCAAAAACCTCTTTGTGGGCAGGTAGCCAGTTGGCTGGCAACTTTCAAAATCCAGTAGCCAAACCAGTTTTTTAGTAGCCACTGACCACCTGATTTGCCCATGCTGTATTGGCGTAAACATTGCTGTCAAAAGATCAAAATAATGACTCTTTACAAATCTGCACATGCAACCAAATTGCAAATACAAATATTACTGAGGCCATGCATACTCTCCTAATTTTTAGGGAGGTCTTCGATTTTGCCTCAAAAGTGAGTCACTGAAGAACAGAGATTTGATACATAAAATCACCTCTGACCTTAAAGTTACAGGACAATTCTGCTTCAGATATATATTTTTTACCCCAAACCATTTAGTGTGCAAGTGATCCGAGCTGATATGAACACACCCTTATACCCCAGCACTTCAGGCTTCCCTCTCCCCACCGCACTAAACTCTCACTGCCACACGCCACCTGGATCCTGGGTGATCCGCAGGTGCTATGATCTAGACCTAGCTGTTGCCTTGATGGGTGGGCTTCCCAGCAGCTAGCTGGACAAGGGAACAGACCGCAACATTTAGGAAAAAGGCCCCTTCTCTGGAGTTGGTACAGTCAAGGGCTGGATGACAAGGGGTGAGCACAGGGATCATCAGATGTGCAAGAGTTAGGCAATCCTTCTAACAGAAACATACATCTGCCACAGTATTCTGTGGGGAGGGTGTCTTGGCAGCGTATAGTAATCCATTAGAGATCTCATGGTATCAGTTTCACGGTAGTGATACTGTTGGCAAATTCTGATACTGTGACAAATGTGGCGCACAGTACACTGTGGTTTTCAAGCCTTTCAACTAATTTTTAAGAACAATTGCCCTTTCAATGTCCACGCTCTCCAACAAAAGAACTCAGAGACTTTTCTTGTATTAAATAACTATTTCCCTGATACTGTGGTATTGATGATTACTGTGGTATTGCACGTCCCAGTTATCGTACTGTCAAAATTTGATACTGTGCCATCTCTATAATCCATACTACCACCACCAGTCACTCCTAAAGCAGCATGCTTCGAAGCCCTCTGCAAGGAGAGGAGCATCTGTGTGGTTGCTCCTCCTTTTTCCCCCTGCCAGCCTCTACTCAAGACATCCCAGGCTGGGCGTGAACCTGGGTTGCAAGCCTGTCTGGGTGCTCTCCCACAGCTCAGCACCCTGGGACAGCTAATATGTTCACTTTTAAAAGATAATTTCCCTTAACAAGAGGAATGAGCCAGAACTGCCCTATGTCTCCATCGATCTTGGCCTTTACAACAAAACCTTCTGTACAGCAGGTATTACAAAGTCATGAAGTGAAAAGCATGAAAGTGACAGACAGGGGCATCAAGTGACATATACCACTACACAGTTGTTGACAAAAGCCCTTCCAATCAAGGGGGAACTGGGAGGGCAAAGCTGGGTGTGTGCACCAAGGATTGCCACCATCGCCAATAGCTACAGTAAACTGAATTTGGCTATCTTTTTGATGTTTCCAGTCGCAGCTTTGGCTAAAGCATTTAGGCATTATGAATTTTTACAGTTCAGATAACCGGATATAGTGGCTAATCCAATTCATATGAGGCAAAAATTGGTGCATTTCAGGTACAGTGGCTAGGAGGTTTGAGACCTTAGACCTCACCAAGCAAGTTGGATCAGTAGAAGAGGAACAATCTCACTGGGGATGCTAGATGCCTTATTGTGGCCAGCTCCATTCTGTCACTTACAGATTATGGGCTCCCTGTCTATGCAGCTGCCTGAGACTCGGTGCTAAACAGATTAAAGTTTTATCTGTAATATGGCATGCTGCTTTGTACTTGGTGCCGATAACCGCATTCATAGTTGTATCCTTTATGCACTCACTAACTGGCTTTTACCCAGCAGAATAAAGCTCCAGACCTGTTTACAAGTCAATAAGGCACTCTTGGGCTTAACACCCCCTGCTTTAACAAACTGCTTACACATTGTCCCCAAGCAATGCAACACAAGGGACATGGCCAGGAATCTCTTGAGTCTCCTTTTTGGGCATACTCTGCTGGGCAAGTGGCCATTTTCTGCTGCCTTTGCAGTCCAATGCAACTGCAACTGTTAAAGTATTATTTGGTTTCTCTCTGTACGTTACCCGTGACTTTTTATACAACAACAAGCTGCGTGGATTTCTTTTTTCAAAACTGTATTTTCAAAACCCGTCAAACGCTACCCTCTCTCACTCCCACCCTCCTGTTCCACAACTGCCCACTTCCCCCTCCCACTAACTACTACCTCCCCTTGACAAAGCCTCACCTTGGCTGCTAAAACATGCATTTCTGCAGACTGGGAGCACCCCGTCTGAACTGTAATATGACTGTTAAACACTGTACTGCACTTAATTAGTGCTGCATTAATATGTTTCTCTGGAAGTGTGGTCCTGTTTCTGCTTATTTCTTGTACCCTGCTTAATGCTGTAACTGCACACTAATACCACTTGTTAGTTGATGTCTTTCTGTTCTGCAATGTTTCATCACCTGTAAATGTCTTGTATTCCTTGTTGACTTGGAGCCTTTGTAAACGAGCCCCCGGCTCAAAGGTATTAATCTGAATTTGAAATCAATAAAATGTTCTACCTTAAGTGCTTTGAGCCTGACTGTACAGCATTTCCTCTGGAACTGCTTACCATACCTGTAATGTTTTTGATGATTATGTATTTAACACAGAACTTGCATAGATGAGCACTTGTGCACAAAGGTAACTGCCGAAGTTTTCAATAAATAAGTAAAGAGCTTCAGGAGTGGAGCTCCCCTTAATGAAATGCCACATTGGCTGAGCAAAAACACAACAATGTAGAAATAACAAGGGGAGACCATTCTAAACAAGCATTTGTCAATGCCAAATGTTGGTTTGCTGGCATTGGTAGTGTAGGAGTTAGAGAAATGAATAAAAGGAATGGCAGTGAAGTATTGAATGGATGCCAACCCCACCCCCACCCTGCAGAGACTGACAGGCATTGGGGGTGTGCCTTTGGGTCGTCAGCCATAATGCTCATGCCATTTCACCTCACCGCAACCTGAAGATAGGGTGTTGCGGTGTGCCTTGGGGTCTTCAGGCCTTACACTCACCCCATTCCATAAGGAAATATGTTGAGATGGGAGCAGTATAGGAGAATGGGGTGAACTTTGAGGCTGAAGACTCCAAGGCATATATCGATGCCTATCACTGGCTGCAGGGTGGGGGTGGAATGGCGTGAGTATTACAGCCGATGATCCCAAGTCACACCCCTGACGCCTTTCAGTCTCTACAGGGTGGGGCGTCACAGTTGGAAACCCTAACGCCCCGGGTGTTTGTTGGTATTTTCACTCCAAATTTTCAAAATAGGCTTTTTGTGACTCCCACCTCATGAACAGTGGTACTATCAGCTTGTTACCCGAAAGGTGATTTTGCACAGCGACTACACCATTTGGCACCACAGGTGCGAACACACATTTTGGCAGGATGTGAAAAAATGACGACTGTACTGTTCATGAGGTGGAGTGAAAATATGGCAATGTAAAAAATCTGGAGTGAAAATATGAAAAATTTGCGAAGTTACGAGCATGTGTAGAAACTGCACAATGCATTCCTGTAACGCAATCAGTTTTTGGAATTTCTTTCACCAATTTTTCAACATGGGCATTTCTGGACCTCTCCCCATGAACAGTGGTACTGTGATTTTTTTGCTCTGTCCCAAAAGTTGATTTTCCACAGCGTCCACGCCATAGGTGTAAAAAAGTTTTGGGCAGGATGTGAAAAATGACAGCAGTACTGTTCATAAGGACGTGTGAAAAATGGTAATGTTGAAAATCTGGAGTGAAAATATAAGACAAAGTCACGAGCGTGCGTAGAAACTGCGCAACACACACTTGTAAAGCAGTCATTGTTTGGAATTTTTTCACCAAATTTGCAACAAGGACCTTTTGGTACCTCCCCATATGAACAGTGGCACTATTGTTTCGTTAATTGGCCCTGAAAGGTGATTCCACGCAGTGACCACAAAAATCACCTTCCGGAACACAGTAACGAAATGACAGTGATATGCTCATGACATAGGGTCCCAAGAACCCATATTGAAAATCCGGGGCCAAAAATCACAAAAAAATGGCTGAGATATCAACCTAAGTTGAAACCCCCCACCGAGTTCCATTATAAAGCTCACCCTCATTTCTTCACTTTGCAGTAGGCCTTTGAAGAGTCCGGACATGTCCTGCACTGCAGAAGATCACTACTCCTGACCTCCGGAGGTAAGTATGGGGGGTGCACAGAGGAGGGTGCGGATTGGGGGAGGCAGGCGGGGAGACCCACGTGGGATCATTTTCTGTTTCACAGGTTAAAAGACTATGGGGACAGTTTTTCTATTTTACAAGGGAAAACAATAAAAAAAAATATTTAGGCACACTGGGGTAGGCTCCCAGTGTGCCACAATAGTGTGAGGGAGGCATGCCATTGCTGACATAGGGATTGGGCACCCTGTTGTCGGCAAAGAACACAGGTTGGGGCAGGCACACACCGGGAATGGGCATCTCGGTGTTGGAGCAATTATTTTGCCCTGTCACTGAGGCACAAGTCAGGAAGCACAGGAAAAACCAGTAGCAGCTGTAAAATTTGCATCGAGAGTTTTATTTGTACTAATAGTTACATAAAAAAATAATATTGCTCAGTATAACTATTTACAAAGACCAAATAAACGGAAAAAGCCCGAGTTTTTCTTCAGTCTCTGTGTCCATCTGCAAGCCACTGCAGCTCTGTCTTTTTATAAGTTCTTGCAACAACCCCCCTTCTTAACAAGCATCCATTTTTTTCAAAAATGTCCTTGTACGTATCAGGCAGATGCTACTAGAATACAGTGTCCCAGAACAGAGAGAGGCCCCCTTTTTCACAGCTCTTGCAAAAGGCTTAAAAATGTGCACTCAGGTAACCTCTTGATTTTCCAATAGTTTTTAACAATCATCTCAAACTATAATTATATACATTTCAAAAAATAACACTATATAATCTGTATAGAGAGGAATCCCAATATCAGTGATCAATTCCTAGATCCCACAGGAAAATGTGGTTGCGCAACCAGACAAACAAGAGACAGGAAAGAACAGAACAGATCCCTGCATTCAAACTCTTTCCATAACAACTGGAACGGGGTACTATTCCACCCTGTCACATACATCCCCCTCCTTAAGAGGGAACCTGTTTTATCGAACAGGTTTCCAAAACTTTCTATTAATTCTCTAACATAAGCGTCTAAGTTTCAGAAATTAAGCACACGTGCAGTATCATTGTTTTCTATAACAAAACAGCAAAACAGTAATGTTTAAACTTGTACATTCGCTTTTCAACCTTCAGAATCCTCAATTCCTGATCCATATCTTGACATAAAATCTGCATTGCTATTCTGTTTACCAGAATTGTGTATCACATTGAATTTAAATGGCTGTAGTGCCAGGTACCACCTTGTGATACTGGCATTTTTATCTTTCATTTGGTTAAGCCAACAGAGAGGATTGTGATCTGTTACAAGTACAAAGTCAGTTCCTGACAAATAAAACTCAAGGGACTCCATTGCCCACTTTGCTACTAAACATTCCTTTTCAACGGTGACGTACCATTTCTCTCTGCCATGCAACTTCCTACTTATGTACAGAATATAATGTTCTGTCCCATCTATATTTTGACTCAGTATTGCACCTATGCCTATCTCTGATGCATCTGTTTGTAACAAAAATGGTTTCTCAAAGTCTGGGCTTCTTAAAACAGGGGCTGAACATAATGCAGCCTTAATGGCTTGAAAAGCTTCATCACACTCTGGGGTCTTTTTTCACATTATTTGGGTACTGTTTTTTCGTGAGTTCAGTAAGGGGAGTAGCTAACTCAGCAAAGTTGGGAACAAATCTCCAATAATAACCAGCCAGCCCTAAAAAATGACCCAACATGTTTCTTTGTTTTAGGAAGTGGGCTGTTAGCTACAGCTTCAATTTTATAAATTTTTGGCTTAACTTCTCCATTTCCCAACACATAGCCCACATATCTGGTTTCCTGCATGCTGAATGTACATTTGGTAGGATTACTAGTCAGACCTGCATTTTTGATAGCTTGGATAACTGCTCGTAGGTGTTCCAGGTGGCTTTCCAGTCTGGAATGTACACCATGACGCCATCCAGGTATGCAGCACAATAACCAGTATGAGGTGATAAAATTACATCTGTGTACTGCTGGAATGTAGCTGGCGCACCATGTAAACCAAATGGCATGGTGGTGAACTGATAGAATCCTATGGGGTGGCAAATACAGTTCTGTCTCTGGATTCTTTAGCTAAAGGCATCTGCCAGTAACCTTTGGTGAGATCGAGGGTACTAACACACTTTTCACTCCTCAGTCTGTCCACCAAATCATCTATTCTGGACATAGGATAACTGTCAAATTCTGTCACTTGATTAAGTTTCCTAAAATCAAGGCAGATTCTAACAACCCCTTCTTTTTTGTTTACAGTTACCACTGGAGATGACCAAGCACTCCTTGACTTCTCTATGATACCCAATCATTTCATTTTTTGTACTTCCTTAATCACGTCAGCTCCTAACCACTCTGGCAACCTGTATGTCTTTTGCCTAATAGGACAAGCATTCCTTGGCACTATTACATGCTCGACCCCTTTTGCGCGGCCTGATACTGTGGTAAAAGTACTATTAAATGGCTTTAGCACATTACGAATGTCTGCAGTTTGTTCAGAGGTCAAGGAAACATTCACCTTTACAGCATCAGCAGTTACAGTTTGTTCCAGTCTATTGTAAGCAACATCAATATCTTCCTTATCAGTTTCTGGTAAAACTAGCAAAGCAGCTTTTGGCATTTTTTCAACCCATTTCTTGAGAAGGTTGGCATGGTATATCTTAGTAGGATTTTTCCTGTCAGGGGTCTCAAGTCTCGTAGTTTAACGGTGCCAGTATGTTTAACCATTCTATAAGGCCCTCGCTACTTCATTAACAGTTTATTTTCTGTTGCAGGGAACAGTAGCAAAACCTTTTCACTTGGCTCAAAAACTTTTTCTTTTACCCCATGGTCATAATATACCTTCTGCTGGTTTTGGGCATCTTCCTGATTACTACTGGCAATTTCAACATATTTTGCCAGCTTCTTTCTTAGGGCACACATATAAGACGCTACAGATCGTCTGTCTGAGGGTGATAGGGGAAGGATCTTATGGCAGTGGTATCTAGTAGTCCGTACAGCTCCTTAAGCAATGCAGCACCAAAATTACTACCCTGATCAGTAATAATATGTTTAGGTATGCCCACTCTGCTGAAAATTTTTGCGAGCTCTGTTGCTACTTTTGGGGCTGTAACAGTATGCACTGGAACAGCCTCTGGGTATCTAGTAGCACAGTCACATACTACCAGGATAAATCTATTACCCTTTTTACTTTTGTCTAAAGGACCAACCACACCCATTGCAATTCTCTCAAAAGGCACATCTATCAAGGGTAGGGGCACCTTGTCTTTTCTAGTGACTGGGGCTACTTTCTGACACTCTGCACAAGAATTACAACTGATAGCAACATCCTCATGAATTCCAGGACAGTAAAATCTATACAGCAATCTGGCAAGGGTGTGATCCCTCCCAGAGTGACCTGCCATAGGACAACTGTATGCTATCTGTAACAACTCTGTTCTATACTTCTGTGGTATAATCAATTGTTCTGTTTGTTCCTGTGTCTGAGGTTTAACCCAAACTCTGTACAGTAACCCATTAAATTTTTTAAACATTGGTCCACCCTGTTTTGGTTTCACCTCCAGCTGCTTAAAAATAACCCTGGAGAGAAACACTGTTAACTGACTGTGATTTTCTTTCAGAACAAGCTATCAATTTAGTTTCAGCATTTTCATATTTTAACCCTTCATGTCCATCAGTCATTTGTTGCCACAGTTTCTTCAAGCATCGTCTTTCTTTCCTGGATTTCCAGATCTTGGAGCTGTGCTCAAAAAAGTCCGAATTAAAATAGCTGAAAGGAAAAAACGTGTCCCTACCACCTGAAATGTTCTTTGCCTGAGCTCTTGTCACCACAGCTGCTGAAACATCAGGATTTACTCCTTCCCTGATTAACTTAGTAAATCCTGGAAAATCATTTCCAATAATCACAGGTACAGGTAACTTACAAACTCTCCCGCTTTCATTTGGTGCGACACACCCTTAATGGTCAGAGTTACTTGGGTGGTGGGATAGTATCGAGTGTTCCCATTGATGCAGATGACATCAGTACCTGGTCCTTTTGCACACCGTTTTCCCAGCACTCCAACATGCACTAGGGTCTGTCTGCTTCCTGAATCAATGAGTCCCTTTACAGACTTATCCCCCACCTTCTTACCTGTTAAGTATTTGCCCAAATTTGCCAAGGACAAATCTGCTCCAGTGTCACTCTCCTTACTATGGCAATTTCTTGCCATACGGCCTGGCTTATTACAGTTACAGCAAATAACATCTTTGGGCATAGATTTGTTACCCCCACCAGAGTTCTTATCCAGCTTGGCATTTAAATGGGAAAAAGAATGTCTTACCGGTGCTTGGCTGTTACCTTGCTGCTGTGGCGTGTGTCTGGCCATTTGGTAGTCCTTGGCCAAAGAAACAGCCTTTTCCCCACTTTCTGGTTGGTGTTCCTTTACCCAAAGCTGCACATCTGTAGGCAGCATGTTGATGAATTGCTCCATGGCAAATGTGTTGATCTGTGAGACTGTTTTGCTCTCTGTTTGGAGCCATTTTATCAGGAGTTCTCCAAGTTGGGTGAAGGCTTCTCGAGAACTGTCGATGAGTTGTACTTCAGAGATCGAAATCTCTGCCTGTAGGTCTCTCCTGAGATGTCATACCTTTTCAGGATTTCGCTTTTCACAAGGTCATAGTTTTCTGACTGTGCAGTGTCCATACTGCTGCAGGCAAGTTGGGCTTTCCCTGTCAGGTAAGGTACCAATCTGATTGTCTGCTGCTGCTCTGGCCACTGGCAGGATGTGGCAACTCTTTCAAAAGTTGTCAGGTAAGCCTCGATATCATCTATGGGGCACAACTTTGTAAGTTTAATGGCTTTTAAATTGCTTGTGTTTTGTTGCTCATTTGGATCTGTGCCGGATCCTCCGCCTTTGAAAACTTGCAAAGCATTCAGCCATTGCTGCTCCTGTCGCTGCATCTCTTCTCTTGTTTTCTCTGTGCTTCTAAATGTTGAAGCTCTTTTTCTTTCTGCTTCTCCGACTCTTTTCGTTGTATAGCCCACCATTTGAAAAAGTCCATTATTCTTTCAGGTTCTGTCACTGCCTGTTCTTTTTCCATAACTTGTGATGGCTCTACAATCTCAGCTTGGACTTCTGTCTCTGCTAGTTTGGCTGCCATTCTCCTGGTAACCACAATTGGACTTGCTGCTGCAGAATCCATACCTTTCTCTATGCTTCCCTGGTACCACGTCCAGTATCCACGCACAAAACTCCTGGCTTAGAGCACGCACTACGAAAATCCCACTTAGGGTGACACCATCTGTCGTCGAGGCACAGGTCAGAAAGCATAGGAAAAACCAGCAGCAGTTGTACAATTCACAACAAAAGTTTTATTTGTACTAGCAGTTACATAAAAAAATAATATTGTTCAGTATAACTGTTTACAAAGGCCATCTGAGTTTTTCTTCAATCTCTGTGTTCATCTGCAGGCCACTACAGCTCTGCCTTTTATAAGTCTTTGCAACAACCCCCCTCTTCTTTTTTTTTGGGGGACTTTCTTTGCCTCCAGTCGCGGCCCTGTAGAACCTCTCTCAAGCATCCTAGTCCTGCCCGCCTAAGACCCTCTCGATCTGTGCCTCCTCTCCCCCCCCCCTTCCTGCAGCCAGTACCCCCGGTTTAACCTGCCCGGGGTGGGTCGCCCCTTCTCTTGGGCGCTCTTGCAGGTCAGACTCTGGTGTCAGGGCAGGGCTTGGATGGAGGAACTGAAAGGCCAGTCGGGGATGACCCAGCGAAGGGCATGGTGTATAGGTGCCATCGCCTGTCCATGGTGATGGTTTTTCCTTTTTCTGTGCATTACCCTGAACCCCTCCCTCCCCTTGCGTGGTGCACATCGATGCACAGCAACCTGCTGGTGTCGGCCACGTTAATTACATGCTTGCTTGGCATACTGCAGTGCCCCCGGTCTCCACTGGGGGCCGCTGGAACGCCGGAGCAACCCGCCCTTCTTTCCCGAGGAGAGCGCCATGAGAGCACTCATCCTCAACCCTTCCCCTGCCGACCCCTGGCACCCAACCTCGCTCCCGAACACAGGTCACCAGCGTAGCGTGACATGTGGTGTCCTGACCTCAACCCTCAGTGCCACTGGGCCAGCACAACCCCCACTTCTTAAAAAGCATCCTGTTTTTTTCCCCTAAAATGTCCTTACAGGTATCAAGCAGGTGCTGCTAGAACACAGTGTCCCAAAACAGAGGCCCCCCTTTCAGTTTTTGCAAAAGGCTTAAAAATTTGAACTCAGATAACCTCTTGATTTTCCAATAGCTTTTTGCAATCATCTCAAACTATAATTATATACATTTCAAAAATTAACACTACATAATTTCTACACAGAGAGATCCCAATATCAGTTACATTTCCACAAAATGATTTGCATATATTTTTTATATCAGCAGATATGCAAGGGAGGAAAAAAGAACAGCAAGAAAAGACTGAGAGACAGTGAGAGGCAAAGAATTGCGAGACTGGGATGAATTCCTAGATCCCACAGGAAAATTTGGTTGTGTAACCAGACAGACAAGAGACATGAAAGGAAAGAACAGAACAGATCCCTGCATTCAAACTCTTTCCCTAACAACTGGGACAGGATCCTATTCCACCCTGTCATTGGCACACTGTGGTGGGCTCCCAGTGTGCCACATTAATTGGGGTTGGGGGGAATACAGGCCGACAGAGGGATTGGGCACCCCCAATGTTGGCTTTACGGGATTGTGTGATGGGTGGCAGGAGCTGCCATGTTTGGAACACTGGGCTGGGCTTCCAGTGTGCCACATAATGGGGGGCATGCCAGCACAGGGACTGGGAACCCGATGTCGGCTTTCCGGGGAGTGTGTGTCAGGCGGCAGGAGTCATCACTGTGGAAAGCCACGCTGTGGCTATATTACATATTGAAATGTTTCACTAGGAAAGGCACACTGAAACTCCACTGGTAACTCCGGCCATGCACATTACTGTGCACTGTAATGGGCGTGACCAGAGTCTTGTCATCTGCCACTGCAATGAGGAAACTACACTTTACTGGAGCGGCAGATTTCTTTCAAGGTTTTGTCTCTCTCTGAAACTGCTGTCATCGCTAGCATGCTCACTAATTGGCGGCTGAGGGACTCACCCACTAAAGAGTCACCTGCATTGGCCACAACACTGGCACACCTCTGAAATGTGCTACTACCGCAAGATGTTGCTTGCTCACACGCTAGCCAACATAAAAATGAAACCGGAGCAATAGTGCTTCACAAATTAAAGTCTTTGCACTTTCATAGATTTCATAGAAGTGTGACAGCAGAAAAGGACTGACAGGCCCATCCAGTCTGCCCATTTGTCCAGCTATCTGCTAGGACATGCCCCCCCATCCTCAACACTCCCCTATGTCTGTCCCATGCCCTTTTAAATCCCTCCACTGTCTCCTCACCAATCACTGCCTCCAGGAGCCTATTCCACTTATACACCACCCTCTCTGTGAAATAGTACTTCCTAATGTTACCCCTGAACTGCCCCCCTTCACCTGCAGGCCATGTCACCCTGTCCTCGGATTACCTTTCAGCTGGAAGACACTTTCTGCTGGCACCGGTTTTATACCCTTAAAGTACCTGAAGGTCTCAATCATGTCCCCCTCTCCCTCCTCTGTTCCAGGGAGTACATGTTCAAATCTCTCAACCTTTCTTCACAGGATAGGTGGCTGAGCCCCCTTACCATCTTTGTTGCTCTCCTCTGAACTCACTCCAGCCTCGCCACATCCTTTTTCAGGTATGGTCTCCAGAACTGGACTCCATATTCCAAATGTGGTCTAACCAGATGGGTGTACAAGGGTACTATGACCTCCCTATTTCTACTGGTGAGCCCTCTTCCAATGCATCCCAGCATTCTGCTGTCCCTAGCCACTGCTCTCCCGGAGCGCTTTTCCACCTTCAGATCCCCTGATATAGCGATACCCAGGTCCCTTTCTTGTTCCGTTACCTTCAGATCTCTGCCCCCATACAGTACCCTGCCCTCCGGTTCCTGAAAACAAGATGCACGATTTTACACTTTTTTGTGTTGAATGAAAGCTTCACCTCTTTTGACCATGCCTCTAGCCTCCCCAGGTGTCTCTGCATTTTTCTACCCCTTCTGGAGCGTCTACCCTATTACATATCTTGATATCATCTGCAAACAGGGTCACACCACCTTCAAGGCCCTCCACAATGTCTCCAACAAACAGACTGAACAGTAGGGGCCCCGCCACCGATCCCTGGGGGACCCCACTTGTGATCATGCCCTCTCTGGATGCCACCCCATTTATTATGGCCCTCTGCCTCCTTTTCCCCAGCCAGTTTTCCACCCATTTAACCACCCTCTGGCTCAGCCCCAGGCATGACATTTTATCCAGCAGTCTCCTGCGGGGCACAGGGTCAAATGCCTTTTTGAAATCCAGATAAGCAACATCTACTGCCCTTCCCTGATTCAGTTCCTTGGTGACCTTGTCAAAAAACTATCAAATTTGTTTGACATGATCTGCCTCTTGTGAAACTATGTTGCCTTGGATACATCGGGCCTCCTTCCTTGAAGTAGCTGGTGATCCTGCCCTTCATTAGTTTCTCCATGAGCTTGCCTACCACCAAAGACAAGCTCACAGACCTGTAATTTCCCACCTCCTCTCTCCCTTCCCCCTTATGCAGCAGGACCACATTTGCCTGCCTCCAGTCTTCCGGTACCACCCCAGTCTCCAGAGACATATTGAAGAGTGCAGTCAATGGTGTTGCTGGTATCTTCTTTAGTTCCCTTAACACCCTTGGGTGCATCCCATCCGACCCCATCGCCTTGTCCACCTTCATGCAGCCATGTTCTCCCAAAATTTCCTCCACCCGGAATGGACTCATATACACTTGCCCCTCCCTTGCCACGCTTTTCCTGCTTAGCTGCCTATGTTTTCTACCTCCTCCCTAGTGAACACGGAGCAAACTAGATGTTCAACATGTCTGCTTCCCCCCTCATTTGTTTTTAACTGGAGTATTCTGTCTAGTCTTCCTCCTTTCACTGATGTACTGAAAAAAAGTCTTATCCCCTTTCTTGACCCCTCTAGCTATGCGCTCCCCCGTCTGTGCCTTTGCCCTCCTTACCTCTACCCTGGCTTTTCTCTGGCTCACCTGGTATCTTCCCCAGTCTACTTCTGATAAAACTCATAACTGCAAGTTACGAGCAATTACATGAAGTCTAGCAGCCAAAAATCAAAACATTTGTATATACCATTAGGTTGCTATGGCAAATGTTAAAACATTTTTTGGGGGACTGCCAGAATTCCATGGGATAAGACTGTATAGTTTACCTAAAGTTACAGTAGGTGATCTGTGTGTGGCAACATAACACATTTGCAAGGCTCAGGTTTGTGTTCAGTTGATCAGGGCGGTGCGCCATACATCTGCAAAACCATAGCAGGTTTGGGATTACCTGAATCATGATGAGAAAGAGAATGACACATCTGAATTACCCTGCAGAAAGGCTAGCAGAGCAGAATGCTGAGCCACATGACAGAGAAGCCCCTAGCAAGTTCAGGTGTGTGTTACAGGTTCATAAAAACATAGAAGTTGATGGCAGAAGGAGTCTAATGGGTCCATCTAGTCTGCCCATTTGTTGTGGACCAATTTGACACTCTAGCTGCCCTTTGTAGTCAGAGCTCCCTTGTGTCTATCCCATGCATTCTTGCATCCCCCAAGTGTTGACCCCCACAACCTCTTGGAGCAGGCTGTTCCAGGCGTCCACCACTCTTTCTGTGAAGAAAAACTTCCTGGTGTTGGTAGAGAACCTCCCTCTTTGCAGCCGGAGGTCATGTCCCCTGGTCCTGGAGCACTTCTTGAAGTGAAAAAGTTCCTGTGCCTGTATCTTGTTAATACCTTTTATGTACTTGAATGTTTGAATCATGTCCTCCTCTCTCTTCTCTGCTCCAGGGAGTACATATTCAGTTCCCCAAGTCTTTCCTCGTAGGACATGTACTGCAGACCCTGAATCATTTTTGTCGCCTTTCTCTGTACTGTGTCCACCCAGTCAATGTCCTTCCTGAAGTGAGGCCTCCAGAACTGGACTCCATATTCCAAGTGAGGCCTGACCAGCAATCTATACAGTGGTAGTACTACCTCTCTCTCCTCCTGCTCGTGATTCTCCTCCCAGTGCAGCCCAGCATTCTGCTGGCCAGCGATGTTGCCTTCTCACACTGTTTACTAACCTTCAAGTCGTCCGAGATTATGATTCCCAAATCTCATTCCAGGTTTGAGGTTGCCAGTCTTTCGCCTCCTAGGTAATACTCTTTTCTTGGATTTTTCTTTTCTATGTGCATGACTTGGCATTAAATCTCAGCTGCCACACTCTAGACCATTCTAGTTTCTTGAGGTCAGCTTCCATCTTACTCACTCCTTGTGAGGTGTCCACCCAGTTCATCCGATACGACTACCCCCAGGTCCCTTTCCATTTTTGTTGTTGTTGTTAGTATCTCACCCCCCACTGTGTAGTCTTCCCCTGGGTTTTTGTTTCCCATGTGCATTACCTTGCACTTCTTAGCACTGAATCTAAACTGCCATACATTTGACCATTCCTCTAACCTTGCCAAGTCTCTTCTCATCCTTTCCACCCCACCTTGTGCATCAACTCTGTTGCAGATCTTTGTGCCACATGCAAAGAGACATACTTTTCCTTCCAGTTCCTCTGCAATGTCGCTTATAAAGACATTGAAGAGAACTGGTCCGAATATGTGAGTTCACACAGGTGGAGGGGGGTATCATTTAAGAAACTGGAAAAGAGGACTGGATCCAGAATAAAGCTCTGTGGGACCACAGCCTGGAGAGGGAGGGGGTGAGACGATGGCACCTCCTACCTGTACGGACTGTTGACATTCCCAAGAGGTAGGAACAGAACCAGTCAATAATGGCGGCTGAGAGGCTGGCCTAGCTCAGCATATCTAGGAGTGAATGGACCACTGAATCAAAGTTCCAAAAAGCCTGCTGTGCAGCTCTAATGGAGGTCTGTTCTAGTCTGTGGACAGCCTGCCCAACAGACATGAACAGCACCAGGATGCTAGCACTCATACAGAAATAATGTCCTTTTTCATCATTTATTAAATACAAAAGCAAGCCAGAGCTACACCTTGTTGACCCCAGTGCTTGACAGTTAAGCCTCTCAGAGACACCCTGGTCAGCAACAACAAGTCAATGGCTCAACTCTAACCTCATTACTTAATGTAATAAATCATTGCATTTGTACTGAATTTCATGTGATGAAGGGCATTATTTCTGTTATGAATGCTATCATCCTGGTGCTGTTCACTGAATCAAAGGCCTTGGCCACATCAACGAAAATGGCAGCTGTGATGTTCCTCTGATGCATCACTAAGAGAATGGAGTCAGGGACCTGAAATAGAGAGAGAGATGGCGGAATGAACCTTCCTAAAGACAGGCTGGAAAGGGGAGAGGAAGCTGGAGTGGAGGAAGTCTGCAAGCCGTGAGTAGCCTAGTTTCTCCTGCACCTCTGCACAAGAAGAAAGGAGAGAGATAGCCTGGAAGTTGCTAGAAGTGGAGGGATCACCTTCTTTGTGGAGAAGAGAACCATGGCAATCTTCCAAGACTGAGGGACAGTGCAAAGGGTGAAGGGAAGATTTAAGAGGAACAGTGCAAAGTGTGAAGAAGAGATTTAAGAGGAGAGTAAGGGGAGAGGCAATGGCAAGAGCCGACTGATGGAGAAGTTTAGGGTCCAAGCCATCTGGTCTCCTGGGGAGTGATGGGAGGGGGAGAGTTAAGCAGGAGGAAGAAAGGGGGAGTGGAGTGGAGCCACAAGGTGGGAAGGAAGAGAGAGCACAAGTGGTTAAAAAAAAAAGTACTAACTGAAGTGATCAGCAATAGAGGAAGGGTGAGACACTGGTGAGCCATTAACCATGAGGACAGGGGGAGAAGACTGGGTTGAGGGTCAAAAAGGGAGCGAATCGCCTTCCAGAATTTGGTTGGGGGAAAAAGTACAGTTGTGTAAGAACTTACTGTAACAGCAAATCTTTGAGAGAATCTCTTGCAGCAAGTCATCCCCTTTAGAAATATTCCAGCCGCAGGCATCATTTCCGTCTGAAAGGATTTATCAGCAGTTGACCTGGGACTGCCCCGGACGGCACCATGTGCTGTGTCCTGGTACGTATTAAAAAAGGGGGCAGTCCCAGATACTGCTCAGTTCTTTTCCCTTTCACTGACTGTACATAATAATATGATGCAGGAGGCCTCCAAGGGAACTGAGGAAGAAGTGTGAATATCCAAGTATTTCTTTCAGAGAGTAGGAGCACATCTCCCTTCTACAGCAGGAAGCAAGGGGGCTAGAGGGAGGGGCAGCATGACCTGCTGCAAGAGATTCTATCGAAGATCTACTGTTTTTCTTGATAACTATGTACATATACTGTATTCCAAATAATATTGATTTCCAAGGTAGGGGAGTCTAAAAACTTACTCCCTCAGTGTGCCTCCTGATAGTCTTGAGGTCACCAGAGGATATCTGGTAACACCAAATGCACAGGCCTCATGTGGATATACTACTCCCCTAATAAAAATAAAAGGAAATGTGCAGACAAGCTATACATAAAAAAAAAAAAAAAAATTTCAAACTTATCTCAAAATATCCTGCCTGTCTGTCTTTGATTTGAAATGGGCTTCCCTATTAGATCTGGAGATGCCCCCCTCCGCAAAGTAGAATGTTTGTTCTATTATTAATTAAATTCTGCATTATACAACTAGGGCAGCTTTTCTTAGGTCCTTATATCAATTTAGCCCTGAAAACAGATCAAACAGCCCTCAATAATCTGCTCTTTAAAAGTTATATCCGTTGCATCCTTCACAGCAATCGTCAGGGCCAGTTCGAACAGCCAGAACGAAAGTTTTACTTGTTTCTTTGTTATGGCAGAGTTTTCTGCAGGTACACTTATTAAGTGTTCCCTTTCTCTGTCCAACCTCCTGCGAGAGTTGCTGTCTAATAAAGATTCCAATTCAGATAACCGAGTTCCCAATCCTCTCATCAGTCATGCTCTTTCAGAGACCTCTATCCAGAGGACCCTTGAGAAATCTGAAGCCAATCTTCATCTTCTATCAGTCAGGTTCTTGCCCTTGCTGATCGGTGAAAATCTGCCAGGCGATTGGAAATGTTCCCCCTCTTTGCTATCTCTCCACCATTCTGTACTCTGCCCAAATTCACCGTTTGCCAGCGCGGTGGGCCAGCTCTCTGCGATCCCGACGTGGATTTTGTTTTTATTTGAATTCCCGCTTTTAGGAGCCTCTCTCTGGCCTCCTCTGCAGTATGAAATTCCTTCCTTCCAGATGGCAATTGCACCACGAGTCTGACTGGGTACGGTGTTGTAAATCTGATGGCTGCCTCCTTCAAAGCTGGTAAGATGTCTACATATGCTCTGCGATTACGCATAGTTTGTGGAGCGTAGTCATTATCTACACAGAAACGGGTTTGTCCATAAAAGACCTTGCCTTTTCGCCATGCTGCTGTTAATACTGTCTCCTTGACTGCGTAGCTTAGAAAGCACATAATTATAGATCGAGGCCTAGCATTCGGATCTGTAGGCCGTGGGCCCAGTGCGTGGTGAACTCTCTCTAATGATAACTGAATATCAGAGGGCAATTCAAGAGCTGTTTTGAACAAAGGAATAGTACACTCAGTAATGCCCTGACCTTCTGAGCCTTCAGGAATGCAATATAATCTTAAGTTCTTTCTGTGAGCTCTATTTTCTAGATCTTCTTGCTTTTCTTGCAGTTGTACACATTGATCTTGTAAGAGTTGAACTGTATTCTCCATGTCGTCTACTCTGTTCTCTACTGCTGTTCATCTGTCTCTCCGATGCATCAGCTCGTTGCTCCAGACTCACTACGTCTCTATGAAGTTCTCCGTAAAGATCTTTAATTTCTGCCCGAAACGATAATAGCTCCTTGTACATAGTATCTAACTTTATGCGTTTGTGTCTTGTTTTATTATTTGGTATGGTCGTCTGGTCCTGCTGTTCTGCTGGCGCTTGAGAGTTTCCGGAATCGGAGGGCTCCTGGGTTGACATTGCTGCTCGCATTAATTCTGCTCACTGCTGCCTGTAGTTGTACTGTTTCTTTTATTTTTCTTCTATAAGTTGCTTCTTATATATGTCCCCAATATCTGGCTCTTGTTTGTTTTTTAAGAATCATCAAATTGGGAAGATTAGCGGGGGCTGTAGAGGAGTTCTGCGTTTACACCACCATGCTGCTTGGAAGCCCAACCGGAAGTCTGAGTTAACTTCTTTTTGTTAACAGATGGTATTACTACATCGATTATTCTAATATCGATTTAAATAATCAGGGTTGACGGTGTATTATGAATTTTAAAGAATCATGGACTGGGCAGACCGAATAACTTGAGACATCCCAACTCCTCCCCATACCTCAGGGAACAAACTCTGGCCTACGGGTAGCCATGTACATAAACCAAGTTGTCCATCTGTTCATGAGGGTGGGAGTACCATTTTGTAATCTGGCTGTCATGTTCTCCATCTTATAAATATCGTATACTGTGTCCTTCCAACTTTTAATTGGTGGGATGGTGGGTTGGAGCCACAGTCTTGTTATGATCTTCTTAGCCATTGTGAGGAGGACACTTATCAGATATATCTCATGTTTACGTTTGACTTGTCTAGGTAAATGTAATAGTGTAGCCACCTTGGGCGTCAGGCTCCCAATGGCCGGAAAAAGGTCTAGTAATACCCAAACCACCTCTTGTGAAAACGAAGTAAGTGCCGGACAGAACCAGAACACATAGTGCTTTGGTTTTTAAGCAAATGGCTTAATTTTACTTGAGTGTTCTGGCTTTCTTCTCTCAAGGTAAAGGGTGATTCATTCTGTATGCCTTCCTTTTGGATGAGGTTTTTTTAGGTTAATTTTGAAATGCCAGTTTTAGGCTAATAAGATTTAGTTTCTTCATGTATACACAAACACACTCACTCATGCATAGTTCAACGTGACACTCAATTAAGTTTTTTTTTTTTTTTAAGCATGCTGTTATCTGGTCTGTTGACATCTGTCCTTGTAATGCCTTATTGGATAAATGAGAAGCACACAGACTGCATGCTTACCATTTATTTCTCAGTTGATTTCTAAATGGATTTTTGGCCAATAGAATTTTTATCTGTTCTTCATGTATGATCTGGGTGTTAATAGCATGTATTTTTCCAAAATAACTGGCATTAGTTTCTGATGAAGGACTCAATGTAACATCTATGTTAGTCCAACAAAAGGTATCAAATCATCTTTCTTTTTTTCTGGATCTTTTGTCACAAGGAACAATACAGTAACAAAACTAATTTTCTGTGTCACCTACAGATTGATAATTTTTTTTGAAATATTTTAAATACTGCATGGTTCTGGTTTTGTAAATAATGGGTAGAGACAGTAAACACCTGGGCCATCTGCAGAGTTTGAATCTTTTCCCCTGCGGTTTCTTTTTCATAGTACAAAATGAAAAAAGCAGCTCAACCCCAAACATTGTTCGGTAAAATACATAGCCTGTTTTTCTGTTTCTACTTGTTTTCAGCACTTTAGAACATTAAAGTGAAGTTCCGACCTGCTGGTATAAGGTATTAGGCTATGAAGCCTATTAGTTGAGTGATTGCTTTAATTTTCTTCTACAAGTGCATAAAGTTACTAAAAAAATGGTATTTTAAAAAGTCCCCATTGACTTGTATGGGGCTTGCCCTTGCGCTGTCCCTGCTCACACATCACAAAATCTCAAGAGTGCAGGGGAGGAGACACCAGGCAGCTGGAAGGGATCGGCTAGCTGTGGGTTTGGCACCAGTCATGATTCCTTCCCATAGTAAACGGAGTCACTTTTAAAATTAAAATATTTGCATTAATAAGCTCATGCTGGCATAAGGTATTAGGCTATGAAGCCCAATGCCTTGTGTCGGAAATCTGAATCACTTTTCTCTGCTGCAGCAATCGGTCTTGTGCTCTATTCAAATCAATACTACAGTGCGTGAGCTGAGCTGCAGTCAGTTACACCTTCAAAAAGCACTACCTCAAGCGCTGAGAAAAAGATACTTTCAAAAAACATGCTACCCATTGTATTATTTATACAACACCTAAGTGCTGAAAATTCACAAGTTCACACACCAAGTTCATCACCACACTAACTCTGTGCGTCAGTCAGCTTTCTCTTAACATTTAAGTGTTAGTTATTTAAGCAATAATCCACAATAAGGTGTGGGTTGTTGTGGGAGTTACCCACGCAGGTTGTGATGATCAAAATTAGTAAAAAAACAAAAACAAAAAACAGGGCAATCAATCTGTCAACCTCTTTGGTGTAACCCAAATATTAGCCTGAATGACTACTGGGCATGTATAGTTATATACCATTACTTAAAGAAATATATGCTAAAGGAAAAATAAAAATGTTTATAGAGAAAAACAAAAGAATGTAATATCCAACAGGAAGGAGAATTAGATGCAACTACACTTCTTAACAATCATTAAATTAACTCTAAGCAACACCATAAACAATAGTCAATAATAGTACCACCAAACTCCTAATGACTTTAAAGAGCACCTTTCCTGCTCTTTTAAAATTCTTCCCCCAAAAACAAATAAATAAGCTTACCCGGCCTCAAGATAACTTCACTATCAATTTTAAATTTTCTGCTGTCAGTATTTAGGGAGGGAAGACACTGTATATTGGCTCCGTGGAGCAGACAGCCCGATCCCTTCCACTTCCCTATTCAGAGACATTACTCCCTTCCCCCGCACTAGCACTGACTTGGTTAGCAGAGTGGTGGTGGTTTAATCTGTCATAATCAGAGCTCTAAAGACTAAAAAGCACCTAAAAATCCTTATCGTACTCTATAAAGTGCAACCCTGCACTCTCCCTATACTTACTTCATAAAATGTATCAGTGTAAGGGCACGTCTCTGAATATGGAAGTGGAAGGGATCAGGAACTCTGCTCTAAGGAGTCAAAATACGATCCTTTCTCTCCCTAAATACCAGTAGCAATTAATTCAAATGTACAGTGCACTAATCACCAGAAAAGGTGCTCTTTAAAGACCAAGCCTTCCATATCCTCATTTTATAATTATCCGATTACTTCACTTAGAGGGGAAGGTACTGAGTCCAAAGCTTGCTGGTCACAAAAGTAGGAAGAGTAAACATCTGGCAATGAGACAAAATGTGCGGTTTCTCCTTGGAAGTTCTTTCAGTAATCAATTACAAGCTTATTCAATACCAAAGTCTTCATAATTTATACAGTACTTCTCTCCAAGACAAATGTTAAAGATGAAAAGTAAAAAAGATGACAGCTGCCAAAAATGTGAGGCCCTAAATGCCAATCAGTTAAGACATGTTTGGGGAATGCAACACAATACTAGGGAACAAATAAAGAATGTTCTCAACAAAATGCCATCAATAACGAATTAGATGAATACGTAACTTTTTGACATACCTAATGTCAATAGCAGGACAAGAGGACACAGCATGCGATTAGAGGGAGGCCGTTTAAGCATTAATGTGATGAAGTTCTTTTTCACAGAAAGGGTGGTGGATGCATGGAACAGCCTACCTCAGGAAGTGGTGGATATGAATACAGTGCAGGGCTTCAAACAGGCATGGGATAGGCATAAGGGAGCAATACAGATGAGTATGAATAGGCCATTGACAGAGCAAAGGCTGATGGCACATTTATAAGGTAGAAAAAGAAATGGGCAGACTGGATGGGCCTTGTGGTCCTCCTCTGCAGTCAACTTCTATGTTTCTATGTTAAGTACAGGAGAGAAAACCACACCAGAAGTAGGTAAATCCCACAACAACCTACAACATGGGGTGGATTACTGTGATTATACAGTGCGAAAATTAAAATAAATTTAAAAGAAGCAAAAAAAAAATCTCAAAACTGTATAATTTAGTTGTGTTTTATAGAGGTGTTCTATTGCAGTAGTTTAAAAACAGTCCTTTATTGCTAGGTAGATCATAGATGAAGATGTTGTCTGGCCCCTCTATGCTTGTGTTTTTTGTGTTATTTTAATGCCTCTGGTGGGGGCTATTTTGTGGTACCTTGCCTCTTCCCCCTCCCACTGTTTTATTTTTTTTGTTGTATTATATTTTTTGGCAGGCTGGGAAAGCAAGCAAGCAGAGGTGTTAGGTGACAGAATAAGGCCTTAGAGACAGATTGTGAAGGAGTGATTGGCAGTGATGGAGCAAGACAGTCAGTCAACAAGTGTGAACAACAAACAGAGGCAGCTATGAAGCTCATTTGGAAGCTGTAGTATTTGTTTTTTTGATTGGGATGGTACATTTAAAAAAAAACTGTTGACCACAAGTCTGCAGAGTGCGCAGGGATGGAGCAGGGGGTGAGTGGCAGAGATTTCAGGTTGATGAGAGTTCTGACTTAAAAGTAAAATGCAAACTGTTGAAATGTTATTACTGTATACCTGGAAACATGTGGAGATGTTTTTTGATGTATGAAGTTGCTATACTTTTGCTTTAGCTAGTGTTTTGCAATTGATGATGGCGGCGAAATAAGGCTGTAAAATGAGGGTGGGGGGAAAGAGTAGCAATGTGCTGCGGTCGCCTGGGACTTTACTCATGGGCTGTTGTGAAATTTACCCATGGGTTCAGACCCTTGTCGACCAGTCAGGTTAAAG
This sequence comes from Neoceratodus forsteri, assembly GCA_016271365.2. Lineage (NCBI taxonomy): Eukaryota > Metazoa > Chordata > Ceratodontiformes > Ceratodontidae > Neoceratodus > Neoceratodus forsteri. The sequence goes on from JADMNL010000035.1 coordinate 81,412,202, forward strand.
GATTTGCAGACCCTACTGTATCATGAAGCAATAATACACAAACAGGGTGTGTTTTATCACAGGATATTGGGATGCCTTGGGTGCGTAACTTGTGAGGCATGAGGCAAGTTGGTGTCTTATGCACACTTCCAGATGTGAAGATATCCTATGATGAAACACGCCTGAAGTATATGTATAATTACGATTATGCACTGGACCTCCACAGTAAAGTAAAAAAAAAAAAAGACACAAAAACAGGTCCAACAATGATTTTTTTTTTTTTACTGTTTTTAAACTGGAAATACATTAGTACATGATAGTCCAATGTTTGAGTTATTGATAAGAATAAACTGTATTAACTTTTAACTGGTTACAATAAATATTGACACATTACAAGCAGTTTAGTGTAGCATCAATAAATATCAGAAAGTATACTTTTTTATTTTGTCTAGGTTAGGTGAGCATTTTATAATGCAGCAAGTCAATAATAAGTTAAGCTTTGTAAATGGTGAACTAGGCAGTCTTCAAAAGATTTTCCCTCAACAAAGTTGAAAGTCACCTCAGGAGGCTAAGCTTTCAAAAGGTGAGTGGCTTCTGTGGTGAAGGGTTTTGACAGGTCTTGGGGATAGTGCTGTAGGTAACAGTCTCTATTCGGAGCTCTTGTGTTTTCCTCCCATTCCTTGATAAAGGAACAGCAGTATGGGCATAGAATGCTGTCGACCAATCAGCTTTCACGGTTGTTCCTGTCCAGTGCATAATCTCTATGTATACACTGCAATATCCTCGTGTTTCTGAAGGGATCTACAGAAATGGGTTGGGTTACTGCATTAACTGCATGTCACTGAGGAGCAATACAATGGCAATGAGATGGTAACAGGGCTCAAAGCAACTTTGGTACTGCTCTAGCATTTTATGATCTTATTTGATTCTGAGGATGGCAGTGCACACAGTCCCAGATTTTTTTTTTTTATTTTCCTGAACTCCACACAGATATTCCTGTAAATTACATTATTTAGGACGGACGACGCACTGTTGCGTTTTTATATATAAGAAACAGAAGTCTGTGGAAACAAATTATCTGCAGATGACTCCATTTCCCTTTTAAATACAATAATTCTGTAGATCTGGAAGCCCTGGCTAGTTAACAGCCTGTGCTAAACAGTGCACTTTGCAAATTACACATACCAACACTTGGAAACTACGCAAGACTAGAGATGGTGGCATTTCACAATTATCCTGGACATTTCTGCACCTTTCAGCCAATCAGCCTGCTGCAGGTCATGTTCCCTCTGCTTCTAACCCAGGAGTCCCGTTTCGCCAGACCCTTTAAGTCGGTGCTGCTAGTGCCTATGTCCTCGAGATCCCCCCTTCCACGAGTGTCCCGGGTCGTTAGGGCTCCCTACCATAACTCACCGGCCCCGAGTACCTCCCTGTGCTCATCCCGTCTCACCTGTCCCGGGTGTCGTCGCTCCTCTCCTGCTGGGCGACAACCCCCGCCTCTAGTTTCCGGGACCCCGACAGCTCTTTAGCGGGTCACAATATTAGTGTCCCGGTGCCCAGGACCTCCCTTTGCCCTTGTACTGCTGCCTGTACCGCATTCCACCATGCGCATGCCTCGCCGCCCTTCCAGAAACCTCACTCACTTACCGGCTCTGCGTGACAGCTGATTGGGTCAAGAAACGACGCTGCGTTATGACGTCATCACGGACGCTCGTACCGACGCGTGAGCGTAAAAATCTACGACTTCCTATGCGTGTGCGTGCGCAAAGCTATGCATTATGGGAGTTGTAGTTTATTGTAGCTCCACAGACATCTTTCTTCCAGTGTCGCTCCTGTGTGGTCACGGGCAGTGCGCGACACGCATGCCTAGTTGTTGGGTCGGTCACGGTGGTGCCGGTGTACGTATCCACGTGAAGAGCGAGACTCCCGACTCGAGTACTGTGTACCCGCGGCGCCAAGAGGAGTGGGCCACCGAGTTTCAGAGTCGGGTGGTACTGTGACAGGACTGCTGGCCCGTCACTTTGGGATTAAGAGTCCGTTTAGGTGTTAGTTACTGAACAGACACCATGCCGCGGGGAGGCAAAGCCAAAGGCAGCGAGGAGTGGCTGGGCGACGAGGACGAGGTGAAGCCGGTGGCCGCCACTGACGGTGAGTCCCGGGGGCAAGGGTCTGTCTGGCGTAGGAACGTATAGGGAGTGGTGTATCAACCACGGCAGCCTGGACCCCTAGTATTGTTTTTCTTATGCCATCCCGGCAGCTGCAGCAGTTAGTATCCCTTCCCAGTGTTACCACGAGGAACTGATCACATTCTGCACTACCCAATTGCTTAATTCTCCGACCCTTATTATAATGGAGCTTATTTATCATATGCTTGCCAGGTGAAGAACTGCTTCTTCATATTTCTTTTAATTCTGTTTTTTCCTCAAGCGTAGGGTACTCGTCATACCTCTCAACCTTTTGTCATTAAAATGAGGGACATTGACTCATAATGAGGGACCAGCTCAAACAGAGATACAAGCTCAGAACACTGTGGAACCACTGCCTCTGTTGTTCAGAGTTTATTTTTTATTTAGCACTTTAGAATATTACCCATTTCCGCTTTAAAGTCTGAATTTACAACACATTTTAAACATAGAATTTGACGGCAGATAAGGACCGCTTGACCAACCCAGTCTGCCCATTTCCCTACCTGATGGATAAGCTGCAGATTCTAGTTAATCAACAGCTTACTTCCTCCTGCCCCCCACTAGAATTGCCTTATGGCTGTCCCATGCATTCTCCCGCTGTTCCTGACTCCACGACCTCCTCAGGAAGGCTGTTCCATGCATCCACAACTCTCTGTGAAAAAATACTTTCTAACATTACCTCTGAGCTGTCCCCCTTCTATCTTCAAACTCTGCCCCCTTGTTCTTGCACATTTTTTCTTCTGAAAGATACTACCTTCTTGTACCTTGTTAATTCCCTTGAGATACTTGAAAGTTTCTATCATGTCCCCCCTCTCCCTCCTTTCCTCAAGGGTATACATATTAAGCTGCTTTAGTCTCTCCTCGTATGTCTTCTGGTGCAGACCTTGCACCATTTTGGTTGCCCTTCTCTGAACAGCCTCCACACTGTCTGTCTTTGCGGAGATTGGGTCTCCAGGAATTGCACCTAGTACTCCAGATGGGGTCTCACCAACTGTCTGTAGAGAGGGATAACAACTGTGTTTTCTACTGTTGATGCCTTCCCCTATGCATCCCAGTATCCCCCAGCCCTCCTTACTGCCTCCCTCACATTGCTTGCCCACCTTAGGTCATTTGATATAATTACTCCTAGGTCTCTTTCGATTTTTGTTGTTATTAACTGACCCCCCATTGTGTACTCTTCCCCTGGGTTTTTGTTTCCCAGATGCATTACCTTGCACTTCTTTGCATTGAATCTGAGCTGCCACGTATTTGACCATTCCTCCAACCTTGCTAAGTCCCTTTTCATTCTTTCCACCCCACCTTGTGTATCAACCTTGTTGCAGATCTTTGTGTCATCTGCACAGAGGCATACCTTTCCTTCCAGGTGCTCTTCAGTGTTACTTATAAAAATATTAAAGAGGACCGGTCCCAGTACCGAACCCTACGGTACCCTACTAGTTATCCTCTTTTCTTCACTGTGGACTCCGTTTACTATTACCTTTTGTGTCCCATTGTCCGGCCAGTTTTTTATCCAGGCTACCACCTTGGGACCCACTCCAAGGCTGGCTAACTTATATATTAATATTTCATGTGAGACTGTGCCAACACCTGCTAAAATCTAGGTAGGCCATATCCACAGCCCCTCCCTGGTCTACTACTTTGGTCACCCAGTCAAAGAAATCTATTAGGTTCGTCTGACATGACCTTCCTGCTGTGAAACCATGCTGCCTTGGGTCCTGTGCCCTACTGGCCTCTAGGTACTCAACAGTTCTTTCCTTCCGAAGTGATTCCATCATTTTCCCTACCACTGAAGTCAAACTATAACTGGTCTGTAGTTTCCTGCCTCTGCCCTGCTCCCACTGCTGTGAAGTGGAACCACATTTGCCCTCCTCCAGTCCTCAGGTACCTCTTCATCCTCCCATGATTTGTTAGAGAGTAGTCAGTGGCGTTCACTAGTTCTTTTGTCATTGCAGCACCTTTTCCATGAGGGATAGAAGAGGGACAGGGCAATTTTTGAGGGATAAAGCGAGGATGGCCCTCTAGTGAGGACACTTGAGGTATGGACTACTCATACAGGAGCAAACTGGGTGGACCAGGTACTCTTTTTTTTTTCCCCGACAGTGTCTGTGTGTCTTTCTAGTACTGCCCTCGTAAGGTCAGAACGTTCCTCCCCCCCGATCCAGCCAACCTATCCAGTACCTTTAAAATTAAATAAATAAATAAAAATGTAATTTGTGTTATTGACGTGGAACTTTTCTGAAAGAGTACTTGTGCTCAGAGGTATTGTCTGAAATTTTCAACAAATAAAAAAACTGAAATTGAAGGTTCTATTAACAGTTAAGGGACTGTCGCTAACTTGTTGCTGGATGATGTAGTCTTATGATGACCCAAAATAAAGCAGTACAAGAGTCCAAAATGGTACTCTGGAAAGGTCAGGGAAGGCAGTGAGAGTTCCCCTCCTCAAAAAAAGGCCTTCAGGGAAAAACTGGGTGAGGAAGAATGTGGAGAGTACTGAATGAGAATAAGGGAGTCAAAGACAGCGGTCAGAAGCAAAGGCAGACACACCGCTGCATATTGTGGAAGGGTCAAGGGATGTGAAAAGCAGTTCTTCAGATATTTTAGGGACAAAAAAAGAGAGGAATGGAGGAGGAATAATTAAGCTAACTGAGGGAGTTAGGGTAATTGATTAGGATGGGCAGAAAGCAGTCGTTCATAATGGCTGCCTCTGCTCTGTATTGTAAGAGGGGAAAACAGAGGATCTCTGTCAGAGTGTGTCATTAAGCTAGCTGTAAGGGGATCCCCAGCGATGAGACACCATTTATTTACCAGTGAAAGGGCATGGAGTGCGCTAGCGGCCCGAAAGATAGGTAAGGTCCTGGAGCCAGATGGAGTGCATCTGAGATGCTTAAGAAATTGGCAACGGAACTAACTTAACTCCTTGTAGGTCTATTCAGTAGCTCAAGTTGGACAGGACTAGTTTCAGAATGCTGGAGGGTAGTGTACATAGTCCTGTTTCATGGGGGGGAGGAACAAGAAGCAGCCAGGTAACTACTGGCCTGTTCGTCTTGCCTCTTGTGGGTAAACTGATGGAGACACTAGTCAATGAGGACCTCATCGACCACTGGAAGAGCAGCGGTCTCAGAACAGAAAATGGCACAGGTTCGTGGCAGGAGGTCTTGTTACACCAGCCTGGTAGTATTCTTTCCCAGAGTCATAAGGGTAGTGGATAAGGGCTGTACTTTGGATGTACTCTATTTCAATTTCACGCTTTTGTCTTTGCCTCCCAGAAGGTTGCTGAAGGTGCATTACTCACTTTGGTGAGAAACTGGTTGAAAGGGAGATGGCAGAGGGTTTTTATTTTTAACTTTAGAAATTTTTATTTGTTTCAAAAGTGAAAGATGCCACATATATAGGGAATGCATAGTGGGACTGCAGTGGAATAACCCGTTTATCTCCACTAGTGAGTGGTACTGGTAAGACCTTTAATTCATGAGTGGCAAAGCCACAAGTTAGTTATGAAGGTCTTACCCCTCGTGTGGAGATGAATGTGTTGTTATACTGCAACCCATTGTGTACTTGGTATATACCACACCGTTTGTAATGTCATTACTGGTGTTTTACCTTGTTTTAGTTTATAACTGACTTTCTTTTCATTGTAAGGTCTCTTATCCAGCTCATTGTTCTGTGTTTTATTTGAAAATTCTAAGTGGAAATAACATGTTCTAAGTTAAATAAATTGGGTTCTAAGTGAAATAAATATCCCAAAATAACATGATTTGTTTACTCAATTTGTTTACTTACTGGTGTGGCATATATCTAAATATTATATGCTTCTAAGAAAATGATACATTTTTTAAACGCTAACTCGGATATTATATCCATTTAACCATTCATTTACTAACATACTAAAATGACAGCAGAATAGGCCTAATGGTCTTTCGCGTCTGCTTGTTTGGTCAGCCCCCATCCTGGGAGCTGACCTTGCTGCCCCCCTCACCTTCTCTGGCTTCTCCCTTCCCAGTTCCGGATATTCTCGCTGCATTGGATTTTGCTTCCAGAACCCTTCCCCTGTACCTGCCCCACCCCCTCTTGAACCCTTCCACCATCTCTGCCTCTACCAGCCCCCTGGGCAGCGCATTCCATGGCTCCACCACCCTCTCAGTGAAGTAGCACCTCCTCCTTTCTCCCCTGAATCTTCCCCCCTCCAGCTTCCACCCATGCCCTCTAGTTGCCCCTCCTCCTTCCTTCGATGCACCCTGACTGCTCCTCCCCTATTTACCCCTTCCATGTACCTGAAGACCTCTATCATGTCCCCAGTCCCTTCTCTCTTCTAATGTGTACATATTTAGCTCTTCGAGCCTCTCCCCATAGGTCCTGTCCCCCAAGCCCCAAATCATTTTGGTTGCCCTCCTCTGGACCCTCTCCAGGAGTTTAATGTCCCTCTTTAAGTGTGGCCTCCAAAACTGCACACAGTACTCGAGGTGCGGCCTCACCAAGCAGTTATACAGAGGGAGTATCACTTCCCTCCTTCTGGAGGTGATCCCCCTAGCGATGCATCCCAGCATCCTGTTGGCCTTGGCTGCTACCCTCCTACAAGTCTCCCAGTTGTTCATTTTGACATCCACCACCACCCCCAGGTCCCTCTCAGCCATCAAGATTTGTAGCATCCCCCCCCGGGCCCGGGGTTCTGGCCCCCAGGTGCAGTACCTTGCATTGAACCTCAGCTTTCACTTTCTAGACCATTTTTCCAGAGCCTCCAGGTTCCACTGTAGGGCCACCCTCCCCTCCTCCCCATCCACCACTGCCCCCAGTTTTGAGTCATCCGCAAAGAGACTCATCTCACTTCTGATACCTGTCCTTATGTCAGAGACGTAGGCATTGAACAGAAGGGGCCCAAGGACTGATCCCTGTGGGACCCCACTAATAACCCTCCTTGTGGATGAGACTATCCTGCTAACTACGACCCTCTGGGTCGGGTCCTGGAGCCAATTGCCTATCCATCTGATCATCTGGTTCCCCACCCCCATTTCTCCCAGCTTATCCAACAGGCCCACGTGAGGAACAGAGTCAGATGCCTTGCTGAAGTCTAGAAAGAGGACGTCCACTGGTCTACCCAGGTCCAAAGCACTCGTCACCCAGTCATAGAACTCCACAAGGTTTGTCTGACACGATTTCCCTGGGAAGAATCCATGCTGCCTATCGTCCAGGCACCCTGACTTTTCCAGGTCCCCACCAGCCTCTCCTTGACAATGCTCTCCATCACTTTGCCCACCACCGATGTCAGGTTGACAGGCCTGTAGTTCCCTGCCACCTCCCTTGATACCTCCTTGTGGATAGGCACTATATACGCTACCTTCCAGTCCTGGGGCACCCACCCTGTCCTCAAAGAGATGGTGAAAAGCTCCGCCAGGGTGTTCGCCAGGACATCCGCAAGTTCCTTCAGCACTCTGGGATGTAATTTATCTGGCCCCGGTGCTTTCTCTATCTTAAGGGACCTGAGGGCTTCCCTCACTCTCTCTGCTGTGATTTCCACTTCCTCCTCTTCTCCCTGCTTGCCCCCGCCAGTGATGCCTCCCCTCTCCCCAGACCTGCTGATTGGTAGAGGTTACCCCCTCCTCAGTGTCACTGTCGCCTCCCATGTATGATGCAGCACCCCCATTTTCCTTGGTGAAAACTGAGGGTGATGTACTCATTAATGACCTCAGCCTGCTCCCCCGGGTCTTCTGCCCATCTCTCCCCTGTTTTAATCCTGTTAATCTTCCCCTTCACCCTTCGTTTTTCTCAATGTATCTAAAGAACCCTTGTTCCCTCTCCTAATTTCCCTGGCCAGATTCTGCTCCTTCCTTGCCTTAGCCGCCCTCACCACCCTAGTGGCCCTTCTAGCCATCAGCTCGTGGCCCTCGATCCCTTTCACTCCTTGAGCACTTGAATTGCCTATAGGCTGCCTTCTTTATGTATAATCTGTAGTGGAGATTTGTGGTTAACGGAGTCAGAAGAGTGCGAGATCACTAGTGGGATGCCACAAGGATCGAGCCTGGGTCCAGCCCTTTTCAATATGTTGATCAGCAGCATAGGAGAAGGAATCCAGGACAGGATGTGTCTTTTCGCAGATCACACTAAGCTCTGTGGCAGGGTAGACAGTGAGGAGGGGGTTAGGGAGATGTAGAGAGACTCACACAGACTAGAGAGGTGGTTAAAGATTCAGTGAAAATTCAATACCAGAAAGTGCAAGGTGATGCTGATTGGGAACAAGAACTCTTAAGGCGAAGTCCTGTATGGGGGTGGGATAAAGCTGGGCACAACCTAGTGGAGAGAGAGACCTAGGGGTCATTATTGACTCCGTAAAACAATGAAGCCAGTGTAACGGGACCTGCAGTAAGGGTAGACAGGATGCTGGGGTGTATAGGAAGGGGTATTGACAGCAGAAGGAAATGTTACTACCTCTCTATTGATCATTGGTGAGGCCCTACCTGGAGTACTATGTTGAGTTCCAGAGTCCTCAATTGAGGAAAGATAAGCACAGGCTGGAGACAGTGCAGTGTAACGTGACCAAAATTATTCAGGGCCGGCAGGGCAGATTTTACGAGGATCGACTCGAGGTGCTGAGTATGTACTCTCTGGAGGCCAGACAAGAAAGGGGAGATATGATAGATTAAATGCCACCTGCGGAAGGCTCACCTGTGGTTAAAGTGTAGAGGCTTTGTCTCCTTGTCACTCTAACTTTCTCACTGCAGAAAATAAATGCAGGTTTGCTAAGCTATTTATGCATCTCTGACATAGTTCTTGAGCCACTGGGCTGCCAGGAGTGTAAGCTTCCTTCCGTTTTCAGTGATTGTTTCAGGATTAGCCTCCCTAACTTTGCACTGACTTGTTCCCTGGACATGCTACATTTTTGGTATTGGTGATGTGATAGAGATCTTCCGTTTCCTGAAAAGAATGGAAACTGTAGCATGAGTAGTGGATCAAGAACAGGGCGCATGGGTGGAAACTGACTAGGAGAGGGTATGTAGTTTGTATAGAGAAAACTCTACTGTGACGGCAATGTCAGCACTGCAACCCAATCGACAGTCATTCCATTGATCGGGATTTTGCAATGCCAGCCGTCTTGCCCCAGGGTTTTTCTGTCCCCCAATACCTCTGACCTGGAGATGAATGTATGCATTTTCAGGGGTGCTTGAGGCAAAACCCCTCAATAGCCGAATGTGCCCCAGTGCATTGCCGCAGTGGTAGTCTATCAACGGATTGCCGCTCGCAAACTCTTGTTGATGTAAGTCGATAACATCTTCGATGTCAAACCACCGTCGTGGAATGGATGTTTGAGAAGGACATGAGAAACTTTTTTATTTGACGGGTGGTGGAGCTGTGAACAGTCTGTCAGCTGATGCGGTGGGTGCCAAAACCATCAGTGGTTTCAGACACGGCTGGGACAGTGAAGGACTTGGCAGTTGCTCACAGTGGTTGCAGGAGGGCTGGCGGGGAGCAGGGGTGGGCAGTGTGGGTCAGAACCTTGAAGAACATTAGGTTCTGGGTTTGTTAGGGTTTAGTGGCCAGGATGGACCAGCAGTCTTTTCCTCCATCATTGGCTTTGCTGGAGTATGTGCAGTGTGAGGGAAAGTGTGCATATGTTTGCCATTATAAACATGACTTTATTATGGCAAATTATGCCACGGTTTCCCTATGGGAAAAAGGGAAACCCATTTATTATGATGCAGATAATACATGTTAAATCCTAAGCTGTTTGTCCCATAATACGTGGAAATTATTAAACTCCATGGTTTACATAACTTTATGATCAAAGAATATTTATGTTGATAATTGTTCCCTTTTAAATTGTGTAACAGCATTGAAAATGTGTAATATTCTATTTCTGAGACATTGCACTTTTTTAACTTATGCCAAAATAATGGCGCAAGCATTAAATATTGATGCATACGTTATTAAATGGCACTCGAGTTGCCACAAAATCTGAAACTGAATCCAAAATTGTATCTGAGCTATAAAAGATATTTCTATCTAAATCTGTATACAGTTCTGCATTTTTTGAATTGCATCCAATTTTCAAATATGCAGTAATTTGCATTTCTATAACCAGTACACTGCTGAAAGTTATATTAACTATTCAAAGTAATCAGTTGATACTTTTTATATCTAAGGTACTTTTTTTCATTCCACTCTTGCTAACTAGATGATTTCATATCTGGTAATAATAGGCGTGATGTGTGGTACAGTACTCTGTGGATCCATTTATTTATTTGAAGTTCGGATAACAGCTATGAGCAAAGCTCTTTTACATAAGTTCCATGTCAGATAACAATGGACAAGCACAATCAACAATGGAGAATAAAGGGCAAACAGTGGGGGAGGGTGGTTATGGGAAATAATCACCCCAAATCCAACAGTGGGTACATATCTAAAGGAATTAGTTCAACTCAGAGTGAGAAAGTACTTTCACATGATATACAAACATCTAGCAGCTCATTACTAAGTGCTATAGTAGTAAGTTCGCTGAATCTAAGTGTTGATGATGGGGTGTAGAAGGAGGGGAGGCAACTTGTGGAAGGAACTGGAATCAGCCAAAGTCCTCGTCAGTCAGCAGAGTAGTAGAGGGGAGACAATTTGAAACTGGACAGTCTCCATGAGGTACTTAAGAGAGATCAAGATATATAACTAAGAGGTGAGGTGTAGAGAAGGGTGGTTGTGTGAGAAAGTCAGCCAAGGGATCCTTGTTGAGAGTTGATAGCTAGTGGGAGAGAAGATTGACCATTGAAAATTCTGAACAGGAGGTCTTTCTTGGGCTAGAACTCAAGAATACAGTGGGTCTGGGGACAGTTATCCGGGTGGGCAGACCAGTAGCATAAGGAAGTGGTGGGCAGGTGACGATGAGAGGGTGGGGAAAAGGGGGTGAGTGGGATGGTTTGTGTGTAGAAAAAGAGGAGTTGACAGAAGATTCCAAATAAGGGTTAGCGATAGCAGTCACAGTTGGACCTAGAGACCAGATCCACGTTTTCCATTCTTCTGAAGGTTCTTGTGGACTTGGCAGAGAGAATGTCTCCTGCATTTGAGTTGAACCAGAGTGGGGCGTGGTAGGCAAAAGACCATTGTCCCTGTGTAGTGCGGCAACATGGGACCTTAAAAGAGGAGCAATTAGAGTCAAGTATGACTGCTGGTGTATGTAAGGAGCTCTTGGATCCCAGGAGGCATTATGCCAGATGATTTTTTGGTTAGCAGACAGGTCTGGTAGTTGAGTCTCCTGCTGAATTGTAGTCAAGTAGCCTATGAATACAGGTCACTGGTGTGGGTTAAATGTTTGGCACAATTGAGAAGCCTGCAGGTCTTGTTAAGTACTGTTTTTATGCATTTGAGGATGTGTCAGTGGTAGACCCATAGATGATGAGTCCATAGTCGACCAGTGATACCACTGAGCTCTGGATGGCCATACTGAGGGCTACAGGGTTCAGGCAATGCTTGTGTCTGTGCAGAAGCCCTGTTCACCTATTGATTGCCTTTGATATAATATCAATATGCTTGGCATATGAAAGGGTGCTGTCCGTCATGAAACCAAGATATTTAAAGTTAGGTACTATCACCATTTACTGTTGAGAGGAGGTAGCATCTTTGTTTGCTTTGTAGGTTGGAAAACAAACTGTTTTTTGTTTTCTTGTAGTTTAAGATTAATTTGTGGTTCCTGAACCATCTTTCAGCAGCAGCAATGTTTTTTGGAGCTCTGATTCTAGGGCCATGGGGTTATGACCACTAGAAAAGAGGACAGCATCATCTGCATAAATAAGGTTGCATCCCCGGGTGGAGAGGGGCAGAGTATTCAGGAATGCACTAAACAGGAGAGGGCCCAAGATATAACCTTGAGGGACCCTTGACAGGAGAGGTTGACTATCTGAGAGGACACTGCCTATCTTTACTTGCTGTGAGCTGTTTTGAAGGTAATTGCTGAAACAGGTAACAGATTCAGGTGAGAGCCCTAGGAGTAAGGCTAATTGTTCAGTAAGGACAGCTTGGTTAACCGTATCAAATGCCTTGGTTAAATTAATGTATACTGCACCTACCAGTTGGCTTTAGTCAAAGGATTTATAAATGAAGCCCATGAATTCGAGCAAGGCAGTGGTGGTACTGTGTCCGCTCTGAAACCAAGCTCTTGTGGGCAGAATAGTTGATATTTACTAACATAGTCAACAAGCTGGTAGGCAACTATTTTCTCCTGGGCTTTGGAGAGAGGGGATAGGATGGAAATGGGTCTCTAGTTATTGTGGGAGTCATGGTCACTGCTCTTGTGGACAGGGGTAACTACTGCAGACTTCCATTTTTGAGGAAAGTAAGGGTATTCTTAGTGATAAGTTAAGGATATGCGTTAAGGGTGCAAGTATTTCCTCCAGGGTTAGGGCTAGGAACTTGAGATCCAAAGTGTCACTACTGTACCACCCTTTATGCAGAACCTTGAGGAGATATTTTCTGGTGTCTTGAACTTTCATTGATCTGAAATAAAAAGGAGGGTGAGACGGGGACTGTTTGAATTTTTCAAAACTGGCACTAGGAGTGGTAGTGTTGAAGTTATCATGAGGAAGAGTCGTACTGCGGTCAGTGAATGCATTATTAAATTTATTTGTGATGAGTTTTGGGTCGAGGTATGGGACTCCATCAATGTTGAGCATGGCGGTGGCAGTTTTGGGGTCCTTACTGGTATCATCCTTGAGATTGCACCAGAATAGTCTACTGTTGTACCAGACTCATGTGAGGACTTCCTTATAATATGTACTTTTGGCAGTCCTTATTTTCATGGTGCAGTCATTTCTGGCTTTTTTTTAGGCCTGTATGTATGATGGTTTACCAGAGCCACAAGACCTATGCTACAGGCAGGCACGAGATTTGATGAGTTCACTGATGTCACAGGTGAGCCAGGGATTAAAGAGGTCCTTGACTTTCCGTTTCTTAAGAGAGGCATGTGTGCAACATGCAGCATTGGAAAGGGAGATAAATTGCTCTAGCACCTGATCTAGATCCTTGGTGGACTAGATTACAGACCAGTCTGTGTGAGAAAGGTCAGCTTTCAGTGATTCAAGGTGACCTCTGAGTAGGACCCTACTACTTTTTGTTTTGACTGGCAGTTTTGAGAGTTTGTTTGAATATTGAAAGATGACAGGAGAGTGGTCACTTAGGCAATCTGGGATGACCGTGGTATCCGAGATATGGTTAGGTCAATTTGAGAGAACCCAGTCGAGCAGGGTGCTGGTAGCAGTTATATAGTTCATGTACGTGTGGGAGATTTGACTAGCTGAGTGAAGTCCAGAGAAGTGAGAGCATCAATGTAAGGACTCGCTTTGGGAGAGAGCCAGTTGATATTGAGGTCACCAAGTAGAATGACCTTAGTGCTAAGTCCTAAACAGTCAAGGCAGCCAATGAGTGCCTCAAACCCATCAGCAGTGTGTCTAGGCAGGATGTATGCAGACAGGATAGTAATGGCTTTATTGCATGTGCCAAAAAAGAAATCTAACTGAGATAGCTTGCATATAGTCACCAGTACTAAGTAGGAACACAGTACAGCCCTGCTAGCAGTCCCTGATATAAATTGTGCATCCCCCCGTCCCTTGGAGAGCCTATTTTGCTGGAAGATCGAGAACCCAGGTATCATAATGGAGGCATCTGACATGTTGGGAGACAACCAGGTTTCAACAATGGATACCAGATCAGGGCTGTGTTGTGAGATCCAAATTTAGATCCATGACACGGCATTGGCAACTTATTTTGCAATGCGATACTACAATGATGGATTTATGTACATAGCAGTTGAGGTCAGCATAAAACCATCTGGAAACTGGGGAGCTCTGCACCCTGCACCCCTGTAAATAAAGATTATCAACTGAAGGTCAAAATTGATTTGAGGAGAGGAAAACCCAGAGAAAGCACTACTGAAAGTCCACGGTACATTACAGTAGTAACAGTGACTTGCTGCTGTAATGTACTTTGCTATAAAATGCTGCTGTTTGATTGGGATATGGTTTTGTGCCTGGACGCTAACATATCTATTTATATTTGCATTTACAACTCATTAGCATTGTGACCTTACTGACTGTGACATCACAGCTGATCAAGAACCACACATCTGCTGCTAGATTGGTCACTTGTGATGTCACAGTGAGTGAGATCACAATACTGTTGAGCTACTGTATAAAGGAAAAAAACAACTAGATACTGTATGTCAGCCTCCAGATAAAGTACCTCTCTTCACATCATGCCTCGTACTACCAGGTAGAAAATTATCTAACTGGCTATAGGAAAAAGAACAAAACTTCCAAAATTAAAGCTAATGCTTGGTACGGTAAAAATGCTAGCAGTTTCTGTCAACTGTGTGTGATGCTACAAGTTCTTTAAATACAGTATATGTAAATCCCAACTACATCTGTTTTTTCATAGAAATTCATCATGAAGGTTGGGAAATATTGTATAAGTATTTCCTCAAATCCTTCTTAACTCTCCCAACACAAACACAAACATGCGTGCACACACACACGCACGCACGCACGCACACACACACACACACAGACACACACACACACACACACACGTACAGCTTTATTGCATGCTATCTCATTCTGGTACTTTCCCCTTGTGAATTATAATAAAGGAAACTGGAAAGTGGCATCAATAATAAAAATGTGTTTTATACATACCTGTCCTGGGAGCTGAAATATTTCATAACAGAAAACATGGTTACTAAGTACAGAGTCCATTTACAGACTATCATACTAGAATTTAACATTTGTTCTTCTTTCAGCATTACAGCACAATACATTTTCTTTTTATATATCACATTTAATTCAAGAGCATTACAAAGTAATTTAAAAAGTCATAAATGTTAAAAAATCAATGTAGTTAAGGCTGAGTAGTAAAATCATAATCCTAGCAACAAAACATGAAGTGTGTATATATGTTACAACACAACAACATCAAACAGAAACAACTGTGAAATACTACCACTACACTAGCGGGAGCTGTTTATACTGGCATTTAGCCTCTTTCTTCCATATATCTCAGTATGAATACATATTACATGCAAGTCTAGATAAAGTAATAAATTACTAATATTTCCAACCCAAACAGAAAGAGTTATGAAGAGGACTCAGGATAAATAAGACAAAAAAAGAATTCAAAATCAAAGGTACCCCAATAGTGTAAAGCATCGTGATAAGTATGTGTAGACCCACAATGAAAAAATGTGAATGAGTTCTGCCTTAAGCAGGTGTGTATGCTGCCAAATGTCTATCTCACAATCTGCAAAGGCTGAGAACAATCATCTCAGACACATTTCATTTTTCTTAGGACTCATCAGAGTGCCTCTTTGTGTCTCCTCTTAGAGAATGGGCGAACCAGTCCTATTATGGCCTTACAGGTTTGGGTTATGGTGAGCCCAACCTAGAAAAACAATGTGAAAGACAAAGAACCTCAGCACTAAGGCGAGGTTACTCAGGAGGGCATTGGAAACTAAGCAAGATTTCAAACAAATATTGAATCCATACTCCAATTATGCAAAGCATCATGGAAGTATACACAATCCAGAAAGTAACAAAATTTAGACTTGTTCTATTTAGCAGGAGTGCATTGTCCCAATTTGATTAAAAGGACAAACACATATTGGTCTTCATTTTCTAGCCTTCAAAGACTGTGTGAGAGATTAACTTTGAAATAATTATATATATCCTGAAATTCAGTCTCCGACCTATACCATGCTGAGGTTGGGAGACTGAATTTCAAAACACCCAGTCGGGATTTATGCTATGCTTGCCTTGTCCCCACACCCTATCTGGAATTACCAACTCTGAGGGGGAATGGACCTTTAAGTTGGTTGTTAGGTTCAGGGGACTGACAAAAATGTTTGTAAAACAGTTCCTGCTGTGGGATCAGAACCATATCCCCAACAGCCTGCTGGCAAAGCTGTAGGAACATTAGCACTCCACACCATGGGGCAGCTCAGCCAGTACCTCACTCTGTCATCCTGATATGGTTACACCAGGTGAAACCATGTTTGTAGGTGTAACCTAGCATTTCACTGAGTGAAATACAATTTCACCCATTGAAATGATATTTCGCTGTTGGACTGAAATGTTGGGCATCCCTTATTTCAGGATACTGATGCCGGGCCCATATATGTCATGACCCTCAGCTTCAGTATCCTGTAAGGGTACCCTTTGAAAGATGGACTGCAGTGTAATTAACAAAGCTAGAGATGGAGTTTATTCCAAATATGAGGAGCAAGCAAACTAATGACCCCAAAGAGGAAGGGTTGATCAATGGTGGGGAATGAAAGGAGGAAAAACCTGCATGAAGGGACTGACCAGCAGGATAGTGAGAGACCAAAAGAGAGGATGAATGGGACAAGACTAAAGGGGATCAGATACCACCAAATTTGATCCCAGTCAACTTCATCAGACAGTCATGAAATCTGAAATCTAATGTGAAATTCATCCTATGGTTAAGTCAAATTTTGGATCAAGGATATCTTGATCTCAAAATTCTGAGTAATATCTCTTTCCATGCTACACTCAGTATCAGCCCATTTCCCTGTTCCACAATCCCTGCCATGTTCGTGACTGGCACAGTCCTTTCTTAGCACCTTGGTTGAAAACTGCCTGATTAAAATAGTGCTACATGACTTTGCCATCAAGGAGGGTAGAACAGGATAAAAGGGTGACACAAGATATGATGGACACTTGGCACAGGATGGGAGTCTGGACACCATGAAGTGATTCTTCTTGCATGAGATAATGTGAGAGAGGATGCTATTTGACATCTGGGATGTGGATTCAAGATGATTAGATTTTTCATTTTATCATTTCACCCATGGCTGGATCTTGGGTTACAAAGGAGACAATGCATTGATTCTAGAATCTGGAAAAATTAAGAATATACAAGTGTTTCTGATTTTTCTGATCATATCCAAGTACCTTCAGACAAAACCATGAAGGAGGTGAAGAATTTTAAAAACAACAAGGGCAATCTGACATTAAATACAGAAGAGGCAGGGAGCTGCATCTATTTGTAAATATGCCACATACATGAGCAGTAGATGACATTTTTAGTTGAAGAAAATCCATCATCTTTATAGAGCTGGTGACATGTTCAGGAGAACTTTAGCAGAACTTAATATTTAGACACAGGCTAGCTTGTATTTCCCATTAGTGCTGTATTCCCATTCCCCAATTTTTATTACTGAGGTCATCTGTATGAAAACAGGAACTTTGCTCCTGAAGAGTTTGTGTATTCCTGCTGCTTTCTCCCTACCTGAAGTCAGGGAGCACTGTTTGTGATATCTCACTTACTCCCATGGCAACAGATTGTGATGTCATAACAGAGGATTATGACTTGCTGTATGGAGTAAGCTACAGAGGCAGATGGACTCTAAAGGAGCTGTAAGGGATAAAGCTCATACATTCATGCACATTTCCTTAGTAATAAATAATGGGGAGGAGAAATATATAAAATATACAGTAAATGGAATGTAGGCAGAATTGTACCTAATTATTATGCTGTTTTTAAAGTTTTCTTTGTAGCGTCAGTAGCTCTTCAAGAAAAGGTGCATCAAATAGCACTCTTGTCTTAAAATGCAACTCACCCCCCCTTCCAATTTGTTCAGTGAAGCTATTGAGGAGTTAATTAATAAACACCTTAGATAGCACCAGAGTGCATAGCACTGTGAAACTAATATTTCACAAACATCCCTTAAGGGCAAGTGGGTCATGAACTAGCTGCACCCAACTTAATGACGTACTACATTAAGACAATCTCTACATCTCCACTGTACAGATATCAGCCATTCTTTTCTCTTTCTTTTTCTGTTTATAGTTACATAGGAATTTAAGGTTTAAGGGGCTCTGTGTCCATCATGTTCACCAGACCACTTCAAATGTAGCACTGAAAAAAATACGAGCTGTCAGTAATACTTGTTTATAAGGATTCCATATCTATCCACTACCCAGGTTACTTTATGAGTCCAGTGGTAAACAAAAATTTGTCCAGTCTTACCTGGAAGGCTGGTACTATCTTTGTTTCCACTATCTCCTTTATTGGAATGTTTGATAGGTTCACTAATCTCTAAGAGAAAAACTCTCTTCAAATGTTACCCCATAATTTACACTGCTAGTCTTCAGGATGAATAAGAATTAACATAAAATGGAATATTACTTAAATCTGAGGTAAAATAAACTTCGCCACTGTAAATATTCTTAAACAAATGATGATTAAATGCACAGTTACAGAAATATGTTTCTGTTTCTGGTAACTAGCCTAACCACATGCTTTCTGAATTCCCTTGAAAAGAAGAATTACCATCCGAACATTGTTTTTCCAAAATCATTTTCTCTCATGGGTCTCCTGGTATGCCCCCATCCATCACCCCAAGCCCCAACAACTACCTTTTCCAGAACCTACCTTACCCCCTGCTCTGAGCATTCATGGTGGGAGAGAGGGTGGGTGAGTGCCACAGCTGGTAGTGTGGGGCCTGTGAGATATCAGTGCCATCCTGCCTGCCAGTGGGTTTTTCACTAGTTTCTCCACCAGGGACATTGACTTGCAATGGTTCACATTCTTATATAACTGAATGGAAGTGAAGGTGTCCAGTGGCATCCCTCCCCGACAAGGCAGATCCTGCTAGCTACTACTAGAGATGTACAAAGCTGGCAAACTTCAGTTCACAACCTAATTCATGAAAATTTGCCAAATTCATGAAGTGCCGACTTCACAAGAATTTGGCAGGAGAAGTGCCACTTTTTCAGGCAAAGTCATAAACATTCAGTGATGAAACTGCAGCTTTACCATGGAGTCAACTGACTTCACCTGAGAAAGGTCCAGGTCCCCTGGAAAGGTCATTGCAAAGCGATGAAGTGAATGATATGCAAAATTATTCATGAAGGCAAATTTCACAACTTTGCCAGTGAACTGAAGCTTCGCAACATCTCTAGCTACTACACAGCTTCAGTCATTTGGCAGTCTTGGCACACAGTGGACAGTCACCTCTCCCTGAAAAGGGAGCATTGTCTCTGAGATGCTCAATCCTCATTCCAGTCCCCTGATGCCTGCAGCTTGCTAGCAAAAATAGCTTGCTGACAGATTGGGCCATACTGCTTCACCTCCTGCCTTGCAAATCAGGGACAGAATATAAACAAATCTGGGACAGATGACCAAATGCTGGTACAAATTTTTAACAAATGGTGACACTGTATCAACTGAAGAGACCTGCTATAATTTGTGGTTTAACATGAAAAAAACATTTTCTGAGTGATAACTAGAGCTACATATTAATTTAATGCTGATAGTATTGTATGTTTTAAACCACTATTTGTCAGTGACAGAAATGCTAATTTTAAGAGGGACAGAAGGAATTGTGAGGCAAAATCAGAAACATCTCTGAAAATCAGGAACAGCTGAGAGGCAAGGAGTGGGCAGAAGTACTACTGCTGTACTTCCTGGACAGTTCCCATTTGCACACTAGAGGTACAGAAAATTGTTTTTATTGATGAACTCTTAAGATACAAGCTTGAGGAAATGTTAAGAAACAGAACTGTTACTTACCAAAGCAGTAGGAAAGGCCTAAGCCTGGGGAGGGGGAGAAAAAGATAATGTTATTACATATCACATTTGCAGTGTACAGAGCAACTGATTACAACTTGTTAATGTGATGTAATTTAATGAGCTAAAAACACAATGTACTATACGACAGTGTACAAATTTTAGTAGCAAAGTATAAGAGCTTGTAGCTTTTGCCTGCCTTTTACGGTTCGTATGCTTACTGTATTTAACACAAAGCAGGGATAAGGCACTTTAATGTAGAGGTGGACATGAGTCTGGTTCAGGTCTAGCTCCTGTCTGTTTGACCTCCATTAGCACTGGAGAGCCAATGTAAAGCTGAGCCAATTATGGTCAGACTTAGCGCAGTGGTGGGGAATGTTACTTCCTCTCATCACCCTCATGAGGGATGCTGTCAATAATACAGGACAGCCTGCAGGTAGGTGACCTTACATATTGGCACTAGCATTGGAGATGGGGACTTGACAATGACCAAGTCCCCAATAGTTAGCTAAAAATCTATTACTCAGTGATAACTGTGATCAATATTTTCCTAAAGAACAGCGAGATGCTTTAGGACCAAACAGAATTGGATTGACTTTGCTTGTAAATCTGTATCAATGTAAGCAAACACAAATTTTCAAGGTTTTCAAAAATAACTGGTA
Source organism: Neoceratodus forsteri (assembly GCA_016271365.2). Lineage (NCBI taxonomy): Eukaryota > Metazoa > Chordata > Ceratodontiformes > Ceratodontidae > Neoceratodus > Neoceratodus forsteri. The sequence continues at coordinate 81,432,579 of JADMNL010000035.1, forward strand.
ACAGTTTTGTATACTAAAAATGTGATTTCATACTTTTAAAAGATTATTTGAAAATGTTAATAACAGGCTATACTGTGGAAAGACCACACTGAAAACCATTATGACATGCCTTTTGTGGTGAATATAACCAAGAAATAAAGAACATTTGGAATGCTTTACCTGGTGCAATGCAGGAGATAATTAATGTTGATACTAGTAGAAATTTCATAGTTTAGGTGAAGTGTCACGTCACAAATACTGGATGGAATAAAAGAAGAGCATCAGATAAATGAAGTTTTCTCTTTCAAAGAAAACTGACAGTAAACAAAGGATATTTGTATAATGACCTGACTTAAGATATGCAATTTATCTTCATGTGTGAGGTGGCAGGATCATAACTAAACATGCCGACCAACATTTCCTCATTCTTCTTTGACCTCACTGAGGTTGGGTGCCAAGAACTGGACTCCCAGCTCCACCAGATGCCCTGCCCCACAGAGTGGTCAAAAACCTAGTGAAAGAAGGGGTCTCTTCCTTCTGCAGCCCCTTATAGTGCCCACTTGAGCCCTCCCTTTCGGACCACCAATGTCTGACTCCAATCCCTTTATCCCTCTCCCTCCCCCTCTTGCTGCAGTGACTCTTACCTATGACTCACCTACCCTCCCTGCCCATCCTTTTCCTTACCTCCCTTCCATTCCTCTGACAAAATGAAGTCAGTATAGAAACATAGAAACATAGACTTTGACAGCAGATAAGGACCACTTGGCCCACCCAGTCTGCCCATTTCCCTACCTACTGGATAAGCTGCAGATTCTAGTTAACCAACAGCCTACTTCCTGCCACCCCCACTACAATTGCCTTGTGTCTGTCCCATGCATGTTTGAATTCCCCCACTGTTTAGCCCCAACAACGTCCCCAGGAAGGCAGTTCCATGCATCCACCACTTTCTCTGTGAAAAAAGATTTCCGCACATTACCCCTGAGTCGTCCCCCTCTATCTTTAAATTGTGTCCCCTTGTTCTTATACATCTCTTTTTCTGAAAGATGCTACCCTCCTGGACTTTGTTGATTCCCTTGAGGTACTTGAACATTTCTATCATAGATACATAGATACATAGACAGTGTCGGCAGATAAGGGCCTATGGCCCACCCAGTCTGCCCATTTGAGCTTGTAAGTTCAGTTTGTTTTCCTAGAAGTCTGTTTCCCCTTACCCTTGACCTCTAGAATTCCTTTATGTCTATCCCATGCATTCTTAAATCCCGTGATTGTTTCAGCCCGCACCTCTTCCTCTGGCAGGGTGTTCCACTTGTCCACCACCCGTTCTGTGAAGAAATTCTTTCTCATGTTTCCTCTGAATCATCCTCCCTCCAACTTCATCCCATGCCCTCTAGTCCTGGAACATCTTTTTCACTTAAAAATAGTGTTTTCCTACACCCTGTTCCTCCCTGTAAGATACTTGTATGTCTCTAACATATCCCTCTCTCCTCTCTCCAGGGAGTACATGTTCAGTTCCTTCAACCTGTCTTCATAGGACTTGTGATTCAATCCATGCACCATCTTTGTTGCCCTCCTCTGAACCTTCTCTACCCTGTCTATGTCCTTCGAGGTATGATCTCCAGAACTGTACACTGTACTCCAGGTGGGGCCTCACTAGTGTCTTGTATAGCGGAATTATGACCTCCTTTTCCTGCTGCTGATGCCCTGCCTATACATCCCAGCATCCTATTTGCTTTACCTGCTGCCTTGTCACACTGTTTCCTACCTTGAGGTCATCAGAGATGACAACCCCAAGATCCCTTTCCTGCTTGGTGCATGCTATATCCTCACCCCCAACTGATATATTGTGCCAGGTTTTTGTGCCCCATATGCATTATCTTGCACCTCTTTGCATTGAATTTCAACTGCCAAACCCCTGACCATTCTTCAAGTTTCTGCAGGTCGCTTCTCATTCTGTCTACACCTCTGGTGTGTCTACTCTGTTACAGAGCTTTGTGTCATCAGCGAACAGTGAAATTCTGCCTTCTAGATCCTGCGCATGTCACTGATGAAGATTTTGAATAGGACCGGTCCCAGCACTGATCCCTGTGGTACCCCACTGGTCACTCTTCCTCTGTGGAGTGACAGCCATTTACCACCACCCTCTGTGTCCTGCCACCCAGCCAGTTACATACCCACCACACTACTGTCCTGCCCACACCCATATTCCCCAGTTTGTGTAATAGTCTTCTATGTGGCACAGTGTCAAAGGCCTTGCTGAAGTCCAGATAGGCCATGTCCACTGCCCTCCCCTGATCCACCTCCCTAGTCACCCAGTCAAAAAATTCAATGAGGTTGGTCTGACATGATCTCCCCCTGGTGAAACCATGCTGCCTTGGGTCCTGTAGTCTCATGTCCCCCCGTCCCTCCTTTCATCAAGGGTATACATATATTAATCTCTCAGTCTCTCTTCATATGATTTCTGATGTAGACCCTGCATCATTTTAGTTGCCCTCCTCTGCACTGCTTCCATCCTGTTTATGTCCTTGCATAGATGAGGTCTCCAAAACTGCACACAGTACTCCAGATGGGGTCTCACCAACTGTCTGTACAGAGGGATAACCACTTCCCTTTTTCTACTTGTGATGCCCCTTCCTATGCATCCCAGTATCCCCCTGGCTCTCCTCACTGACTTCTCACATTGCTTATCCACCTTTAGATCATCCGATATGACTACCCCCAAGTCCCATTCCATTTTTGTTGTTGTTAGTACCTCCCCTGCTATTGTGTACTCTTCTCCTGGGTTTTTGTTTCAGAGGTGCATTACTTTGCACTTCTTTGAATTGAATCTAAGTTGCCATATGTCTGACCATTCCTCCAACCTGTATAGTCAAACTACAGTGACAAAAACAATTCAGTAAAACACACCTAACTGTTCTACAAAACTAAAATTGCAAGCCAAAGAAAACATGGAAAAAAGTCCACACAAAATACTGACAACAACAACGGTACTAGTACTGCGAAGACAGAAAAGGCGGCCTAACCTGCCTTTTTCTTGCTGGAACCTTTTGCAGCTAAACTCACCTCCCACAGCACTGCCTCCATACGCAATACAAAAAGAAACTAACTTCTACTTTAAACAAACTAAATCACAAAATGTTCTGCAAATAATGGGTGATCTAGAGGCTCAAGGCACAGTAGACACTTCATGAAGTGATTCATTGGAAAAACCCCTATGTTTTAAATACTTTCAAAAGGTTTTTAGACACAAAGATAAAGAGCAGACCGAACATCAACTGGCTCCTCCTCAGATTTCACTACATTTAGTCTGCACATGGCAATGCAGCTGATTGCAGGACCATGTGACTTCTGATTCCATGGATCCTGGCAAACTTTACTTTAGAGCCAAAATCTGTAGGTGAGGGTCACAATTCTGCCATTCGCAAAGTAGAACTTTGCCTTAAAGGAGGACTTTTTGAATTCAGTAACATTTTTCTGTGAAGTGAAGTTTTCTAACGTTGCCCACCTTTAAGCAGAACCTCTCAATGTAACTATGGCCCTATTGGCCAAATGCCAGCAACAAGGTGACAATATAATGAAAAAAATAAAATAAGCTACTGTCACACAACAGAGATGAAGTTCTGCTATTTCATTTATTAAGTTTACCTCATATGTATTGTAAACAGTTCAGTGGCCATTACTATGTATCTTCTCTAAGAGTTTGTCCCTCGTACTCACACAAAGCAGCTACATGTTGTTTACAATTGTTTCTATCATTTTTTCCCATCAATGTAGCGATCTCAGTCACTTTTGCCTCATGTATACTTAGTTGTGGTAGATGTTGCCGTCAACCACAGGTTTTATGCTTTTTGCCTGTCTGACTTCCAAATATTATTAATGTAATCTGCCAGAATATTTAAAGAGCAGCTGACGCCTTTGAAAAAACATTGTAAAACATACCAGTTGGACACAATTCAACTTATATTTCACATTTTTTCTATAGATTTATTCTCTTCATTATTTGTTTTCAAGAAATTCCCCCTGGCTAGCTGACTGGCGACCAGAGAACCTGATTGCCAGACAGAAACATATTCAAGGGCTTCCGAATTATTTTTTTTGACTGTTTTGGTAAACTCAAATTATGGAAAATTACGAGAATTATGATCACACATTTTACACAAAAGGAATTCTATCAATCTCTTCAACAATGTTTTTTTTTATTTTCAATCCCCACATTATGCACATAGATCTGTTATGGATTTACACTTTATTAGATCAGTGTTGACTGGTTCTCATATGCCTCCGCCATGTGGGATGCTACTTGGCTAGAGTACATGGTAGACTAAATGTTAAGGGAATTTATCACACGAAAGGGTTGCAGAAAGGGTACGTCCTAGGATGCACTCCTGTTTACATGAAATTGAATCTACTGTATGTACCATTAATTCTTTGTTTGTCCTTACATTCAACAGTTTTTGAAATTATGGGATGCACACTGGAATAAATCTCAGTTGAAAGGTATCACTTATGAGATCCTACTGCTAGGAATTCTACTTGACCAATGGATAGATTATGACATGTATACTGTTCATGGAATACTAGGTCATATCAAATACTATATATGGCAAGTTCAATGTCAGTGATCTTTACAAAAACATTTTATATCCCCAGAACAAATGCATCAAATTATTAAAGTAGCCATTTTTGATTTAAAGAAAAAGGAGTAAGTACTTTTACCAACTTTGTTGTATAATAAACTTTGAAAGTTGTTACATTGTCTGGATACAGGATGAAAAGGATGAGGAATTTTTTCTGTTACTATGTGATATATTGCAGTTTTAGAGATACATGTTAGATAGTTAAGATTTTGCATTTTGGAATTCCTTCTCTCTTTTGTTATCTTTTTTTGTTTATAGTTTTTCTTCATTTTGTGAGGTTTTTATACCTCTTATCGTTTGATTATTACTACTGTTACTTGCAGATCTGGGAACATTTTTGTCTGATGTCAACAATATTTTATTCTTCTGTTCTTTTCAGTTATGAATAAAAAAATGCCTCTACTCTTTTAGTAGGGTGCGGGGAAGGGATTTGTTTAATATAATTTTCTTTATGTATAGGATTGCATGTATAAGCTAATATTGCTTTATGATTTCACCTTATTCATAATTTTGTCTTACGATTTTGTATGATGACAATACTGTTTTGTTTATATGTTCTTTTAAATTATGAATAAAAATTTCCCCATCTCTTTTCGAGAAGTGCCATGGGATCTTTAATGTCCACATGAACTACCATCAGAACAGGCAGATAGGACCTTGGTTTAATATCTCATCCAAAAAACAGCACCTCAGAAGTGCAGCAACCCCCTGATGCAACACTACAGTGTCAGTATTGGGATATTAACCTAAGTGCCTGGTGGGGGCTAGAACCCACAGCCTTCTGATCTCCCATTCTCAGAGGTGAGTGTGCTACCGGCTAAGCCACTAACACTGCAATATGCTACATTCCTGGACTTTGTTTATTCCCTTGAAGGACTTGAAAGTTGCTATTATGTCCCCCTCACCCTCCTTTCTTCGAGAGTATACATATTAAGCTAATTTAGTCTCTCTTCATATGGCTTCAAGTGCAGACCCTGTACCATTTTAGCAGCCCTCCTCTGGACTGTCTCCATTCAGTCTATGTCCTTGTGGAGATGGGGTCTCCAGAACTGCATGCAGTACTCCAGAAGGGCTCTCACTAACTGCCTGTACAGAGGAATAACAACTTCCTGTTTTCTACTGGTGATGTCTCTTCCTATACATCCCAATATCCCCCCAGCCCTCCTTCCTGCCTTCTCACATTGCTTTCTTACCTTTAGGTCATCTGATATGACTACTCTCAGGTCCCTTTCCATTTTTGTTTTTGTAAGTACCCCTTTCCCAATTGTGTACTCTTCCCCTGGGTTTTTGTTTCCCAGGTGCATTACTTTGCACTTCTTTGCATTAAATCCAAGCTACCATACTTTTGACCATTACTCAAACCTGGCCAAGTCCCTTCTCATCCTTTTCACACACCCCTTGTATATCAACCTTGTTGCAGATCTTTGTGTCATCTGCAAAGAGGCATACTGTACATTTCCTTCCAGTCCCCCCACAATGTCACTTATAAAGACATTAAAAAGTACTGGACCAAGTACTGAACCCTGCAGTACCCCACTAGGATTCTTTGTTCCTAAGTGCACTGTTTTTCATGTCTTTGCATTACATTTTAACTGCCATGCATCTGACCACCTTTCCAATCTATATAGACCTTCCTTCATAATTGTGTCCCCACATTACTATGCATCTGGCTACAGATCTTAGTATCAAATGGAAAAATACATTTCTAGTCATGAATCCCTTCCCTTATGTCACAGATAAAGATTTTGAAGAGGTCCCCGTCCCAGTACTGATCCCTGTTGTATCTCACTAGTGCCTCTAATCCCTGAGAACTCTTCATTTATTACCAGCATCTGTATCTAGTCGCTCAGCCAGTTTCCTACCTACCATGCAGTTCTGACCCTACTCCAAGGTCTAGCATCTTCTTCATCTATCATCCATGCAGGATGGAATCAAATGCTTTATTGAAATCATGGTAGGGTATGTCCACCACCTAACCCTTGTCCACTGCTTTTGCCTGCAGGAAGAATACTATTTCTAAACTTACAGTACTGTTGACTTTCAGTGTTTAGCAATGACTTAAGTCTTTAGAATAATTAACATGTTAAACACATCTGAGCACAGGAAAACTAACGTTTTTTAAAGATTTGTTGGTATGTTAATTTTTTTGTTAATGCTCGTGAAAAGTGCTGGATTGACAGCATTGGAACCAGAAGTCCTCTATTTATACACATGAGCGGTGCAGACTACCCCACACTGCCCTGCCAGTGTGTCTCAACCCTGCCATGGAGGGACCACCATGTAAGTAGGAGTGGTATTTCAGACTCTGCATCCATTCAGTCATTCATCTCTTATGTGACACTGCCAACAATGGTGCCAATTGTGTGGGTGGGTATTTGTGATGTGGATACCTGCCCACTGAAAACTGGACTGAGACCACCCCAACTCATTTCATACAGGCTGCTGTACAACCAGGTGATAATGGCTTTCGGCCACAACATTAAATATTAACAAATACCTAAAATACAGTAATTATCAAACAGTGACAGTAGAAGTGCCTCTAGTGTTTACTCAAATTGTTTATAAAAGAATAATTATGGAAGCAATCTTCTACAGTTCTACAGATTTATTTTGAAATTAATATTCTATGGCTAAGTTTAAAATGCTCCAAAAAATAATAAATTACTGAGAAACAGTCTTAAAATGTAATATATTATGTTGTCATATTACACAGTACTGTATAAAGCACAAGTAAGAGAGAGTGTCTTACCTTCTTAACCTTGTTCACAAATGAAGACAGTCTTTACTTTTTCTTTGTGCTTATAAGGCATTGTGTAATGATGTCACAGCAATTTTAATTAATTTTCTAAAGGGAGTGGACTATATTTTGGGATTATGGAGAGTACATTGCTTTCTTTTAATGAATGTATAGATGTCATTGAATACTATCAATTACATGACTAAGTGGCATCAAAGGAGGAGTAGCCTGAAAACTTGGCAATCCAGATTTACAGGGGTGCAGCTGTGCCACAGCCTGAAGGCCTAGGTCATCATTTGGATTCAAATGTTTTGACCAAATATGCCTTAACTCAGGTGGCCAAAGATTCCAACATGCCCTATACAGCATGAACCTATGCTTGGGCCTTTAATGTTTTGCTATCCGGGGTATGTCCGTGATTTGTAGCACCATTTACAAATGACAGCTAGTTAAAATGATAAAGTTGTGTGCATTGTGACATATCTAATCAAGTTAACAAGCAGAAACTCAAAGGTAGGCTCATTTCTACTTGTGACTGGGGATGGGATTTACAGTAGTAGCAGAGTTAATACAACATAAAACACTGACTATAGAGCAAATCACAGCAAAGACAGTAAATGTTGTTGTGTATGTGGAATATCAAACTTGTTTAATCAGGTTTTGTAATCTGCTAACACACTTGGATTTTCATGCCTTCCATTCTTTTTGGATTTCTCTTATCAACAAAGTATTTGCCTTTAAAAATATGTAGAGAGGGACTCAAAGTAAAAAAGAAAAAGAAGACAAAATATTTAATCGGAAAGCTTTAGCCTGTTGTTCAGTGGGGGGAATAGCTCCTCCCCCAGTCCCTTCCTAAACAGTAGGCTGCCTCCCACTCTGCTTAGAGCGTTTCAGCAGAGTGGCTGCATGCGTGGCCAACTGGGCTTCCTCCCCTGCTTCTGGTCCTGCTGTCTGTGTCCCATCATTCATTCATCCTTTGCTCCTCCACTTCTGTTTGCTTTTCCCCTGCTCTCTTTGCACCCTGTGTCCCCCTCTCCACTCTGTGTGCTTCCTCTTGTTGTGCTCTTCTTGTTCTTCCCTCCTGCCTGGTTCCCTGTATCTTTTGTTTCTTCCTTCTGTCTGTTTAATTTTGGGCTTTTTCTTCCCCAGTTGGCCACCATGCCGCCTCGCTACAGTTCTCCTGCCATTTCTGCACTTGGACTTGCATGGTCTGCCCCATTCCTTTGCTTGCTCATTCAGCCACTCACCGCCTTTCCAGTTTGCCATTCAGCCCGCTGTGCTCTTTTCTTTCCCCTGGTCCTGGCTTATATTCAGATTAGTTTTGCTGCATACTGTACTTTCGCTAGCACAGACTCCTTCAGGCTACCCGTTTCTGATGCATTTCTATTGTTTACTCCTGACTCACTACCCTATACTGTGGGACCTCCTGCATATTGCCTGAACAAACAGCATCCGAGTAGACTCCTACATATCTTCAAGATGCATGGGTTCGATGCTGCTTTCACACTGAAGTCAATGTCCACTCTTTAAGGAACACTGTACTGTGAATATTTTAAATTATATTGTACACACATTTTGGGTACTTGCTAATGGATCAAGACAATGCTAACCATTACCTTCCCAACACAGAATACAGTATTGAATTTCTGGGAGTCCAATATTCAACTGACATTATAGTGTAAATCATTCTGAAATAATATCTACAGGTTAGGCACTGCATAATATATAGTCATACAACTGAAGTTTACATATTTTAGAACCAGACTTAACCGAGGCTATTAAGCTGACTCTTGTTTAAAGTGGTGTCCTAAATACAGATGTTTTAGTTTTCACTTATTCTCATCATTCCCTTCATCAAGAGGACATTAATGTACCCAGTGCTTCTATTTGGGATACCTCGGTCATGCCTCCTCATTCCTGCACCGCAACACATTTGGTCCAAAAAATCATGGGCTTCTCTCATACCCTTCTCCATTTCTTCTAGTCATCAGTGTCCCTCTTCCAAGTATATACTTGACAAGTCCTCTACAGGGTTATGTTTACTATCCCACTTCTGGACCATAGGGGCAGTCATCCTCGATAGTCTTTCACCACCTCATAGCAATGTTAAACTTCTACATCCAGTCCTACTTCAGTGCCTCTGAGGTCTCAACAAAACAGCATTCCAGTTTTTATTGCAGTCCAGATAGACCCTGCTAGGCCTGGTACAGTTGTGAGTAATGCGTCATATTCGGAATCTGTTCACCTATTACCAGCTTTACGAGCTAATACTTTTGGGATTATTCGATCAGTCTTCCACGATTTAGTCCATGTCCTCACTAAAGCAGCTCTACAGCATGGACAATTTTAGCTATACCTGAACTATTAGGTTCCTTCACATAATGCAATTTCCTCTAGGGGCCCTTCTCATACTCCAACTGCTTCTACCTCACTCTCAGGCACCAGGGTTTTCCCCTCCTTTCCTCAGACCATTCATCATCAACTATGAAGAGGCAGTTACTTAAGGCTCAATCTCACCATAGTACATTCAGCTGGATTCCTCGAATCACACCCCTTCCACAGTGACGCTGAACCATGAGGGTCACATCTTCCCAATCTTGTACTGCTTGTGATATGGTGATGGTGGACCACGTGGGATCCCACCATCTCTATCGTGCACTACTCGATGGAAGGAATTGCATTACTCAGATACGGTGATGGCTGACCACGTGGGGTCCCACCATCCCTATCATGCACTATTGCTTTCCATGGTGAAGGTGAACCACGTGGGTCTCGCCTTCCCATTTATACTCTACTCAAGTGATGATGATAGCAGACTACGTGGGGTCCCACTATCCCTATCCTGCTCTACTCTATGGGGCAAGGGGTCCTGCTTTCCATTTCCTGCTCAATGTTTGCTATGCAATGACTGACCATGGAGGGTCCTGCCTTCCCATTCACCATCTTCTCCAAGGGATTCAAATAATTTGCTCCTTCAATTCCTCATACTGCAGATTGATCAACGTTGGTTTGTTCTGCTTGCTTGAGAACATGCTTCACACTTTTCCATGCATTGGACTCCTGCATCTGTTCCGTATTCAGCCAATTTACAGCAATGGCAGACCATGTTGGGTCCCACCATTCCAGGCATCTATGGCTATGAAATGGCCCTGCCATATCTCAAGTATTCCAGTTCACTTCAAGAGTACATACATAGGGGTTCCACCTCCCTTACCTTGGACTGCAACACACACTGGCTCCTGGGAGTACCCCTTGCAACCTAGATTGTTCAATACTATGGTGATGACTGACCACGTGGGGTCCCATCATACCTCTTCTACATGTCCCTCAACACCTTTCCCCTTTATTACTCATCTTCCAATAAAACATCTATGACCCTCACTTTACCTTCAACTCACCAATAGGACAACGTTGATGGACTTGTTTCAGAACAGGTTCAATTTGTCATTTAAGTCATGCAGGTATCTTCTGCTACATCTTCAATGCACCTTTGGACCCTCTTTCTTCAATCTGCATCTTCTATTGCCAGTTTTGGTGGACTTTTGCCCTCTCACCTTGGAATCATCATTCTATGGCTATCATGAACCTCTGGGGAGGTCTCCATACCACCAGCTGTATTGCCCCTCAACCAGAAGTTATCCTCTAATAAACGGATTCCTTCACACTATGGGGTCTTGCTTTCCCAATATTGACCATCTGAAACTTCAGTCACTCTCATTATTCTTCATTCATCAGGGCTTCATATGACTTTCTTTCCCTAACTAGCCTACCTCTGAGCCAACTGTTACCATTACAGGTCAATGCCTAACATCTCAGTGGTGATTACAAACCACATGGTGTCTCACCATCCATTTACACATGCCCCATGATGGGCCATATTTGATACTTTATCTCCATTACAATCAGTCTCATCAACTCTCATCCCTATAGCTTGCATTATTCTGTACAGTTGCAATGGCTGACCATGGGGTCCCACCATTCTACAACGGCTTTCGCCTGTCTTCTCAGATTAGCTCATAATACAATGAAGGTGAACCTGCTGATGTTCCAGCTATCCCAACAAACACTCCCACTATGCAGCTCTAGCTAGTATTCAAAGGCAGTGCTATGGCTCTCAGCAGTCATCTACTTCAGACTTGGAGTAACCATTGTCACAGCATCCAGTCAGCATTCAGTTGGATATTCCATCTGCTCGAACCTTCATCTTCAACATCGACTGCCTGCTCATCATCGACCATGATCTGGAGTCTTCCACCTGCAACATCAGACCATACTCCTGGACATAATCTTACCTAAACCTAAGTACATTTAAGATTATTCTCCTCTTAGTATGCCCAGAGGATGGGCAGGTCAGTAGTCATGGGCCCTTGGAGGTTTCGCCTAAGGAGGTTTTTTCCTCTCCTGCATGTATTGGATCACACTCCCTGGAGTTGGAGGAGATAGTTACTTGCTACTTCTTTTTGGGCCATAATTCTACACCTACCCACTATCCTACACAGGGTGGGATGCAAAGAAGCACCAAAGCTCAAGTTATAAACACCAAGACTATCCCAGTCAGCTCATAAGTATACACAAGCACCAAGCAATTTGGCACACATTGAATTGGAAGGCTTTAGGCTGTTGTTCAATGGGGGGAAACAGCTCCTCCCAAGTCCCTACTTAAACAGTAGGCCATCTCCCACTCTGCTCTGAGCATTTCAGTGGCACCCTCCATCCTCCGCTGCCTCCTCCTACCCCCAGCACTCCTGCCTCTCCCTCAAGCATATCCCAGTCAGCTCATAAGTACCCAAGCTATTTGCCACACATTGAACAGATATAAAGCTCTGTTATTTAATCTGAATTAGTTTACCATCTAGTCTCTTTGATTTCTCAGTTTAATAAATAGAAAAGGATGTGTTTGTCCTTCTGAAAATAAACCAGGTATCTTCTGGAAACATAGTTTTACTATTTAATACTTTGCAAGATTTAAATTTCTTATGACCTTCAATATCCTGTACTTACTGATGATCATCAGATTTCAAAAAATGGGCAGGGTTTCCAGACTAGTCCCGAAGTGTATTAATTTCAAATGGCTAAATAGACAGAAAATACTGAAAGCTAATTGGGGGAGAGATAATTTCATCCATTATGTTATTCCAGCACAGCCTTACAGCTGAAACTATTGCTCACAAAGCAGCTATCATTCCAGGCAATTACTACCTATTGTGTGGATACATTTTGGCATTGGGTGGACCTACAGAGAGGATAAATGTAATATCCTCACTTTATGCCTGACCACCCTGTAGATATTGAAAATGTTTCCCAGAATGTATCCTTACTGGCACTGCATATATCTATATCTAGTTATAATTTATGCAGGTTACAGAATAATTATACTATAGCACACAAAATAAACTGCTGTACATACTGCATGCATTACTATATAGACAGTCAATCAACGGACGTCAGGAGGTAGACAGTTTCTTTTTAAGGTGAAATTGTAGGTATCACTTCAGTTTTGACTAAGAGGAAGTGAGAACAGTGGGTATGACTTAAGCAATAAGTCATGACAGGGGGCGTGTTATAGTGGGATAATAGCCCACCTTGGGGTGGGTTGAAGCATGAGGCATAGCCAGGGGCTTCCACCACCTGAGAAGGGCCATTAGCCCACCATAACATACCCCATGGAGTGTCTTATTGCGATTATGAAATAGGTCATTTTTAGTAACTTTTATACATTTTTAAACATAATACCTTCAGCTGAGCCTTTGTACTGGGATAACAGTCAGGCTGAAAGCTGCTCTCGGCCAATCAGAATTCAGCATTCTTTCTACCCATTTCATAATGGCAGGTAATTACACATGTAAGATGTAAAAGAGGATTAGCACTCACAAGGTTTATTGATATGGTGAATGGAGGCCTTTTTTATTCCATGTAGGATACCAATTTCTTTGACGATGTCTGGTAGGCAGGAAGGAGGGGTGGAAGAACAATGGGAAAAAACAAAACTGCCATCACATAGGTAACAAGCCTTTGGGCAAAGCAAATAAAAAAAACCAAATGAAGGAAAAAACACTACGGTTCTCAAAGAGGTGGTGGGGAAAGTTTGGGAGAAAAATATAGCATTCAGGAAGTAGAAGGATTGGAATCACAGAAGGAGCAGGACAGGGAACTCTATCAATTAAAGCAGAAGGAAGCGGGGAAGGCAGTCAGAATAACCAAGGCTCAAACAGAAGGAAATATAGCCAACTCAGTTAGGAAAGGGGATAAAATCTTTTCTAGGTACATAAGGGAGTGAAGAAAGACCAAGGGAGGGAGGGATAGCGAGGCTTGGTATAGAAGAAGTGAGGTGGGCAGAGGGTGTCAGTTAAAAGGCAGAGATACTGGAGGAATGCTTTTGCTCAGTATTCTCAAAACAAGAGGAGGGGAGGTACCAAAACCAAACAATAGAAGCACTCTGAATAGGGGATTGTGATACCAGTCCATTCACAGAAGAAAGGGTCCTGAAAGAACTCCTAAGACTGAAGGTGGACAAAGCAATGGGGCTTGATGGGATTCACCACACAATTCTAAGAGAACTAAGGAGAGAACTAGTGACACCATTGACTTCCCTTTCTAACAAATCATGGGAGGATGATGTGGTACCGGAGGACTGGAGGAGAGTAGATGTAATTCCCCTTCACAAAGGTGGGAGCAAGGCAGAGGCAGGAAACTATAGACTTGTAAGTTTGTTCCCAGTGGTAAGGAAAATGATGGAATCAGTTCTGAAAGAATGAATTGTTGAGTAGCAAGAGACCAGCAGGGCACAGGACCCAAGGCAGCATCGATTCACAGTGGGAGGTCAAGTCAGATGAATCTCATTGATTTCATTGACTGGGTAACCAAACAAGCAGACCAGAGAGTGGCTGTGGATAGCACCTACCTAGACTTTAGCAAGGCATTGACACTGTCCCACACAAAAGATTAATAAACAAGTTAACCAGCCTGGGAGTGGGTCCCGTGGTAGCCTGTAAACAATTGGCTGGAAAAGGGGATGCAGAGTGTAATAGTAAACTGAGTTTGTTTGAGGAAAGGGGGCTTATTAGCGGGTACTGCAAAGTTCAGTATTGGAAGCGGTCCTTTTAAATGTCTTTATAGTTGACACTGCAGAAGGGCTAGAAGGAAACATACCTCTCTTCAGTTGACACAAAGATCTGCAATGGGATTGATACACAAGGTGGGGTAGAAGGTATGGAGAGGGACTTGGCAAGGTTGGAGGAATAGTCAGAAGTATGGCAGCTTAAATTTAATGCAAAAAAGTGCAAAGTAATGCACCTGGCAAACAAAAACCTGGAGGAAGAGTACACAGTGGGGGGAGGTACTGTACTAACAACAACATAAATGGAAAGGGGCTTGGGGTAGTCATATCAGGCAACCTAAAGGCAGGTAAGCAATGTGAAAAATCAGTAAGGAGGCTTTTCCAGTAGAAAACAGGACATTGTTATCCCTCTGCACACACAATTGGTGATATCCCCATCTGGAGTACTGCATAGTTCTGAGACCCCATCTCCGCAATGATATAGACAGGATGGATGCAGTCCAAAGGAGAGCACTAAGATGGTGCAGGGTCTGCACCAGAAGCCGACAATAAGAGACTAAGGAGCTTAATATGTCTATCCTAAAGGAAAGGAGGGAGAGGTTGGACATGATAGAAATGTTCAAGTACCTCAAGGAATAAACAAAGTCCAGGAGGGTAGCATGTTCAGAAAAGAGATGTGCAAGAACAAGGGGACAATTTGAAGATGGGGAGGATGGCTCAGGGCAATTTTTCAAGGAGAGGGTGTTAGATGCACGGAACAAACTTCCTGAGCAGGTTATGGGTCAATAACAGTGGGGGGATTATATATATACATAGATGTCAACAGATAAGGGCCTTGTTGCCCATCCAGTCTGCCATATCCCTCTTTCTAATGCTTTTGGCACCCTAGATGCTACAAGTCCCCCCTTTGCCCAAGCTTGATAATTCCCTTTGCCTATCCCACACATTTGTGAATCCCTAAACTGTGGCCACCCCCACCACTTCCTGGGTGAGACTGTTCCATCTCTCCATCACCCTTTCAGTGAAGTACAATTGCGTCAAGTTCCCTTTAAGTTTTCCCTGTTTTAGGCTCATGCTGTGCCCCCCTTGTTCTGCTATTACCCTTCATGTGAAAGGTGATCCCCTCTGGTACCCTGTTGATCCCCTTTAGATACTTAAAGGTTTCTATCATGTACCTCCTCTCTCTCCTTTCATCCAGGGAGTACATATTGAGAGCTCTGAGTCTGTCCTCATACAACTTAAGCTGTACCCCAGACACCATTTTTGTTAACCTCCACTGTACTGTCTCCATCCTGTCTATGTCTTTATGGAGACAGGGCCTCCAAACCGAACACAGTCTTCCAGATGAGGCCTTACTTGGGAATATACAATGGTACCACCACTTCCCTCCTTCTACTTGTTATACGCCTTCCTATGCACTCTAGTATTCTGTTAGCCTTCCAGACCACTTTGTCACACTGTTTAGTCACTTTGAGGTTGTCTTCTATGACTACCACTAGATCCCTTTCCTCTGTGGTGGCCTCCAGTGTTACCCCATCTAGTTCATACTCGATCCTAGGATTCCCTCCCCCCTTGGTGCATAGTCTTGCACTTTTTTGCGTTGAAACCCAACTACCATTCCTTGGACTAGTTTTCTAGCCTCTTCAGAGTTCTCCTCATTTTTTTGATACCTTCCTGTGTATCTAGCTGGTTACATGCTGTAGTTTTGTATCGCCTGCAAACAGACTAACCTCCTTCTAGACCCTCTTCAACATCGCTTGTAAAGACGTTGAAGGGCACTCCTTCCAGCACTGATCCTGGGGTACACCACTTGTTACCCATCCTCCTGTGAGCTAATCTCATTTATCACTTCTCTTGTGTTCTGTTACTCAGCCAGTTTCTAACCCATGTGACCAATTCTGTCCCCACTTCCAGATTTTCCAGCTCATGGATTAGTCTCCTGTGTGGACTGTGTCAAAGGCCTTCCTGAAGTCCAGATAGGCCACATCTACTGCTCTGCTCTTGTCTATTTCCTTTGTTACCCACTTGAACAAATCAATCAAGTTGGTCTGGCATGACTTTCCTGCCATGAATTCATGTTTGCTTGAGTCCATTAGCCCCTTTGTCTCTTGAGTAGTCAACCAGTCTTTCCTTAAGCAGGGTTTCCATCATTTCCTACTGGATCAATATAGTGTGGATAGGATTGCACATGCAATACCATTCTGTCAAAAGTGCAAAGGGTACTACAGCAATAGGGGTACTAAAAGCACGCGATGAGAACGCTAACCCTGTTGCTGTAGTCTCATGGTAATGAAGGTGAAGGATGCTGCTGGGGTGGTGCCTTGCTGAGCTGATCTGTTGGTGGAGTAGCTAGAACACCTGACCCTGGTAGCATAGGGGACCAGGGCCATGGTTCCATTCTCCCCAGGTCCCAGTATATTGCTGCCATCTTTTTTTTTGGGGAAACAAAAAAAATCAGAGTGAATTTTTTTTTCTTCCTGAAGTCCACAACCCCCCAGAGTTGGTTATATTTAGTCTGGAGTGTGGGAGGGACAAAGCCCCCCACGTTGGGGATGTAGGGGTGGAGCCCCCTGCAGAAACAAAAACAATTTCTACAGTGTGTGTGATGCTGTATGCAGTCATCATTTTGTGCTGATGCAGTTATTCCACACACTGTTATGCATGCGGCATTCTTGGTTTGCATGGTTTCCAGTGCGACGTTATGACCCCATGCCTCATCATTTTACCCACTACTGAGGTCAAACTGACCAGGCAGTAGGTTTCTGCCTTCTTGCTACCACTTTTATGCAGGGGTACGATGTGTAACCTCCTCCACTGCTCCAGAACCACACCTGTTTCCAATGATCCACTGAACAGCTTAGCCAGAGGTTTAACCAGTTCCTGCTGGAGCTCCTTTAGGATCCTCAGTTGTATCCCATCAGGCCTCATAGCTTTATCCACCCTAAGCCATTCTAGTGCTCTTTTTACTCTGTCTTCTGAAAAAGGTCTAATGTCCACCCTTCTCCTTGTTTCCTTCTCATTTAATGGGGACTATCCTCATTGTTTTCCTCCATGAATATGGAGCAGAAGTATTTGTTGAGGGTGGTCTGTCTACTTCTTTCTCCACTACCTTGCCTCCTCTTCCCTAAGTCTCACAATCCCCATCTTCATCCTCTCACTAATATATGTAAATAATTTTAACTCCTTCCTTCACTGGTTTAGCTAGTTCTTCCTCAGTTTTAGCCTTTTCTGCTCTTATTTTTGCCTGTCCTCCTTGCTTTGTGTTGCCATGTACTGTACCTCAGAAATACCATATTTTTTCCCCTTATTAGTTCTGCAACTCCCCTCGAGAACCACATTGGTTTCCTCCTTCTTTTGCTCTTCCTGCAGGACCTGGTGCAATGGTTTACTACTAGGTGCAGAGCTTCCTTTATCTTATCCCACTGTTCCACCACTCCCCTTATGTCAAAGTATCCCTGCATAGCCTTCCTCAATTCGTCCTTCATCTTACCAAAGTCTATCTTCCTGAAATCCAGGATTCTAGTCCTTGTGTGACTAGGCTCCTGCAACATCCTTATGATGAGTCCACCACTCAGTGGTCACTAGTCCCTAGGCTTACCCTCACTGTGACATCCTTTGTCCTGTCCCTATTGCTACTAGCACCAATGTATGTGACAGACATAAGGCAACTCTGGGGGAGGTAAGAGGAAGCAGAGTAATAGTTAACTAAGATCTTCAGTGTATCCAATAGGTAGGAACTGACAGAGTGGGTGAGCCAAATGGATCTTATCTGCTGTCAGTGTTGCTATGAATGCCACACTTTTACCCTTCACCTTTTCATCCACATCTTTCAAGAACCATAGCGATCTTGTTTTCCTCTTAATTTTACTTACTTGTTAGACATAGAAGTTTGTTGCTTTTGCTATGCAATGGAGTTTGAGTTTAGCTGGTTTGCTTGGTGTTATCTGGCTATGAGCTGCCTATATGGTTAGGTAGTGGCCATGCATACCTTTAAAGACCAATATGGTCCAGTAATGCTCTCTTCTGTTTTCAGTAGAAGTGACTCAAGGAGACCTAGGCTAGGCTGCTATATTAGATGTAGTAGTGGCTGTCCTTGTTGCATCCAAGCAGAGATCTACACACCTTATTGAAGATCATGTTGACTTTGTGTAATGTGATATTTTGCTCTGTAGATTCCACTCCTGTACTCAAGCACAGGATTAGAGATTGATGCAGTAACAGTATTTTAGTGCTCCAGGTTCAGATGTAGACTCAGGTTGCTGGGGTTTGGCCCAGACAGGAGAGGGAAGAGCATCCGGAAGACTCCTCTCCTCTCCTCTCCTCTCCTCTCCTTGGAAGGGAGGATTTTACTGCACAACATTACACTAGCTCCTAGGATTAGCTGGGTACGTGGCAGCTAGGGACTGCCAGAATAGGGGAGGAGTCACAGCTGCTGACATCCCATATATGGAAGCATGTGTGGAGATTTTCAGGTGGCACTGCACACACATTCCTCAGGGAAGAAAAACTGGGAAAAATGGATCTCTGATCAGCCATCGACTACCAGCCACCCAGTAGTCCTGCCCCCGATGAACACCCAGGCTTTTCTGCATTTGAAGTAAGGTAAGGCCTGGAAAAAGACTGTTTGGATTAGGGAGAGGTGACTGGCATCTGGAAAGCTACTTGGTTGAGCAGGGGGAAGTAACAAGTATCCCAGGCATCCCTTGCACCGCCTTCCCACATCCTGTCCAACTTCAAGTATCCATGGCCTCCAGTTCCATCACCCTCCCACACCCTGTCTCACATTAAGTATTCCTGTCCTCCAGTGCCACCACCCTCCCACCCCTGTTTCCATTAAGTATTCCTGTCCTCCAGTGCCATCACACTCCCACATCTGGTCCCACTTCAAGTATCCCTGGCCTCCAGTACTACCACTTTCCCACATTCAACCCCAGGACACATTTCTGTGACATCTAGTGCCACCACTCTCCTACATCCTGACCCACTTTAAATATCCCTGGCTTCCAGTGGTACCATTCTCCCACATAATGTCCAGTTTTAATTTTAGCTGTTAACCAGAGCCACCACCCTCCTATACCCAGACATTCCAAGTGTACCTGGTATCCAGTGGCACACCCTTCCTAGACCCTACCAAATTACAAATTTCCATGGTGCCATGTGACATCTCCACATTACCCCATTTCAAGTTTCCATCACATCCAGTGATCCCCCATGCTCTGCCCTATTTAGAATTTTTTCCTGGTACTCTTTGGTACCCCAACTCTCATAATTGTTCCCCAGAAAGTGGTCAACTAAAACTTCCACTCACCTCACAATTTCATCCTTTTTTTAACTTCACATGCATAAATTCCATATTTTGTTTTGTTTACAATGTTCATTAAACATTTTTTGTTTCAAAACATAACAAGGACCTCCCTTGGTACGGTATCAAATGATCAAAGAGAGAGACTGTAGCAGTAAATTACTCTACTGTCCAATTATGTAATGGGGAGAATGACCCAGGTATGACTTTTGACACAAATTAATGTAAAAATAATTCTTGAACACCTCATGCTCTTGCAATTCTCAAACCACCCCTCTAGTGTCAAATGTGTGTCTATGTTTCCAAAGCTGTGAGCACATTACCCCACCTATGGTTGTGCATACTTATTTACTGCTCTATGCCTTGAAGGTGTTTCTGTTAAATAATGTTCCTGATGTAATGGTATGAGAGAGAAACAATAAATAATTGAACTAACATTTGAAAAATTATAAGGAAAAAGATTACTGGTCCTTTTCCAGAAGTGGGTTTGTTTTACCGTATAGATTCAACAAAGAAGAAATATCCTTTTTAAAATGGAATTTGGCAGTACATTAAGTCAGAATTTGTTTTGTTATAATAACTTTTTAAAGCTTTGATTACCCTGGACTACAGCAGTAATCAGTGATGGCAGTCTAACAGGGTAAGCTGATAAACTTACAACCATTTTAAGCATGACAGTGAAGGGACAAAGCTCCATATGAATGATAGATAGACAGACAGATGGATGGATGGAAAGACAGACAGACAGATGGACAGACAGATAGATAGTAGAATGCATAGATAGATGGATAGACAAGACAGATAGATACAGTAGATAGACAGACAGTGATAGATAAAATGTTTATTTTCTAACAGGATAACACTGTTAGGACTTTCACAGTCCTGTTTACCAAGTTGTCCTGTGCAATTTTTAAAATAGGAGGTATACACACTGTTCAAATTTTACTTAGTTCTGCATAGCTACGTATTGCTATTATCTACAGGCAAAACAAAATTAAGCATATTAAAGACAGATAAAATGTAATGTTTACATACGGGTACACAGTAACACAATGCTTTGTTCATCAAGTTATACTCATACTCAAACATTTATCATTCATAAAAAACAAGCACGGGTATCCACTAAATATAAATATCTGTTGAACATACCTTTAAACATTGTTTATTTTTGAAACGTTCCTAATCTCAGGAGATACAGCATTCCATTCCTTCACTATCCATCAGATAGATTTCATCTCCCATATGATTTAGTTATTTTAGAAATTTTAAAGATGATGGGTGTACCTGGAAACATAATTTGTTTCAGTCTCATGCTCCTTAATTAGTCATTATTTAATTTAAAAGCTGTGATTGCTCCCAATTTTCTCCAAGTTTCTAAGGAGTCCCTTTTTTGGTTCTTATACATCAAACAGTGGTGTTGATCATTTGTGTTCTGCGATTGAGAAAACTGCAACTTTAAAGTAACAATTTCAGATTGCAACCCTCAGTTTAGATATTGCTTTAGTAAGAAGGTTCTCTGTTTCAGTTTAACTAAAACACATTTGATTACTTTAGTGCTTCACTGCAAACTGAAAGACTGCAATGCTTTTGACCACTGCTACACACAGCACTCTGCTGGTAACACACACTAGCAGTCTAGCTATGCAAATGGAAAAGGAAATGTTTACGTCATTACATGGTTTGAGAATGAACATCAGCAGAATTAGAGGTTCAGTTATGTGGGGGTAATTTCACCCCTTTGTTTGACATTCATCTGAGTAGTAAGCAGGAGCATGGGGCACTAGAGACACTTCTTCTTGTACCCATGGCTGCAGACATGCTCACCTTAGCAGTGATGTCAGCAAGGAACTCAGAAACGGCCATCATGTAGGCAACCACCTGCACAATGCTGCATACCTGTCCATACTGTAGCCTTCACCATGGGTACCACACTATCCTCTACCATGAAATGGGCTACTTTTAACAGAAATAGTCTAATATCAGACTACATCTTGGTCAGCTACTAACAGTGTCTAGTTGCAGCAATGTTGGATCAGAGAGTTACATTATTCCTAAATAAGGTGGAACCTCTCAAATATATGCTAAGGAGGTGGGGGCTGGGAATGAATGCACTGGGAATGAGAACAAAACAGAGAAAGCGACAGTGTAGCCTTGTAAGAAATACTGGATGAGTGAATCCTGAATGATCAGTGAATGCAAAGCCTGGAGAGAATACTCTTATCTTGTGTAAACATCTCTGTTTAGAAGCACGGTAGCACTCAGGGATGAGACATCTTTCAGCACCTTACCTCACACCATACCAGCAACTCAACTTTGGCTAGGATCTTGGGTTGCCAGTGGTTGGAAGGGGGATGAAGGGATCAAGACTGAGCATGCTGACTGTCTGCTTACCTCCGGGTCAGGGTGGTGAGCTCTCCCTTTCTATGCTGACATTTGGTGGATGCCACGTGTGAGAGCACAGATGAAGGAGGTTGATGTAATGTCAGGATGTTAAATAAGGAAGGGGGCTGGGAGTGCATTTGCACTCCCCTGCACAAGCGCCCACCACATGCATTGACCTCAGGTTCAGGAGAAAAACCTAGTGGGAAAAGGAACGACATGGCTGTGTTATACAATGTCAGCACACCCACCACCACCTATCATGTCACTGGAGCCTGCGGTGATCTGAATTGTGTTTCAGGGGAGAGGATGGCCCACCCCTCTTGACCCCACCATAGGAGGGGGGAGATCAATGGGTGATTAAGCCACCAGGTAAACTGGGGATTGTGGACACTGGGGGAGGTGGCACCAACAGAAGGGAGCCCTGCTCTCCTATGATTGAAAGAGCACACATAGATAATGAAAAGAAAATCTCTGTCTAAGATAAGAAAAACAAGGAAATGCAAAGAGGAAAAAGGAACAAAGATGTCAAAAGAAAGAGTGGAAGTATAAAATGTAACAGAATAGGCAGAAGGCAAACCCAAACAAGGGTTTGAAATCTGGAAAGAAAAAGATGGGGAGCAAATGTAAGCAATGAGGGTAGGTGGAAGGAATGGGAGAGAAGGATGTACATGGCAGGTGACAGACTATGTGAAGGGGTGGTTTGGAAGAAAAGAACATACAAGGCAGGTGGGGACTACAGTATGTATTGGGGGTTGGAGGGTATTGGAGAAAATAAGATGGAGAGGGTGGATTAAGGAAAACAAAATTATGAGTGTATGAGACACATAGAGGAGTGGGAAAATGGAAAGGAGTGAGAAGGCAAAGGGGAACAGTGAAAATTGATGAGAAAGAAGGACAGGTAGAAACATAGAAACAGAATTTGCTGGCAAGAAAGGACTTGTAGGCCCATCCAGTCTGTCATATTTTCCTTGCCTCTTACTACACACTGGACACTATCTGGCTGCTGATTACCCTACTTCCTCCCTGTCCTACTTATTATGTCCATGTGCCCACTGTCTTCCCTCACCACCTCTTCTGGCAGGCTGTTCCAGGTATCCACCACCTTTCTATGAAGTGTGACCACTCTTGTGTTTTCACAGGTCTCTGCTCATCCTTTCCACACACACACCCCGGAGTGACCACACTATTACAGATTTTGGTGTAATCTGCAAAGAGGCAGACCTTCTCTTCCAGCTCCTCTTCAATGTCACTTATAAAGACATTAAAAAGGATCTGTCCCAGCACTGATCCCTGAAGCATCCTGCTACCTGCCCTCCCTTCCTTGGAGTGAACTTTGTTTACAACCTTGTGTCATCTATCACTTAACCAATTTCATATCCAGTTTTCCACATTTGGGTTCATTCCTTAGCTACCCAGCTTGCTTGCTTGTCTCCTACATGGAACAGTGTCAAAAAACTTACTGAAATCTAGGTAAGCCATGTCCGCCTCCCCACCCTGATCGAAATCCTTTGTCACCCAGTCAAAGAAATCTATCAAATTAGTTTAAAATTATCTCCCCTTGTGAAACCATGCTGCCTTGGGTCTTGTAACCCACTGGATTCATGATATTCTGCAAATCTTACTTTCAGAAGTGATTCCATTATCTTTCCCACCACCCATAGAAACATAGAAATTGAAAGCAGATAAGGACTGCTAGGCTCATCTAGTCTGCCCATAAGCACTATACATTGTATGTGACCACTTACCCTATGTGATCAATGGCTTTTCATCTCTCCCTTCCCCAGCCCAGACTTCCCTTGTGCCTGTCCCAGGCATGCTTAAACCCCTCCACCATGCTTCCCCCCACTACCTCCAGTGGCAGACTATTCCAAGCGTCTATACCCTTTTTTGTGTAGAAAAATTTCTTTGCAATACCTCTTAATCTACCCCCGTGCAATTTCATATTGTGCCCCCTTGTTCTAGTACTTTTTCTAGATCAGAAAAGGTCCCCTACCTGCACCTTGCTTATGCCCTTTAGGTACTTGAAAATTTCAGTCATGTACCCCTTGCTGTCTTCTCCTCCAGTGAGTACATATCAAGTCCCTTACCTCTCCTCATATGTTTTGTGGTGCAAGCCCTGCACCATCTTTTGTTGCCTTCTAAATAATCTCCACCTTATCTACTGTATGTGCTTGCTCAGGTGTGGCCTCCAGAACTGCATGCAGTACTCCAGGTGAGGCCATACCAATGTTTTATACAATGGCATCACCACCTCCACCTCCTGCTAGTGATACCCCTGCCTGTGCAACCCAGCATGCCACTGGCCCTCTCTGCTGCCTTTGTAGACTGCTCTGATACCTTAAGTTCATCAGAGATCTTAACCCCTAGGTCCCTTTCCTCTTTGGGCATAGTCACTTCCTCCCCCCCAACCTGTAGCTCTCCTCAGGGTTCCCTGTACCCAGGTACATTATTTTGCACTTCTTTGCATTGAACCTCAGTTGCCACATCTTTGACCATCTTTCAAGCTTTTCCAGGTCCCTCTTCATTTTCTGCACCCCTTCTAGAGTATCCACACTGTTGCAGATCTTGGTGTCATCTGCAAACAGACAGACCTTTCCCTCCAGCCTCTGTAAAATGCCACTAATGAAGACATTGAACAGGACTGGTCCTAGTACTGATCCCTGTGGTACCTCACAGGTCACCCCCTCTCCCCAGTTTGTACCCCATTTACCACCACTCTCAGTGTCCTGTCTGTTAACCAGTTCCTAACCCAGCTCACCACCTTGTCTCCCATGCTCAGACTACCCAACTTGTTAATCAGCCTTCTATCTGGGACGGTGTTGAAGGCTTTGCTGAAATCTAGGTAGGCAACATCTGCCGCCCCTCCCTGACTTAGTTCACTAGTCATCCCATCAAAAAAATCTATTAGATTCATTTGACATGGCCTTCCCACTGTGAATCTGTGTTGTCTCAGATCCTGAGCACCTCTGGATTCCATATGTGGCACTATCCTTTCTTTCAGCAGTGTCTCCATTATCTTTCCCACCACTGAGGTGAGGCTGACTGGCCTGTAGTTCCCCGCCTCCTCCCTACTGTCACTTTTATGCAGTGGTACTTCATGTCATACTGACTGGCCTATAATAGACGGACTCCTTCCTTCTACCACTTTGTATAGTGAAACAACATCTGCCGTTCTGTAGTCCTCTAGAACCACTCCTGTTTCATGTGCACTGTTAAGTAGAACTGTCAGAGGTGTAGCGAGTATTTCCCTGAGTGCCCTCAATACCCTTGGATGCATTCATTCTGGCTCCATTGCTTTGTCAGACTTCAGATTGGCAAGTCCCTTTGGCACTCTCATCTGCAAAAAATGAACAGTGTCCACCTCTCTCCCTCCAAAGCTTGTGATACTTTTTTTCTGGCCCCTTCCCTTCTCCTTCCTCTATGAACACTGAATAAAAGTGTTTGTTCAGGACGTCTGCCTTTCCTGGTCCCCTACTGCACAGTCCTCCCATCCCATTTTTTTTACATAATCATTTTTTGTTTAATCAGCAAAGATATACAAACATCACAATATTCTGTTTACATCCAAACTTAATATATCATCATAACATATTAATTAATTAAAGGTAAAAGTTAACTAGTAGTTTTACTTAGAAAGCAGTCAGCTGAAAACTAATCAACTCAACTGATAGTATAGATGAACAAAATCCATATGAGTGAGTTAGAGTGGTGCTTTTAATATATCTATGGCTGACAGACATCTTAAGCTAAGTTAAGTCTAGCTGTAAAAAGGATCCGCAAATATCTATGAAACTATAATATCTTTCTAATAGCAAGAAGGATATTCTTAGCTGTGTATCCCAGCAAGTTAAACAATTCAGAAATAGAGGGTGCCCTGGAATCCTTCCAACATTTAAGTGTTGATATTTTTGCATGGACAGAAGCTACAGTATAGCCAGCCATAGTTTACGCTGGTAAATGAGGGTTGAGTCATATGGGAAGATTCCAAGAATAAAAATAAGCAGGGACGGGGTTAAAAGGCCTGCAATGTGGATTCACATTCTTTGATTATGTCTCGCCAAAATGTTGTAAGAGAAAGGCATTCCCAAAGCATGTGTGACATTGTTGCATTGGCAGGTTTACACTTTCAGCAAGCCATATTAGGAGCATAGACTAACCCAAAAAGTTTAGCAGGTGATGCCAGCCCTGTGGTACTGAAGTCTGAGGCACTGGACACCTTGCCTCACCCTACACCAGTGACTCAGGTTCAGGAATGACCTTGGGTCATTGGGGAGCCAGTGTGGGGAGGGAGGAGGAGGGAGGGAGCAGGATTGATCAGCCACAAGGCAGCTCTTCCCTCCCGGCAGATGTTCACACCGTCCATAGTTCTGTGTCTACCAGGTGGAGATCCAGTGGGAAGTGTAGTTACAAGGGTGGAGGTGATAGCCATGGGTGGGGCGGAAGGGTCCACCGGTACCCAGTGAGCACATGTTCCTTCATGCACATGCAAGTATGTGTCTGCTAGGGTCCCAGGTCAGGAGAGAAAGGAAAAATTCACAACATACATATGGAAAAAAAGAAAAAAGTTTAGCCGGTGTCCTGAAGCTGTACCACAATGCTCTTCATCTCCTCTAAGGAGCCTTGATTCTTTCACCACTATTATTTCTCCCCAGTATCCCCATCTCCCCTTTTCCTTTGTACCCCTTCCTGTGCACCTCTAATTTCTCTCATCTTTTTTTTACAACCTACCACTTCATTGCACTCCCTATTCTATTATTACTGTCTTGACAAGGCGTCCTTGGCTGCCTCCACAATTTGGGTTAATCCTGCTTCACTTTTTATGTTTGCTTGCACATGCACAAGAAACATTATGTGGCAGCTTAGGAGAGAAGTGGGTTGTGGAGGTGCAGAACTCTGTCAGCCAACAGGGGCACTGCATTTGAGGGCTTGGCACTGCTGGACCAATGCAGGCCCAGTGTCTTGATGACACTGGTTCTGCAGAAGTGCCACCAAGTTAAAACATTTTTGCCGCTGCAATTGTTGGCCGCCACGTCATTGCAGCATCAGCCATTTTGCTGCAATGAAGGAGTGACCCGTCATTGCAGGCAGTACCTTGCCATCCATATGCCACCCCTGACCCAGTACATTTGCCAAAGAGGAGTCCACTCCCTGATGGCACACTGTAACCCTCCTCCCCCATTTGTTGTGTGCCGAGGTAGTGCCCAATCCCCCTCAGCAGCATGCACCCCCAACAGTCTTTCTTTGTTGATGGGGGCCCCAATCCCATTGACTTCAGTCCTCCCACTTCAATTTGCTGATGGGGAGCCACTCCTGTTAGCATAATGTACCCCTCAGATTTCTGTGTGCTGAGGGGTGCCCAATCTCCCTCGGCTCTCCCCACTGGTATGTGCAAAGGACAGGTGCCCAATCCCCATCAGCTTATCGAAAGAGTAGGGAATTTCTCGTGTCCTGGCCAAATTTCCCTCATTCACTAAAAAAATACCACCAACAGCTTAATCTGGTTCAAGGTCAGTTGGCATTCATCTGTATCCCACTCCCTCAGGTCGTGCCTGAAAATAGGCAGGATTTGTCTAGTGCACTTAACCGGTCAACAAAAATTAACTAAATAAATAAAATAAATAGTTTGCTCCCAAACATGGGTTGCTGGCAGAGTGGGCAGAAGTACTTCTGCTGTATTAACAGGCCAGTTCCCATTTGAACATTTGAGGGAGAAGATTTTTGTTTTGTTTTTATTGATGCACTCTTAGGATAGAAGATTGAGGAAATTATAGAAAAAACAAGTATTACTTACCAAAGCAGTAGGAAAGACCTGTGTGGGGAGAGAGGAGGAAAAGTGCATGCTATTACATTGCCCATTTGCAGTGTATAGAGCAACTGATTACTACTTGATAATGTGATGCATTTTAACGGGATAAACAAAATCTGAATGTGCTGCAGGGCAGTCTACAAGTAATAGTAGCAAAGTATTAAAGACTGTTGTGAATTTATTGCATCCAAATGCATACTGATGTGGCTCTTGCCTGTTTTTAAGGATTTGTATGCTTACTGTATTTCATGCAAAGTAGCAAACAGGCATTTTAGGGATTAGAGGGACTTGAGCCTGTTCAGGCCTGGTGCCTGTCTTTGGCTCAGTTCCCCCTCTATGAACACTTGAGAGCCAAGGTAAAGCTGAGCCAGTTCTGATCAATGCTGATGTATCATTTCTGTCAGCCTGAAAATTTAGTGCAGTTTCAGGGAATTTCATCTCCTCTCGTGACACTCATTAAGGATGCCATCAAAAGTATCAAGGATGGTCAGCCCATCTTCAAAGCAGTTGGATTTCTGCTTGCAACGCCAATGACCTGGGTTTGGGAATGGACTCAGGTGCTGGAGAGAAGGGCAGGGGGAGATGGCTTGAGCATTTGATGACTGCTCACCTTCTCCCTTGGGGAGGGACTGTGGCCCAGTGCTTGCTGACTCCTGGCAGATGCCAGGGACATAACAATGTATCGGGGCCCAGCTGAGATAGGAGTGAGATGGACATCAGCGTGTGCCTTGATGTCAGTGGCACACTATGCTAACAAAGGAGAAAAACAGGAAACAGTGCTCCCAGGCTGGCAGGATGATCAATCCAGACATCACAACGCCTTGATGGACCAGAATAGCTCAGAAGAACCCAGGTGGATGATAAAATAGTGTGCTGGCTGGCCCCACTGGTGCCTTACCCCTCAGAAGGGCCCCACCTGGTGAAGGGTTATGAATGGTTACCAGGAGGGCAACAATGGGGTGGTAGTTGGCAGGCGGGATAGACTGCCGACAGGACCTAAGTGACACAAAGGAGTGGCCAATCAGGGAGCATGGAGGAGCAAAAACGAAAACAAATAATACCGAGGACAGCCTACAGGTATGTGGTCTAATATATTGCCCTAGCATCAGAAATGTGGCATGACCTTGCCTCAGTTCCTGGACTCAGTAGCTATAAATCCAGTATTCAGCGATAACTGTCATCACTATTTTCCTAAAGAACAATATGCTATACTTTAAGATCACAGAATGGGACTGATTCTGCTTGTAAATCTGTATCAACATAAAAAATCACAAATGTTCAAATGTTTCTATAATACCTGGTAAAATTGTTCTATAGTGTAAATGTGACTTCATGCTTTTAAGAAATAATTTATTAACATTAATAACAGGTTATACTGTGGAAAGACTGCTTTAAATAACATTATGATATGCCTTTTGTGGCAAATATATCCAAGGAATAATAAACAATTGACATGCTTTACCTGTGTAATGTATGAGATAATTAGCATTGCTACTAGTAGAAATTTCATGGTTTAGGAGAAGCTTCATGTCACAGTTACTGGAGAAAGTAAAAGTGAGCGTCAGATAAATGGTGTTCCTCTTTCAAAAAAACTACCATTAAATAGAGGATATTTGTACAATGACCTGACTCAAGATAAACAATTTATCTTCATGTGTGAGGTGGCAGAATCATAACTAAAGACTGCATTGCCTTGAGTAAGTTATTAAAATCTTGCCAACTCGCAAGTCCACATTTTTTATACCACATTTTTTTTTGTAAAAGCTCAGTCTTATCTATTGGTTGATGCCCCATTGGTCCAGCAGTGGGTCAATAATATAAAGAAATGCTTAACACTGGTGAAAATTCAATACTGAGGCAATGGGGGCGTGACATGTTTGGAAAACTATGCCACCCATTGTTGACAGCGATAATAGGGGAGCTTCCTCTCTAGTCTGACAATTAATTTGGACTGGGGTGCTTGCTGGGTGAAGAGAGATGGGCAGGGTGGGTCCAGGGCAGCAACCTTGTCCAAATGGACCACATTTTTATGACTGGTAAAGACTGCCCTTCCATTTTAAATGCTTCCTGTAAGTCCACAAGCTTCCACATCCCAACATTCCACATTCCACATTCCACATTCCACAAGAACAGAAGAAGTAGACAATTGTTACTGCATGCTGCCTGCTTGCTGCACAGAAATCCAGCCCCTGAGGATGCTGGCATAAGGACTGAGGCTTCAATTGAGGCTTCAATTGAGGATGTGTGAATGTACATCCCAGCCACGCACCTAACAGCATCTCCCCTCCCCACACCGTGGATTTTGTGCTGCCTGGTGTGTCAACCCACTCCAGCTCAGAGGAGGGGAGCATCTGAGCTGATGCGCAGACTTCCTCTGTCCTGCTGTCCCCCGACAACCCAGGCTCATTTCTGAACCCAGGTCACTGGCCTCCAAGATGGTAGCACAACCAGTGCACCGACAGTCTGGCTGATAAATTCCACATTTTGATCCGGCTTTTGGATGCATGTTATATACAACATCAGTTTACTTGTTACATGTTTTATTGCAGCTGTATATGTTCAAATGTTACTGTTTTCTCTCTGTTTTGAGCTGCGGGCTTCACCACATCATTAGTCTATTGTGATATCATTGACACTGTGAAATCTGCTTTCTTACTGGTTCTGTATTCAAATTGTGATACATCCAAACTTCAAGATAGGGACTGTGACATTCCTAACATGCAACTCAACTCATTGTCTTGCAAGTTGGCTGCCAAGATAATATTTATATATTGCACAATTTATTTTTATGCTTGTATATGTGCATTTCTCTGTAATCTGACACATAACTTTCTTGTGCATTTGGTAGTTGTATGAGACAGGTTACCAAGGAACATGGGAAATTTGCTTGAGAATAATTCTGCCTTTCTTTGACAAATGGACTGAAATACATCTCTACAATGTGAGCTGAGCAGTTAATTGATGATCAGTGAAATATTCAGAAACCCACAGAGCTTTGGAATTTGCCATTACAAATAATGGGCTGAATTTTCAGAACTCATGATGGATGTACAAGTCCATACTTTGGACATAGCCTGCATCAGGGCAAATATGGCAAAATGCTTGCATTCTGTTTTTAAATGTTTTGATGCATCATATTCCTCATTTTTACACACAAAAGTGATACATATATCTTCATTTTTACACATATGTCATATTTGGAGGGATATATTATGCAATACCGAAATACATTGGCCCGACACTCACACTCCCAACCGCGGGGCACCCGAAACACGGTTGTCTGACATTGGGATTTTACCTGTGGTAAATGTTTCAGGGGCTTGGCCCACTGCACCCCCACATCCCCTGTACTTTAGGATTCCTACTCCTCTGCGGGTAAAATCCCAATGCCGGGAAACCGTGTTTTGGGCACACAGGGTTGGGAGTGTGAGCATCAGAGTGATGCATGTCCGCACATCAAATGGGCACCATTTGGTGTGCAGTTCATGGCACTTCCAACACAAAGTTAGAGCACCCTTTCTGTGGTCCAGCAGTCATGTAACAAGTAACGCAAGTCACAAACATTATGTCACAGCTCTTTGAAAAGCCAGACCAAAGTGACCAGATAAAAATATGGCACCCAGTTGCTGCTAAAGAACATGTTTTTTTCATTCTGTGAGCTGTAACCATTCTATACATGAGTCTGGCAAAGCCAGAGTTTAGTTTTTGTTTGTTATACTGACAACAACTAATTTCCCATTTTCATAGTAAGTTGAGAAAACTCTACAAAACACAAGTACAGCTTACCTTATCAGTAACTGCCAAGAAGCAAATTGCTTACTCCTACAGACCACCAGGGAAAGATATTTCATTATTTATGAGGAGGCAGGAATAGGGAAGGGGGGCCTGCTAGACCACCAGGGAAGTATATTTCATTATTTATGGGGCGATCAGGGTTAGAAAGAGGGGTGTGCTAGACCACCAGGGATGTGATTATGTGCATTAAAAGGGGATCAGGACAGGGAGACCACTAGGCACCCGGGACTGCTGCTAAGTGCCACTCAACTGTGCCCACAGCTTGTGGCAAACGGTTGTGCCATCTTTTTGGTGCACTGCCAGCTTTGTTGAAAGCAGTGGGACTTTGCTTCCAGGACCCCACCTGGTAATGAATCAGATGCAGGGTCACTGGCACACCATCAATCAGAGCAGACTGCATTCAGCACAGCTAGTGCTGACCTTTGTGAATCAGAACCATTATATTTCTCATCATTCATGTCAGTTGATATTAACTTACATTACTCATGGCTTTGCCACTTGTGAGAAAGCGTAGTACCATTAGCCTCTCATGATTTTTTTCAAACAAATTTTATTTTCCATAAAAATCATACAGGGAATAGAACAATTTAGAAATATGGTCTAGAATGCAATACATACAGTATGTGTAAAATAGAGAGTATGTACAAGAGATCCTAAGTTATTCTAGATAATACAACTTATATATCAAAAAGTTATCAAAAGCTCCATTTTGTTTAGGAAACTACGTAGTGCTAAAATACCAGTCCAACTATACTTAAGTGTAACTACAGCTTTGATGCCAGTTTGTAATGCAGGTGTTCTTCCAATAATTGACTCTCTTACTCTGCTGTCAACCATTTTAGAAAGGGATTAGCCTCTCATGATGATAAATATGTAATCTTCAGTCAGGCCATGTCATATACGATATACATATACTGTATATATATATATGTTTTGCTTTAAGTAAGAAATCAGTATCTCTTTAATGCTAAGACCTCAAGGGGGAGGGAATATCTTGGAGGTTTCTAATAATTTGAGCTTGATAGCATTATTTTTGTGGGCCAGCACACACTACTTGGATAAGGGGAGGCAGGAATAGGAAAGGGGGCCCACTCCCCATATTGAGATGTGTCAATTCTAATGGATAGCTGCAATTAACTTATTTTTTTTTCTGTAGAAGTTGTGTTTCAAATACTGTTCTTATTCTGTCATTGGTCCAACTTTACCAGCCTTAAGGTAACTTTATTGGGTGTTTCTAGTTTACATACTGGTAATAAGGATGATTTAAGACAGTATCTGACATTCATATCCTTGGTAAACTCTTACACTGATGTCACATTACAACCACATTCTAAATTAGTACTCTCCAGTTAAATGAAAGATGCATAAGCAACATCATACAGGTATGTATCAGCACTAAACTCCAGTATATCTATCAGAAACCCTCACTGAGTATACTAAAAGGTCAGTAAAGAAGGAACAGATGCAGACTAGGAACCAGTCCTTAAAAGCAACTCCTACAAGTAAGCATGACCTACAGGCTTATTTAAGTTCTACCTTTAACACCACATTAATTCAACAAATAGGAGCAACAGTTTCAGGTTGAGTTGAACTGATGCATGAAACAGTGTACAATGTTCAGTGGCAAGCAAATGTTCTGGGTGTTAACCTTGTCACTGTATGTGTGGCAGTATGTCACCATCAGGGAAAATTCAGCAGGTCCGTTCATATAATGGATCAGATGCAGAATCAATATGATCCATTCTGTGTTTGTCCCTTCATGCATAGCAAGGTGTTAATTTTAGTCTAGCCCTGCATTTGTCAATTATCAACAAAACTAACTTTAGTTAATTGAGGAAGATGGTAAATTAGCCACACAAGAAAGGGCGGTAGAAATTCTAAACCTCTGTTTTATAAATTTACCTGATTTAGATAAGAGACCAGATAATCTTAATACAGGGAATCCTTTGGATCCATTGGAGCTACAGGACTCAAAAACTCAAATCCCAAATTTTAGGTTTCAATTTATTAAAAGGATTTGGCCTTGGAGATTTCTAAACCCTTGGCCCATTTGTTCAGCATGACCTTAAGTCAGGGTATCTTCCCTAGTAAGTAGAAGAGGGCCAAGGTTATTCCAGTCTTCAAGGGTAGGAATCCTTCTCATCCTTCGAACCATAGGCCCATTGCTTCATTATCTATAATATCTATATTGTTAGAACATCTTGTTCACTCACAATTAATGGAGTATTTAGAGGATTACAAGAGACTAACCGATGTCCAATATGGGTTTAGAAAGAACAGGTCCATGGAGTCCACACTCATAGATGTTTTTGACCAATTGATCACTTTACTGGGAGAGAGGAGGTCTGTGGGCACAGTCTTCATAGACCTGTCAAAAGCATTTGATTTAGTGGAACATGATGTAACATAATAGACTTTTGGCCAGCCTGAAAGCAACTGGAGAAAATAACGAACCCTTAGTATGATTTAGATTATACTTAGATAATCGCCTCAAATTGGTATTCATAGGAAATACCCAATCTAGCTTAGCTCCTATATGTTGGGATGTACTTCAGGGGTCCATTTAGGCCCCCCAGATGTTTCTGGTCTATATGAGCGACCTCCCAAAATGTATCCTTCTGCTCCCCAAGTAACACTGTACATTGATGATACTGCAATTGTTGCAGAGGACTCTGATTCTAATGAAGTCGAGCTTAGACTCCAGGTAGATTTTGATAGACTGGAGCAGTGGTTTGAAACAAGAGCACTGATCATGAGTCTAAACAAGACACATTGTATGCTCTTTAGTTTAGATAGGAGAATTCAATCTGATTTTCAAACCACTCTTAAGATTTGGACTAGAATAGGTTGATTCCTAACCCAGGTACCAAATTATAGATACCTGGTGTGAATTTGACCAACAATTGAGTTTTGAGACTATATTGATTCTCTAGTAAAAGTGGGAAATAAGTTGGGAGTGATTAGACAGATATCCCACTGCTTAACTAGGAAAGATCGAATATTAGTGGCAAATCAATTACTTGTCCCTCTATTGGACTATGGTAGTCATATTTTTAGTATTAGTACAAAAAGTCAACTGGGTAGACTAGATATGATATATCATAAAATCACCAGGTTTGCTCTTAAATGCTGATTTGATGTCCATCATTGTGCACTTTACTGTGAAATAGCATGAAGCCCTCTCCAGCAAAAAAAGTTCACAAGTGGGCTTTGATACTCTTTAGCAGTTTGAAGTCTGGTAAACCTCATAGATTAGTAAACTGAATTGGGTGGACAAGCCACAATTATTTCCAGAGAGATAATACTCCTGGCTTAGCAATTCCAAGGGCAAGAAACAGAGCTGGGGAAATGTCTTAAATACCAAGTAGCAAGGACGTGGAATAATTTCCCCAGCCAGTGGCAAGACTTGTCACTGTCTAAAAATCAATTTAAACAACTTGTTAAACCAAAATTGCTTGTTTGTCATTGTCATTGAGAGGCCTGAGGATACAGTTATATTCACATTGATACCATGTTGTTATTCATGTTTTGTAAGTCATTTATATGATCTTTTGTATTAATAGCTATTCCTTTGTGCTGTAATTGTGTCTGGAATTTAGTATGTATTATTAGGATTGTCTGCAACTTAGTATGTACAGTATTAAGAGGATTGCATGAAACAGGGCTTTATCGGCCCTATGGCAAAAATTGCCTGCATAAATAAAGTTGTTTTACTACTACTGCTACTACTACTAATGACCTGTGTAGGGGTGGGTTTTAAAAGGAGAAGACAAACACAATTCCCTGTTTTGGACTCTGCTTGCATCCTCCAATACATAAAATAGTTGGTGTCTTAACATGTGGAGGATTTTGTCCTTCCAGTGTTGAAGAATCAGTTTCTTGGCATTAATGAGGGTACATTTATAAAAGTTTTTTTCTATTGTCCATTTTCCCAGTGTTAAATACAGGCTTCTGAAAAACAGAGTTCCAGTGTCAAATGGGATTTTTGATCCCACCACTAATATTGCAATTGTTCTAATATCATTCCAGTATTCCAAAAGGTTGGGGCAGGAAACAAACATATCATTGTTTCAATCTGTGCATCTGATCCATTACTCCTTTTGAAGCTGAACCAGTGAGCTAATCATCAGTAGCTGCACCTTCCACCTGTTGTTGGTCCTCCCCCCTCCTTATGCATCCCAGCATCCAATTGATCCTACCCACTGCCTTACTGCATGGATGGGAATGATGACTTTCAAATATTTGAAATTAATACTTTCCAATACTTTTCCTCTACACTTCTTTCCAGTACTACCTTCCCCAGGCTATATCCAGTATAAGTACTCTTTGTTGCTGTGTGCATGCCCTTTCATTGTTTAGAGTTACAATTTAACTGAAGTGAAGATGGGGGAAGGTTGAGAGGAGTCTCACAGAGAAGCAGTGATTACTCCAGCTGAGATTAGCAAGTTATATTTAAAATGTTAGAACAGTTTCCCATCCTAGAGTTTTGCGTTGTAGTCAAGGGATGGGCTTATTTAAAATACCAGCTGGCATCTGAAGACTAAGATGCCCATCTTGAAAATAATGAAGTAAGATGTGAAAGTAATAAAGTATAAAGTTTAAATCCAGGCCCTTTAGAGCTGCTGGAGGGAGTGTACTGGATGCTAATGATTGATTTAATATAGGACACAAGCCAGTGGCATATCCCGATAAAATGCAAGAATTTATAAGAAATGTGGTTACATTTAGTGAATGAGCAGGGGCAAAGCTTGTTGTCCTTCCATTGTGATTATCAGTTGGAAGAGATGTGGTTTCCCTATCAGCAAGCTCCCACACACCAGCCCTAATCTGCCAGGTACCTGCTCTCTTTACAAAAGTGAATATGAGGAAGCTTGAGAGGAGTCTCACACAGAGAGAAGCAATGAGTATTCCAGTTTAGATGAGTGAGTCATATTTAAAAAACATTCGAGCAGTTTCCCGCCCAAGGGTTTCCCTATGCCACCAGTGGAAAGACTTTTTTTGCATATCGGCTGGCATCTGAAGACTAAACACCTTATTTTGAAAATAATGGAGTGGCAAGATTTGAGTAAGAAAGTGTAAACTAGAAAAAAAAGACAAAATTGCACACTCTTTAGAGCAGTTGGGGATGGGAGGGAATGCACTGTATACTAATAATTGATTACATTTTAACTGCCATACATTTGATCACCTCTTCATCCTACCCAGGTCCTCCTTCATAATTCTGCTTCCTAATTACTATGCATCTAGCCACCGATCTTGGTATCAAGTGCAAAAAGTCATACCTTGCCCTGAATTCCTTCCCCAATGTCACAGATAAGGATGATGAAGAGGACTCCGACCTAAGATTAATCCCTGTTGCATCCCAGAAGCGTTCCTCAAGCCCCAGAAACTCTCCATGTATTACCAGTTTCTGGTTCCTGTCACTTACCCAGTTTCTCCACCAACTTTGCAGTTGTACTCCCTACCCCAAGGTCCTGCATCTTCTTAAGAAACCATCCCTGTGGGATGGAATCAAAGGCATTCCTGAATTCGTAGTAGAGAATGTCTATCACCTTGTCCACTGTCTTTGTCAACAGGTGAACTACCGTGTCTAAACTTGCTCCTCTGGTGACTTCAGTGTTTAATAATGATTTAAATCTTTAGAATAATCAGAATGTGAAACTTGTGTCATCACAAGAGCACATCAAATACTGACAAATTTGCCAACTACTGTAATCATCAACAATGACAGTAGAAGTGTTTCTACTGCTTACTCGGATTCCTTATGGAACAGCAATTATGAAAACAACCTTTTGCAGTTCAACAGATTTGTTTTTTAAATTAGTAAAGTATTCTTTGATTAAGTTTAAAACGCTTCAACATAATAAATTATTTAGCAAGCGTCTTAAAATTTAATACAGTATGTTGTCAGATTACCCAGTACTGTACAAAGCACAACTAAGAGAGAATTGTCTTATCTTCTTAAACTTGTTCACAAATAGAGATAGCGTTTGCTTTTTCTTTGTGCTTTTAAGGCATTGCATAATGACGTCATACAGTTTTAGGTAATTTTCTATAGGGAGTGGACTGTACTTTTGGACTATGGTGAATACATTGCTTGTTTTTTATTATTACATTGCTGTCATTGAGTACTGCACAATTACATGACTAAGTGACCTTAAAGAAGAAGTACATTGGGAATTAAATGATTCATGTTCAGAAAATTGGTGAACTGGGTTTGTAACACCATTTAAAACAACACCTTATTAAAATGATAAAGTGATTTAATTGTGACATATTTAACCATGCTAGTAAGCAGAGACAAAAATATGCTCACTTTTACTTATGATGGGTGGAGGGCTGCAGTAAGTAGCAGAGTCAATACAACATAAGAATAACGACTACAAATTAAGCCACAGCAAAGACAACAAATTTTGCTGTACAGGCACCATCTCCACCTTGTTTAACTAGTCTTTGCAATCTGCAAATGAACATGGATTCTCCTCCCTTCCATTCATTTTGATTTCGCATTTCAAGCATTTATTTGCCTTTAGAATTATATAAAGAGGCTCTGAGAGTAAACACGCATTTGTCAATGCCAGATGTTGTCTCGCTGGCATTGGCATTGGTAGTGCAGGAGTCAGAGATGCATAAAAGGAATAGCAGTGAAATATTGAACTGACACCAACCCCATCCCCACCTTGCAGAGAGTGCCAGGCATTGGGGTGTTCCTTGGGGTGATCAGCTATAACGATCATGCTATTTTACCTCACCCTACCCTGTAGACAATGACAAGTGTTGTGGTGTGCTTTGGTGTCTTTGGGCTTTATACTTACCTCATTCCATAAAGAAATACACTGAGATCAGTGCAGTATAGGAGAATGCAGTGAACTTTTGTGGCTGAACACTCAAGGCACACCTCAATGCCTCTCAGTGGCTGCAGGGTGGAGGTGGGGTAGAATGATAGGAGCATTACAGCTGATGATCCCAACTCACACCCTGACGCCTGCCAGTCTCTACAGGGTGGGGTGCTACAGTTGGAAACCCTGATGCCATAGGTGTGTGTGTTGGTATTTTCATTCCAAATTATCAACAAGGGATTTTGTGACCCCACCTCATGAAGAGTAGCACTTTAAGTTTGTTAGCGAAAGATGGTTTCACACAGTGATTTCACCATTTGGTACCACAGGTATGGAAACACATTTTGGACAGGATGTGAAAAAGACAACTATATTGTTCATGAGGAGGCATAAAAAATGGCACCATTGCAAATCTGGAGTGAAAATATGAAAAATTGGTGAAGTCATGAGCTTGCATAGAAACTGCGCAACACATGTCCATAACCCAATTAGTTTGGGGAATTTTGCAGCCACATTTCAGCATAGGCATTATGAGAACTCCCCTCATGAACAGTGACACTGTGATTCTGTTAATCTGTCACGAAAGTTGATTTCACACAGCAACCATGCCATTGTACACCACAGGTGCGAAAACACATATCGGGCAGGATGTGAAAAATGACAGCTGTACTGTTTATAAGGAGGTGTGAAAAATTGGCAGTGTTGAAAATGTGAAATGGAAATATTGTAAATATGTGAAGTTACAAGGTGTGTGGATACTGCTACAGAATGCTTGTAACACAGTCATTTTATGGACTTTCATCACCGAATTTTCAACATATGCATTTTAGGACCTCTGCTCATGAACACTGTCACTGTCATTTTGTTACTCTGTCCTTAAAATGCATTTCTCACAGTGACCGTGCTATTCCAAGCCAGAAGTGTGAAAACGCATTTCAGCCAGGATATGTAAAATGACAGCCATACTGTCCATAAGGAGGTGTGGGAAAATGGCAATGTTGAAAATCAGGAGTGAAAATATTACAAATTCAAAAAGTTATAAGTGTGCATGGAAACTACACAATGCACACTCATAAAACAGGCATTTTTTAATTTTTTTCACCAAATTTGCAACATAGGCTTTTTGAGAGTCCCCCTCGTGAACAGTGGCACTGTTGTTTTGTTAATTGGTCCTGAAAGGTGATTCCTCACAGTGACCATGAAATCACGTTTTGGGACTGAACAATGCCATGACAGTGACTGAATTCATGAGAAGGCATCCCAATAAACCCATGTCAAAAATTTGGTGCCAAAATTCCCCAAAATGGCAGAGCTATGCAACAAAGTTGAAAAAAAAAATGCTTTTAATGCCATTATACAGCTTACCAGCATTTCTTCAGTTCATGGTCAGCTTTGAAGAGTGCAGACATGTTCCCGGTCTACTGAAGGTCATTGCATTGTGCTCCAGAGGTAAGTATAGGGTGTGGGGGTGTGTGGGGAGGTGGGGCATTCAGAGGGTGGGTGTGGGTGGAGAGATGGAGCAGGACAGACCGCAAGGGACCATTTTCTTTTTTACAGGTTAAAAAACAAACAAAAAAAAAAACTTGCCAGACTTCTTTTTTACACAGGCATTGGGCGTGCTGGGGTGGGCTCCCAGCATGCCACCTGAGTGTTTCCGGGAGGTGCTGTAGCCAACGTGGGATTAGGGCACCTCCATCAGCTATACCAAGGGGAGCAAGAGCCTAGAGGATTGAGCACCACTCTCAGCACACAACAAATGGGGGGGAGTATTATGCCAACGGGGACTGGGTTTCCCCATCTGCAAAATTAAACTGTGAAGGGGAAGTGATGCCGAAGGGATTGGGCCCCCTGTCGGCAAAGAAAGACTGTTGGGGGGTGCATGATACTGAGAGGGATTGGGCACCCCCTTGGCACACACACTTGAAATGGGATGGGAGCATTATGCTGACAGGGAATGGGCTCCCCCATCAGCAAATGAAGTGGGTCAGGGCATTCCATTAGAGGGATTGGGCACCCCTGAAGTCAGCACTCTGCACAGTGGCAGACAGTGCCACCGTGTTTATTGAACTGTTTCACAAGGAAAGGCACGTTGGGAGGCATGTTATTGTGCTGCTGCATGATGAGCTTGACTCTCATTGCAATGGCACTTTTTTTAGATCTAGTGGTCACTTTACGTACTGCTGGTGTCAGCACCTGCATGCTGGCTTATTGGGGAATGAGGGGTGTACCTACTGAAGCATGCCCTACATTCACCCACAGTGATCGCACCTCCAAATCTGATACTACTGCAATATATTGGCTGGTATGCAAGTGCCAGCCAACATAAAAAAAAGACAAAATACTTGACAGATAGGAAGTTTCATATTATTTATTCTAACTTAGTTTTCCAACTATACTCCTTTGATTTCTCAGTTTAATAAATAGTAGAAAGTATTTTTGTCCCTCAGAAAATAAACCCTGATATATTCTGAAAACACAATTTAAGAGGCAGCACTTTTTGGGATATAAGTTTCTTATGACCTTCAATAACCTGCTCTATTAATAGCCAGTACTTTTCTGGATTTAAGCTTCTTGTGACCTTCAGCAACCTCTTCTCTCAGACTTACTGATAAGCATCTGGATTCAAGAAATGAGGCATGATTTCTAGACTAGTTCCAAAGTGTATTAATTTGAAATGATAAAATGGATGGAACAGTGCTGAAAGCTGATCAGTGGAGAGTCAGTTTTACCCATGATGTTATCCCATCACAGCTTCACAGGTGAAACTATTGCTCTCAAAGCAGCCTACTTGTGACCATGGAACAAAGTCACTTCTTGGGTGGTTGACAGTACTCAGCCATGTGACCTCATGTTTTAGAACTCACATGAATCATGATGTTATCACAGCACAACACATGCCCTAGTATACCTCAGTGTTTAAATCTTACATGGATCTGATTATCTAGGCAGAATCAGCTGCATGAGGGACAAAACATAAGTGCTAGATTCTCTTTCTCTCTCTGAGGTTGTCTAGCATTCATAGTTAAGGAGAACACCTGTCACCCCACCATCCCAAGCCAGACCACCCCCCCGAGTAGGCTTTTAAGCAAAAAAAAAACAACATTTTTTATTCATCTGTGTGGCTTTATATGCAATCTGATCTACCATCCTTAATGTAAATGCTGCCAGTGCAGTGCAGCACCATTTCTCATTTTCAGCATGGCATAGCACCACTCACTGCAGCATGTTATACAGTAGACAGTGCCATGCTGAGAATGTGAAATGGTACCATGCTGCTCAGTCACTGTTAATATTATGCCTGTTAGCTCGCATCGTATATAAAACCACATAGGTGTTTAAAAATTGAAGCGGGTTTAAAAACCTGATTGGGGGACTATGTTCTTCTCTGAGTACAAAACACAAAACTGCATGTATTATACTGGGATAACATCACACCTCATGTGTGTTCTGAGGCATGAGTCAGAGATGAGAGCCTTCAGCCTGAGAATTGATCTTATCAACTTAACATATGCCATATAATACCTTATTGTGATTATAAGCTAAATCTTGCAGAATTAAAAAGGACTTTCTATGAA
This sequence comes from Neoceratodus forsteri, assembly GCA_016271365.2. Classification (NCBI taxonomy): domain Eukaryota; kingdom Metazoa; phylum Chordata; order Ceratodontiformes; family Ceratodontidae; genus Neoceratodus; species Neoceratodus forsteri. The sequence goes on from JADMNL010000035.1 coordinate 81,474,685, forward strand.
TGGTTTTAGATTAGTATAAAATTGTTCTACTGAAATAACATCATGACTGCAACTGCCTTTGAACTGTTCAGTTTCAAGCACTTTTATGCAGTTCATAATCCCCCGTGGCTGACACCTATACCCTCATATATGTCTTGTCATTGCTGCATCGACTACAGTGGTTCAATCACCATAAAGTTACACATATCACCACATATATGTCTCAGACAAGGCCCCACTACTGGGTATATAGATCCCCACTAAGCCTAGTCATCAAACTGCTAATTGGTATCCCAACACACTACCTTAAATCCACAGGGAGCACCCAAAACAAAGAGTGGCAACAGAATAAAAAAAGGAGGACCAAAGACAGCCCCCTCTTCCTATCACTGGCAGCCCTTATGAAATTACTGATCTTCCTGTTGCTCTGTATTAGTAATGTAGAAATCAACCCTGGACCTCTTGAAAGCATCACCTCTCCCTCAGACCTATCTTCAATTAAAGGCCTCAGTTTCCTGCATATTAATGTATGCAGTCTGTTGAAAAAATTTACATTGCTACAATCCTGGGTTGCCCATACCTTGCCAGACTTTCTTGTGATAACTGAGACATGGCTCAAGACCACCACAATGGACAGAGAAGTTAACCTACCTATCAGCTATTCAGAGCTGATCGCCAAACAAGGGGAGGCGGAGTAGCCATATATGTAAAAGCTGGTTTAGTTGTATCCTGTACTGCTGCAACATCTATGCCCAAGGAATTTGAGTGTCTATCTCTAAAAGTCTCTCTCCCCATTACAGCAGCTTTCCATTTAATTGGATGCTACAGACCCCCCTCTGCTGAACACAAGCTCTTATCCCACCTGGGAAACCTGGTCAAGTCCTGTACTAAAGAAGTCATTATCATAGGGGACCTGAATTTCAACTGGCTCACCCAGGCAGCTACATCTCTGGTATCATTCTGTGACACCTATGGGCTCACACAGTTAATTAATGAACCAACAAGACTAAATGCAAGGAATAGTAGTAACAGTACTCTACTTGACATCATGTTAGTGAGTAAACCACATCTATTCACACATGCTGGCGTGCTCTATCGACATAAGTGACCACTGCCCCATCGCAGGGTAAGATCCAACAACATTAAAACAGATCCTGCAAAATTCCTCATGAGGAGATCCAAGAAAAACATCAATATTGAAGGATATCTGCATGATCTGGCCTACTCTCCACACTGGCAAAAGTTATATCTTGCACATTCTGTAGAAAAAGCTCAGCAGGTGCTAAATAGCATTATAATAAATGCCCTTAACACCCATGCCCCAATCTCTAGTATCTGAATAAAAAACAAATCCTGTCGCTGGTTTTCAGCTGACCTCAAAGCTGCACTGCTGGAGAGAGATAAACTTTGGAAAGTAGCAAGAAAAACTAAGAATATCATGGACTGGATGATCTTTAGGAAAGCCAGGAATAAATGCACTAGGAAAGTTAGGGATGCAAAGGCTGCCTACTACCTGGCCCAGCTCGACTCCTCCTGCCATAATACTGCTAGATTTTGGGGCACCATCAAGGGTATGATGGGCCAGGATGTTAACAACCCCCTTCCAACCTATTTACACAGTAACTATGGCCCCATTACTGGCACATTGGAAATCCTGGATGCATTCAACAACCACTTCACAACAGCTGGCCTTGCCTTTGACTCCTCCCCAGCTAACCTATTAAGGGATCATTTAAACTCCCACTATACTGGTGAGCAAAGAGTTGACTCCTCCTTTAGCTTCAAACCTATACTGTTGAAACAAGTTGAGGATCTATTATGGCATGTAGATACCAAAAAAAGTGCAGGAGCAGATCTTCTGGACCCATTTTTTCTAAAGATTGCGTGTCATGTGCTTGCAGTCCCCCTAACTCACCTCTTTAACCTTTCCCTAAACTCTGACTCTATTCCCACGCTGTGGAAGACAGCCCAAGTGGTCCCCCTTCTAAAATCAGGGGACCCTATGGATCTTAATAACTACAGGCCCATTTCCATCCTACCTGTGTTATCCAAGATGCTGGAGAAATTAGTAGTATTCAGTTAAGGAATATATGGACAATGCTAATCTATTAAATCCAGCTCAATCTGGATTCAGAGCCAAACATAGCACTATCACTGCATTAGCCTAGGTCACCAATGATTGGCAAACCAAACTGATAAAAGAACAATGTCTGTGCAGTATTCCTGGACCTGAGCAAAGCATTCAACACTGTGGACCATGAACTGCTACTCTCATCCCTACACTCCACTGGCCTAGATCCATCCTCCCTTAAGTGGTTCAGATGCTACCTCTCCGGTAGATCACAGCAGGTAAAAGCTGAAGGTGACCTCTCCCCATTAAGACCACTGTCAAGAGGAGTCCCCCAAGGCTCTATTCTGGGTCCTATCCTTTTGCCATTTATATAAATAAAATTGATTCAACCTTACCAAGTCCTCAGTACATCTCTTTGCTGATGGCACTGTACTGTATGTCAGCAACCCTTCACCGAAAGTTGCTCATGAAATCCAAGCCAACTCATGTATAATTCAACCCCCAATGCAAACAGGTAATTTTGTAAACATGACTGACCCTCATATAAACTGAGACAAACTTATTTATTACAAAAAGTTTTGATAAACAGTGTACATCAATTGAAAATCACAACATGATTATAATAAAAAAGTCATCGCTAGTACTTGGAGTCCTGTTTTCAATTTCAAGCCACCCTCCTTGATGTCAGAAAAGCCTAGCTCAACCCATTCCCAAACCAGTGTAATATCAGGTCCATTGAGTGAGTGGGAGATAGTGAAGCATGCCGTGACTGGAGACACAACTGGAAACAGCAATGCAGAGGAAGAGAAACACTGGTCTGGAGGGACAGTTTCAAATACCTTCTACACAGGTACTGTGCTTTTCAAGGATCAAGGTTCTGGTTTACAGGAATCAAGAAGACATATTAGAGGGGGTCAGAGCACCAGATGAACATAATTCAAGGAAGTGGCAGGTGGGGAGTGCAAGCAAAGGCTTGATCGTGTGGCAGGAGTTTGTTTAAAAAGGGAAAAACATTTTGCATGTTACATGTATGGCACTGTGTTAGTTGGGTAGCTAGATAAATGTGCTGGAGCTGTACTAGTATTTGTGAAGTGGTGCTGACGGGAGGGTGTACCAGTACTTAGCTGAAGTTCTGTTATGGTGAGATCGATTACGGATTTCACTTACTGACCTGTGTATAAGCCGAGGTACCTGATATAGCAGTGGGAAAATGGTTAAAAAATTAATCTTATACACAGTATATACAGTAAATGTCCCTGGAGGCATAGAATTCTAGTGTAATGCAGAATCCTGAAATGAACTGCCATGTTAGATTCAGAATGATGATGGTTATTTTGCTCTTATATTGTCTCTTGAATGTAATATTGTCTCTTGAATTGTCTTGCTAGCTGTTATTGTACATTGTATGCTATATGTATTTTCCCATACCCCCTACCCCCCAGGATGCATCTGGAATTGAGCAGTAGCCTACTTAGCATGCTTTCCTGGTAAAACTCAGAAAGAAAGAAAGAAAGAAAGAAAGAAAGAAAGAGGAAGGAAGAATCTTGCATCAAAGTGGCATTTTGTGATGCAGAGTCCTGCATCAAATTGTCATTTTTCCAGGTATATCCCTTTGTAATTACTGTTTCCCGACACTGGGGTCCCAATCCCCAAGTCGGCACTTCTTTAACCCTCCACTACTGTGGCGCACTGGGGAGACCATCCCCAGTGCACCGAAAGCATTAACTTTCTGATAACTTTATGTTGTTTCTGACACTGGGATGCCCACCCCTGGTGTCAGATGGTACCCCCACAAACTATTCTCATAATTCTTTGCTGACATCAGGATGCCCAACTCGTTGTTGGGATTTATTTTCCCTCTATTACTGTGGCACACTGGCGAGACCACCCCCAGTGTGCCAAAAACCTTTACTTTTTTTTCCAGTGTTGTTTCTGACACTGGGAAGCCCACACCCGGTGCCATATGCCTTCCTGCCCATTGAAATATTAATAGTATTCACTGACATCAGGGTGCCCAATCCTTGTGTTGACATTATGAACCCCCTAGCACTATGGAACACTGGGGAGCCCACTCCCAGTGTCCCAAAAAAAAAAAAGTTATCCCTGCCATAAAAAAAAGAAAACTGTCCCCGTCTTTTTTTATCCTAGAAAAAAGAAAAACAGTCCCTCATCATCTCCCCTGTCCTGCACCCCATCCCAGCCCTCCCATTGAGCACCCACCTCCCACACCCTCTCACCCTATACTTACTTCTGGTGGTCAGTGACTGTCATCTTCTCTGGACTGGGACTCATCCACACTCTTCAAAGCCCAACCGTAAACTGAGGAATCAAGGTAGGATTGTATCATGGCTCTCAATGGGATTTTCAACTTATGTTGATATCTCAGCCATTTCTAGGAATTTTTCCCACATTTTCAACATGGGGTTCTTGGGACCCCTCCTCATGAACACTGTCACTGCCGTTTCATTATTCGGCCCTGAAAAGTGATTTCACAGTTACTATGTGGGATCTCTTTTCTGGACTGACTAACAAAATGACTGTGCCAGTGTTTATGAGGGGAGGTCCCAGAAAGCTCATGTTGAAAATGTGGTGCAACAATTCCCCAAAATGACTGTGTTATGAGTGTGCATTGTGCATTTTCTACGCATATTTGTAACTTTTTAATCATTTCACTGCAGATTTTCAACATTGAGATTTTTTCACACCTCCTCATGAACAATACTCCTGTGTTTTCTCACATCCTGCCCAAAATGTGTTTACACAGCAGTGGCGGAAACAGTGCAGTTGCTGCTCAAAATCACCTTTTGGGACTGAGTAATGAAATGAAAGTGTCAGTGTTCATAAAATGGGTCTCAAAATGCCGTGTTGAAAATTTGCAGCAAAATACCAAAAAACTCCCACAAAACTGGGATACCATACTAAGGTTTATACTAAGGTAGATTGTAAGAGCAAGAAGGCAGAAGCCCATGAAGCTCTTATACTAATCCAAAACATAATAGGAGGGGTTATACCCTTTACAAATAAGACCATCCAATCTGTATTTAAAATACTTTAGTTTCACTGATAATAACATTTAGTAGTAGCCTATTCCATGGACCAACAACTCTAATGGTAAAAAAATATTTGCAACTTGACCTAACAAAGGGTTTTCTAACTAATTGTAAGGGATGTCCTCTGATATTGTGACCACAGTTTTTGAATTCCAGACCCAATTCAGACAATAAATAAGGGTCTTGAATAATATCATACAATAGCACAAGGTCGCCACGAAGACCATTATACCATTTCAAAAAGTAAGGAAATTAATTAACAAAAATTTCATTAAAAACAATGTTAGGGTTCTAGTCATAGGTCTTCCAACAAAGTGACACAAGTCAAGAAATTGGATGTTAGGGTTTACAACTGTCATACCCCTCCCCCACCAAATCCTACCATTGTAACCACCCCCCACACACACTTCAAACACAAACAAACTTCAGGGTGTGCCTTAGGGTCATGGACCCTAACGCTCACCCCATTCCATCTGTAAGGAACCTGACATGGTGCAGTACAGGAGAATGGAGTGAATGTTAGGGTCCATGACCCTAAGGCACACCCCAGTGCTTGTTGGTGTGTGGACGGTGGAGATGGTGTTGTGATGGTAGGGTTGGGTGGAGTGGGGCCCATGACCCTAAGGCACACCTGATGCTTGCTTGTACTTGGAGGGTGAGGAGAGCAGTTACAATGGTAGGGTTTGGGGGGTATAACAGTTGTAAACTCTACATCCAGTTTCCTGACTTGTATCACTTTGGTTGAAGACCTATGTCTCACAACCTTAACTTTGTTTCAGACAAAGTTTTGTTAATTAATAGTATATGGTTTGGGCTTATTATGAATGGAATTCAGTGGCTACTCAAATCTTGTTGTGCACATTCTAAAAGTTGCTGTGCATGTTCCAAACATTGTTGTGAACATTCTAAAAGTTGTTGTGCACATTCTAAAGTATGTGTAATTCTGGAATAATTATGTATGAGTTCTAATTATTATTCATGACCACATGCAGAATCCAACACCTGATTGGACCATGACCCTTTTAAACAAAACTCAAAGCAACCATGGCAGCGCCTGTTAACGAGCTGCTCAGCAAGATGGGCTTGGATAAGAACTGTTGTAGTCAGCTCCAGTTTTGAAACAATATACATTTGACATTTTTTTTTGCTTTTTATTGTTGATAAACTGCTGTCATGAATGGTAGGGGCTTGAGAGGAATGAAACCGCCACTGCATCAACAGACTTCACTGTGCAGCAGAGTGAGGTGCTGACAACAACCAGGACCAGAAGCACAATTTATGAAATCTTGTAAAGAAAATCTTCATAAATTTAACTTTTGTCTGCATCTGGGGAACCATATACTATAAAAATAAAATATATAGCAAACATTTGCAACTGTGTTTCCAGCTCAGGGTGGAGATTCCAACATGGACCTCTTGAGCTTTGCTCTCAAGGTCCATACACTGGCATCTCCACCCTCAATGGAAACTCAGGCTTGTTGTGTATGCTCAACCGTACTTTATTCCTTATATACAAGTCAGTAGAGTGTATTTAATTTGTAGCAACCACACAGTGCTAACAAAGAAGTAAATTATGAGCCATGAAACCCATAGAGGTTGTATACAGAAAAAATATTAATCTGCACAGCAATTAATAGTGAATGTGAATGTGGCAATACATATCCAACCAAAACAATACTTTCTGTATGTGCATGTGCATGTGAAAAACAACTTTATGCTAATAGTACATTGACATTATTAAAGTCATTCACTATTTTTAGTACCAGCAAAAAGGTACTGCGAGTGACCCATTTCCTTTCAAATACCTTCATTTCATGAATTAGACCATAAGATAATTTTTAAAGTTAATGTATGTAGATATTTATTTATTGATTAATTAAAAAAATGTCTCACCAAGAAGAAATACTGAGCTAAAAATAAAAACGGGCTGGATTTTCAAAACATGGCATAGGGCTTTCGTCAACCTCGGTGCTATGGCATTTAAGTTTTGGCAGTACACCAAACCCCTTCACTGCAACTGTGCCCAATTTTACAATCTTGAGCACAGTTGTGACAGTTTCTATGATTTACGGCAGCTTGCACCACATATCTGGCAGAAGTTAGACCGCAGAAAGCTGGTCTAGCTTGCAGCAATTGCCACACTGGAGAGGAAATCCTGATTGCCAGCAGGTGAATGCTACAAGCTCCGTGCACCGTATATATGGCTCGCCAATGGTTTATGACATTCACAGTTGTTGGAAAATCCTGTCCCACTTGTTTTAAATGCACCCTGGGTGGAAAGAGGTAGGAGAGGTACATAGTTTTTATTTACCAGGTAAGGTGCACTAGACAAACACTTGCCTATTTTCGGGCATGATCCGGGAGAGTACAAATGATTAAAACAATACAGTGCATTATGACTTCAACGTCAAAGTACATGACAATATAATACATCAATGTGGTTAGAGTGTTTAACACCACTGCAAACATCTGAAGGAGATGGACTATGGGGCAAGTGCCCTAAAATAGTGTTATATGCTCCTGCTGCACAATGGCTTGTTAAGATAGGTCTAGATTGCTGTGCTTTAGATAGCCCAAGATTAGGGCATTGCAAAACCTCTAATTCTGCCCATGGAATTACTGCAAGAGTTCAAATTTTGCTGCCACAAAATGTTGGATACACTATGGCAACTTTTGTGAAATTTTTACTTATGACTGAGGAATGAATGTAAGTATTGCAGATCAATGTATTTAAATTACAGACTAGAATTCTGCAGAGCCAACCTCCTTTTTTATCTACAGAACTGCAGAATAATTGCATGTATCACTGAGTGATGTATTGAGGGCAAGAATTTACCACATTTAAAAAATCCCAAAGCCTTAGTTTACCTGAGAAAAACTTAAACACTTCGTGTTGCAGAATAGTGTTACTTTGGAGCTTTGTTAGGTAAGGAACATAAATCCTCATATCAAGGAGATGGCTATTGATCCCTTTACCTTCCTGGTACAGCTAATATAATACTCCATCCTCTGGCTGCCCTTACTCCTGCATTTTGTGATGAAATGTTTGTAGAGTGTGGGGGTGAGATTGATACCAGTGGATTGGGTTTTCAGGGCTTTTTTATATCTTAGAGATCTGCTGGAGTCAAATCAATGCCTCTAGTCACTTTATTGTGTATTTTTTACATTTTAGAAGAATGATTTAAAAAATCAAAGCCACTACTAACCAACAAGGGCCTTATTAGTTTAATGGTGACTTTGATTTTTTCAGATCATCCATCTAAAATGTAAATTACACCAACACAACAAAAATACCCCCATCATAGGCTAGTGCAGTGCACTTTCACACTCTCCAGACTATTCCAACATGAAGTGTAAGACATGGGTGCAGGACTGACAACTGAGAGGTGGAAGTGGAAAAGATTGGGCTCTTGGCTCCAAGGCAGCCAAACACAAACCCTTCCTAAATCCCAGCATTAGATTTTTTTTTTTTGCAGCCAATGACTTTAGAGTAAGTTCCTTGCATATTTATTAAAAACGACTGGTAAAGTGCCTTTAAATCTGCCTTTTCATGACAGCTTCATTGAGGCAGTAATTTTCTCATGGTATTCAAATCTTTGATTGCCTTTGTGTCATAATATGCAACCAGTCACTGTGAAGGCTTCTTCAAGTTTGGTACAGAAGGTCAGAAATTGTTCTTCCTTGTCTCTTCAGAGAGAGAGACCTCTAAACCTTCTTCTGCTTGCTGATATCCACTATTCATTTAATACAATATAATCAACCCCCTTTCTTTAAATGTTCTGCCTTTGTCCTCAATACCTCCACAGCTAAGTTCTTTGATTTTCATTTTCTGAGGCCGTGTCACTCTGGCTGCTGGATTGCTCTGCCACATCATAGAAACATAGAAACATAGAAGTTGACGGCAGATAAGGACCGCAAGGCCCATCCAGTCTGCCCATTTCTTTTTCTACCTCATAAATGTGCCATCGGCCTTTGCTCTGTCAGTGACCTATCTATTCATAGTCATTTGTATTGCTCCCTTATGCCTATCCCATGCCTGTTTGAAGCCCTGCACTGTATTCATAGCCACTCACTTGTGGTAAGCTATTCCATGCATCCAAACACCCTTTCTGTGAAAAAGAATTTTCATATTCCTTAATCGGCCTCCTCTAATCTCATGCTGTGTCCCTTTGTCCTGCTATTTTTTATATTTCAAACATGTTAGACTCTTTCACCTTGTTTATGCCCTTAAGGTGTTTAAATGTCTCGATCATATCACCTCTCTCCTCCTTGCTCAAGGGTATACATATTGAGCTCCGTTAATCTGTCCTCATATGTCTTCTGATGCAGTCCCTGCACCATTTTGGTTGTCCTTCTCTGACTGCCTCATTTTGGTTAATGTCTCTTGAAGGTGTGGCTCCAATACTGCACGCAGTACTCAGATGGGGCCTAACCAATGTCTTGTACAGAGGGATTATTACCCCTCTTACGACTTTTGATACCCTCACAACACCCTAACACCCCTAGCCTTACCTACTGCTTAGAGGTCTGCTTGATGATTTTAGGTCATCAGTGATGATGATGCCCCAGTCTCTTTCTTCCTTTGTGACTGCTAGCAACTCCCTCCCAGCCTATAAGTGGCTTTGTGGTTTCTCTTCCTATGTGCATGATTTTGCACTTCTTGCATTAAATCCCAGTTGCCACTCTTCTGACCATTCTGCTAGTTTATCCAGATCTCTTCTCATTCTGCCCACCCCATCTGGATCATCTACTCTGTTGCAGATCTTGGTGTCATCTGCAAACAGACAAGCATCTCACCTCTAGTCCATCTGCGAGGTCACTAATGAAGATGTTGAATGGACTGGCCCCAGGACTGATCCCTGAGGTACCCCACTTGTGACTTGCATCTCTTCTGACTGTATACCATTTACCACCACTCTCTGTTTTCTGCCAGTCAACCAGTTTGCCACCCAGTTGACCAACCTTGACCCACCCCTGAGCCTACTCTAGCTTATTTATCAATCTTCTATGTGGAACAGTGTCAAAAGCTTTGCTGAAGTCAAGGTAGGCGACATCATCAACTCCCCTGGTCCACCACTTGGTTGCCTAGTCAAAGAAATCTATGAGATTAGTTTGACAGGACCTTCCTTTGTAAACCCATGCTGTCTTGGATCCTGTGCCCTATGGATTCCAGGTGTTGCACTATCCTTTTCTTAAGGAGTGCCTCCATAATCTTGCCCACTACTGAGGTAAGACTGGCCGGTCTGTAGTTCCCGCCTCCTCCCTGCTACCACTCTTGTGGAGGTGGGATCACATGAGCCCTTCTCCAGTCTTCTGGGACCTCTCCTGTGCTCAGAGACTCACCTAAACAATTTAGCTAATGGCTCTGCTAGTTCCTCCTTTAGCTCCTTAAGTACCCTGGGGATGTATGCCATCAGGTCCCATTGCCTTATCCAATTCTGAGCTTAGTAAGCTCTTGTGGACCCTTTCTTTTGTGAAGGAGTAGTGCTCACCTCCCTCCCCTGTGTCCCATGATGCTGGGCTGTGGGCTCTGCCCTACCTTCTCTTCAGTAAATACTGAGCAAAAGTTCTATTTAGGATAGATGCCTTACAGGGTCCTCCTCCTCCTCACATGTCCCTTTTTCCATTAGGTAGCTTAGTAATGCCCTCTGACTTTCTCCTTTCACTAATGTATCTATAGAAAGTCTTGTCACCTTCTTTTACTGTTCGTGCGTAGTGTTTCCTCAGTTTGGGACTTTGCCTGCCTTACTGCCTTACCTGCTTCCCTTAAAGACAGTTTGAGTATGCCTCCTATCTTCATCCCACTTTAATGAATTCCCTTATATTTTCTGAAGGCTGCGCTTTTGGCTCTGACCTTTTCTGCTACTGTATTTGAGAACCAAAGTGGTTTCTTCTTCTTTGCACTTCCTTTTCTGTCTAACACAATGGGATGTTGTTTCAAGTATATCCTTACTGCTTGCCTACTTGCCTGTACCTCCTCACCTGTGTTTTCTTTTGCCAGGGCTAAGCTTAGCTCTGTTGGCCATCTTATCAAAGTCAGCTCCTCTGAAGTCCCATATTTTTGCTTTGGAATGGGATGATTTAGATGTAGTAGCCAAATTGAACCATACCATGTGATGGTCACTGGCTCCCCAGGTGACCTTCTACCTGGAGATCTGTGATCCCTCTCTTTGTTAGTCAGTACTAGATTCTAGGATAGCCTTGTCTCTTTGGGGTTGCTGTACCAGTTGTTTGAGGCCCTCCCCTGCAGGAATCCACTATGAGTCTAGTTCTGGCAGATGTTCCTGCTGGTATTGACATCTGTGACATCAACTTCAATGGTGACTCTCAGGGGTCAATTGTGGGTCCCACTCTTTTCTCAATTTTTGTTAATGACCTTCCCTCTTCCTGCCCATCCTCGCACATGCACATGTATGCTGATGATGTCATCTATGCTTCAGGACCAGGACACTGTCTCCCAGTGGTCCAGATATCCCTTCAGGTTGATTCTGAGAACACCTTCATTTGGTTTGAGACAAACCTCCTCAAGTGCTACACCAAAGAAACTATTACCATGACTTCTGGCACTGTGCAAAGGCTGGTCAAATTCCCATCCCTTCCATCCTTCTTTTACTTGGATGGTACAAAAATATATACAGTGCAGTCCTTCAAATACCTGGGAGTCTAGCTACATCCCAAGTTAGACTTTTCCCAACACATTGACTCTGTCCATTCCAAACTCTGGCTCAAATTAGGAGCCTTGTATAGGATTAAGGACTGTCTCTTGCTCCCAAACCACAAAGAGCTCTATCTCACCAAATTATCCTTCTCCATGATAGCAGTTTATAGCTCAGTCCTCCAGTCATCGCCTCTCAAAAGGGCCCTCTGTGTAACACCTTTGTCACTTCATTTCCAGCTTCCCTTTGAACCCACCCACTGCTCCCTGTACCCATAGAAACATAGAAACATAGAATTTGATGGCAGATAAGGACTGCTTGGCCACACTTAGTCTGCCCATTTTCCACCTAATGGATAAGCTGCAGATCCTAGTTAACCAGCAGCCTACTTCCTCCTACCCCCACTAGGACTGCCTTATGTCTGTCTCATGCATTCTTCAATTCCCCACTGTTCTTGACTTCACAACCTCCTCAGGGAAGGCTGTTCCATGCATCCACAACCCTCTCTGTGAAAAATACTTCTCACATTACCTCTGAGCCAATTTCATCTTCAAATTGTGCCCCTTTGTTCTTGCACATCTTTTTTTTCTGAAAGATACTACTCTCTTGGACTTTGTTGATTCCTTGAGGTACTTGAAAGGTTCTATCATGCCCTCCTTCTTTCCTTAAGGGTACACATATTAAGCTCCTTTAGTCTCTCTTCAGATATGTCTTCTGGTGCAGACCTCGCACCATTTGGTTGCCTCCTCTGGACAGCCTCCACTCTGTCTATGTCTTTGAGGAAATGGGGTTCCAGAACTGCACATAGTACCAGATGGGGTCTCACCAACTGTCTGTACAGAGGGATAACAACTTACTGTTTTCTATTGTTGATACCTTTCCTATGCATCCCAGTATCCCCCAGCCTTCCTTACTGCCTTCTCACATTGCTTGCCCACATTTAGGTCATCGGATATAATTAACCCTGGTCCCTTTCCATTTTTATTGTTGTCATTATCTCACCCTATTGTATACACTTCCCTGGTTTTTGTTTCCCTGGTGCATTACCTTGCACTTCTTTTGCATTGAATCTAAGCTGCTATACATTTGACCATTCCTCCAACCTTGCCAAGTCCCTTCTCATCCTTTCACTGCTACTCTCCTCTGTCACCAGTTAGTGCCTTGTTCATTGTGCTTCCTTCATTTTCAAGTTTTAGTTCAAGGCTCTACCTACCTATTTCTCCAATCATTTATTCCCCTCCTCAGTTTCAGGCTATTGCCTCAGATCCTGTGATTCCTGTACCTTCTTTCTCCCTCATCCGCACTCACAATCAGGCAAGGTTGCTTCCTCCTTTAGTGTCCCTGATCTCTGGAACTACCTCCTCCACATGATTCACCTTGTACCCACCCCCCCCACTGCAACTGCCTTCTTCTACCTCCCATTCCCCATCTCACCACTCACTCACTCCCCTGCCCCTCCTCTCTCCTTCTCTCCTCCCGTGCACATCTGCCCCTGTGCTCCTTGCCCCTCCTTCCTACACCTTGGCCCCCTTACCTTTGCTTCCACACATGATTCTGAGACCCTACTCTCCACCTGCCCATAATTTCTACTCATTCCTTTAATGGGAACTCCTGAGCTGTCCCATCATTTATGCATATTTAAACCCAATATGCCTAGGTGTCCAGATTGTACATTTAATGTGCAGTATATGTATTTAGTTAGCCTTGTACATTTAATGTGCAGTATATGTATTTAGTTAGCCTGTTTATATAGTTATGTATTTGAGTTGTCCTAGCATTATATATACTTATACCTGCATGTCTAAGTGCCTAGTTTTTTACATTTAATGTGCCTATGTATATATTAATTTTGCCTATGTATATATAGTCAGTGCTGTACTACACTGCCTTCTACACTCTGAACCTTGTCAGCAAATGATATTCCAATAATTGTACCTCTTTATTTAAACTGTACCCTGTTTATATTGTTTTGCCTTGGATACTTATGTAGTTTTCTGTTTTGCCTCTCTGACTGTTGTATAACCCACTTCCCTCTCCCCTGGGTCGCATCTGGAAATTAGCCTCAGCTCAGTGTGCCTTTCCCCGTTACCAAATTTTAAAATAAATAAATAAATGGTTTCTTCATTTGAGCCTTCTACAGGCTACTGTCCTATGTTAACACTTGCTTCACTTTGTTTTTCACATTTTTTATTAAATTTATCTAGTCTGCCTAAGGGCAGAAGCATGTTTTATGTATACACAAATGAGGCACTGTAAAGCTCCTTGTACTATATCAAGAACTCGGAACAGGGCCTGGCTCGATGGTGCTGAGGGTTGAGGTGATGGTCACCACACCTCTCATCATGCTGGCGATCCATGTTTGGGAGTGAGCATGGCTTGTCCATGGCCAGAGGGGAGGAGAAGGACTGAGCATCCATAGGACTGCTCTCCATCTCCGTGGAGTGGGAGAACCTATGACCGGTGCATGCCTGACCCCTAGTGGAGGCTGGGGGTCAGCAACACAGAGCCACAACTTCCAGGGTGGAGCATGGCAAATGCCTGATGTGGTACGTGTGGGAGTGTGTGCGACCATGTCGCTGGCATCATTGCATGCTGTGCCCCTCAATAGGTGGAAAAATAGAAAAAGGCGTCCATGGTTGCAGCAGCTTGATGGCCATTCTGCAGGCACCCCAGCTTTGGGGGCATTACTGGAAACTGGATCCAGTCCTGGCAGGAGAGCAGGGGACTGCCCACCACGCCCCCTCCATAGGGATGAAGGTGAGGGCCCTATGCAGGCTGAGGATGACCGGACGGTGGCTGGAAAATTGGTATCATGGACAGAAATACCAACCAAGGACATAAGAAAGAGCAAGCAAAGAAAAAAAAAAACAAGAACACAGAACATAGGCAAAATAAAGTGATCCTTTATTGCCTTACAGAAAGGATTGTGGTGATAGGGCACTATATGCCTTAACCTGTTATGGGCTACAGAATTAATGTTTGGTGTGGATTGTAATGAATAGTCTTAGGACACATGATATAAGTTAGAAAGCTGTTTTATTTATGGAAAAGTTTTACCATGAACAGATTGTTATGAGACAGGGTGAAGAAAAAGAAGAAAAGGGGTCAGAAACACACAAAGACAGATAATTACTTGAGCAAGACAGGAGAGATGGAAAAGGTGAACTTTGAACTGACCAATATCTGTGGACAGTAGGAATAAAAAAAGGAGAGCATCTGAGACAGGTGCCTGGGTGAACATTAAGCATAGCCAAAGTAGCCAATGGCTATTATAAAATGGGTTTTAAAAATCATGAAACTCGACTGGCTGAGGGCCATCTTTAGTAGTGCTGTTATCTCAGTATAACAGCACTGGATAAAGATCCAGCAGCCTCATTACACTAAAGTCAGTACTAACCACATAGCCTGGATTGCCATCACAAACATGGCTGTCACCTTTACTCACTAAAAACCTTGAACTAGGCCCTAAAAATAAAACTGTCATAAAGGAATACTGCTGTGAATTTAGCTGTGTGTATTAAACAGAGCTTCATCTTCTTGTTTATGAATAAAGAGTACAAGAATATAAACAAATGTTTCTTAATTTTTTATGTTTGCGTGCGCGCATGTGCAAGAAACATTATGTGGCAGCTTAGGGGAGAAGAAGATTGTGGAGGTGTGGCAAATGAAAACATAATATACAATGGTGTAGCAACTCGAAATTAATAACATACTCTGACAGCAATGAGTCGTACAATGTTTCACTGACAGTGGACGGATACTGGTTTATATATTCAGAATATACGGAGGAACATTTGAGAATGGTGGTTACTGCTGATGAGGCTGCTGAAAAGGGAACGGTAGTGAATTTGTCAAATTAGTAGGGAGGAGAGGTGTGTAAGGGTCTAGTGACTGAGGGGAGTACAGGTGCAAGGGGCCGGGGGAGATTGTGAGAGTGCATGCTTTAGACATAGTGGGGAGGTGGATTGTCTAAGGGAGGGAATTCCAGAGGGAGGGCAGACAGTATGAAAAGGCTGATTGAACTGAACAGGATGAGGGACGAGGGAGAGAGAAGGTGCAGGCTCTCTGGAATGGCAGGGAGGAGTGCGAGAGGAGAGATGAGAGATAGGATGAGAGGGACCCAAGCCAGAATTTGGAGATGAGGGTGGCATGATGCTGATGGGGCAGGTGAAGAGAGGGAAGGCAGAGAGAGGAGTAGAGGAGCAGTGGTTGGTGCTTGGGGGGCACGTTTAAAGTGAAGCAATGGAAGGCATTATACAGTGTTCCCAGTCTGGTTAGTGAGGAAGCAGGGGCAGTTCCAAGTATTATGTCGGCATAGTCAAATAATGGGAGTATCATTTTGATAAAGAGTTACCAATGGACCGGCAGGAACAGGGAGTCTTTATTCCTATACAAGGCCCCCAGCTTGGGATGAGCTTTGAGAGAATATAATATATATGTGTAAAGAAATCAAGATGGCTATCTAGCCAGACATCAAGGTATTTCAAAGAGGAGACTATGTCAAGGGTGGTACCATCTATGGTGGAGAAGGAAAGGAGGGTGGAGATGTTTGACAATTTCTAAGAGGTTACAAAGGTAATCAACGCTGTTTTTTTGGCATTTACCTTGAGCTGATTGGCTTGAAACCAGCAAAGGACAGACTGGAAGCTGAATTGAAGTTGCAGTCTGATATGTTCAGTGGAGGAACCTGAGGCGAAGAGGACAGTGTTGTCCACATACATGCGAATGTTGAACATGCTGAGGGGAGGTTGTTAAGGAAAACAGAGAAGAGAACTGGGCCCAAGATAGAGCCTTGGGAGACACTACTCAAGATGGATGGAGTGGGGGAAGGAACCTCCTGTATGGATACATTAGATGCAACCATAGAGGTAAGAGCTGAACAGGGTGACTGTAGAGACTGAGAGACCAATGGAACTGAGTTTATTGAGGAAAAGGGGTGAGATACTGAATCAAAGGCCTTAGCTAGGTCTATGAAAATAGCAGCTGTTATGAGTCGGTGATCCATACTAGTGAGGATAGAGTTTATAACTCGAAGAAGGTGAGTGATGGTCGAATGATTGGTCCTGAAACCTGATTGGAAAGGAGAGAGGAGATATGTGGAGTTAAGAAAGTCAGTAAGGTAGGAGAAAATTAGTGATTCTTGCAGTTTGGTAAGGGTAGGAAGGATATGGGTCTGTGATTCCCTGGTGAGGAAAGGTCACCCCTCTTTATGTAGGGGAATCACACTGCCAATCTCCCATGCTTGAGGAACAGCACAAAGGGTGAAGGAGAGGTTCAGCAGATGCACCTCTGCTGCACTACCATTTATAGCCACTGTGGTGGTAGGGTTGTTGCAGAGGCACCTAACCTCCCTCCCAGGAGGAAGAGAGTATTCTCTGAGATGTTTGAGCTTCACCCCCTCTCCAATTTGGCCTCCGATGTTGGTGGCTCACTACTCAATCAATCAATCACTCAATCACTTTATTTAACCAGGCATACTAAAACTATGGTCACTGGCTGCCTCCATACTATTGGGCCAGCTCCACCAATAGCTCTTTCTAAGTAAGCATTGTTGTTGACTAGGGTTACTCAGAATCCACTGAACAAAATGGTATTCATCAGATCCCGACCTGATAAATTTGCAGTCTTAATACCTGACTCCCAAACTGAATTCTAAAAGCTACTTTTACATAGGCATTTATGATTTTAGATATAGATCTGATTCAGATTTTTAGGTCATGTTGCCTGGCAGGCTGGTTCAGATATCCATGGTGGAGGGCTTCAAGAAAGGGTGGGACAGATAAAGAAAGTGTATGTATCAGATGATGGCCGGGTCCAGGGGGGTGGGGATGGATGATAGGGGTTTCTGGAACAAAAGGGGGGTGGGGGCCTCGATACCCAACTAGGGATCTGAGGTTCGAGCAGGCTCGATAGACCGTAAGGCCTAATCTGCTGGCAATTAGTATGATAGTATGTCATTTTAGGATTTGAAACAGAATTGGATTAGGATTCAGAAGTTCCTAACATCCTAAATCTAAAAACTGGATCAGAATCAGTCAATTCCGAGCATCTCTAGTGTTGACTTCCTTTTGAAAAAACAAGCGTAGGATTTTTAACGGGATCTTTCAAGTTCTGTTTGCCCATTTTCTTCAGTAGTTTCACACCTGTATGTGTCTGAGCATGTTAGGCCATCTCTTAGACATTTCCATTTGCCTGGCCAAATTTGCTTTAAAAATTATGTGCTGATGGAATTGGATTCTAGTTATGGAGCCATGGTACTGCAGTTTTGGAATCGGTGTCCCATTTGTGGAAAAAACATCAGATTCCTATTTGGATGCAGAGGCATCCTTCAAGGTTTCAGTGTGGTTTTGCACAGATGACTTTTTTTTTAATTTTGTTTACTCCCGCTTCACTGGCATAGCCCACCTTAGCTTGACCACCTGCCAGCCACCTCCTTCCCTTCAGTAGCACTTACTGTTGCTCCAGTGTGGCCTCCAGTGCAGCTCCAGCAGCTAGGATTGGCTCTATTTCAAAGTCTGTCTAGCAGCCCCCATTTAGTCCATCGTGAGTGGGAGGCAAGAGGGCTAGTCGGGATGTGAGGGCTTGAGAAACAAAGAAACATAGAATTTGACAGCAGATAAGAACCGCTTGGCCCACCTAGTCTGCCTATTGTGTCCTACCTTCTGTAGTACCCTACTTGATTTCCAGCTCTACTCTCCTTCACATTACTAATAAGGTTCTCTTATGCCTATCCCATGCATTCTTGAACCCCACTACAGTTTTTGCCCGACCACCTCTGCTGAGAGGCTGTTCCAGGCACCCACCACTCTTCCTGTGAAGAAGTACTTCCTCATATCTCTCCTGAATCTACCCCCTCCAGCTTCATAGCATGACCCCTTGTTCTTGAGCACCTTTTTTTCTAAAAAATGCTCCCCTCTTGTACCTTATTTATACCCAGGAGGTATTTGAAAATCTCCATCATATCCCTCCTCTCCCTCCTTTCCTCCAGGGTGTACACATCCTCCAGGGTGTACACATCCTCCAGGGTGTACCCATCCTCCAGGGTGTACATACTGAGGTTCTTCAGTCTCTCCTCATAGGGCTTTTTATGCAGACCCTGCACCATTTTAGTTGCCTTCCTTAGGATGCAGTACTCTAGGTGATGTCTCACCAGTGATCTATGCAGAGGTAACACCACCTCCCTCTTTCAGCTGGTGATACCTCTCCCTACGCACCCCAGCATTCCACTAGCTTTCTCAACTGCATTGTCATATTGCTTGGCCACCTCTAGGTCATCAGATACGATTACCTCCAGGTCTTTTTCCTGTTTAGTGGTCATCAATTCCACTCCCCCATTTTGTACTCCGGCCTTGGGTTTCTGTGTCCTTAGTGCATGATTTTGTATTTTTTTTGCATTGAAACTTAGCCACCATACCCTTGACCACTCTTCTAACTTTATTAGATCACTACTCATTTTTTCCACCCCTCCTGGAACGTCTACACTGCAGATTTTGCAGATTTTAGTGTCATCCACAAAAAGGCAGACCTTTCCATTCAACTCCTCTGCAATGTTGCTAATAAAGACATTAAAGAAGACTGGTCCCAGTACTGGTTCCTGTGGTACCCCGCTAGTCACCCTTCCATCCTCAGAGTGAACTCTGTTTATCACCACCCTCTGTTGCCTATGCCCTAACCAATTTCTTGCCCAGTTTAGCACCTTTGGACCAACTCTTAGGCTGCTCAGCTTGCTTACGAGCCTCATTGAGGAACGGTGTCAAAGGCCCTACTGAAATCTAGGTAGACCACATCCACCGCGCCACCCTGATCCAATTCCCTGGTCACCCAGTCAAAGACATCTATCAGATTTGTTCGACATGACTTCCCCCCCATTGAATCCATGCTGCCTCAGATCCTGTAAGCCACTGGATTCGGGATATTCCACAATCCTTTCCTTCAGTGGTGATTCCGTTAATTCCCCACAACCAAAGTCAGGCTGCTGACTGACCTGTAGTTGCCAGCCTCCTCAGGCTACCACTTTTGTGTAGTTCTCCAGTCCTCCAGAACCACTCCCATCTCCAGTGAGTGGTTGAACAGGACTGTCAGTCAGAGAGGTGCCAGCGTAATGCTGAATCAGCAGATAGGTAAGTAGCAGAAATATAGGGGGATATGGCTGGTGCTGGGTCTGACCTAAACAGGAGGAGGCCATACCAATGATGAGGGTATGAAATGAAAGGTGAGGCTTTTCTACTTGGTATTCTCCCCAAGGACACCGGCATACAAGGTGTCACTGAGCTTTCCTGCACACAGGGCATGCTTATGTTCCGATGCAGCCAGCATCAACACTTCCTCTGCCCCCTCACTGCACTACTACCTGTGGTCACCCATGTGACAGTACTGCAGTGAAGCTTGCAACCTACCAACCCAAAGAAAGGAAAATGTCTTTTGGGATGCTCCATCTTACTCCCTCTGAATGGCCCTCTGGTGTCCCGAGCTCGTTCCTGAATCTGGGTCACCAGTATCACAAGTAGTAGCCCTACCGCTGCATCAATGGGCTGTTACACACCATTTCTGATGCAAATAGGAATGCCAATGCCAGCAAAGTATGCAGTTGCTTCTCAGTCTGCCACTTTGGAGAATCAAGCTCCCTGAGTCAAATTGTCAAAAGTTTCAGCAGGTTCTGCTGTCTTCTGCATTGAAAATTGCATCCAGAGTTACACCTAAACTGCAAGGGACATGTGAGTGTCTGAATTTGTATCTTCATTTGCATTCATAATTTCATCCAAATTACACATTTTGAATAATTTTTGACAACAAATGAATGCAAATGTCCATTTGCATTTGTTATTAATAGTTGAGATGCCTCTTCATGGACAATACTAAGATCTGCAGAAGAGCAGATTGTGAGAAAGAGGTAAATAATGTGAGAGAGAACTAGGAAGTACTCTAGAATGGGATGGTATGGCACTTGAGAGTAAATGTTAATAAATGCAAGGTAATGCACACTGGGACAATGAGTCCAAGAACAGAATAATGAATGGGGGAATGTGGCAGTGGAAAGCATGACCAATGACAAGGACTTGGGGTCAATAATAGCTGGCAATTTGAAGGCAGCAGTGCAGTGTGACAGGACAGTGGGGAGAGCAAACAGGATGCTGAGAAGTATCGGAAGAGGGATCAGTAGCTGGAGGAGTGAGGTGATTCTGCCACTTTACAGGTTCCTGGATCATCTTCACCCAGAGTGCTGCATGTAGTTCTGGGGCTCGATTCTTAAAGGCCCAAGGCTGACAAGGGCCACCTTGTGTCAAAGCTTGCAGAGTTCCCAATTCACAGATGGCAGCTGTGAAAAGTTGGGACCCCCTGCACCAGACCAGCCTTGCACCAGGCTTGCACCTCCATGGACAGGGGTGCACTAGGGCAATGCAGGGCTTGCAGCAGATGAAAGCTGCACCATCCCTGTAATCAGGATTCCAGAAGCCAGCTGGACACACAAGGGCTTAGACCAGCCAAGAGCTGTTCTAACAGCCCTGTTGACACTCCTGCAGATGATGCTTGGTGGGAGCATTGGCTTGCCCATTGCTTGGACAAGCAAGCAAATGCAGCACAAGGCTACCAGAATAACAGATGATGTAAGTGCCATGGGAACAGGTCACAAATGGGTAAACATACATAATCTTAGAGGCTGCACTCAGTAAGAAATGTGACCTCACGCAGTCCCTGGCATTGTCATTGCTCATGTTCAGTGGTGTGGTCTGGGAACTTCCTTGTGCAGGTTCCAGTCAGTACACTTGCTCCATGGTCACCACTGCCTGCATGCAGCCCCTCCTCCAAATGCCTCCCATGCACTGTTTGTGTGGTGCCTGGGGGCAGCTGCCACAAACTGTGGGTGTTTGTCACTGGGTCCTGTTGTGATAGTGAATCAAGATGCAGGGTTCCTGGTGCATCGGAGATCAATGCCAGCTGCTGGTTGCCTCAACTTGCAACTGATCCAAGAGCTGCTTTCAG
This sequence comes from Neoceratodus forsteri, assembly GCA_016271365.2. Lineage (NCBI taxonomy): Eukaryota > Metazoa > Chordata > Ceratodontiformes > Ceratodontidae > Neoceratodus > Neoceratodus forsteri. The sequence goes on from JADMNL010000035.1 coordinate 81,496,422, forward strand.
AATTGCCCCCCCCTGGAGTTCACATTTGAACAAAAACAGAGACCGGGTGGAAGTGGTGCAGACAAGAATGATCAAGACAATGCCAGGGTCAGTAGAAGATGACTTACATGGGAAGACTGAAAGATCTCAACAGCTACACACTGGATGTAAGAAGAAAGAGGTTGGATATGATAGAGACAGACAAATCCCTCCATGGGGTAAATAGAGAGTGGAGAGTTGTTCATGCTGAGATGTAATACTAGCAAGGGAAAGAACTAGGTGAACATGGCAGGTGGAAGATTTAAGGAGTATGTCAGGAAGCATTTCTTTATAGAGAGAGAGGTGGGGGTGGAATAAACTATCAAGAGAGGTAGTCTGTAGTCGGCCCAGTGGCATAGAGGGCAGAGGTGCCAAGGAGCACTTCACCTCTCCCACGCTGGTGACCCTAGTTCGGGAACATGCTTGGGCCACCATGGGTCAGCTGGGTGGAGGGCTGGGAGAGGATAGAGTGGTTATCAGGCATCTCTTCTCTCACAGACTGGGAGCTTAGCCTTCCCAGCCCTTGACTGCCACCAGGTGGATGCTCAGTGGTAGTGCTGGGCAAATTGGAGGGTGACGCTAGACCGGGTGGGTAGAATGGGATCTTTACCAGTTCTGGTGGGCATGCGCACCTCCACGTGCATGTGCGACTGTGTCTGCTGGGCCCCCAGGGATGTAAAGGGTAAACTAACAGGAAAAACACTATATCCCACCATCACCATACGTTACAGACCCCAGGGTAGTCCCACCAGGGCTCAATGGCAGGAGAAAGGCAGCAATGGATGGGCAAACAGCTATATGAGAAAAAAGAGAGGTAGAACAGCACTTACCACATATTTAATCAACGCTCGGTGCTCTCGCTAGCTGTCCAGGTTCAACATACCACTGGGCCATGGGAAGGTCACAGGACATGGACAGAATGGATACGCTGAGGCTCCTGTGGTCAGTCATGGTCAATGATCCAAGAAGGAGCTTAATCACTCATACTTCTGATAGAACTCTTTAGCCATGTGGAAGGATGACATCGGTCAGGCTGAGGCAGTTACAGCTGTATTAGTGGAGTACGGCAGATAATTCGATTTTTTCACTGGCATTGGAAGGATCGCAGAAGAGAACTACAGGAACCAATCAGGAGCAAGAGCTGGAAGGCACTCGCGATCTGATTGGTTGGCAGTCTTGGCAGTAATTTGTTGGAGAAGAGACCAGGCGAGTGGTCTTGGAAGGCAGCTTGTGAAGGTGCAACCACCCAGGGAGTATAGATTTTATGCTTTGGGTTCAAATGTCACAGAGAGACTTACCCGTAAGGCGCAATAGAGGTACAGGGACTGGAGGTAATAAATACATTTGGATTAATGAACATGCACAAAATGACCTGGGGTAGGACCAGGCATAATTAAGGCCTAACTCTGGGGAGTGAGCTACCAGTAGGTAACGATTAGGAGCCGTGGTGGCAGTTGCAGCGTTCACACACACCTTGGGCATAAAGTGCCTTTAAAGCGTTAACACTACAGAGGTAAATTAGTTTCAGTATTTTTTGCATTTTGTTCCACAGGGTCATCAACGAGAAGCTAAAGGTCATTCTGCCAAAGCGGGTGGAAGCTTTAGGGTTGCATGAGGAGATATATGATGAACTCCTTAGGCTGTAAGGTCCCAGCTCACCTATGGGAAGACATTCAGTAATGTAATGTGGGAGCGTTTTTAAGATAGTTCAGATGTGATTCTATATAAATAAGGCCAGATGGAGGTAAATGTTTTACCATACAAAACATGCTCTTATATATCTAGACAGATACAGATAAAGTCAGCTGTAGAGATTAGGTTAATCCTCAATAGATCCCTTTGAATATCCTGCTGCACATATCTATGTGTTGGTATACTCTAACGCCAATAATACACAACAGGCTGTGGCATAACATGAGATACCATCTTGTCTTGGGTGCATTGTGAGGCATGAGGCAGTACCATGTGCCTTCCACCCCTAAGAAGTGATGATACTCATGTTAGTCCACATCCTGCAGTGTATTATCATACATGGTTGAGTGTTGCTGTATATGGGTTTCCATACACTCAAAATCTTTGGTGCACATAGACAAAAGTTGCTGTGCACAGTTTGAAGGTCATAAAACGTTATAGTATATGGTTCCCTTTTTGAGCATTCCGGCTTTAATTGACCCGCCACCGGAAGCATACGGATGTTGGGAATGTGCATCATGAATGAGCACAGACCTGAAGTGCGGTTTTATAGCATGCATACTCTAAAAATACATTGTCTCTGTAATTTGTACTAAAGGAACTGCTCGTGGTGCTTAAAAACACAAACCAAGCACCACAAGGCTTACAGTTTACAGTTTTAAACTGCAGCATCAAATCCCACACATGCGTTAAGTGAGCAGGATATGCTTTAAGATGCACGATCTTTGCTACGTTACTTTTGCACAAATATTTTCATATTTCATGACTGGAAAAATAGTATTCTGCATACTTATGTTCACCTGTGGATTTTCAGTTTGTCCACTTCCATTCATGATGACAATGGCTGCACACTGAGATTACATCTAACAAGTTATATATTAAATGAAGTATTTTCTATTTATTTTTCAGTCATAAAACAATAATTTTCTAAACTACTTACCCACCCAGAGAAAAACAGAACAATAACATCTTCATCTTGTCCTCCTGTGAAAACAAATATAGTAAAAGTGAAACAATAAACAGAATGACGGTATCCTAATTACGATCAACACCCAAAGTACAGAAAATGGGCCAAGCAACATCAAAATGAAAGTCAGAAACAGACTGTGACTGCAGTGCACCAGTGGCGGATTCACAAACTCAGTAGGACTATGAAACTTTGATTTGAATCTGTGTGATACGACAATGGCTGGGGGTGATGGCATGTAAATAAATGGAACTAGGTCAAAACTGGGTGGAACAAAAGAGTGACACCGAGAGTTCAACAAGCGGATGAAACACAATTTCTATAAAAACTCAATGTTTAATACAGAAATATTTTTGGGAGGATTTTCCCTAATGAATTCTGTATTAAACAATAGAAAATTCCCCATTGTGGAGTCTTATTCATTAATTTATGTGGAGTACACCAGAGAACTTACAGCATGCTGTTCATGCACAACCTCGGCTCCACATAAAATAACTATTCCAACTCCATGGGATGAATCATTGAAACATTGCACAAATTTCATTAGGGAAGTCCCCTGAATGGAATTCTGTAATGAAAGTTACATTTTTCCACACATTGTAGAACGATCACTGGTTGAACTCCTGGTCGCTCTTTTTGTTCCCCTGCAGTTCTGACTGCCTACCTAAATAAACTACACTAAAACCTTTTAGTTGTGAGTGGGTCACTTTCTCCACTATGCTTGTAAAGATTCACAAAGAACAGAACTGTGTAAGTAAAAGATATGTCCAAAGTACTGAAACTACATCCAAAGTTTGGAGACAGTATAGCACAGTGGTTTAAGGCTCTGAGTTGCAAATCTGGTGACATCTAGCAGACCAGACCTGGGTTTGAATCCCACAGCTTCCACTTGCATACTGTGTGACCCTGAGCAAGTCACTTAACTTCCCTGTGCTCCCAGGTTGCACCTGTAAAAAAAGCTTTCAGCTTAGTGTGCTACACAGAGGATAATGGATGGGCATCAGTTAACAACAACGTTGTATTCACTTTGAGAGGTTACCATGACAACAAAGTAAACCCCGAGAGCGAAGCTCGAGAGGTTTACAGTTGTCAGGTGACCTCAAGAAGTTAATACAATGTTGTTGTTGAACGGATGCCCATCCATTGTCTTGTATAGTGTATGGGCATCAACTAGACAACATTGAATGTTTATTGAGCACCGCTGTAAATAATTCGCACACTTAATGACCACTGTGGCACTGCTTATGTCCCCTCCCAAATAGGAAGAAGCCCTGCTCGATCCACATTTCCCCTCTCACAGACAAGATTTTTTTTTTTTAAATATGGGAACACGAACTTTTTAGCAGCGCTGATGTCTTTTGGCAGAGATCTCACCGCCATGACCATTTCGCTCTTGTCAGAATAGAGCTCACCGCCAGCGGCTGTTTCACGTGTGCCGAGCATTTCCTAATGCACATGTGCGAGGGACGTTCCATGCTGTTGTACCATCGATGTACATACCGATCGATGGTACAACAGCTAAATTATGTCACATCGATGGTATAACCAGCCTGGTAAATGTTAGATTTTTAGTGATTATAGCATTCCACCATACACTATTCCTGGTTAAACAACTAAAAAACACTAGAGCTTTGTGGAATGTGGAGTTCTGCCAGCAGAATTCATGCAGAATAGCAGTTCTGCTTCAAAACTGCTTTTCAAAATTTCTTTCTGAATTGTGTGGAAATCTGAAAAGCATTTTCTGTGTGAATAGAGTAATAATTTTCTACCGATCATGCAGACTGCAGAATCATTTTTTGCAGATTGTGCGAAAATAATCCACAGCTTATTAAAACTGCAGATTACTAATAAAAAATTCACGTACAAACTGACAGAATTCTGTTATTGACAGAATTCCACAAAATTAAGCAGAATTTTCTGAAATTCTGAAATTCTTCCCATTGAATTTGAACATTTTACATACCACTAATCTGAAATAAAGGGGATTGCATAAAATGATTGTTTCTTTATATATTAATATGTCTTCTGGAGCTACTCGTTACTGAATAATAGTGTTTCTACATGTGTTCAAAGCTCAGAAGTAGAACAGTGGATGGAACTGTTCTAGTTCGAGTTGAGCATAAGTGAAACTACTCTGTACAGCAATAAGTGGAGATGGGGATATATTAATATATTATAGATCGCTCAGCATTTACTTTTGAAAAAGGTTACCTATCTGATGTTTTTCCACAGCTTGAGCAATGCTACCAAGAAGCCCATTACTAAGGCATAGCATGTGAGACAAAGTGGAAATAAGAGTATCCACATGCAACTGAAACTGGTGCTGTGATTGGTTGGAAGTGTCACAAGACACTCCCTGACCTATAATATCTACAAAGGTAATTGCATCCAGAATGCAAGTAGCTTACATAAAAAAACAAACTCGGTCTAAAAAGCAGAGTTAAAAGTAACACAAGCTTGTGACTAAAAAGCAGAGTTAAAAGTAACACAAGCTTGTGACTAAAAAGCAGAGTTAAAAATAACAAAAGCTTGTGACTATGGATGTGAGGATGGTGCTGCATCCAGCTCTGCATTGCAATATCCTGAATAATGCAATTCACAAACAGATGTGGCTAGTATAATAAATGTGCAATTCACAAACAGATGTGGCTAGTATAATAAATGTGCAATTCACAAACAAGTGTAGCTAGTATAATAAGTGTGCAATTCACAAACAGATAGCTAGTATAATAAATGTACAATTCACAAACAGATGTGGCTAGTATAATAAGCGTGCAATTCACAAACAGATGTGGCTAGTATAATAAGTGTGCAATTCACAAACAGATGTGACTAGTATAATAAGCGTGCAATTCACAAACAGTTGTGGCTAGTACAATAAGTGTGCAATTCACAAACAGATGTGGCTAGTATAATAAGTGTGCAATTCACAAACAGATGTGGCTAGTACAATAAATGTGCAATTCACAAACAGGTGTGGCTACTATAATAAATGTGCAATTCACAAACAGATGTGGCTACTATAATAAATGTGCAATTCACAAACAGATGTGGCTAGTATAATAAGCGCAGCACTTCGCAAACAGATGTAGCTAGTATAATAAATGTAACATGTCATAGATATAGCTGGCAGACTGCAAAAAGATTGCATTATTTGAATGATATTCCATGGGGAGGGCATTGGGGACAGTTGTGCACTGGGTTCTTTGCTTTAAAGAGCAAGTGCTTAGTAGGATGAGTATCTTATAATGGCAAGGCAAGGCACATTTTATTTTTCTGACGCCCAGTCCCGGAGGCTCTGGGTGCCATACATTCACGTACATACAATTAAGAACATTATATAATAACATTTAATAAATAGTTAAAAACACCATCGATGCTGGTTCATAATCAACATTTAAACAGAAAACCCCCATTAAATTTAAAAAGACTGATACTTCCATACTACCATACTGTGTCCGGGAATGCCTGGCTGAACAGATAGTGTTTAAGACAGGCCTTAAATGCCTCAAAAAGGGCCTCCTTACAAGAGGAGGAAGCAATTTCCACAGGATGGGGCTGGCGACACTAAAAGCTCTATCCAGCAGTTTTCAACCTCATCCTGGGAGTTAAGGTGGCTCCTCGAAGAGGATTGAAGGGAGTGGACTGGAGCAGCGGGTGTAAGAAGGTCCATCAGGTAGCCAGAGTCCAATCCATGTAGGGCCTTAAAGGTGAGGGTTTGGGGCCTTTAGATGCATCTGCAATAATTCAATTTGCATTTATTTATTTACTAGAGTTTTGCAGAATGGGAAAATTCTGAATTTGTGAAATTTTGATGGAATTTCCCAAAGTTCTGCAGAATTTCATTGGAATTTTGAGAATCATTTTAAATCTAGTAAGTTGGTTATAATGTAGCTGTCCTTTAAGCTAGCGCTCTGACACTTGGGGAGCACACTCTTTGGGTGGGCGCACAACACTGGTCCAAATATCACGATATCAGGATGGATAGTTTCAAAATTATTGGTGATCCAAATCTGTCATTTTATTTTTTGTATGAAATATCATGAAAAGGTTGTCTGCATATATGTCAGCCATTTATTGGGTCAGAGATTTTACATTTATCATGATTCCTTGATGATAGGTGTTCTATTAATGTGCCAGATTTCATGACAATATGATGCATCGTCTCAAAATTATGTGTGCTCAAAATCTATCATTTTATTTTTTGCAGGGAATATCATGGAAAAATTTCATCTGCATTTAACTCAGGCACCTTTGGCACTAGGCATGTTTAAATTAGTGTGAATAACCATTTTGTAATGCTCATAGAATGCTGTAAATATGGAGAGAATCAGATTAGAGATTTTTAAGTTACAGGGTTTCAAATCTTTACTATGTTAATATATGCAAAATGTTGTGAAAACTCTCAAAAATGTGGATGTTTGTAACTTCTGTGCTCTTTCAGACATATACAACATTTGACATGCATATCCATAGTTAGTATATATTGGTGTCTAACACAACTGGAAAACTTGGAATAGCAGTTTTACATTTGCAAGAGAGAAAAAATATTTGTAACATTTTCTCACATGTTTATTGTAGCATGTAGACAATCCAGCCATTTTTGTGTGATTAACATTAACAGTGCATGTATCACAACTTCATTAGATAAGCTGGGCTGAGCTTTTTGCAGTCCTGCTGTTCCTCTCTGGGGGACTATTCCACTCCCCCTTCTGTTTCTACATAGCCAGATTGCATTAGTGGAACTACTGATCCCACTGATATCCTCTTTGTTCTTTACAATGACAAACTCTCTTAAAACATGAGTCACCTACTCCTTTTCCTATATACCTATCCTGTTGGAATAGCTTTAATTCTTCCTTCCTGCTGCCCCAGACATTGTCTTCCCCCACTATATATTTTTGAGTACCTCTGAGACCCAGACTCGCATGTATATCAAGATCCCTGGATCATGAATCTACTGGATGTGATCCTTAAATATCCTGCATTCAGGGTTGGAATTTTTGAAACTATGTGCTTCATTGCTCCAACCTGGGAGTCTACGACAGTTGTGCTACTCAGCACAGCTGTCCATTTCTTGGTGAAACTGTGCATCTAACTCCTGAACCTGGTGACCTCCTGCACTACCTGCCTCTCATAACCCTATCTTTTAATTAGAATCCTCCAGATAAGGCTGAGTAAAATTAACACATTCCAGTTTTATGGAAGTTTACATGAAATTCTACTATTTTCACAAAGACTCATGAGATTTGACTTTAAGTATAGATGTTATGTGTATTTATTTTGCTGTGTTTGGCAGCAAGCAATTGATAACATTTTCATCCACAGTCTCCTTGCAAGGTCTAAAAATCTGCCAAATTTCATGGTATTGCTTTCTCCAGTTTAAAAGTTTCAGGGGCCTAAATTTGTAGTTTACATTGTTGCAAAACATAATTTTTAAATGTTGTGAAAGTTTGACTACTTTTAATTCGATCCCATTAAAAGCTGCAAAAATGAACTTTTTCAGAAATGACCATGTGGTATAGTAGTTTAAATGCTTCAAGTCTGGTTAAATTTGGATATGTTGTTTTAAAATGAAAGGGAAATAACTGAAATTTAAATTTTGGCAACATGTTTGGTAGGCTATAATGCAGTCCCATGTGAAACTAAAATCTGATGCTATGTACATATAGTATACAAATGCACTGATAACTTGTGTACCTGTCAAATTTTAAAACATTTCAATGAATACTATCAAAATTATACTAAAATGACACAAATCTAAATTTTGGCAAAATGTTTGGCTGCCTATAACTCAGCTCCCATTGAATCTTGAGACTTAAAGCGTTGATGTGTGTATATACAGTATGTATATATATATATATATATATATATATTATATATATATATATACATATATATATATACACACACACACATATAATATATATATATATATACACACACTGTATGTATATACATATCCATGTTGTATGCTTCTCTAAATCCAGACATTATAGAGAAATTTGGATAAGAAATTTTAAAACTATCTCAAAATAACTGAAAATTTAATTTTGATTAAATGTTTGGCCACCCATACCTCTGCCCCTTTTAGACCTATTCATCTGAAATTTGGCACACTTTGGTATGTCATTAGATGTGAACTTTTGTAATTATAGTGGAATAACTGAAATTTAGAAAATGGGTTAGAAAATTCCCGGTCTCTGATTGGCTGATACCCCTGGCAAGGTGGGCATTTATCAGACAACAGAGACCAGAAAATATCAAGTCCCACCGCCAACTGCCCCATCACCACTTATATCCTTGTGCCACATTCCATTTCAAACAAACCAGCCACCATTTTTTTCCTCCACTTGTGAGAGACCTGAGGCCCACAGCTCACCCTTCTTAGTGATGTGGCAACCCCCAAGCTAACATTTTGTACTTTTCCCCTACACACTGAAGTGTTTCGTTTAATTCCCAATGTTCAAACACTTACATGAAGTCCAACCTCTGTCTTGCTGCCTGCTTTCCCTACTGACAGATACTGGGAGCGGGTCTCCATCTGTGGAGACCAGTGTAACAAAGCACGGCTAGTCACCTGGTAAGTGACTAGCATTTCAGAGAAAGGTCCCACCTTTTTTAAAATCTCGAAACTGGATTCCTGGATGAACTGAGCCATCTCCATTAGCAGGTACAGTAGGCAATTGCCAGATGAACGAGCACCAGGGAGGGAGAGGCAAGGGAGTAACATAATTTGCCCTCGCAGTTTTCATTGAGACAAAGAAAACGAGGAGAAAACAGCTTGACTGCAAACTGACAGCAGCAACAGAAAAAGTGTTACTCGGTAGCACAACTGTGTCTGAGACAGCGGTACTTTCGTTTTCCGTGCCGCAGATGAATGTCAATATGGTATGAAAAGTAAAGTACTGCCCTCCACACACAGAAGGCATGCAGCTTGCGCTGGCTGTCTTTCTCTCTCTCTCTCTCTCAACGGAGTTTGGGATTTTACTACCAAGCAGATGGCAAGGCAAGCAACAAAGCAAGCGGCTCCTACCTGACATTCATTATTATCTGGTGTGCAAATTAAATTTAATAAAAAAAAGTAAATACACACTATCTCACTTGCATTGTGCTACCCAGTTTTATTGCTGTCTGCAGAGACACTGGGATAGTGGTGCATTCTGTTGTCAGGGCCAGGTTCAGACATGCCGGCATTGTACAACAGGGAAAAGGGGGGGATGCTAATGAGCAGTTAGCAAGACGGATGTGTTCTCCTTGAGCTCCTGCTCTTAAAGTTTTATCTTTCGAGAATTAAGTAAGTCTGAAAGATGATTGTGTGTATATGTGTGTGTGTGTGTGACCATGGCAACCACCTCCAAAAATGCAGGCGGAGGAACTATTTTGTGACAAATCTTACTTGAAATTAAATTTTCATTAACATTTTTCTTATTAAACGTAATTTTTTGACAGTGCCCATTTTCTAAGTGCAATAATACCCTCCAGGGTGGGTGGTATTGTCTATACCAGACCTTCAAGGGCTATAAGGCCCGCCTACTGACATCAGACCTCATTACGCCCTGGGGTGGTCTGGTATAGCACAATTACTCCCCCTGTTGAAACTAATAATGTATAATACAATTTGGTGGAATTCCATGGAATTTTAGTAGAAAATTCTGTAAAATTCCACAGAATTGAATAGATCATTCCATGGGCATTCTGTGGGCAGAATTTTATATTCACTTTAGCTCTGTTGTTTACCCAACCCTTTCATCATTTTATTTGTATGTTGCCAACTGCTAGTAAAAAAATCAGTGGTATCCTTGTATTATGACGTCAGAAACTCTTTACTGGCAAGGCTGGCAGTGTATTTCAATGGAAACTGCAAATCTATTTTCAGATTTGTGTGGAGAATAACACTTTCTATCACCAAAATATTATATATTTAATGTAACAATGTTATTTTGATAGCCTGTGATCTTTTGTTATAAATTAGCGGGATATATTTTCTTCATAAGCAGAGTTTACTTGGGAAGAAAAAAGAGAAGCCATTTGTTGTTTTAAAAATGTGTGGGGATAGCCAGCCTGGTGGTGAAAATCTGAGGGTTGAGGCACTGGACACCACACCTCGCTCCATGCCGGTGACCTGGGTTCGGGAATGAACCTGGGTCATCGGGGGTTGGCAGGAGAGGAGAAGGATTGAGCATCCAGAGGACTGCTCTCCTTCTCTGGGTTGGGGGGCGCACTGCCGTCGGCATGCTGGTGGCCTTTGGTGGTGGCTGGAGGCAACGCAGTGTATGGGCAGTCTACAGGGGCACGTGCTGGGGCTGGCCGGGGAAGGGATGCGTATGGTAGCATGCAGCCCCTGTCCATTGGCATCATTGCATGCCTCGCATGTCAAGGGGTAGAACAGGAAAAGAAAGGCACCAGTCATGGTGGCATGATGGCCATTTATGCAGAGAACTTGCGGTATGGAGGGCACACAGCGATACTGGATCCTGGTCTGATGGTTGAGTCTAGGGGCTCTACACCACTCTCCTTTGCAGGGGCAAGCCATGGGATAGAATGCTGCGAGGTCCAATGTGGAGTGGGAGATCCTTGGGGATGGTAGCGAGAGCCTGAGAGGATGCCTGGACATAGGGCAGATAAGGCAGACTGGATGCCAGGGGAAAAATGGATAAACTAAAAAAAAAAAAAAAAATGTGGGGATAAATGTGTTATTCTATTGCAATCTATGATGTATTTGATATGTACCATACAATTTGTAATATTTATATTGGTGTTTTATCTTCTTTTAGCTTAAAACTGCCTGCCTTTACATTGTGACTTCTGTATCTGTCCATTGTTCTCTGTGTTCTGTTTCCAGATTCTAAGTGGAAATGACATGTTCTAAGTGAAATAAATGGTATTCTAATTGAAAATAAAATTATCCCAAAATAATAGGATTTATTTACTCAATTTATTCACCACTGGTGTGGTTATATTTAGTTTTTCATTGAAGTACATTGGGCTTCTAAGTAGTTGGCAGTTTCTGACATCACAATAGCAGAATTCTATTGAATTGTTTTTTTACTAGCAGTGTGAAAAGCAAAGGTGAAAACTCACTTGTTTCCCTGCACTAACAAACATTTTATTATAATAATAGAATGCTTTTACTGACACATCAAAATACAATAACTAAAATAATCAGTTGTCTATGTATTAGAAGTAAACACCCACTCTTTAACTGATTTGTGTCACAACCAGTTGCACCACTAATGAAATGTGCATCTGTCAATACTGAGTGTCTGTGTGCTGTGGAGAAGATAAATCACTTACATGATTTCAGCTAATCCACATTGAGAATTGCAGCACCTCCTCTCTGCGAACCAATATCCTCTCATGTGGCAGTGCAGAGAGAGCAAGAGAGTGAGAGAGAGAGGAGAGAGAGAGAGGGAGAGTTGCCAGCCCTGAGCTGCAGAGCTGTTGCCAGGAGTTGTGTGTGTGTGTGCATGGGGCGGGATGTCTTTTAGTAAGTTTTGGGTATGCTGCACTTGTAGCACGCAAAAACATTTGTAAAAGACGACAGTCCAGGGTCCACTATGTCCCCAGAAGCTCTGGGATTTTGGCGATCTGTGGTGCATTTTAAGGCTTACATTGAAGCTAAAACAAAGTTTTGTTAGGTCCCCCCCCCACCCTTGACACTAAGGGGAAAAATAAAATTCTAGGGATGTCTCTGTTTGAATGGGAAAACAGGTGCCTCAATGGAAGGGAGCAAAGAAGTAACCGTTTGCCAAATAGTCACTATAGAAGCCATGGGGTGATACCTCCCATACTACCTGGGTATACGAGACTGAGTGTCACTACTGTCACAAAACCTGTATGAAGTTAATTCACATGAAGTTCAATAGCAGACACCTAATACCATGATCAGGGTATGAAAAAGCCACTGGCTAATAAATGCTGTAGTTCACTTGTTTTGAGAGATTTTATGTAAGCTGGTAGCAAACAGAGAAGCAGAGACACTTTTAGTCAAAGTCTCTTAAATCTTAATTAAAAGAAATTGCTAAATGCACTATGCTAATATAACCAATAGGTAGAGTCAAGCCTGTTCCTTTTGACAACAAGAATCTTTGTAAGCTGACAGCAGACAAAGATAAAGGGAACTTCAGTGCAACAAAGCCTTGCAGTTTATTAAAGGAAAGTTCAATGTTATCCGGCTGCATATCAAACTATACTCAAAGTCTTTTAGCAGAGCAGCATATTAACTGTTGAAAACTACAAACAGCTATATGGTTGACATGTTGTAATAAAATGTGCAAAATGATTTGAATGCAAAACAGAAGCAGGTGCAAACTGTATGTTACAGTTTTTTATCTTTATTTATAGATCAGAGTGTCACACAGAACACCAGTATATAATAACAAAGTAATGTACCTTGGCACCAGCTAAATACATCGAAGACAGCAAGTTACATAAGACAGTCTCAAATCAGAAAACCAATAATCGAGATATAACGCTTAATATACCTCCTAGTCAATACCAATTATCGAGCAATTTCTATTGTGGGAAATTCCATTGAAAAATATGAGGTCCAGGCCGCTCTCCCCATCCAATCCAAAATCTTCTATAAAAAAAATTAGAACAATACTGGCTCCAAATTTATTGTACAAAGCTGGAATCTTCCTGGGAAATATAAAGTAGCCACCAGCACCATTTAATTTTGAACTCATCACTAAGACTATGATCTTTTCCTTTCTATATATCATGTCACATAGAAACAGTGGGGGGAGGAGGGAGGAGGGAGGATTGGCTTATGCCAAAGTCATATGATGGCTGTTTTACCACCAGTATATAGAGATTGAGCAATGAGCAGATGGAGTAATGGTAGCCCTGTGGAGGGATGGCTAGAAGAACCAGCTCCAGGGCCAGGGACCACTAAATTGGATATCTGAGTTATCCTGTCTCCAATATGCTGCCAGAAAGGGGTTATGAGTGGGCATGTCCAAATGATATGTGTGCAAGTGGCAACTGAGTTGCCACATTGCCTCCAACAATAGCCAAGAATTTTTTTTTGCCAGTGTAGAAGGTGTATGGAAGTATTTATACTGACATGTCCACAAGAACTCATGCCAATAAGGTGCCCAAGACATTTTAATAGTTGGGATGGTGTACTTCAGCCACAGCTCATAGGAATGTTAGCGTCTAGATCAGTATTCCATGCCCTTAATATAGATTCTGTAGTGTCAACTAAAATTCTTGTAACCCTCTATATGTTGTACCAATCAAACGAGTGCCCAGGGGCCCTTTAGTGAATCAAACAATGATTTTAATAATAATGGAAGTGGTTCTGAAAGGCAGCTTCTCAGAGAACCTTCATGATACAGGAAAGAGCAAACCTGTAAATAGTGAAAATGCTCTCTATCAATCAGGAGTATTGTGATTCTAAATCAGTAAAAGAACGATCTTGGGTGTCCAAAACTTGAAAATATGTATTAAACCATACTGTTGCCATCTCTGAAATGTGAGATTGAATTGGGAAGGGGACATTCAGTTTCTGTGGCTAACTGCTGGAGGTAACAAAAAATCAAAGTTAAGGGGGGTAGAGCTCTCAGAAAATACCAGGCCCGCAATGTTTGTGCTATGAACTGGCTAAAATCACTAAAGTTTGAAAGATGCATGAGGGCAAAGAGTATTTTGCCTGGGTCATGTAGTCATTTGTAACAAACTCCATATGTTTCCATAAAGAAACATATTGAGAATTTAGCCATAATAAGATTGTGCAGAAATTAGCTGCTCTGAAATAAGTAATTAAATCTGTTAGATTTAGTCTTCCTTTGATTAGGGCAAATATAATAATTTCCATTTCATTCGTGGCTGCCCCTGTTCCACAAAATCTCTATAAAAGTCTATTTCAAAACATAAAATACAATTGGGATGGGTTAATGGGAGTGTTTTGAAACAAACAGAGTAGATGAGGTAAAATATTCATTCATATCACATCTATGTGGGAGAAGAAAGATAAAAGTAGGTGAGACCACTTTTGCAAGTCACGCTCAATATCTTGCGTTAAGGTTCAAAATTTATAAGTTCAAAATTTTGGGTTTTGTGGCAAATTATAACAAGATATTTGATTTTAGTACTCCACCATTTCAGGACATAAGTGGATTTCAAGGTCTGTAAAGGGCAAAACTGAATGTGAGTATTTCTGTTTTAGAAATATTTTAAATGGCAATAAATCTCTAAATTTTGATAAAATAGACCAAATCATAGGAAGCAATTTTTTGGGGTCTAATAATGTAAAAAAACATATCATCCACATATAAAGACAACTTCAGTGCCTCCCACAAAGAAATGCCTTCCACATCCTGACTCTGACATATCGCTATGGCCAGAGGTTCAAAATAGATAGCGAATAATATTGGGGGTGGGGCATCCCTGTCGGTTGCCACACCCAAGAGGTATCAGAGTCAAAACTGAACCATTAACTTTGAGATAAACCCTCAGAGTGGAATGAATATTCTGAAGCCAGGTCAGGAGCCCATTGGGAAGGCCAAACGCCCATAATGAGAGCCATAGAAATCGCCACCTCACCCTATCAAAAGCTTTGTCAGCATCTAGGCTGATCAAAACTGCAGGAATAGAGCACTGAATGATATAGTCCATCAGATGTATATTGTGCCTGATATTATCCATGGTTTGACGCTGACATATGACCCAGATTGATCTAAATGTATAATGTAAGGAAGCTTCCCTTCCAGGCGGTGCACCCATATGGACATATAAAGCTTATTATCCACATTCAAGATAGAGATTGGTCGGTATGAATGGGGATGCTTGGGGTCCTGATCTGGCTTCAGAATGACTGATAGAACAGCATAAGACCAAGGGGTGGATGAGAACCATCATGAATTGCTCTATATGTGGAAAGAAGTTGTGGAATCAATAATTCAGAAAACACCTTGCAAAATTCAACTGAATAGCCATTAGGACCAGGGCATTTCATGGTTTTAGTTTTAGAGAGTGCCAATTGAACCTCCTCCAGTTGAACTGGGGCCAGTAATCTCTGTTGATGGCCCTGAGTCAGTTTAGGTATGGAGAGTGATAAAAATGTGAAATCCTTTTGTTTGATGGTGTGTCTTCATCAGTATATAACTGGCTATAGTAACTCTGAAAAATGTTCAGGATTTCTGAAGTTGTATTGGCCAGCCGGCCCATGGCAGAGTTGTGTAAGTTTGTTATAGTTGTCACCCATTTATGACCTCTTAGTTTTCGTGCCAATACATGCATTCCCCTTGGGCCACCCGCATAATAAGAATGTTGTAAATACATCAAAGTGCTCTGGATTTTATAATCTAGCATCATCTATAATTCTGCCTTGATTTTCCTGATAAATTGGTTTATCTCAGGGGTCCGGCCACTTATTGTCCTTGTAATGCCTGCAACTCAGTCTGTAGACCTCTAAATTTTTGATTGCTCTTTTTTTTTTTTTTATGAAATGCTTATGCAATAATTTTACCCCATAGTGTGGCTTTTATATTATCCCATAGGATTTGGCAATCTATGTCTGAGGTAATATTATCCTCTATCACCTGCAGTATTTTATTCATCATTAGTGTTTTAAACAAGAATCCTTTAATAAGCACACATTAAACCACCAACAGGTATCTTTTCTTTGTTTACCTAAGTCTAATTTAAATGTTAAAGAGAAGTGGTCAGATAAGAGTGAGGGCCCTACCTCCATGTTCAACACCACATCAAAATGCTCTGCAGAACACAGGAAATTATCAAGTCAGGAGTAGGTATGGAAGTGCAGGGAGTAAAAGGTATAAGAGCACATAGTCAGGAAAAATAGCACCAGACATCCACTAGACCCAGAGCAGATAGTTGAGCCCTGAGATATTTCTGAGAGGGCATTAACTGATGCTTGGTAGGATGGGACATGTCTAGGTTTGGGGAAAAAGTAACATTAAAATCCCCACCAAGTATAGTAATTCCTCTCTGGAGATCCAGACATTTGTTAAAGAAGGCCTTAAATTTGCCCGGAGCTGCCTGGGGTGGAAAGTATACATTGTTCAGTGTGACCTCCTTCTTATAAAGTAATCCTGTTGAGATGATGTAGCAATCTGAGGGTTCCCCATATTCCGATAATAATACAAAGGGAGTAGTCCTAGGAAGCAGAATAGTGACTCCGTCTCCTTTCCTCCATAGCAGCAGAATATACCTTATATTGGCCTCCTCCCATAACCTTTGATGTTTCTCTGGGGTTTAAATAAGTTTCCTGAAGAAAAATCTTATCTGCTCCCTGCTTCCTGAGAAGCTGGACCAGACTGGACCTCTTTATAGGGTTATTAAGACCACTGATTTTGAAAAGAAACAATTTTAACCTATGATTTCATTTTAAGTAAACATAAGATATAATATCCACCTGTTGTCTATGTACTGACTGCTATATCTGTCTTTATATAACTCCATTCCAGAGGGAGCATACATGTACCTACACCCACCTGCAGGGCACAACACAGTAGTGCATGGCACGTATCATTCCAAAAGCTAGTGCAGTCAGAAAATAAACTATAGGCACTCTATATTCAACTTCCTATTGCATAAAACAAAATGGAAACAGTATTCCACCAATCTGAAAATTTACCTATAATACCAAAACAGTATTCTCCTTCTGTAGAATTTCTCTTTCCACAGTTGACCAATCAGAAAATTAAATACAGCCAACAGGGCTAAAACAATAACATTAAAAACCCAAGGTAACACTATGAAATGTCTCCTCAAAGAACTTCTAAATTTTAAAAATATAAGTATGCCCTAATTAGGGAAGAACAACAAGAATGACTACTGAAACAAACAAAAAAACTTCCAAGACAAGGGAGGAATTACAAAACTTCCCTATGTCCCTGAAAATTGGAAGACACTGTCTCCCAGTATCCAGGAATGGAGGGATATCCAGGAAGGTTACTATCCTGGGCCTCCTTGGGTAACACTGACCCCAATAAAAACACCAAACAATGAGGCTAAAACTAAAAGGAGAGTATGCATAAAGGAGAAAAAGTCAAAGGAATGTTCCACTTGCCCATTGACACCCTCTATAGTTTAAATATGACTCTATGTAAAATAAATAGAAAAAGGGGAAGAGTAAAATCATCTAAGACACCCATCAAAGGAGTAAATATGACTGTGAACCCCCATTTTAAGTCAAAAAGATACATAGTCTTCCATGTCCCTCCCAGAGCAGCTTCCCTTCTCTGCTTGTTAGGGCTGTGAATATTACCTTCAATCCATACTATAGATATTTTAATATATACAGGTATAAAGGTAGTTACATAGGGATAGAACTAAACAAAGGATAACTGTATATTGTCTTCTCTCTTTCCAAAGTATCTCCCAAAACTCAGAAAGACACTAATAAATTACAAAGTTAAGGAACACAGAATACTAAAATCTATAAAATTCTTCCCAACAGCCACACGAGGGCAGCAGTGAACACATACGAACATATAAAATTTCCTACAGATAATGGCCTAGAGGTCTATCAAGTCTGCACGAAGGTGCAGCTAGCACCCTTTATTTAAACACAGTTCATAATACAGCATCCATTATAAGTATATGCAAACCAGAAACATTTTTCAAACAGGAAAAATGTTATAACCAGCTAACTAATAAATTATTTGTTTTTATAAGCAATAGAGAGACCAGTCCCATTGGCGTCTAAAGGTGTTAAAGAAAAAGTCCCATGTAAACAAGATAATGTCTCTTCAGTCTGTGTGAATGTGATGCAGAGCCAGTTTAATATTGCTTACTAAATGAAGATTAACTAAACAACAACAACCTGGTGGGATTCTCCAAACATCTACAGACTCTGCAATTTACCATTTATGGTCTTTTGTTTTGTTCTTTTCCCATTACGGTGTGCATTTTCTTGCTTTTCTTTTGTCATATACCATTATCAAGCCCTTCTTCAGTGGTGCATGGTCCCTGTACCCCAGGGACTGAAAGGAGTAATCTGGAGGACAAAGACTATGGTGAAAATAGTGCTGAATAAGATATTGTCCTTATCTAAGGATGGGCAAAGCCCTACTGTCTCTTGAGCCATTCCCTCCAATTACAACCAGAGGTGGTGTGTGGGGAGGCCTAATAACAAAGGCCAGTTGAGACAAAAAGAGGGGGAACAGCCCAGCCTCATGGCTGCTACAACAGTTTTATTAATTACTATAAGCAAGTGAGCAGAGCACCGGGTGGCCCAGCCAGGGAATCCAGCAACTGTATTAACTCCAACTGGGCTGTATACTGAGCAACACAAAAGACCCACTCTAAAAATGAGGTAATTTAATATTCAGGTGCTGCAAACTAAATAAAAGAGGTAAAGCTGAACACCTAGGCTCACAGTGGCACACTGATAACTTGAAATACCTAGGAATTAATCTTCATCCCTCTCCTCATAAAATGAGACAATTTAACCTAGATCTCTCTATAAGCATGTTGAAAAGAGACCTTAAGCGCTGGTTATAACTACCCTTAACTCTTTGGGGACACATGAGCATTGTCAAAATTAACATTCTACCCTGCATCCTATACCCTCTACAAATGTTTATTTGGGCTTTCCCACTCTCATGGCTTACCCAATTACATCAAAGTATAAACTCTTTTCTCTGGCATGGTAAAAAGCTAGAAGAAATTATGTCAAACTAACATGTTACAAAAAGATGGCGGCCTCCAAGCACCTAACTCTACTTGTACTATTTAGCTATTCACTTGACTAGAACTTGTCACTGGCTCCATACTATAACTGTGGTTCTCAGTTCCCACTATTGTCCTCTCTGGACTGAAATGGAACACTCATTGTGTGCCATGCATAATGTCTGTCTCAGGTCCCTTCCTTTCATAAGTAAAAGGAAGCTTCCTAACAGCCTACAAAAGTATCCATTGGCACCATAGCTTCAAACACAATGACAGCTATGCAGCTTTTTCAAATTTGAAGCATGCAGTGATATTGCCCAACCTCTATTCCACAACCCTAATCTGTTAATCTCTGGGAAAACATAAACCCTTCTGGCCAGACATCAGTGTGGAAAAGATAGAGTTCTGGTTTCTAATCAGAAACTGATGTCGTTCATGAAACAAGCTCTCTTTTCAAGTGGTCCTCCAACACATTTTAAATACTTCCAGATTACTCGCATGCTGTTGCAGCATTTTGGTAATGTGCCTTGGCATAACATAGAAACATAGACTTTGACAGCAGATAAGAACCGCTAGGCCCATCTAGTCTGCCCATTTCCCTACCTACAGGATAGGCCGCAGATCCTAGTTAACCAACAGCCTATATCTTCCTGCCCCCCACAAGAATTGCCTTATGTCTGTCCCATGCATTCTTGAATTCTCCCACAGTTTTAGACCCCACAACTTCCTCAGGAAGGCTGTTCCATGCATCCACTACCATCTCTGTGAAATAATACTTCCTCACATTGCCTCTGAACCGCCCTCCTTCTATCTTTAAATTGTGTCCCCTTGTTCTTGCAAGTCTCTTTTTCTGAAAGATGCTACCCTCTTGGACTTTGTTGATTCCCTTGAGGTACTTGAAAGTTTCTATCATGTCCCCCCTCTCCCTTCTTTCCTCAAGGGTATACATATTAAGCTCCTTTAGTCTCTCCTCATACAGCTTCTCTTGCAGACCCTGCACCATTTTAGTTGCCCTCCTCTGGACTGCCTCTATCCTGTCTATGTCCTTGCGGAGATGGGGTCTCCAGAACTGGCGCAGTATTCCAGATGGGGTCTCACCAACTGTCTGTACAGAGGGATAACAACTTCCTGTTTTCTACTAGTGATGTCTCTCCTATACATCCCAGTATACCCCTGCCCTCCCTACTGCCTTCTACATTGCTTGCTAACCTTAAGGTCATCTGATATGATTACCCCAGGTCCCTTTTTCCTGTTTTGTTGTTGTTACTATCTCCCACCCATTGTATATTCTTCCCCTGGGTTCTTGTTTCCCAGGTGCATTATTTTGCACTTTTTGCATTGAATCCTAGCTGCCATATCCTGACCATTCCTCCAACCTTGCCAAGTCCCTTTCATCCTTTCCATGCCTCCTTGTGTATCAACCTGTTGCAGATCTTTGTGTCATCTGCAAAAGGCATACTTTCTTTCCAGTCCCTCTGCAATGCCACTGATGAAGACATTAAAAGGACTGGACCCAATACTGAACCCTGCGGTACCCCACTAGTAACCGCTTTCTTCAAGTGGACTCCATTTACAATTACCTTCTGTGTCCTGTTGTCCAGCCAATGTTTTACAGGCTACCACCTCTGGGACCCTCCCAGGCTGGTTAATTTGACTAATAAACCCTTATCAACTACTCTTGCCCCATATCTTAGCTCTGCTCCAACTTCTCACCTGATCTCCTACTCTTACAAATTTCTATTAGATGCCATAGCTAAAATAGAAGGTCATAGATTCTGTTGGGGGGATCAAGCTATGCCATTGACAGATTCCCCCAGACAGTGGCCAAAAATTTGGAAACACTTGCATGCGAATGTTAAATGGGACAAGTACAGGTATGTGCAATTTCAAATTAATCATAACCTGTATTACACTCCGGTTAAGTTACACCAAATGGGTCATTGGCCCACTAACTTGTGCCCCAAATGCGAAAAAGTACATGGTACCTTGCTCCACATGTTGTGGGCCGTAAGTAAAGTGATTTCACCCTTCTGGCAGCAAATTCAAGCCGGTAAGACCCATTATTGCATTATCTAATCAGTTTACTCCTGAGATATGTATCTTAGGAGAATCATGAGAAGGTCACAGGTAATCAAACAGCATATAAGGCATTGATCTCAGTCTGTGCCAAAAAAGTGATTCTTAGGCACTGGTTAGACCAGATTACTCCCAGTTGCATAGAATGGTACAAAGAAATCATGTTCGCCCTCCAAGCAGAACGTATTATAGCAGGGATTACTCACAAACTGGGCAAATATGCATTAGTATGGGACCCATTCTTCACTCTTTTATCAATATCCTAGGTAATAATAAATATCCTCAAAATTGACTGTACCGTCAACCCTGGAATCAAGCCTAGCCTCACACAGCATAGTAGTCAAGATGTTTGTCATTAGACTTCAACCACTGTCCTTCTACTGGTTCCTCCAGTGGCAGTATAGGGTGAGGGGTTGGGGGAAGGCAGTGGGGGTGGGATGGCACATACAACAATATCAAGTACTGTTTCCATGAATACCGCTCCTAATGTGGTATATACATCTTCTCATGTTCATGGTTGTACACTGATGTAGAATTCTTGTGTTGAATGTATAACATGTTGTGATTAATAATAAAGTTTACTAAATAAAAAATAAATAAAAAGGTAGAGCAGTACAAGCTGCTTTTCTCTAGAGAGTCTGCTACAGGGCCAGAGCTCTAATCCCAGTGGCACCCAGAGTCAGCTCAATTTAAGACCTCCTGCATTAGCTTCCCTCCCAGTCAAGTCCCCAAACCTCATTTCAGTGGAGAAGCCATCATCTCATTATTCAAAATAGGAATCAATTCACAATCGATAAATTCATTTTAGAGCTGCCAACTGCTTCTTATGGTCCTGTTGTGCTCAAAGAGATCTCTCTGAGCACACCGTCTCATATCAGGTACTGTTTGCCAGGCTATACAGTGAACATGGTGACCGTGACTGAGTGCTTTCAAAGGCGACTCAATCATGGTGCCTGTGTTTTGGTCTACCTGGCAGGGTAGTGACCCGATACAGGGGTGGCGAGTACAGTGACAGGATGCCGCTATACATATATTGCATGGGGAGGGACCATCACACGATGGGTGGAAAGGGAGGGGGGGGTATGTGGGGTACAGTACAGTAGTTGGCTGCCGAGCTGGCCATGTGGTGTGGTGAGTAGGTGGCAGGCTGGGATTGGGAGGGTGCTTGATTCGGTTTTAGGCATGATCGATTTTTGCATCAGGTCAGGGGGTTTCATTTCTTTAAAGTTTTACACTCCCCACAACATGCACCCCCCCTCAGAGTTGAGAATCCTTAAGTAGAGGTGTGTGAGGGCCAAAGGACCCCATGAGGGGGGTGTGGGGGTGCAGCCACCTGCATAACATAGAAAATCAGTTGCTGGTTTTCTAGTCGCTGCGAGTGTACATTGCTGTAATTCATTTTCGCTGATGTACACTTGCCCAAATGACGATCACTATTCTGCAATCGCTGTTATGACATAGAACCTTTTGCCAGTGGGAAGGTCAGGCTCTGGAGTCTGAAGTTGAAGCTGATCCCTTAGGGAACTGCAGACCATGTAGTGGGTCTCTGCATGCATCCACTGCTGGATGTAATCTTTCTTACCATCAGGCAGGGTTACAAATAAGTGAGCTTGATACAGAGTAGAGAACTTGTAGTCCTTCTCCTTAAGAATCGGGAGCAGAGGCAAATAAGTTGGTCAGTGGTGCATAGTGGTAGGGGCATAATCATGATTAAAATAGATCCTAGTTTGCTCATAAAAAACTTCTTGCCAATACCAAGACATGAGGAGGAGCTGTTCCTTTATTGAATAATATTAAAAACATATGATGATAGAGTGTGGATGGGCCCTGGGATAAGTCTGTTTTGGGACAAGTGGTCTGTGTATCCATTCAAATTCAAGCAGGAAGCAGAAGGGTATACCATCATAACGGTGACAGAAAGCGAGCAACTCGAATATGACGCCTCACTTTCAGCGCCCGGTTATGTTGACTAACCTGCAAGGGTTGCAACAAGTGAAGAACAGGGAGACAGGAAGAATGAGAAGGAGAATGGAAGAGGAGGGAGGGTATGTAAGAGGTAATGCAGAGTGAGGCTACCAAGCTGGCACTGTGTTGGAGTAGTGAGGGTGGCTGGCTACAGTGGGGAGGGTGCAGTGTTTGGGGCTGGGGAGGGATACAGTATTTTTGACATGGAGCCTGAAACTCCTGATGTTCTCGGAGATCTTGCAGGGCATTTTCCAGATCATCTACCCTGTTTTTGGTAGCCGACAACTGCTGCTCCGTTTTATCTGCCCGCTTGAGTTGCACAACATGAGGCACATGCACATCACCGCCCACAGCACCCACCTTCATGTCTCTCCCTGTCCCACACTGCTCCTCAGGCTTCCACTTGGGGACAGTCATTTGGTGGGGAGTGCCAACTCTCCCACCTGGGTGAGGAGCAGTCCCTTGGATGCTCAATCAGTAACCCCCGGATGACCCCAGCAACCTGTGTTCGCTCCTGAACATGGGTCACCATAGTGGAGCAAGGTGTGGTGTTCAGCACTTCAACCCTCACTGCCACCAGGTCAGCTTGTATAGGGATTCTTTAAGTGATATATGGTATGCATTAATGTCTGGCTTGCATTCTGTACCTATATACAAATACTGTACCCTCACTACAGGGTGCCAGTTGCGGCAATGGGGAGACTTAAGTGCAGGGATAAGGGAGGTTTGGACAGCATTAAACAGTACTGTGATGCTGCCTGTTTAGTGCTGCTGAAATCACTGAATATACTACTGTACCTTGTATGCATGGGCTAGCTTATGTGGAACTAGGGCCCCCAAACAATCTACGGTAGTAAGTGGCAAACACCAACATGGAGGTGTCGATAGGGAGAAGGGCAGGGTAAATGGAGAAAGTGACAAAGGCAAGAAGGACAGAGATGGGGCAAAAGGGGTAAGGCCATCAGGAAATGGAGGGTAATGTGTACCAATGCCCGTAGTCTGGGCAACAAGCTCCTGAGCTGGTGGCCTTAATGGAAGGGGATGCCTGGATATCATAGCAGTCACAGAAACATGGTACACAGAGAACCATGACTGGGATGTTAACATACCAGGTACACAACCTACAGGAGAGACAGGCAGGGGAAGAGGGGAGGAGTAGCTCTCTATGTAAAGGAAGGGATAAAAGCAACTGAACAAAAGAGTAAACAGGGAGGAGAGGAGGCACTGTGGGTCACCTTGGAGACTGGAAAGGGCACCACAATCCGCACAGGGGTTGTGTACAGACCCCCATGTCAGGGGGAAGGAATGGACAAGGATATGATGGAAGGCATTCTTAGAATGGCAGAAAAGGGAGATACTGTTGATGGGAGACCTGAATATGCCAGATGTTAACTGGAGCACATTTGCTGCAGCCACATCCAAGAGCAGGGCCATTCTTGATGCCCTACAGGTGGCAAGCATTAGACAGCTAGTTTCGGAACCCACTCGTGAGGGAGCAATCTTAGACCTCGTACTCTCAAACGGGGGCAGTGAGAGGATCTCAGATCTAGAAGTAGGTTGCCATCTGGGGACAAGTGACCATCAAATAGTGTGGTTCACGTTAAACTCAACTACAGAGTCAAGCCATACAAAAGTGAGGGTACTGGACTTTAGGAGGGCTGACTTTGGCAAGATGGGAGAGTGCCTCAGAAAAGCTCTAGCAAACAGGCTAGAAGGAGGTGTGGAGCAACAATGGGGAATTATCAAAACTGCCATCACAGATGCAACAAGCCTTTGTGTGAAGCAAATAAACAAATCAAAAATGAAAGAAAAAGCCAATATGGTTCTCAAGAGAGGTGGCTGTGAAAGTCAGGAAGAAAAGATAGCATTCCAGAAGTATAAGGAAACACAGAAGGAGCAGGACAGAGAGCTGTACCAGTTAAGGCAGAAAGAAGCAGGAGGGAAGTCAGAATAGCAAAGGCCCAAACTGAGGAAAAGATAGCTAACTCAGTTAAGAAGGGGATAAAACCTTTATAGGTACATCAGCGGCGTAGAAAAACAAAGGGAGGATAGTGAGGCTGAATAGAATGACGGTGGGTGGGCAGAGGGACAGTGAAAAGCAGGAATACTGAACGAATATTTCTGCTAGAGTATTACAAAAGAGAGGGGAAGTGCCTAATCCAATTAACAGAAGCACTCTTGATAGGGGGTCGATCCCAGTCCTTTCACAGAAGAAAGGGTTCTGCAAGAACTCCTAAAACTGAAGGTGGACAAAGCAATGGGTCCTGATGGAATTCACCCCAGAATTCTAAAAAGAATTAAGGAAGGAACTAGTGAAACCACTGGCTACTCTTTTAATAAATCATGGGAGGATGGTGTGGTACCCAAGGACTGGAGGAAGGCAGATGTGATTCCCTTCACAAAAGTGGGACCAAGACAGAGGCAGGAAACTACAGACCTGTCAGTCTGACCTCTGTGGTAGGGAAAGTGATGGAGTCACTTCTGAAGGAAAGAATAGTTGAGTACCTAGAGGCCAGTGGAGCACAGGATCCAAGGCAGCATGGGTTCACAGCGGGAAGGTCATGTCAGATGAATCTAATAGATTTCTTTGACTGGGTGACCAAAGTAGTAGACCAGGGAGGGGCTGTGGACATGGCCTACCTAGACTTTAGCAAGGAATTTGACACAGTCCCACACAAAAGATTGATAGTCAAATTAACTAGCCTGGGAGTGGGTCCCAGGGTGGTAGCCTGGGTAAAACATTGGCTGGACAACAGGACACAGAAGGTAATTGTAAATGGAGTCCACTCTGAAGAAAGGGCGGTTACTAGTGGGGTACCGCAGGGTTCAGATTGGGTCCAGTCCTTTTTAATGTCTTCATCAGTGACATTGCAGAGGACTGAAGGAAAAGTATGCCTTTTGCAGATGACACAAAGATCTGCAACAGGGTTGATACACAAGGAGGCGTGAAAAGGATGAAAAGGGACTTAGCAAGGTTGGAGGAATGGTCAGACGTATGGCAGCTAGGATTCAATGCAAAAAGTGCAAATAATGCACCTGGGAAACAAGAACCAGGGAAGAATACACAATGGGTGGGGAGCAAGTAACAACAACAAAACAGGAAAGGGACCTGGGGTAATCATATCAGATGACCTTAAGGTTAGCAAGCAATGTGAGAAGGCAGTAGGAAGGGCCGGGGTATACTGGGATGTATAGGGAGAGGCATCAGCAGCAGAAAACAGGAAGTTGTTATCCCTCTGTACAGACAGTTGGTGAGACCCCATCTGGAATACTGCGTCCAGTTCTGGAGACCCCATCTCCGCAAGGACATAGACAGGATAGAGGCAGTCCAGAGGAGGGCAACTAAAATGGTGCAGGGTCTGCAAGACAAGCCGTATGAGGAGAGACTAAAGGAGCTTAATATGTATACCCTTGAGGAAAGAAGGAGAGGAGACATGATAGAAACTTTCAAGTACCTCAAGGAATCAACAAAGTCCAAGAGGGTAGCATCTTTCAGAAAAGAGACTTGCAAGAACAAGGGACACAATTTAAAGATAGAAGGAGGCGGTTCAGGGGCAATGTGAGGAATATTATTTCACAGAGAGGGTAGTGGATGCATGGAACAGCCTTCCTGAGGAAGTTGTGGGGTCTAAAACTGTGGGAGAATTCAAGAATGCATGGGACAGACATAAAGGCAATTCTTGTAGAGGCAGGAAGATAAAGGTTGTTGGTTAACTAGGATCTCACGGCCCTATCCTGTAGGTAGAAATGGGCAGACTAGATGGGCCTAAGCGGTCCTTATCTGCCGTCAAAGTCTATGTTTCTATGTTTCTATGTAACAGTTCAAAAAGCAAGCATGTCATGTGCGACTGGCTCTTTCTGGACCAATAATAGATCCCGAAATATAATTTTTGGGTCAGCCTTAAAATCCTAGCTGGAAGGCTTAGCAAGGGGTCCCAATTCTTCTTTAGTGAGCTGAACTTCTTTTGTTAGTCTCACAAAAAAGAATTGCAGCTCATGAAAGAAAAGGGTGGGACTTAGTTTTTTTCAGAGTTCTTTCATAAGCTGAACTTCTTCTTTCATAAGTCACAGAAGAACTATCGAAAAAAGGTTAGCTCATGAAAGAAGAGGGGGGACCTCATTTTTTTCAGTTATTTATTTATTTATTGAACTGTTTCACCAGGAGGGCACACTGAACAACAAGTTGCTCGTCTCATGGTGCAACCTGGGGGGAGGGGTAACATAGGGATTGTGAAGGATGTTCAGTTACAATAGTATGTGGGTAGTACAAACAATACAACATTGTAAGATTGTGCAACAGTTGGAACACAGGTATTGAACAATAAACAGTAGTGGAACATTGGGTAAATTACAATACATGTCCAAAATCATACAAAGAACATATAAATGTACAAAACAGTAATAATGCGATAGAACCATTTATAGTGCATGAGGTACCAGGAGCAGGCTCGAGGTAGTGCGCAAGTGCTGTTGGAGTAAAAAGGATGGGGTTAGGTTGTGCACACTGGTGACCTATATGAAATTATATATGTCATCTAGAAAGAACTATTGTTCTTTTGTGAGAGCTCATGAAAGAACTGTCCATGAGCAGGACTTTCTTGAATTGTGAACCTGCAGTTTGATTCACACTGCTGGCTTCAGCTGGAGTAGTGAGCCACTGGTCCCTTTATCTCTCTTTCTCTCTTGCTTTGTTCTATCTCTCTGTCTCTGTCTGTCTAGCTATCGAATCTATCTATGTCTGTTCTGTCTGTGTCTATCTATCATCTATCTACAGTACCAACCTACCTACCTATCTATCTGGTATACTTTTATTTGACAGAAACTCGGAATCCCGACACCAAGGATCCTGAGCTCGACAGCCCGACATGGCTATTGCCCGATGGACTACCATCCCTACCACGGAAAGCCCGACAGTGGAACTTGCCATGACACAGAGTTGATTATAATATATTCTGAGGGTGCAGTACACAAACACAACATAAGTCCAGTGTTAGGCTTTCTGTGGTTGGGATGGTGGCGCATTGGGCAACAGCTGCTTCGAGATGTCAGGCTCGTGATCCTGGGTGTCAGGATTGACAGTGTTGGGATTCCATTATTTGTCTGTCTGCTGTCTTTCTTTTTTATATTTTAACTGGACCAGGGTGCTATACCTACCTCCGCTCCCTACCCATCCCCTGCACCCCCAACAGCAGGACCTTGCATCAGTACCTGGCTAAGGGCTCTAGTCACCACAGTCCACTCATCAGATTAATTGCTCTATTCCTTCTGCCCTCCAGGAACATTCACCCAACCCCAGGCCACTGGCAACTAGCCACTCTGCACCCGCCACTGGAACTGGCCTCCCTATTGCTTCTATGAACATTTGCAGCCTCCCAAAAACTATACCACTCTCCAGTGCGTGGTTGTGCAGCAGGACCACATATTTTAGTGCTAGTTGAGACCTGTCTCTCCAAAAAAACTCCTGACTCTGTTATCTCCCTTCCTGGCTACACCCTGTTCAGGAACGACCATATAGGCAAACGTGGTGGTGGGTGTGCAGTCTTTCTGCACAACACCCTCTTAGACCATGCACTCCCAGCTCCCAAGCTCAGTTTTAGTGCTCAGGCCCTCACCCTTAAGGTTACCCCGGACACTGCCAGGGCCCCCATTTTCCTCACTGTTTCTTACATACCCCCAAGGGACCAGGGACAAGTTGTCCAGTCCCTCATTGACTACCTCACCACACTCCCACATAAGGTGGAGCAGCTTATCCTAGGTGACCTTAATGTCAATTGGCTCGGTACCTCTGCCTCCAACATCAGGGACTCCTTCGCTGCTCTAGATATGACCCAACTAGTTACCTCACCTATTAGATTTAACCAGTCAAGTGGCTGCAGCATCCTCTTAGATGTAATTCTGTCAAAGCGCCCCCATAAAATCAGGGATATTAATGTACTACCAGACTCTCTTAGTGACCACTCTCCTGTCCTCTGTCACTGGTCATCCCGCGCACTGAAACCAGTGTCCCAGGTCACCTCGCACCAGGGCTTTCTCCCCGGGGGTCGCAGAAAACTAAAAATGCACCTAGCCCAGCTTGACTGGTCCCCAATCCTACTTGCAGCAGCTATTGACTCTGCCCTACCCTATTTTTCCGGTGCTTTCAGCAAGGTCTGTGACCTTTATGCCCCCAGACTAGAACCCGTACCAAAAACGGAACACCTCATGGATCTCCCTGCCCCTTATCCAAAAACTGAAGCAAAGAGACAACCTCTGGCATATTGCTGTCACCTCAGGCAAACTGGCTGACAGACAAACCTATAATGCAGCACGTAATAGGTGCACCTGGGCTATAAGTCAGGCAAAGGCCAAATATTATCAAACCTCCCTTGCATCCACTTGGGGCTCATCCCGTGCCTTCTGGGACAATATGAAGGAGCTCAATGGAAAGACCCACCCCCCACCATCTCAACTTTCCATAAACGGTACTGTCACTATGGATCCACCGCTCATAGCTGAGTCCCTCAATATGGCTTTCTCAGATCTAAGCTCGGTCCTACCCAACCACTTTTTCGACCCTATCCCAGCCACCATCCCCCACCCTGGATCACCCCCCCTTTCTACCTGCACACCATATCCCCCCCTTGAAGCCAGGCCTCATCTACAAAAAACCCTAGCTAGCAACAACCCCGGCTGTGATCCCTGGACTCCAGGATCCTCCGATTAGTCTTGGACACTGTGCTTGCCCCCGGTCACGAACCTCTTAAACCGGTCACTATGTCTGGGCCAGTTCCCAAGTGCTTGGAAAATTGCAGAAATCACCCCAATCCATAAGAGCGGGGATAGAACATCCCCTAACAATTTCAGGCCCATCTCCATTCTCCCCCTACTCTCCAAAGCACTAGAAAAAGTAGTGGCCTTACAGCTCTCCGAGTACCTAACCAAATACAACTTGTTGTGTCCAGAACAGCATGGATTCTGACCCGGACACAGCACCACTACAGCCCTCCTGGAGTTCTCCCATCACCTCCACTCTACTCTTGACTCTGGTCACTTCGCGGGAGTAGTGTTCATTGAACTCTCCAAGGCCTTTGACACTGTCTGTCACCCCCTCCTACTTGACTCCCTCCACCAACTTGGCTACTCCCCTTGCCCCCTCACTTGGTTTACCAGTTAGCTCTCTAACAGATCCCAGCATGTGAAGGTAAATGGTACCCTGTCCAAATCCCTGCCCATTCGCTCTGGGGTCCCCCGAGGTTCCATCCTGGGCCCCGTTCTGTTCAGCCTCTTTCTCAACACTCTCCCCAACTCCTGCTTGGGCAATATACTCCTCTATGCTGATGACGTGGTCCTCTTTGCCTCCTACCCTGACCCGCATCTCTACAGGAATCCCTACAGCATACATTTAACAAGCCGAAAAGTGGTTCCTTAACCACAGACTGGTCATTAACCTCAAGAAAACCAAATCCATGCTCTTTTCTCACCACCAGAATAAGGCCAAAAATACCCCTCTCTGCATTCTCCCCAGAAATCCACATCCTCTCGAGCAGGTGTCATCCTACAAATACCTGGGCGTCACCTTCGACTCAGCTCTTACCTTCCACACCCACATCAGTACCTTGTCCTCAGCTATAAACTCTCGGATTGGCCTTCTCTATCGACATAGAGATTGCCTCCCCCAAACTGCCATCCATTTGGCCATCAACTCCTCCGTCCTGTCCTTAGTAGACTACAGCCTACCCATTTATGCCGTGGCTGAAAATTATGCCCTCACCAAAATTCAGACCTCAATGTACAAGGCCAGCAGGCTATTCACCGGCACATCCCACCACACTCATATTTGCCTGTTCTATTCCACCACCAACCTGCTCACCTTTGATGAGCGGCCACGCTACCAAACCTGCCTACTTGCCAAAAATCCTGCTAGGTCTATCACCCCAGGGGTCCCTGCATCCCACGGTGTGCATCCCCATCTGTTGCCACCTGAATGCAGTCAAGTCCACCTTCCAGGTGCCCCATACCAAGACCTCGTTAGCCCAAAGGTCCTTCCACTACCACCCCCACATGGTTCAACTCCTCCCGCCCTCTGTCACTAATCTTATCAAAATTGGCCCTTCAAAGTCACTCTCCGTCACCTCCTTTTGATGCCCAAGCTGTAACTGACCCTAATTATTGTGATGGTGCAGTCCTGCCCACCATACCTTAGCTCTGACAATGTCCGTTGGACTGCTATTCTATACAATTGTAACTTACTGTATGCAACATTATCTGTAAACCACTGTGGTAAATGTGTTCTTATTGTTATATGTATTGCACCTGTATGTTACCACTGTTGTACCTCACACTGTTTTCTAGTCTGCCCTCCCTGTGATGAGGTGCCTTTGTAAATGAGTCCACGACTCAATGGCTGTAAACCCTACTCTCAAATAAATAAATAAATAAAATAAATAAGATGCAAACAATCACTGGACCACCTGGAAGGGAGGGAGACCTAGATGTCATTGTCCATCTGGGGGCAAATTACCTGGCTAGGGATTAGCCAGCAATAGTTCAGAGGAGTTTAGGGAATTGGGAAGGGGTCTTAGGCAAGTAGCATGATCTGTGACCTTATCAGAGGCGTTACCTGTTTATGACAGGGAAAGGACAGGACTCTTCACACCAGGATCTTCAATGCATGGTTGAAGGAATGGTGCAGAGAGGAGGGTTTCTGCTTCATTGGGAACTGGGGCCCCACCTGAAGGGATAAGGGCCTGTAGAGGGGCAATGGCCTGCAACCATCCAGGAGGGGAACTGTGGTCCTCAGTGAATGGTTTAAATGCTACATTGGCATGCATTTAAACTAGCTGGGGGGTGGAAGGAAGCAGAGAGACATAAACTGCTCTCCCCCCACAGGCTCACAAGGTCTGCAATGGAAGACCTGAAGGAGGGAAATACCAAAAGGAACCAAGTAACAAAGGAATCCAAGGGGCAAAAGGAAAGTGAGATAGTACAAAAATAGCAGGGAAAATCAGGAAGGGCAAAAAAGGGGGAGGCAAGACAATCTGGAAAGCCAAGTGTGCAAGTGATTAAAGTCTGACCAATAAGAGTGAAGACCTAGAGGCTACCATAGCAGAGGAGTACCTGGACATAGTAACAATTACTGAGTCCTGGTGCAATGAAAACCAGGACTTGGATGTAGCCATACCTCTGTTCTGGAAAGATGGGGGAGGAGTGGCTCTTTATGCCAGAGACAACAAAAAAGCTACAGAAATACAGGGAGAGCAGGGAGGAGCTTAGGTACTGTGGGTCATCCTGGAAACATGGAGGGGGGCCGCTGTTTTAACAGGAGTGATCTACAGACCTCCAGCACAAGGGGAAGAAGGGGATAAAGATATGATGGAAACAATTCAAAGGATGGCATACAAAGGGGAGGTGTTGCTGGTAGGGGACTTTAAGCTTCCACTTGCATACTGTGTGACCCTGAGCAAGTCACTTAACCTCCTTGTGCTCCCAGGTCACTCTGTAAAAAGCTTTCAGCTTAGTGTGCTATACCTGGTTAAAAACAACAAAATAAAATAAAATAAAAAAAATAATCTACCAGATGTGGATTGGAGCCTACCAGCTGTAGCATTGGTCAGAAGTAGGAACATCTTGTACTCCCTGCAATGAGTTTCCTTAGTCAGCTAGTTAAGGAATCCTCTCATGGGGGAGGGGGGCAACGCTGGACCTGGTACTGACAAATGGGGACAGTGTTGCTGACATCACAGTGGGTGGCCACCTGCGTACCAGTGATCACTATATGGTGTGGTTCAATGTAAGAACTGGGTCAGAACTGAGCCACATTCAGGTGAAGATCCTGGACTTCAGGAGGCCTATTTTAAGAAAATGGGAGAATGCCTCAGGTATACCCTAGCAGGGAGGTAAGGAACAATGGGCAAAAATAAAGAGGGGCATTATAAAAGCAGCAAATCTCTGTGTCAGGCAGGTTAACAAAGACAAGAAAAAGGAGTCTGCTATGGTTCTCTAGAGAAGTAGCAGAGAAAGTAAGGGCACAACAATATGCATTTAGAATGTACAACAGGACACAGAAAGGGGAGGACTGAGACAGTTACCAGGAGAAACAAAAAAAGAGGCCGGAAGAGCAGTTAGGAGTGCAAAGGCGCAAACAGAGGTGAGTATTGCCCAGTCAGTAAAAAGAGGGGATAAAACATTCTTTAGAAATATAAATGAGACGAGAAAGACCAAAAGAGGGATAGTTAAGGCTAAAAGGGAAAGGAGAGGTTTGTGAAGAAGAGGACCAAAAAAGCAGTCATATTAAACAATTACTTTTGTTCAGTATTTATGGAGAAAGGAGTAGGTGATGAGCCAAAGTTAAGGGACAAGGGCATTAAAGGAAAGGAGGTAGACACTAATCCTTTTGCAGAGTACAGAGTCCTCAAGGAACTGTCATAATTAAAAGTAGACAAAGCAATGGGACCAGACGGAATGCACTCTAGGATACTGAGGGAGCTTAATGAGATGCTGTCTTTACCTCTGACAGTTCTATTCAGCTTATAACTAGAAACAGGATATGTTCTGGGGGACTGGATGAGGGCAGATGTGGTCTCACTACACAAAAGTGGAAATAGGGAAGAGGCAGGAAATTACAGACCAGTCAACCTGACTTTGGTAGTAGGTAAAGTAATGGAATCGCTACTGAAGGAAAAGGTTGAGGAATATCTTGTAATCAGAGGATTACAGGATCCAAGGCAATATGGTTTCACAGGAGAGAGGTCTTGCTAGACAAACCTAATTGAGTTCAACTGGGTGATCAGGGAACTTGATGAGAGAGGAGCAGTAGATGTGGCCTGTTTGAATTTCAGTAAGGCCTTCGTCACCGTTCCACATAGAAGATTGGCGAGAAAGCTGGGCAACCTGGGAAAGTGTCCAAAAGTAGTAAAATATGCAAGAGGTTGGCTAAGAAATATGAGTCAGAGGGTGATGGTAAATGGGGTCCACTATGGAGAAGGCAAGGTGACCAGCAGGGTGCCACAGGGGTCAATACTAGGCCCAGTCCTCTTCAATGTCTTTTTAAGTGACATTGCAGAAGGGCTGCTGGGAAAAGGTTCACCTATGCTGCAGTGACAAGCATTTTGCTGACACAGATTATGGCACAGGCAAAATACCTCCTGGCATTACAATGCCAGGTATTTAGTCTCCCAGAAGTTAAAGCACCAAAGCATCCTCCTGGGAAACTGTTTTTGCAGGAGGATTCACCCCCTGCACCCCCCAAACTAAATATAGCCTCCTCCAGTAGAAGCTTTGGGGAACAATGTAAATGAATGGCGATCTAAAATCGAGATCACCCCTTTCACTGTCACAGTGCCCTAATTGGAATGGCCAGACTGACTCACCAACTTCACAGGATATGGAGGGAAAGTGTGCCTTATTGTGGATTACACAAAAATCTGCAACAGAGTAGACACACTGGGGGGGGTGGGTGTAAAGAAAGAGGAAAGATCTGAAAAAAGCTGGTCAAGGGTTTGGCAGCTAGGTTTCAGTGCAGAAAAGTGGGGAGGTATAGCAACAACAAAACAGGAAAGGACCATGGGCTAATTATTTTGATGACCTGAAGGTAGCTAAGCAGTGTGATAAGGCAGTGGGGAAGGCCAGCAAGATGTTCTGGTGCATAGGGAGGGCTTTACCAGTGGAGAGAGAGGTAGTATCACCCCTGTATAGATCACTGATAAAACCCTACCTTGAGTACTGTGTCCAGTTCTGGAGGCCCACTTCCTGAACAACGTAGATAGGGTGGATGCACTATATGGGATGGGTACCAAAATGGTGCGGGGCCTGCATCAAAAGCCCTGTGAGAAATGAACCAAGGAGCTAAATATGTACTCTCTAGAAGAAAGGAGAGAAAGAAGGGATATGATAGAAATGTTGAAATACCTCACAGTTATTGATAAGGTACAGGAAGGTAGCATTTTCCATAGAAAAAGATGCTCAAGGACAAGGGGTCTTACCATGAATCTGGGGAGGGGGGGCTCAGAGGAAATGTGAGGTAATACTTCTTTATGGAGAAGGTGGTGGATGACTGGAATGGCCTCCCAGCAGAGGTGGTGGGTACTGAAACAGTAATATGATTCAAGCATGCTTTTGACTGCCACAAGGGGGCTTTGGAAGCAAGGCAATGGGGGAAGGGGGAGACCTGAGATCACGTAGGGTCTGTGGTGGCACAATAGGAAGGGATTATAGGACAGACTAGGTGGATCACGAGGTCCTTAGCTGCTGACAACTTCTATGTTTCTATGTAATGGGGGCACATTTGACATTTTTACTTTTCTAAATAATTTATTTTAAATAGTTTACATACACTGTATAGATCAAATATGCAATGTCATGTCATGAAATAGGCCATTTATTTCATTTTGTAAGGAGGCATGACTGTATAGCTTACTCATGGCTTTGCCACTCTACAAGCATAGTCCTTTCAAGTCACTCATGAAAATAAATGGTTTATTCCTATCTATCTATCTTTCATACTGGGTGGGGCTCTTTTCCCCATTGAAAAAGCCATAATTTATTTTTCCATACATTATAGTAGCTAATTAGTCAGTTAGCATATATTTATTTTTTTATTTATTTGTTTTTGTTAACCAGGTAAGCACACTAGACAACAAGTGCCTATTTTCAGGTGCGACCCGGGAGGATACAATACAGAAACAATAAACATGGTACATATTCAGGGTAGCATACAGGCCTGCAACTACATGTGGGCCAGAGAGAATACAGTACACAGTTCATTACATCGACAGGGAACAATCTCACCCACACACAGGTGGGGCCAGGAGTACATATAGACAATAGCACAGAGTCACAGCTAACTAACATGAGTAATGTATCACAAGCTTAATACGATAATCCCATCATTGTGGCAAGGGGTGAGGAGAACAACAGGTACAGGAGGCTGAAAAAGGGGGCCTGAATCTGCAGACACCCCATGTGGTGGTCAGGAAAGACAGGCAAGGGTAGACACGTTGCAGTGGACAAAGGTAGAGCTAGTGGGTGAGGAACCCAACCTGGGGGACCACCACGGCAGAGGCAGGCATGAACTTCGGGGGAGTACTGTCCAATCCAGAGGCAGGCCCCAGTGGGCAGGACAGGAGACAGTGAGGGGACTTCAGGTGCCCCAAGGGAGGGAGCTAGAAGGGTAGGGGACCTCTGACAGCGGAAAGAGGGAAAAGTACTGTCCGGAGGGGAGGTGGGGGCCAGGAACAGCTATAAGGTGGGGAGAAGGGTGGCCACGAGAGCAAATAAGTGCGGGGAAGGGGAAGAGGCTGAGGTCGAAACCTACGTGGTGGGAGAGGTGTCGGGCAGCCACTGGTGATGGCTACTTGTTGTCACAAGGGCAGGTGGAGGCTCCTTTGAGGAATTTCCAGAGGGACATTTTGAAGCCGGAGTGGGAAGGGGCAGCTCAAACTGGAGCAGGAAGGGAGTTCCAGAATCTAGGAGCATAGGAGGAGAAGGCCCAATCCCCAATGAGGGAGCAGGTCCTAGGGACCTTGCAAGTGAGAGTCGAGCTGGGCCTAAGCTGATAGGCTGGGGTGCAGTGTTGGAAGGGAAGGGAAAGTGCTGGGGGGCAAGCAGTTTGGACTGTGTTGTCAACCAAGCTACCAAGGACGAAGGCTTGGTGTTTCTCAGGGGGAAGCCACTCCAGATGGGCATAGAGGGCACACCGATGTATAAGGCGATGGGCAGAGAGGGAAAAACGACAGACATTGTTATATGCCGTGTCCCATTTTGCTAGGGAGGCATTCGGCACCAGTGTGAAGCCAACAAGCCCATAGCAGAGCGTAGGTAGGAGGATCCCCCTGGCAATAGCGAGCCAAGCAGCCGGGGTGAGGCAGTCCTTGACCCTGTAGGCTAAGCCGAGCTTACTGTTCGACGCTTTGCAAATGTTCCGGAGATGCTCAGTGAAATCAAGCTGGGGATCTAGGGTCACTCCTAGGTACCTGGCGGAGTTCAGGACAGGCAGGAGGGAGTTGTTCCCCCTGTTTATGGTGAGGGAGGGCAAGATGTGGTTTTGGCCGCCGACCCAAATAACATGGCGTGTGTTTTGTCAAGATTTACAGAAAGCTTGCGACCCATGAGCCAGTGTAGGATACGCCCAAAGTCAGAATTGAGTTGGGAGTTGATGGTAATGGGGTCCTGGGTGCTAGATAGTAGTACCAGGTCATCCTCATATAGAGTAGTAGACCCAAAGGTAGTAACTGAGGGGAGTTCATTTACATAGAGGAGAACAGAATGGGACCAAGAACGGACCCTTGGGTACTCCGCATCTGACTGGGGAAAGGTCCAAAGGCACGGTTAAAACAGGTGTATGTTGTCTCCCCAAGATAGCTGGTGAACCAATCAAGAGCTCAGGGAGAAGCCTTGCCCATGTAGGGTGGAGAGAAGGAGATTATGGTCAACCCGATCAAAGGCCTTAGAGAGGTCGACAAGATGACCCCAGTCAGTTTACCTGCATCTGTGGTGGCTCTGACATGGGAGGTGACCACGGCAAGTTCAGTGGACGTGCTATGCCCCTTCCTGAAGCCGTGCTGAGCAGGGGAGAGAACAGTATACTCCTGCAGGTAATGGGAGATTTGTCCGGCTACTGCTTTTTCAAGTAGCTTGCTGGTAGCAGGGAGTATGGCAATGGGGCGGTAGTTATTTATCTCCTTGGGGTCGCCGTGCTTAAACACCGGGACAACCTTGGCCACCTTCCATATATCAGGTATGATTCCAGAGGTGAGGAAGAGTTAAAAATGGGTAATCGGCCAGGTGAGGTGTAGGGCGCCCTAGACCTCAGAAGCTTAGGCTCTAGTTGATCATGACCTGCCCCTGAGTGGTGCAGAGCCCGGCAAGGAGAGTTTGAGTCTCTGGCAGAGATTTGCTTCAGGTAAAAAGGAGGCCAGTAGGAGGGGGTGGCCTTGAGGTTCCATGGTGAGGGAAGGGAAGTGAGGGGCCGGCAGTTCTGACAACAGACAGTTGAAGCAGGCGAGGCTATGGTCTGGGGTTGTTGCAGTTGGCCCCTCTAAGTTCATGTCAACGACCGAGTGCTTGGCGGACACATCCACCATACTTTTGATGTTTTTCCAGAAACACCATGGGTTGTAGGCCGATTTGAGCAGAGCTGATTTACAGAACTCACTCTTGGTGGCACGTATAGCGGACTTGCAAGAGTTCCTGAGTCATCGGTATTCAAGGCGATCTTGTGCGTCACCAGAGATTTTGTAGTTGATCCAGCACTTATCTCTCTGCTTCTTGAGAGCAAGTAGTCCACCATGCAGCCAGTTGGTGACAGTACCCCCTCACCCTTCTTTTAATGAGGGGAGCATGCCTATTCTGCAGGGGGCTGAGAATCGATAGGAAGTGGTCCAATGCAATGGTAGGGTTACCGGTGCTGAGTACCCTGGTCCAGTCGGTACAACATAGGTCATCCAGGTAGTCATTTAGGATAAGCTTGGAATAATCCCTGATCTGAATCACTCTACTGGGAATTTTTGGGGCAGTGGACCCCCATACGCAGTAGATGGGCGAGTGATCGGATATCACGTCCGGGAGAGTACCAGATTGTAAGATTTTATCTGGACGGTTCCTCAGTAACCAGTCGATAAGCGATCCCTTGTCCCCCCAGGAGGAGGTACGAGTAGGACCGAGATGGTCTGATGAAGGGCAAGGCCAGACAGCAGCGGCTCAAATAGTTTGATATTTGGCCCCAACCAGTTGAGGTTGAAATCCCCAGGATTAGGACCCTCATTAGACCCAACCTTGCCTTTAGGTGGTCAAGCAGAAAGGAGAGTCCGGTGAGCATCCCTTAGGGAGATTGTAGGCACAGACCAGATGCACCTTTTTAGTTACCAAGTAGCAAGAGGGGTGAATGAATTCATAACCTGTGGGGTTGGGGCGGAGTAGGGATACGTGGATACGTTTAGGTGCCCCTAAAGTATAGGAGTACCCCCGCCATGTTTATTTCAGTCCTGTCCCACCTGATGAGGCTGTAACCCAGAATGGCACATGCGTGTCAGGAATGCCAGACTTCAACCATGACTCCGTGATGCCCAAGATGTCAGGCTCATACAGGGTTGCCCAAACAATCAGTTCTGCCAGGTTATGTAGGATACTGCAGATATTTAGATGGGCTATTTTATGCCTTTTTAGCAGCCAGGCAGGGGCTGCTTGGGTGGGTGACCAGGGTAGGAGGGGTGGAGACCTGCAGTCGGGAGGAGCCATGGCCTAGTTTGACTAGGCTGCAGGGTAACCCTGGCTATGACACCAACACCATCCATAACCGTTTGGTAATTAGCTTACATTTGGTAATTGTAATGTGTTATTACATTCAATTAACACTCTATTACAAGTGTGAACAACATATATACGTGTTAAGTAATTGTAACATTCTACAACATTGTAATTAACTCTATTACAAGTGTGGACAAAACATAGACATGTTATTACAGAACTATTAAGATGTGTTTAGTTTAGTTTAGTTTATTGTTCTAGGAATTATTACCTTTGAGCCAATGGCTCTTTTACAAAGGTTCCACGTCATCAGTGTACAAACAAACAAGACATGTTACATAGAATGGTCAGCAAATTATAAAGGTTTCAATAAGCCAGTATAATACAGTACATCACAGGAAAAAAACAAAACACTGGAGGAATGGTCAAGGTGGGAAGGGTAGGAAGAGATATGGGGAGGGGAGCAGACTTATAGTAGTTAGAGGTACTCAGATGCTTTTGTCAAGAAAGGAGCAGAGGAGGAGGAGGAGGAAAAACAGTAAAAACAGCCATGAGGGAAGAATCGCTAGTAAAGGCAGTCACAGGAGCTAGAGGCTGAGAGGTGAGAGTAAAGCATAGATTTGAAAGATCCTAGTGACATGAAGGATGTAATGAGCGAGCTCAGGGCATTGTACCAGCTGGGGGCACGATAGGCAAAAGATCTTTGGCCCTGTGTGGTCCAGCATCTGGGGGCCTGGAGAGGCTGGTGTTCCGATCTTCTGGTGGGACGGATGCTGGTATTCGGCAAAGTAGGTCTTGGATACATGTCGGAGTGCGGCCCAGGATGGATTTTTTTGCCATCAAGCATGTGAAGTACCTTATGTGATTTGAGAGTTGCAACCATCCTGTTTCAGTGTAGAGCTCACATGTATGAGTACGTCTTTGCGCTCCAGTGAGCAGCCGACAGGCCTTGTTTAGGGTGGTTGTGATGCGCCTTAGTTCGGTGGTAGTGGCAGAGCCATAGATAATTAAGCCATAGTCTATGATTGAGATGACAGAGCTTTGGATAGCAATCTTCAGCAGCTTGGGTAAGGAATTGCTGGTTTCAGAACAGGATACCAATGCGCTGATTCACCGCTTTCGCTGTGTTATCAATGTGGGTTAGTGCTGTAAGATCTTGATCAAAGGTGATTCCAAGGTATTTAAATGTTGACACTTGTTCAAGGGTATTTCCTGGGTATGTTTTGATAGTAAGTGGAATTTATCTTTTCTGTTTGTGGACTGGAGAAAAGCATGGATTTTGTTTTTTTGTGATTTAGGACCAGCTTGTGATCTAGGAACCACTTTTCAACATTGGATAAAGCAAGTTGCAGGCTCTGGAGTAAGGGTTTCAGGTCCTTATGAGAGGAGAGAATCACGGCATCGTCAGCATAAAGGATTGTTTGTTCCGGGCAGGATTTGGGAAGAGAGTTTAGAAAAAGGCTGAAAAGGAGGGGACCTAGGATTGACCCCTGTGGAACACCTGAGAGGACCGGTTTTGAGTCTGAGAGAACTTCTGAGATTTTTACTGATTGAAAGCGTTGGGCCAGGTAACTTTTAACCCAGGCACCTGGTCCTTCTGAGAGCCCAAGACTGTGCAGTTGTGTGATAAGTAAGCCATGGTGAACAGTATCAAATGCCTTTGCTAGGTCAATGAAAACAGCTTTGGCTTGATATCCTTTGTCCAAGGCAGTGTGAATTTCTCCTGAGAATTCCAGCATGCGGTCGATGTACTGTGTCCTTTCCTAAATCCATGTTGCTGCAAGCAGAGTATGTTATACTTATGCAGGTAGTCTGAGAGTTGGTCAGCCACAATGCGTTCAAAGACCTTGGAGAGGGATGGAAGTATAGATATAAGCCGATAGTTTCCTGGTAGGGGACTTGTCTAGCCACTTTTGAACACTGGTGTGACTATGCAGACTTCCATTTGCTGGGAAATTGACTAAGGCAGAGGGAGAGATTAAATATTTTGGTGAGTGGGTGCACAACCTCTTCCAGGATAAGGGACAGAATTTTAAGATCAATAGATTCACTGCTTGCTCTGGATTTAGAGATAGCCTTTTTTATATGTTTGTAGACTTCATGTGCCTTAACAATTTTGAAGTGGAAAAGCGGTTGGTCAGGTGAGGCAGTAGGAGATGTTGGTTTTGACGAGTCCATGTCAGAGAAGAAGTCTGGCGGGAGGACCCCACTGAGGTCAGTGAAAGTTTTATTTAAGGTCTTTGCCATGTCCATCGGGTCTAGGTAGTAGTTCCATCGACAGTCATAATAGTGGAGAGGATCTGTACTGCTTACCCTTCATATTTCTGATGTTGTCCCAGAATGATCTCCTGTTACCCCAGGAGTTTGAGAGGGCATTTTGAAATAGGAGCTCTTCATTAGTCGGATTTGTTTGGTACATTGGTTTCGTGCCTGTTTATACTTCTGGATATCCATCAAGGAGCCTGTGGCTCTGGCTATGGCCCAGAGGTGGTCCCGAGCTTGAGTTGGGCCAGTAGTTTGGCCGTGAGCCAGGGATTTGAGAGCGCTTTGATTTGTGCTTTTTACTGGTGCGTAGGTGTCACAGGCAGTGTTGAAGGTTGTGATAAAATAATCTAGGCTGGTCAACATCTAGAGTACTGTATATTGGGGACCAGTCTTGCTGTAAACAATGACCTGAATAATACACATAACAAAAACCTACTAACCACCCATATTACAGCCTTAACAATCTCTCAAACTACAGCCACTGCAACAAAAGGCCCCCGAATCAACAAGAATGACTTTATCACTTGCCAAACTAACAACCATGCATAGAAATCAAAGTTAAACTGTATAAAACAAAAGCCTTCTGAAACACTTTCCAAACATTTCACATGTTATGCTGCATTTCCCTAACTGTGAAAAACTAGCCTATTGAGAAACTCACCAAACATTTCACATGCTGTGCTGCATTTCCGTAACTGTATATAAACAGGCCTACTGAAAAACTCACCAAATATTTAGTATGCTGTGCTGCATTTCCCTGTGTAAAACAGGCCCATTGAAAAACTCACCACACAATTTACATGCTGTGCTGCATTTTCCCAACTGTGTAAAACAGGTCTACTGAAAAACTCACCAAACATTTCATATGCTTCCTTCCATAATTCAGTCTTGAATCACACTAAAGAAAAAAATGGTTGAACAGCCTACCTTTTGTAATGCACTGCACTATGGAAACCTTAAAGGGACAAATCTATGCAGAACTTCAAATGCCTTACAATATGGAACAATACTACCAACAAACATTAGAAGGAACACTAAAGAACTCAGAAAACACTAACTTAAGCAAGCTACCGAAAAAACAGCACACTTTCTCTTAATTTTATCTTGTTTGGCCCTTTTGGTCCGGTTAAGCAATGGATGTTTCCAACACCATATGGTGCTATCGGTAAGAATGGGTTTTAAAGCAAAACCTACCAACCTTATGTATTATATAAAATAAAAGATGGCAAAGTCTGGCATACAGTACTCATGAAATAATACCATCTTGGGGTTGAACAAGCTCATAAAGGCCACTCATCCTTTGGGCTCGTGGCTTTATGGTTTGTTCAACCCTTTGATGGTATTATTTCCTCATATATCGCACTTTGCCATCATTTATTTTCTATATTGACAGACAGATAGATAGATATATATATATATAGATAGATATATGATAGATAGATAGATAGATAGATGTGTGTGTGTGTGTGTGTGTGTATAAACTGAAGTTGAGTTACTATGAATTATTTATGCATTTAGTTTTCAAGATATCTTTCTTTACCCTTTGTAAATGCACATATTAGAGCTGGAAAGGCTTTGCTTGTAGATGGCACAAAGTACTTTGGCATGCAAGATTTCAATAATAAACAAAACCCAATGAGACTACTGTTTTGTATTCATATTTGAAGTACTGTTGACAATGCTTCAGCTGCACAAACTCAGGCTGAACTGACCTTCCACAGATATTTAATTGATGGAAAGACTTTATGCCCCTGAGAGGAGGTAACCTAGATCTATTGTAGTATTAATGTAAATGATGGCTTAGAATTCCAGAGTATGGTATGATGGGGTACATTCCTTCTGCTTTAGGCAGTTTGATCAATTTGAGGATATTGCTGCTGGTGGCGTAAAAGTAAACATCTGTATGTACTGCACAAATGTTTTTAAGCATCAATACTGATAGCATTACTCCTGTAGTGCTGTGTTTGTGGCCTGAAAATACTTAACTTGGGAAAATTCATTAACAGAATAATAAATTGTAATTAAGTAATTACTACCAAGAAGTCTGTCATATCTGAGGAATTAACAACTGGCTGGGGCGGAGTGCTGCTTGAGATGCAGCTGAGGAACATCTCCCTCCAGCCGGTCATTAATCCAAGGAAATAACCAGCTTTGTCGTGCTTATTGCAATTATAAGTCTAATCACAATTAACATGTTAGATATTACAGTTAAATTTACTTACTTATCCTTTTTTATGGTTGCATGGGTGGAGCTCCACAGACGTTATGCCATCAGAGTAGGTTTAGAAGAGCACTTTGGAAGCACGTGACCGGATCGCTGTCCGGTGTGTTTCCACAGTGCTTTGGCCAATGTCCACTAGTGCTGTTTATGCAGCCCTTCCCCTCTACAGGCTGCATAAATACAACCCCTTCATGGGACTCTACGTTTTCTTCTGCAACTGCAGAAGTGACGGCTGCCATGCCCAAGATGGTGGTGCTGACTCAAACTGTGCTGTTCTGTCGGCGGACAGAGCTTGTTTGTATTCTTATTGAATGCTGTGGGAAGTTGTATGTATATTTGTGAACTTTTATCAGCACTGTGAAGGGGGGCAGGGTTTAACTGTCTCCTCTCTCTTTTTTCCTTATCACATCATTGCCTTCCCACTTCTGTCTCTTCTCATTCAAACAAATGCTTGCTATTTGCTTAATCACTGCTTCTTTGCTCTCAGT
Source organism: Neoceratodus forsteri (assembly GCA_016271365.2). NCBI lineage: Eukaryota > Metazoa > Chordata > Ceratodontiformes > Ceratodontidae > Neoceratodus > Neoceratodus forsteri. The sequence goes on from JADMNL010000035.1 coordinate 81,540,982, forward strand.
AATTGACTCTAATTTAGTGTAACTCTAGGGGGTGCTACCCTTAGGGCTACTACCCCTGTCTGCCCCCACGGAGGCAGGGTGAGGGGCCCAGATCCGTTGTCGGGTGCCTCCACCCAGAGGTCGGGGTTAGTACAATTAAGACCACCTCGGTTACAGCCCTCTGGGCAACTGCAACCCCCCTTCCGTCCCACTAGTGACTCACACTGAGTGCCAACAATTCTTTCCACCAGTACACTTACCCCACGGATGATATATTCCAACTCACTCCGGGGACCCCCTGTAAAGTAAGGTACAGTTATATTACAGTCACCATATAGCAACTCATCAGAAGAGTACAAACCAGCCAGGGTGTGGTTATAACACAGCAATCTGATTTATTAAAAGGGGCAGATAACAAGGGAAAGGGGGAAAATCAGGTTGATTGGCTTACACTATTTCGATATACCTAGGGCTCTGTGCACAGGCCTAACCCTACGATTTACTGTCGCTGGGTACCCAAGCCCTAATGGCTAGTCCAAAACGTGGCAGCTGGTAGGGGCCCTTCACACAGAGACGAAAGAAAGTTTAATTAAGCAATCAGCAGTATAGCAATGCCATTTGGAACCTCTGTTACACATTTAACAGGGTGCTACCCTGATTCAGTACTCACAACCTCCAGACCAGACAGAGTCCTTCAACACCAGCAGGGCTGAGCCTGAACTCCACCAGCCTCCTCACACATTTATATGGCAAACTCCAACAGCAATAGCAGAGGGGTACCACACCAGGCAGCTGCTGCTAGGCTCTCCAGATTTCACAGTCACTGAAGCACTGCAAATGGCAGCTTTATTCACTTCTCCGTGGACCGAGCATGATTTGTAGATTCTCCAGTCCTCCAGACAAGTTCGAGCCTGGTGGGTAGCTGTGCAGGACACAGCCTCCCTCTGACCCGCCCGGCGGGTTTAATCCGACTCCTCTCACGGGCAAAGCGGCCTTCAGACCTTCCGCAGCGCTTCCGTGCGAACACTTCCTGGCAGAAGCACACAGCTCCTCTCCTCACCTCAGCCATTGAACGCATCTGCCCCCAGGCAGCCTGGGCACTCTTCTCAGTTCAGGCTACCCGATTCGATTGGCTGGCTGAACCTGCCAGTCACTTCTTTCAGCTCTCAGTGGTGCGAAAAAGCGTCATAGCCCATAATACCTCTCTCAAATACAAACAGTTCCCCTATTGGTCAACCAACTCTGGGGGGTCCCAAGGTACTGATTGGTTCAATTCAATAGTTCTGGACCAAAATGGAGGAGGCAATCGAAACAGTCTTTACTGCAAGAGAAACAGGTTAGAACAACTACACTGCCATTATTATTTTACGATATTTTAAGCAAACATTCACATCCTCTTTCAGAGCTCCCTTAGCACCACTAGCAATGGCAGAAAGGGAGCATTTACTCTGCAGCCCAGGTGGGATTCGAGCATAGCAACACTCAAACCCCCCTGATCAATCATGACTGCAAACTAAAGCAGCCCTTAAAGAGACAGTATACAGAGGCCTTTTAAAGCGCTCACTGGCTCCCCTATTTAAAGCAGCTTTGTAGCGAGAACTCTAACCAGGCACGACATTTACCCAAGCTCCGGGGAAGCTCTAAGGAACCCCCATTTGCAAGGAGGTTACACTAGTTCCATTTACTTTTGTGTTTACAATGTCTTTCAGATTATCTTTTTTGAAGTATTTGAGAGATAATGCTGCCATTCTTCTGAGCGCTGGCACTGCTCTTGTTGTTGGTCCCCAGCTGCCTGTCCAGACTGCTGTGCTGTAATTCATCTGTTCTTCTAACAGCTTTCTTTGGTTTTGTACTGTCCTTGCTCCTCTGCACTTGCACGATGGGGCTCAGTGTTGCTTCTGCCTCTGCACAGTTTCCTGACTGCTACAATTCTCTCAAGGAGTTGTGGAAATGCCTCCTCCCACTCCGAGTTGCTCACATTGTTTCCTTCGGTGCCTGTCGCAGGTAACCGTAATATTGCTAAGCTTCTGACAATATGATTATTTCTCTCCTGTATCAGCTTTTGTTTTTTCTCTTTACCTATGTGTTCCACTCATGATATAGAGGTTATCTTGATGTCTGTATTGCTCACTTGCAAATTCTTTCTGTACCCTGATGTTCGAGGAAGGAATTCTCTGATTTCCTGAACATTTCTATTTTGTTGGGGGGTCATCTCATCAAAGAGGGTCCTATTGTTTTCATAAACTAAAAATGGGTACTTCATCATTCTAGCTTGTAAGTGAGCCCCAAAATGCGGATACACAGCAGTTTGGAAAATCAGCCTCCAGCTCCTACAGTCTGGCATCTGCCATCTTGCTCCTCTCCCACTACATAAAAGCCTTTTCATTTATCTTCGCGTATTATTACTAAAATCTGGCAGGGCTTTTGCTCATTGTTTTTGTCACAATCCCTACTTTTTTATTTCTATTGTTTGTTTTTAAAATGTGTCCTTACCCTTTCTCCAGGGTTTCCCAGCTGATGAACGTAATGGATTCCAAGTTACCTCAGTCAAAAAATGAGAGGGTGGAAATTGCTCTTCTGTGGTTTCCTGATCAGTTCTGCAAAACTTAGGTAGTGGACTATCTCCAGAGGATTTCAAAGGCAATTGATTTAATCATGTCTATAAAGGACAAGGAACACGTGGAAACTGTGAATTCATGTTATTATAAACCAGCAAAGGATGTCTGCAATGACTTAGTTCTTATGGTGGACTTCTGCAAAATGATTTTTGGTCCTGTATTGTAATTATGAAGAAAGACAAATATACTACAGGATTATTTGTTTGTGGTGGGGCCCACTGTTGTTGTGTGAAGTTACCTGCCATTTAGCTTGTTGAATAACAGGCAGTAGAAAGATTTACTGGAATTTATGTAGTGCTGTACAGTAACACAATTCCCAAGAGTGTGGGCATATATACCAAGCCTTGACAATACTGATCTGTTCACATCTGTCCCTATGGATAGTTCATTACCCCTAACCTAGAAAGGAATTTGGACAGATTTTGAAATGTCTGGTGGTCTTTTTGGTACAGCATGTCTGGGACTGGGGACTGAAAGTTTCCTTGAGCTAGAATGATATTCACAGGGAAGGAAGGGTGGTGTTGTAAGGTTAGGATTGAGAGAGTAGTATTTGAGGTGTGAGAATGGGACAATGTAGGAGGACATCCAGCATTGTACCTGTGACATGAGGTTGGGAGTTAGTCTCCCTTACTTGAGAATATACAGCATATCCTTTCGGATCTGCAGTCATGCAATATCTTGTACATATATATAGGGGATATACAATTTCCTGTACTGATATGACATTAGATCTTCTCAGGGGTTATGTGCTCTGTAGAGCATATGCAAAGTAAATTTTAGATATGGGCCATATCTGATTGTTCAAAGCTACAGATCTGAGGTTGTGCCCAGTGGGCGCACCTGCTTGCATATGTCCCACAGAACAAGCTATACTATGGCTGTCTACCTCAATCTAAACAGAAAATTAACTGGAAAAACTTATTAATGCATAAGCTATGGTTTGTTATTACAACTAAAAAAGTAAGAAAGTGTGGAGTTAGGATTTTTAAACCCTAACTCCTCCATCCTTTACCACCCTGTGAAAACCACCTAACTTAATGCTGAAACACAAACCCGGTTTAATTCATATGTTTGTATGTATATGACTTGAAAATTAAGTGCTCTCCCCTATGTAAAAATTATGCTCAATATACATCCATGTATATCTTTATGCATATTTCATAAAAGTGTCAAAAAAGATAAAAAGTATGCAGATGCCCACTGTCACCTAACACGTTTTGGATTTTGCAATCCTTTCTCAAAAGCCTGTAAAATCCAAAACCCATCAAGCAATAGTGTGTGTTGTGTGTTTTTTTACATCTGTGTGGGCAGAGCTCCACAGACGTATTGATGTAATTCTGTTTAGTAACACTGTGGAAGCATGTGACTGGACTGCTGTCTGGTGTGCTTCCACAGTGCTCTGGCACAGGTTCACTCATTGCTTTTATGTGGCTCTTCCTGCTACCTACCACATAAATACACTCACTTCATGAAACACTACTTTTCTTCTGCAGTGGTGGAATTGATGGCTGCTGTGCCCAAGATGGCTGCCTATTCAAACTGCACATGCCTGAGTATTGCAATTCCACAGTTCTGTCATCGCCACCATCTTGCATACAGCAGACACCAGCGTGGCAAGAACATCAAGTAGTACTTCAGTCGCTGTTGCCATGTTGAGCAGCCATATCGGCTCTGATTAGAGTTTGTTTAGAGGTGTGGCACTAGCCATGCAGCAAGAGTACTTTGAGGTTGTGTGCCCCACAACATTAGTTGGCAGTGAACTGGTAATTTCTAAGATGTCAAAGATTGATCCTGTAGCCAATCAGGAGCCTCCCTAGACTCATGATTAATTAATTACACTCATAATTTTGGATTAATTTCACTGCTGAGGTCTATTATATGTAAAATATTCTCTATTTTAAATCATGTTGAAGTGTGCTGCTGAATTGTGTTTTTGCCACCTCTGTCTCTGCTCTGAGTTTTCATGGCCACAATGTTCTTTGGGACTGAGTATGATGCCATTTTGGTCTCAGTGCAGATTTGTTCCTCATACTTCTAAACAAGAGCTGTGTGGAATTTTAAAATTCCACTTCCGTTAACTGTGAAATAGAATTCTGCAGTTTATGTAAACCGCACATTAAATTTCCACAAATTGTGGAAAATTATTCCATGGATTATGTGGTCTAGGGAATATTATTTCACAGTTTACATAGAAATGCTATTTGAACTTTTGTGGAATTAAAAAGGAAATTTCAAATTTGAAAAAGCATTTTGGCCAGAATTATCATTCTAGACATATGTTTGCAGTGTAATTCCACAGTCTACACAGCTGAATCATAAACTGTCCCTAATTATTAGGGATGTGTCTCAATTTGCCCCTCAGAATGACTTTTTCCCCACATCTTCCACACATGAACATGTGCTGCCCACATAGAGAAAGTACTGTAAACTCAGATATTAAAGCAAAAATTCATAACATATGAATCTTAGTCAAAATTAAACTTTGCAAACATATAGGCTTTGGTTTCCACAGTGCTCTGAGCTTGTATGACTACATAGAAACACAGAATTTGACAGCAGATAAGGACTGCTTGGCTCACCTAGTCTATCCATTGTTTTCCCTGCATACATACTGTCACTAAGGACCCTACTTGATCTCTGCCCCCATGCAAAGAAACAGACAAGAATTCCACTGAGTGTAGAATTCGGCATGATTTCTGCATGAGAAAATGGTGAAGAAAGGCTATATTCAGATGTTATTCAGTAGGGCATTTTCAAAATATTCTGTGGAATAAAAAATATTGAGGATCAACACTGCATAATCTCTACCAGTTTCATTTAATTTTGCAACAGCTCAAGTTTGGATAGACACAAATTAGGTTTGCATTGGCACAAAATGGATTTTCAGCTATGCAAAGTGAGATTGCATCATCCCCAAATGCAAAACCTATTTTCAGTGCTTTTAGAGGCAAAGGTTAAGAAATCAAGGAACATTGTGAATTGTAAAGCGATTTACTGAAACGTGCCTGACACAATTTGTTTATTTAATACTACATTTATTTGAAGCCTGTTCCATTTTAAGGCATTGTACAATGTGTACATTCAACCAATATTGTATGGGAAGACCATGTTGTGTATAGAAATCCATACATTAAAAAAATTGTTCTGCTTCAGTAGTGATGTCTCCACTGCAGCAGAACTATATTTTGTGCTGCTGCAGTGGTTAGTCAGTCACAATACCACTGATCATCTGTCTTCCAGCGTGTTACAGCCACTTATAAAATGGGGCAAGCAAATCCTGTGTTTTGATTGTTTTTTTACCTGTGCATCAAATCCATTTGATACACAAGTAAAAACAAATCCTCAAATGCAGGACCGCATTTCAACAAAAAAAAAATCAGTGTGCTGTTAGTACACTGACATTTGAAATGCCGCCATTTTTCTCTGGTAAACCACTGAGACAATCATTCATGAAAACTGACACTACAGTTATTATTTTAACAAAGTACACCCATAGTCAGACATAAAATCACAAACATTCAAAAGAAAAGTACTAATAACCACTCCCATTTTTGACCTGTGGATAACTGCAGACATCACAGTAGGGCTATGCAGTCACCTCCTTCCGCTATCTCCAATTCAAAACCACGCTCCCACATCTCTGCACTTTATTTTATTTTTAAAAGATCATCTTATGTTGTTATTTTTTATTGTATTTTGATACGGCCACTCACATGTGAAATCATAGAATCATTGAAATTGATGGCAGAAAAGGACCCCTTGGCCCATCCAGTCTGCCTCTTCACCCCCATTATTTCTCCCTCCTTCCCCCCTCTGAAAGCACCCATCCCACCACCCTGCAACCCCATGTGCCTGTCCCATGCTCTCTTAAAGCTCAACACTGTTTCAGGTCCCACCGCCACCTCCTCTGGAAGCCTGTTCCATGCTTCCACCATCCTTTTAGTGAAGAACCTTTCTCTCACATTGCCCCTGTAGTACCCCCCTGCAGTCTCAAGCCATGCCCCTTAGTTTTAGTACCTTGCTTCCTGTGAAATAAACACCCTGAGGACACTTTGTTTATTTCTTTGACATATTTAAAGGTCTCTATCATGTCCTCTCTCTCCCATCTAGTCTCCAATGTGTACAGCCCCAACTCCCTACGTCTCTGCTAGTACGGTTTGCCTTTCATACCCTGCATCGTCTTAGTCACCCTTCTCTGAACCCTTTCAATCATATCTGTGTCATTACACAGGTATGGCCTCCAGAACTGGACTCTGTACTCAAGGTGCAGTGTCACTATGGTTTGGTATGGGAATCAGGACCTCCCTCCTTCTGCTAGTTTTCCCCTGCCTATACACACCAGCATCCCATACACTTTCCTCACCACCTGCTACACTGATTACCCACCTTGAAGTCACTAGATACTGTTATTCCAGGTCTCTCTCCTGCTTTGTAACCCTGACTTTCTCTCCTCTAAGCATGTACTCTGCCTTCAGGTTCCTATGCCCCAGGTGCATGACTGCACACTTTATGATATTGAATCTTAGTTGCCAGGTCTCTCCCCACCCTTCCAGTGCTTCCAGGTCCTGCCTCATGTCCTCTTCACCCCCTGCAGAGTCTACTCTATTGCCAATTTTGGTATCATCTGCAAATAGGGCCACCTGACCCTTAAGCCCTTCCACTATATCACTGATGTAGATATTGAAACGGAGGGGTCCAAGCACTGACCCTTGGGGTACCACGCTCATCACCCGCCCTGTTGTGGAGTGCACCCCATTCCCTACCACTCTCTGGCTTTGGTCCTCCAACCGCTTTCTACCCACCTAGCTATTTTGTCCCACACACCTATAATTTTCAGCTGGTTGACTAGCCTTCTGTGGGGTATGGTGTTAAAGGCCTTGCTGAAATCCAGATAGACCATGTCCACCGCCCCCTGGTCAATTACCTGCATCACCTAGTCAAAGAACTCAATTAAATTGGACTGGCATGACTTCCCTTTGTGAACCCATGTTGTCTGTCATCCAGCAGCCCGTTCTTCTCCAGGTAGCCCTCCACACTCTCTCCCCAATGAGTGCCTACTTGACCTTCCCACCACTGCAGTGCGGCTGACTGGGCAGCAGTTTTCCTTCAGCTTCACGCTACCCCCCCATGTGTATCGGTACCACAGTTGCCCTCTTTCAGTCCTCTGGCACCCTTCCTGAATCCAAGGACAGGTTGAACAACCTTGTCAGTGGGGCAGCCAACTCCTCTTTCAGTTCCAGGATCACCTCGGATGCAGCCTGTCCAGTCCCATGGCCTTATCCACCTTCAGCCTATCTAGTTCCTTCCTTACTCTCTCCACGTTGAAAGGACTCTGGTTCACCCATGCCCCTCCCTCCTCCATTAACTCAGACCCCTGCCCTCCCCTACTTCATAAATACTAAGCAAAAGTATCTCATTTTATTCTTCTGCTTTATCACAGTCCTCTTCTAATGGCTTCCTCCTCCCTCACCCCACAGCCTTGCGATCCCCAGTCTAGTCTTCCTCCTTTCTCCCACATATCTAAAGAATGTTTGTCTCCTCTCTTGGCCTGTTTAGCTATTCTTTCCTCAGTGTTGGCCTTTGCCCTCTTTACTACCTTCCCTGCATACCTCCTCATCTCCCCTATATGCCTCCCTGTCCCCTTCCTTCTGTGTTCTCTTATATACCCTGAAAGCCCTCCTCCTGCCCCCGACCACTCTCATCATGTCCCAAGTGAACCAGAGTGGTCTCCTGTGTCTTGTACCCTTCCTAACCCTCCTAGTACACATTTGCATGGCCTCCCTCACCCAGTCCCTAATAGCTCCCCACAACTCCTCCATGTTATTAATCAACTCCATGCCTACCATCTCTTCCCTCACTATCCTTTTCATCCTATCAAAGTCTGTGCACCTGAAGTCTGGCACTGTTGTGTTGGTTCAGCACCCCTCCCTCCCTGTCTTCACCTTGAACCTGACCATCCTCTGGTCACTGTTCCCTAGCATGTCACCCACTTCCACCTCCTCCACACCCTTCCCATTTGTTAAAATCATGTCCAGCAGGTTGTTTCCCCAGTTGCTTTTTGGACAAACTTCTGTAGGAACACTCCCTGCAGCACCTCCTGAATCTCCCTGCTTCTAGCTGAAGCTGAATCTCAGATGGTCCAGTCCACATTTGGGAGGTTCAGATCCCACACCAGAAGTGTTTCTCTCTTGAGAGTCATCCTTGCTACCTCCCGTGACATCAACTTGTCCTGTTCTTCCCCTTGTGTAGGTGGTCTGTAAACTAACCCTAGTTTCAAGGATTCATGTCCTTCTGCACAGTGTCACCCAAAGGAGTTCAGTTTCTCTGTCCCCCCCCCTCCTGCCCCTCTGGAACCTTTATCTCTTCCCTGATGTATAGAGTCACCCTTCCTTCTTGTCTCTCCTGTCCTTTCAGAACAGTCTGTAGTCAGAGGTGGCACTGAGGAGGGCATCAAGGGGGAAATCAAAATTTCTACACAGCTCCACTCTGCAGTAACCATGGAAAAAACAGGAGCGCACACCACTTGTGATCCGCATACATGAAGTGCTTCCATTTAAGTTTATAAAGTGCTTCTCTGATAATTTTTTATGTCCGTTTTTGTTTAGAAATGTATGCAAAGTAAAGTTTTTTAAATAACTTTTTTAATACCATGTGGAGAGAGAGACCAGGAGCGCAGGGAGCACAGCAAGTGAGAGCCCAGTGAGTGGGAGCTGCAGATAGAGAAGAGCTGCTGGAGAATGGAGGAGAATTAAGATTGGTATTATGGCAAGTTGAAATGGTTTGTTGCCTGGAGTATCAGAAGGGACCAGAGAGGAGATGGACAGTACTGAAGCGGGCAGGTGGCAGGTAGGGAAAAGAGACACATCTAGACTGTGATTTGAAGTACATAAAAAATGTATTTCAGATTACCAATGTTGACTCTATCTGTGCAGGAGCTTATGTCATCAAGTTGTAGTTTAATGTTGGAAAGAGCATGAGAGATGTTAGCAGTGAGAATCAGAGGGAGTGCTGCCTACACGGAGGAAACAGATAAGTAGAAAGGAAAAGCAGTTTAAGAGGCATACTTTTAAATACATTTATAAAGGTATTGGTGTTCTGTGCAGCTTTTTGCTGATCCCGAGGGAAAGTATCATAAGCAAGCAGAACGGGGGATTAAGAGAATGGCAACATACTGTTCAGAAGAGACCGAGGTGCAAAAAGGGGAGATGGAGTGGCCCTGTATGTCAATGAAAATATCAAAGCTACAGAAATTTAGAATACACATAAGGATCCAGAAGAACTGTGGGTCACACTGAAAACAGGAAATAGGATAGCCATAAGAACTGGGGTTGTCTACAGACCCCCAGACCAGGGGGAGGACATAGACACATTACTGTTAGAAGATATACAAAACATGACAGCTAAAGGGGAGGTTCTGATAATGGGAGACAAACATGCCAGATACAGATTGGTCAATACCAGCAGGAACATCTGCCAGAACTAGACACATGGTGGATTCCCTGCAGGGGGAGGGCCTTAAACAACTGGTACAACAACCCACAGGAGACAGGGCTATCCTAGATCTAGTACTGACTAACAGGGAAAGGATCACAGATCTCCAGGTAGAAGGTCACCTGGGGGCCAGTGACCATCACATGGTATGGTTCAGTTTGGCCACTAAAACTAAATCATCCCATTCCAAGGCAAAAATATGGGACTTCAGAGGAGCTGACTTTAATAATATGGCCAACAGAGTTAAGCTAGCCCTGGCAAAAGAAATACAGGTGAGGAGGTACAGGCAAAGTGGGCAAGCATTAAAGGATGCAATACTTGAAGCAACATCCCATTGTGTTATAGAGAAAGTAAGTGCAAAAGAAGAAGGAAACCACTTTGTTCTCAACAACAGTAGCAAAAAAGGTCACAGCCAAAAGTCTGGCCTTCAGAAAATATAAGGAACACAGCAAGATGAAGATAGAGAGGCATACTAAACTTCCTAAGGGAAGCAGGGAAGGTAAGGCAGACAAAGGCCCAAACCAAGGAAACACTAGCACAAACAGTAAAGAAGGTGACAAGACTTTCTATAGATACATTAGTGAAAGAAGAAAGTCCAGAGGGGGTATTGTTAAGATCAAAGGAGATAAGGGTGTGTGTGAGGAGGAGGACCATGTAAAAGCATTAGTACTAAATAGATACTTCTGCTCAGTATTTACTGAAGAGAAAGTAGGGCAGGGCCCACAGCTCAGCACCATGGACACAGGAAGGAGGGAGGTGAGCACTAGTCCCTTCACAGAAGAAAGGGTCCTACAAGAGCTCAATAAGCTTAGGGTGGACAAGGCAATGAGACCTGATGGCATACATCCCAGGGTACTAAAGGAGTTAAGGGTGGAACTAGCAGAGCCATTAGCAGAACTATTTAGTGAGTCTCTGAGCACAGGAGTTGTCCCAGAAGACTGGAGAAGGGCCCATGTGATCCCGCTCCACAAGAGTGGTAGCAGGGAGGAGGCAGGGAACTACAGACCAGTCAGTCTTACCTCAGTAATGTGCAAGATTATGGAGGCACTCCTTAAGGAAAGGATAGTGCAACACTTGGAATACATAGGAGCACAGTATCCAAGACAGCATGGGTTTACAAAAGAAAGGTCCTGTCAAACTAATTTCATAAATGTCTTTGACTGGGTAACCAGAGTAGTGGACCAAGGGGGAGCAGTTGATGTTGCCTACCTTGACTTCAGCAAAGCTTTTGATACTGTTCCACATAGAAGATTGATTAATAAGCTGGGTAGGCTCAGGGTGGGTCAGAAGTTGGTCAGCTGGGTGGCAAACTGATTGACAGGCAGAAAACAGAGAGTGGTGGTAAATGGTATACAGTCAGAAGAGATGCAAGTCACAAGTGGGGTACTTCAGGGATCAGTCTTGGGGCCAGTCCTCTTCAATATCTTCATCAGTGACATTGTAGATGGACAGGAGGGTAAGGTTTGTCTATTTGCAGATGACACCAAGATGATCCAGATAGGGTGGGCAGAATGAGAAGAGATCTGGATAAACTAGCAAAATGATCAGAATAGTGGCAACTGGGGTTTAACACAAAGAAGTGCAAGATCATGCCCATGGGGAAGAAAAACCCTGAAGCCACCTATAGCCTGTGAGGGGAGTTGCTGGCAGTCATAAGGGAAGAAAGACTTGGAATCATCATCATTTATGACCTAAAATCATCAAAGCAGACCACTAAAGCAGTAGGTAAGGCTAGAGGGATGTTGAGGTGTATTAGTAGGGGTATCACAAGTCAGAAGAGGGAGGTAATAATCCCTCTTTACAAGACTCTGGTTAGGCCCCATCTGAAATACTGCATGCAGTACTGGAGGCCACACTTTCACAAGAACATTAACCAAATTGAGGTAGTCCAGAGAAGGGCAACCACAGTGCTGCAGGGACTGCATCAGAAAACATATGAGGAAAGATTAACGGAGCTCATTATGTATACCCTAGAGGAAAAGAAAGAGAGAGAGAGGTGATATGATTGAAACATTCAAACACCTTAAGGGCATTAACAAGGTAAAAGAGTCTAACATGTTTCAATATCAGAATAATAGCAGGACAAGAGGACACAGCATGAGATTAGAGGGAGGCTGATTAAGGGGTAATGTGAGGAAGTTCTTTTTCACAGAAAGGGTTGTGGATGCATGGAACGGCCTATCTCAGGAAGTGGTGGATATGAATACAGTGCAGGGCTTCAAACAGGCATGAGATAGGCATAAGGAAGCAATACAGATGAGTATGAATAGATAGGCCATTGATAGAGGAAAGGCCGATGGCACATTTATAAGGTAGAAAAAGAAATGGGCAGACTGGATTGGCCTTGCAGTCCTTATCTGCCGTCAACTTCTATGTTTCTATGTTTCAGTGGGGGCGGGGGGGAGAGAACTTATAGCCTGTTATCTGAATAACAAAAAAAATAGTACCTGTATATACTTTCCAGATTTGTCCCCCCCAGATGAAAAGAAAAACACCATTACACTGAGGCACAGGGCTAGTGCTCCTGCATTGTGCTGGCAACAGAGGTTACTACTGATGCCAGTAAAGGACAAACTTTGTACCGAAAATGCACAATGACGCTATCATCTAATAGGCAAAAGGTCTATTTTATCTTAAATTCACATAAGCTAATTAGTTTTTCCAACATATAAACATGATTTTTCTTACTATTACAAGTAAAAAAATAGCCCATTTTATAAAGCATTAAAGTCACTCTGGGGTGTGCATCAAACAGATATTTCCAGGAGCTGAAGGGTTTTGTCTTATTGCTTACTTATAAAATGGGAGAAAAAATCCAGCATTTTGATTCATTCTTACCTGTGCATCAAATCTGTTCAATATACCGGTAAAAGAAGTCCTCAAAAGCAGGACCGTATTGAAAAATAAATCAGTGATCTGTTAGAACTCTGGTGTTTATCGAATGCCACCTTTTATTTTATTGAAAACATTACTCATCATGGACTTACTGACTGATAAAGGAACCTCCAATGTGGCTCAAGTTACACTTCTTTACCCTTTCAGCCAAAAACCAGAGAACTGTAAAGAAAAAGTCAGCCCCAGCTGTGCCGTGTCAGTTTATATGTGCTTAAGTACAATACCTGTACCAGATCCATCTCTCTAGTTCATGCTCTTTAGCCACTCTAACTCTCTCTCCCCAGTACCAGTCTCTGCCTATAGAAAACCTTGTTCTCCCACTGTCATAGAAACATAGACTTTGACGGCAGATATGACCACTTGGCCCACCCAGTCTGCCCATTTCCTACCAATTGGATAAGCTGTAGATTCTAGTTAACCAACAGACTACTTCATGCAACCCCAACTATGTATTTATTTTATTTATTTATTTCAATCTAGATTACAATACTGCATAGGCAGAGGCTCTTTTACAAAGTTCCACGTCAAATGTGCAACAGTCATCATTTTAGTTACAAACATAAAGTCACTGACTTACAGACATGTAATAACCAGTACAAAGACTTGAGCTATGAGCAAGACAAGGGGAGGAGGGTGATGGAAGTGAGGGTAGGAGATCGAGGAGGGTAGGAGGTGCAGGGGTAGGGAAATGCAGGAGGAGGTGGGTAGGGGCAGGGACAGGTAGAGATATAGGAAAGTAAGCGAGTAGAAACAATGCCTTAGAAAACCTTATCAAAAATAGAACAAAATAAATACTAGAAAGTACAAAAACAATTATAAAATACACAAAAGTACTAGAAACATTCGAGTCATGATCTCAGATTGGAGTCAGGAAGATTCAGGAGGAAATGAGAAGACAACTTTTCATGGAGAGAGTGGTGTCTGGGTGGACCATGTTGCCTGAGGAAGTGGTATCCTGTAGAACAGTGGGCTGCTTCACAAGGGGAAGGGATGGGATAGGGGAAGAGGGAGGGGAAGCAGCAGTATAAGGGTTGCTAGCTACACACTCCAGCAGACTCGATAGACCATAAGGCCTTTCTCTGCTGTCACATTTGTATGTTCGTATGTAAATTATGGAAGTAGCCAGAGTTAACGTAGGGCTGCCAGAAAGCTTGGTAGGTATGCAGAAGTCAGTGTTCCTGTAGGACAGCTATAGGGCGGCCAGCTGTCCTACAGCCATTTGCCATTCTTGACAGTTGGTGCTGCTGTAGCTCTCCATTGACAAAACAGAAGTCTTTTGGACGCCCAGCCAGTGAGCACTGGTAGAGTGCTTAGGGATGGCTTCAGTGAAGAGACTCAAGAGCATCCCTGAGGCGTTGAGGCGGACTATCCTGTCCTACCACTGAGTTACAGATTTTGACTCCAGCCCAGTAATATGAATGGCCAGTCCCAGAGAATATGTAACAAATGGGCTCCTGGCTGCTGACATCATTCTCCAGCACTCGCCCTCTGTGCGAGGGCTCAATCTCTTTAAAACGGTTGGTGTATGATACCACCTTACCAAGGTTTTATCCTGAATCAAGGTAGGGCAAGGCATGGCAATTTTATTTATATGGCACCCATTCCCAGGGACTCTAGGCACCCACAGTAAAACAGATACACTGAATAAAATCACACACAAATATTGTACAATTCAAATAATGTAACACTAAAATGATACAGCAGTGGCAGATCAAACTCAGCATAGATAGATTGGTCTACAAGCAAGATTTAAACATGGCGAGCAATAGCAAATCTCTCACTTGCATGGAAAAGGTGTTCCAGAGGACTGGGGCAGCCACGCCAATGCCCTATCACCCGAAGACTTGAAGTGGGATCTGGGAATTAAGGATTGAATCGTGAAGATTGATTCTTGGGAGATACCACTTGCACCCGGAAAGAACATGTTGTTGGAGTAGCAGAGATGTGAAAGTCAAGACAGTTTTATCATTGTGTATCGTGCTGCACAATAATACTGTATCTAATGATATATATTTGCAAAAAAATAATATTGTCAGATTATTGTGATATATTGTGTCATTAAGATGTCCCGTACATGTACCACCATGGAACAGTTCAAGACACTGGGGAAAGAACAGTCATCCACTCAAAACAGCGTAAACTGCATGCACAGCAGAGGGCGTGTGTAATAGTGTGGGTGTGGAGCAGCATTACCTTGGGACTTGCTGCTGGTGTTGGCAATGCTCATGGAGATGTCGCATCTCTTATGGAAGGCCGCATTCTTGGTGACTATCATCTCCGCCAGGAAGATCAGTGAGGTTCAGGCGCTTTCGGTGGAGTTTCCCTACCGGTCTTCCACAAGGACAAGGATGTACTCTGCACCCACCCAATAATCTTCTTGAAGGTGGTATCGGAGTTTCACCTAAATCAAGTGACTAATCTCTCGGTGTACTTCACTAATCCCACCTCAGAGGCAGAACACAGGCTCCACTCGTTGCACTTGAGATGAGTGATCGCACGTCTGGAGTCCAGGAAGAGGTTAATCAGCTATTTGAGACTTACGATGAAGCCGCCATCTGGCAGGGGCGTCCTTATCCAGGTGATCTGCAGGGTAACTTAAGGAGGTCAGCAGACACCTTCATTTCCCACTACCACATTGACATTGAATCACACCAGGATAGCTGGCTTTGGGATCTCAGTTCTCCAGTCCTTGCCTGCCTAACAGGGTTTGTGCCTCTGCCCTCCTCATGGAAAATTGCTAGGAGTCTGCCTAGTGTTTATAGTGCACTATATCCACACCCTTAGAAATGAGGGTTACTCACCTGTAACCGTAATTTAGGAGTGGTATATGGTGCACATCTGCACAACCACACAACCTCCCTGACAAGTGGCACACAGATCCTTGCTTCCAGCGTGCAGGATCTGATGTCATGGGCTGGAGCAGGAGTATACCACCCCAGTGGGTGGGAGGAGCTTAGCCTGAAGACATCTGGCAGATTTAAAGGGAAAGGAAGACTGTGCATGAAGGTCCACCCAACGTTACTGCAGGAGTGACCACTGTTCACAAGGCAAGCGTAGAGTGGCTCTGTGGGTTGCTTGGTTGAACCACACAAGGAACTAATAATCTTTCACAACCAAATGATTAGTGGCAGACCTACTGTAGCAATCCACACTGCCACGTGGGAGACTGGGGTTCCTGGGTGAGGCCAAGAATCTGCACAACTGAGTTGGTACTTCTTGGCAGATGACAAAGAAATGGTACTAAAACTGGCTGTGAAACAGTTACTTCCTGCCTACACTCATGGCTAGAGTAAAGGAAATAGTGGGTGGCCCCAGTTACTGGAGTGTTGGGGGGAAGACAACAATGGTATAAATACTGAAAAAACCATGGTTGAGCCAGCCTTTGTGCAGGGTTAACTTACTGACAGTTACTTAGGTGAATTAATGTTCATAAGTTAACAATCTATGAAGAGTTGTGAGACAAGTTTCTAGGCATCAGATGAATGCCAGTTTACTGGAGAGCTCCATGTTTCTCCTTGTTTATTAAGCATCCAAAATCACGCCGTGGTATGTGCACTGCTTTTTAAATTTTTTTCTAAAATTAAGCTTCAGGTCTGGCAGCACCTTTAAAGGTAGTAGTGTGAGCTCATTTCTTTTTGTTCTCCGAATGCCTATTCACTGCCTGACCTGTTCAACATCTACAATTCAGTCTCCTACCCTGTAAGCTCTGGTTCTGGATTTAGTCCCATCTTTTTGCTAAAAAGAAATCCCCTGCGGTATTGTTTCTGAAATTGGATCTGATCATTCCATCATCTGCAAGCCTTACTGGCCTGGGGACAGGGCTGGCCTTAATCATTCTGGGCCCCACCACTCCATTCCCTGTGCCCCCCACATTTACACCTAACTAACCCTCCTGTCCTGTAATAATAAAGCAGTAGCAGGTCTACTTAGTTTAACTAGTCTCTTTAATTAGTGCCATTGACTGCACTGAATTATTTGCCTTCACCATTGGAAATTAATCTGACTGAACCTGGAGCCAGAACTTAAGTATGTATGGTTACTACTACCATATTCTGTTCTAACGACAGGGACATCATCACTGGACACTCACACTCAGATACTCTGATTTGCAAACAAGTTAAACAACTTAACTTTTCTGGAGATGAGAGAGGATTATTAGAAAAATTACTCACCTTAGTAATGTTGTTTCTTCTAATGGAGTCTTGCTGTATTCTGACATATGCAGTTAGGTCCTGCCTTTCAACTGCCCCGGAGAACAAAGAGTTAAACTTTCCATGGCCAGCATGGAATGTTCACCGAGAGCTTGGTTGAAGCCCCTGTCTGCTGTTGTTTAAACTCCAACCATCAGATCTTTACGAGCAATACTCACTAGAAGTTCTGTGTGGAAACTGTAAAACTAAACTAGCCAACTGGCAACTAAATTTATATAAAATTTTTTTTTGGTTTCAAAGCAAAGACTCAAGTCAGGAAACCCAAAAACAAAACACATCCCAAAACACAACACTCACCCAAAATAAAAGAGGGTGAAAAAGGGACACCCCTAGGGTGCCAACACTGCTCCTGCCCACCCACATCCCAAAAACCATGTTCTGAGAGGGGAGGCGGGGGTCAGAATACAGCAAGACTCCATTAGAAGAAACAACATTACTAAAGTGAGTAATTTTTTCTTCAAACAACATGAAGTCTTGCTGTATTCTGACTATTGCAGACTACCAAGCAGTACCTCCATGGAGGAGGGACAGAACCTACTTTGAAACAGGCTCTGAAGTACTGCTGTGCCAAACTAAGCATCACCCTAGCCTGGATATCCAGAGTAATGCTTGTGAATGTATGGACTGTTTTCCAGGTGGCTGCTTGACAAATTTCTAAGATAGGAATATCCCTGGCAGCAGCCAGGGAAGCAGCTGTACCTCTAGTAGAGTGAGCCCTCAGGCTTGAGGGTGGAGTTCTACCCAGTTTTTCATAGCAGAACTGTATACAAGAAACAATCCAACTGGCAATAGATCTCTTAGTGGCAGGTTTGCCCTTACCAGCCTCTCTATATGTGAGGAACAATTGGAGGGACTCAAACCTGTGACCCTTGGTGCGCCCTATGTAGTAGCTGAGGGCCCTTTTAACATCCAAGCTGTGCAGCCTCCTCTCTCCAGAGGAGGAGGAATGGTCAGTGAAGAAAACAGGGAGAGACACTGACTGGTTAAGGTGGAAATCTGAAACCACCTTAGGCAAAAATTTCCTGTTAGTTCTTAGGACCACTTTATCTCTATGGAAATAGATGAAATCAGGCTCCACTGACAGGGCTTGCAATTCACTGATATACCTGGCAGAGGTAATGGCTACCAAAAGCAGTTTTCCAAGTCAAGTACTTAAGCTCTACAGAGGACAAAGGCTCAAAGGGTGGTTGCATAAGCTGAGCAATGCAAACATTAAGGTCCCAAGCAGGAGCAGGGTCCCTAAAGGGGGGCTTGGTGTGCAGCAATCCCTTGAAGAACTTACAAAACACAGGATGGGCTGACAGAAGAGAGGGCTTGCCTGCTGACAAGAAGGCAGAAACTGCTGCCAAATGCACTGTACGAGTAGCTGGCCTAAGGCCTAGGCCATTGAGATGGACCATACAGTCCAGAACCGTAGGCAACCCAGCAGATTCTGGAGAAATATCCTTATTAGAACACCAAATAGTGAACCTTTTCCATTTGGAATTGTAAGTCTTTCTGGTGGAAGGCTTTCTAGAAGCCTTAAGGATATCCAGAACCCCTTGAGAAAGATGCAGATCAGAAAATTCTAACTCTTCAAGAGCCATGCCTTGAGATTGAAAGACCTGAGGTTCGGGTACCAAATAATCCCCTGAGAGGATGTCAACAGGTTGTAATTCCTGGGAAGAGATAGGGGAAGGTGGACTGCTAAGGACAGCAACAGGGGTACCAGGGCTGTCTGGCCCAATCTGGAGCAATCAGAATCACTTTGCATGGTTGTGACCTTATCTTGACTAACACCTTGAACAGGAGAGGGAAGCGGGGAAAAGCATACAGAAATTTCCCTTCCCAGTTCAGAATCATAGCATCCGGGGGACTGAGCCCAAGACTGGGGGTCTGCAACAAAAGAGAGGAAGTTGGTGATTGTCTGGGGCTGCAAAAAGATCTATCTGTGGAGTGCCCCATCTCGAGAAAATCACTTTCAAAACTAGGGGATCTAGGGTCCATTCGTGATGGCCCTGGGATATCCTGCTGAGAGCATCTGCTAGGATACTGTCCTTCCCTGGGAGGTGAACTGCTATCAGAGAGATTTGCAGGGAATAGGCCAGGGACCACAACTCCATTGCTTCTGTGCACAAGGCCATAGACCGAGTGCCTCCTTGCTTGTTGATGTACCACATGGTGGTGGTGTTGTCTGTTCTGATCTGGACCACCTTGTTCTGTACAGATTTGGAAAAGGCTTGCAGTGCCAGAAACACTGCTCTGAGTTCCAAGAGATTGATGTGATGCAGAGATTCTTGAGGTGACCACAGTCCTTGGGTGGTAAGATCCCCCAGGTGGGCTCCCCAGCCCAGCAGGGAGGCATCTGTGGTGAGTATCACTGAATGAGACTGAGTGACAAAAGGAACTCCTTGTCTCAAATTGTCCTGATCCTGCCACCATTGCAAAGCCTGGATCAGGGTTCGAGTCACTGGGACTAGTTTGGTAAGGGAATCCTTTCTTTGGGACCAGAAGGCTCTTAAATGGAACTGAATGTCCCTCATCTGGAATCTTGCTCCCAGGACCATTGCTGTGGAGGCTGCCATGTGGCCCAGAAGCTGAAGGAAATGCCTTGCTGGTCGAGACACCTGTAGTGTGAATGAAGAGGCTAGTTCCATAAGGGTCCTTGCCCTGTCCAGGGGAAGGAAGGCTCTTGCCTTTACTGTATCCAGCTTCCCCCCTATGAAGGTCAGGAGCTGTACTGGCTCAAGAACTGACTTTGGAAGGTTGAGGAGGAATCCTAAGGAAGTGAGCACTTGCTGAGTTATTTGCAAATGTGACTTGACTTGGTCTGGAGACTGACCCACTATGAGCCAGTCGTCCAAGAATGGAAAGATGGAGATCTTTTTTCTCCTTAGGAAAGCAACCACTACTGCCAGCCTCTTTGTGAAAACCCTTGGGGCTGATGTTAGGCCAAAGGGCATTGCTCTGACTTGATAGTGGCCTGAGGCTACTCGAACCTGAGGTACTTTCTGTGGGAGGACCTGATGGGAATGTGAAAATAAGCATCTTTGAGGTCCAGGGAGGCTAGCCAGTCCCCTGGCCTTAGAGAGGGAAGGATTATTCCCAAAGTCACCATTTTGAACTTTGGTTTAAAAAGATGCTTGTTCAGATATCATAGGTCCAGGATAGGCCGCCATTCTCCTGTCTTTTTGGGGGTTAGGAAGTACCTGGAGTACAATCCTTTGCCTTTGTGTAGGGTGGGAACCCTCTCTATGGCTCCGAGAGCCAGGAGGGAAGAAATCTCTTCCTCTAGGGCAAGGGCCTCTGATGGATTTGCAGGTGGAAAGGATCGGTTCTCATCTTGGGAAATTTTTTGAAGCTGAGAACCAGTCCCTGGCTTACTACTTCCAGGACCCACTTGTCTGATGTCAGAGACTTCCAGTCCTGGATAAAGTAAGCCAGCCTGCCCCCTACAGGTATTGAAGAATCGGCCCGTGCAGACCCATCAGGGTGTCTGCTTGGCAAGGGCTTTAGGCAGAGGGGTAGATGCAGGCCTGCTCATTCCCCGTCTGCCTCTTCCTCTGAAGAACCCCCTCTGAGCATAAGAAGAAGAAAAGGCCTGGCCTTGGTCAAAAGGCCTTTGGAAAGGCCTGCCCCTGCCCCTGGACTGCTGCCTTTGAGGAGTGGCTTGCCTGTCTTTGGCCTGAGCACTCCTGTAGGTGGTCCTGTACTCGTCCATCTTTTTCATGTAGTTCTCTGTCTGCTCCCCAAACAGAGAATTACCAATAACGGGGAAATCCATGGCCTTAGTCTGGGTATCCTGTGATAGGCTAGTACATCTGAGCCAAGCCATCTTCCGAAGGGCCTCAGACGTAGCCATGACTATTGATGAAACATCACTGGAGTCCACAGCAGCATGAAATTGCACCTTGGATGCCTCAATCCCATCTGCAGCCACCTGCTCCAGCTCCTTGGCAAGCTGGTCAGGGGCCTGTTTAGCCAGAGCCAGCACAGTGTCCCATCTGGACTTCAGGTACCTAGCTGTGTATGCCATATAGTTAGCCTGCCTGAGTCCCAAAGATGCTGCCATGTACTGTTTCTTTGCCATGGCATCAATCCTCCTGGAGTCCTTATCTGGGGGGTGTGATGCCAAGGGGATATTTGCCTTATCACAGGAAGCAGCCTGCACTACCCCAACATGGCTGCATTGCTGAGAAAGGAACTCCGTGTCTGAGCCTAAAAGAGTGTACCTCTTGTCCATTCGTCTGTCCACAGGCGGTATGGAGTTAGGAGTCTTAAGAATTTTGTCTGTTTCCCAAAAGATTTATGGAGGGGAACAGACCGTCTCCTGGACTCTGGGATGTCCATCATTTCAACAAAATCAGGCTCCTCCTGATTCTCTACTGCTTCTTCTATAGGAAGCTGGAGGGTTTCAGCCACTTTTTTGTAAAACATAAAGTGGGAAGGGGACTCAGAAAGCCTAGGAGGAGAAACCCCTGAAGGTCTGTCTGGGGAGATGTCCAGGTCAATGGGCACATCCAGATTTTCATAATCACAATCATCATCCTCATACTCTCCCTCCTCCTCATCCGGTTTATAAAATTCTTCTGAAGTGTAATCTGGAACCGGGGGAACTGACCGAACCGAACCCCTGCCAGATGGTGCCGGTTCAGCCGGAACCGAAATAAGCGATTGTACTATTCTTATTGCCTTGGCTATCTCATCAGTGGTTGGAGTATGAATTTCTGTATCCGAACAGGACGATTTATCTTTTCTTTTAACCGGAACCGACTCCTCAGAATTGGCTCTCCTTCTGCCCGAAGAAGTATCGCCCTGGTCAGAGGGCACTCCTTCTGGTTCGGTCGGAATCAAACCGGGCTGGCCATCCGGGTCAGCGGACTTCTCGGCCTCCCTTTCCCTCAGTCTACCTACTCTCTTATCCAGGGTAGCTTTGGGAAAATTCTTACAAATTTGGCAGTCTGAATCGAGGTGGTCAAACCCCAGACAATAAACACAGGTGGTGTGGGGATCAGCCTTAGCAAAGGCTTCCCCACACACACTGCAGTGTTGAAAACCAGTGGGCCCATTTTTTTTTCTTGAGTTTCTCAGACATGGCCAATCCTATCCAAAAGCACCCTTTTTTCGGCAATCCGCCAGGCAAGACTCCCCTATCGGTTCCTGACCGTGTTACGGGTCTTGGGGAAAAAAAGTAATAAAATCTGTTCTTTTTAGAACCGATACGGACCGGTTACCACACTCTAAGTAAATTCACAAACTTTTTTTTACCTAAACCGATTGGTTCAGCCGAACCGATCCAACATTTACAAGTTCCACAGAGAAACTAAATGCAAAACCTATCTAGTACTCACGGTACCACAGACAGAGACTTAAACCGACAGATTCGGTAGTAGAAATTCGGTAGAAACAGAGCGAAAAAACACACTTTAACCAACTTTTTTGAACCGAGCAAAGGAGAAATCTCTAGAGCGACTGTTCAGTGAGGCGGAATAAAGAATCTGACGGTTGGAGTTTAAACAATAGCAGACAGGGGCTTCAGCCGAGCTCGCGGTGAACATTCCATGCTGGCCATGGAAAGTTTAACTCTTTGTTCTCCGGGGCAGTTGAAAGGCAGGACCTAACTGCAATAGCCAGAATACAGCAAGACTTCATGTTGCTTGAAAGGGGTGTTCCCCAGGGCTCGATTCTGGGCCCCGTACTGTTCCTGTTTTATGTAAATTCTATTCCACAAATAATTGCTAAATCACAAATTTTTCTGTACACGTACGATATGGCACTAATTGCAAGAGCCAATACAAAAACAAGAGTTACAGGACAAACTGCAATCAGATTTTGATTCTTTGCAATGTTGGCTGAAATATTCAAAAATGCTGTTAAGTAAGATAAAGACTAAGTTATATGTTCCAAACAAAATATGTAGATACATTACTAAATCAGGAGATAGATATTATTACACTTGATGGAACTAGACTACAGGTTGTGGCCCTATATAATTACTTTGGGGTACTTCTAGATTCTAGTCTTACATTTGATAATTACATAGAGAATATAGTAAAGAAGGTGAATATTAGGTTAGGGGTTATTAGACAAACGACCTCATTTTTGGCTAGAGAAGATAGAAATAAGATATAGTTTCAGCTATTATTGCCAATAATGGAATATGGGAGCCAAGTTTATCAGTTTGCGACAAAATCAACTTTGGAAAGCTTAAATAAGGTTTACTATAAAATAGCTAGGTATGTCACACAATATCATATAAATACTCATCACTGTATTTTATTACAAAACTTAAAATGGAATTCATTAGACATTTGAAGAAAGAAAAGATTGGGGCAGAGGGCATCTGTGGCATTTAGGGATGGAAATGGTGTGCCATATATGCTTCAGCCTATAAATAAATATTCTCTAAGGATAATTCAAAATAGAGGCCTGAGGGTTCCTTTAGTGAGAAATCGATATAGTATGATGCAAAGGAGATTTTATTTACCAAGGATTTGGAATGAATTGAGACTGGATGTTAGAAATGCTGGTAGTTTGGGTCAATTTATGAGAAGTTTGATATCTATGTGGAAACCAAATTGTATGTGTTTAGAATTATAGAAGTGCTCCTATAATATGTTATTGTCTAGCTTATTTTTTGCCTTTTTCACTTTATTGTATTTTTTTATTGAAATGTTTATTTTTTAGCCTTGTGTACTGTTTATGAATTTTGTCAGCTGTGTCATATTGCTTGTAATTTATGTCAAGATTTGTACTTTGAATCATAATCTATACAGGACCATCTTGTAAACGGGGCTTAACAGTCCTAATGATAAACTCATGTCAAAAAATAAACATTTTTATCTATCTATCTATCTATCTATCTATCTATCTATCTATCTATCTATCTATCTATCCATCCATCCATCCATCGTCCCACTATATCCCCTAGGAGATCCAGGGTCTTGCATGAGATCCACAGTCCAAATCTGCATGTCCTTTCCTGGAATATCGAGGTTGATGTGTGAGCTCCAGAGTCCCACTCCATCCCCCTTGGAGATCCAGGTTCCTATGTGAGATACAGAGTCCCAATCTGCACCCCCTTCCTGGAATATCGAGGTTAATGTGTGAGCTCAGGAATCCCACTCCATCCACTAGGAGAGAAAGGTTCCTGTGTGAGCTCCAGAGTCCCATTCACCCAAGGTGATTCAGGCTCATGTGCGAATTCCCAATCCAACTGTCTCTCCTGTGAGATCCAGGTTTATGTTTGACGCTTAGGCATCCACTCTATCCCCTGTGACATCCAGGTTCGCATGTGAGCTCCGGAGTCCCACTCCCTTCCACTGGAAGATTCCTGTGTGAGCTTCAGGGTTCCATTCTGTCCCTCTGGGAGATCCAGATTCCTGTGCATGCTCCAGACTCCCCCTCCTTGGAATATCTAGGATATGTGAGTTCCCAGTCCAACTAGGCGCACCCTCGGGATCCAGATCCCTGTGCAAATTCCACATTACCACTCATAGACACAGATACATAGAATATGACGGTAGATAAGGACTGTCAGGCCCACATAGTATGCCCATTTTCCCTACCTGTTGCAAAAACGAAAGACCCTACTTGATCTCTGGCTTTGTTCTCCTACCTATCATTGGGTACCCCATGCCTATCCCATGCATTTTTAAATTCCCCTACAGAATTTGCCCCACCACCTCTCCTGCGAGGCTGTTCCATATATCCACCACCCTTTCTGTGAAGAAATAATTCCTCATGTTACCCCTTAGTCTACTCCCTTCCAGCATCATGTCATGACCCCCTTGTTCTAGAACATCTCTTTCTGAAAGATGCTACCCTCCTGTACCTTATTTATGCCCCTGAGATATTTGAAGGCCTCTATCATATCCCCTCTCTCCTCCAGGGTATACATATTGAGGTCCTCCGATCTCTCCTCATATGTCTTTCGGTGCAGGCTCTGCACCATTTTTGTTGCCCTTCTCTTAACTGCCTCTAACCCTATGTCTTTACAGTGATGTGACCTCCACAACTGGACAAAATACTCCAGATGAGGTCTCACTAATGATTTATACAGAGGCATCACTACCTCCTTTCTTCCGCTGGTGATACCTCCTTCTATGCACCACAGTACCCCACTGCCTTTCCTCATAACCCTGGCACATTGTTTGGTCACCTTTAGATCAGCTGATATGATTACCCCCAGATCCCTTTCCTGTTTGGTAGCCATCAGTATCTCTGCCCCATCATGTAAGCCTCTCCTGGGTTCCTGTGCCCCAAGTGCATAATTTGTCAATTTTATTTTGCACTGAATTTTAGATGCCATACTCTTGACCATTCCTCAAGTTTACCTAGGTCTCTCCTCATTTTTTCCACCCCTTCCGGAGTGTCTACCCTACTGCAAAGAGGCATACTTTTCCTTCCAGACCCTCTGCAATGTCACTTATTAAGACACTGAATAGGACTGGCCCCAGTACTGACCCGAGGCACCCCATGGGTTACCCTCCTTTCCACTGGGAGACCAATATTCCTGAGTGAATTCCACATTCTCACTCCATCCTTCAGGAGATCCAGTATCATGATTGAGTTCCCGAGTCCGACTAAGTACCCCCGGGTGATACAGATTCATAAAGCTTTAGAGTCCCACTTAGAGGCTGGTGTGGGTCTGTTTGCATGCTGGAGGAGAGGTCCTTGGCACTCAGTGAGGAAAGGTGCTTCTACACCTAGCATTCAACCAAGGCGTGGCACTGGTCAATGTGATGGAAGCCATTCCTCTACCCTCCTAACTGGAGAAAGGTTGCAATCATGGCAATCCTGATCATCAGGGTAGGGGGAAATTGGTTACACTCAGAACTGGGCTAATAAAAACTGCTGCCAATATATACAAATACCTCAAGGGAAGCAAGATGACCATTGGTCCAGCAACTTTTTCCCTCCAACCAGTTCAGTGAAGATGCCACGTTTGGCAGCCCATGGTGGTTTTGGAGCTACCACATGGTAACCCTGGCCCTGGGTGAAAACACTGCCAACACAATTCTTACTCATCCAGCTCAAGTGAAATATGTCCATGCTACTACAAAGCAAACAAAATCACTTACATGAAGTTCTCTTGCATAATGCTTTTCCTTGTCCAGAACACATTGCTTCCCAAATTCTGAGAGCGCCTCCTTCACGCAGCGTTCATGACACTCCAACAGTTTCTCTGTACTGACTGGGAGCCTCTTTAGTTTCAATTTCATGCCTTTGTCATACAAGTTGACACTCTCTGTTTTTGCCTCTTCATTGACCGTTTTTATCACTCGAGTGAGAGAGCTTTCAATGCAAGGAATGGTCTTGTTCATTAAAGCCTTGGTGTATTCTAGGGTGAGAGCAACCCAGGCTGCAAGGTAAAGAAAGTCAGGGTGAGTTAAGCCTTGTTCTGCTGTACCATACCTTACCATACCATGACAGAGGGTAAACAGAGTGCAGCTGCTACTGTCACATCAGTTTTCAAACTTTTAACATGGCAAACTAGCTCAGCACTGTATAAGTGGAACCAATTGCATGAAACAGATTACATGGCATACTTTGGAGATGGCACTAATTTTACAAAAATGCCACCCTCAAAGTGAAATACCGTTGGAGTCCACACAACCAAAATAAGCAGCAGAGCAACCCAGAGAGAAAGCAGCGAGAGTCAAAAATGCCCAGAAAATCGGAGTCAAACAGTTCCGGAGACAATGAGGTCAACAGAGGGGAGTAGAGCAGAAGCATTCACATTTCAATCATTTGCTCTGCATGGCATATTAAATTTCTACCAGTATCCTCAGAAAGTGGCTAGCAGCAGCACTATGTAGGGAACAGTAGCGACACGTAGGAGTCTCGCAGCAAATTCATGGATGAAAAAACCAATTAACGGAGCACGGAACAGCAAGATACAGCTGAACATGTCATTATGCAAATGAGGAGTACCTCAACAGTTATGAAGAGCAAAATGGAAACACCGTGGACCTCCTAGACAGGTTATGTAAATAATAGCCATCTAGAAATCAAGATTACTAATTGAAACCTGCTTAACTAAAACAAATGTATAGAAATATGAGCTGTTGTGCCGACAACATCAGCACGTAAAAATATGTAACTCTGCAAAAGAAAATACTGATCAAAGTGGTAACTCTGCAAAAGAAGACATTGATCAAAGTGCAGTAAACATATGTTACTAGAATAGTTGTGAAACTCATTTTGTACATACCACAAATATAACCAGATCTGACTATGACCTAAAGCATGCCATGTTACATAGAATTAAGTTATTCTGGTGGTATCTAATGGGAATTAATGCATGGTTACCCCCAACCGCAGTAATTTCTATTAGATGCCACTCTGACGGCTTAATGCTTACTTAGAGAGCTGATTTCGAAACACTGAAAGGAGTGTATTTGTTCACCAATTAAAGAGACTGGTACATTTATGTGCTGCTCTGTTGTGGTCATTTGTATTATTCCCCCATGTGGCTGGCACTACATTTCTGGTATCCATGCAACCATAGTGAGAAACCATATATGAGAGGAGAAAAAGTAAGCATTAAGCCACGCCGAAGGTGGCATCTAATGGGGAATTAATGAATGGTTTGGGGGGGGGGGGGTTGTGCAGAATGCGGAGTGCCTACAACCACCTAACCATGCATTAATTCCCCATTAGATGCCACCTTTGGAGTGGCTTAATGCTCTTGTAACGTGGCATGTTTTAGGTGAATCTGACATTTTTCCTCTGTTTCTGCTATGTGGAGAAATGACTGACAGAATTTCTGTATCATCATAATATGTTCGCTGTACTTTTGTGGATGGTTTGATAAAAACAGTTACATGTATTTATATGCTAATGTCAGCACAACAGCACTTCTTTCTACAGATGTGTTCTACTTATACATGTTTGTATTATTCTTTTTAAATTCTATACGGCTATTACAGACATAACCGGTCTAGGAGGTCCAAGATGCTCCAATTTCAGCACTGCACCATCTGAGGCTCATGCTCATTTGCATATTGTCAACAGACACTCCCCCCCCTCTCTCTCACTGTCCTGTGTTCAAACATTCTTGCTTTACTCGGTCCGATCAGCACGCCACACTTGTCTGCTACTTGCCCTGTATTTACAATTACCGGTGCTGTGTTTCTCACCATAGTTGAATAAATTAATGGTGCCATGCACAGTGAAGGACTGGAGGTTAAATGGGGATATCACTTCCGGTCTTCTCTGATAAATTGACCTGCTGTCATCCGGAAGTGCTTCTTTCCTCGTTTCTCCTGTCTCCTGCGACTCCCTAGGTAATTTTATTTTTATTCATTTTGCCATACTCCGACTGCGTTGTACCTTGTCTCATACTCGGTCACTATGCTAGTTGTTACAGTTAGCAGCGATAGTCATGGGCATTAGGGTGGTTGGGTGGGAAAGACAAATTGCGTTTGGCTAGGATTGCCTACTGTTTCAGACTGCACTGCTGCTTTTACTGCTGTGGATTGCTGTGGTACTTCAGTCTGGGGACAGCATTACTGTAAAATGAATGCCGTCTCCAATCTATCACACGTGATGCGTTTGCTCCAATCATTGTTGCTGTTTTGCACTGGTCTTATTTTGCCATGTTACAAATGGTCTTAGTATTACAATGTCAGTACTGGGGAACAGGGAATTAATAAAGTAATGGCAGCCCTGCAGGGTATTAGTATAAGCAGACACTGTCCACCACTAAGCAGCACATACCGCAGAAGAATTAACAAAGATTATCATATCTGGCAATACGTGTTCAGTTTATATTTTTGTGTCAATTTAACACTCCCTTTTAAGGTGCTAAAGCAACAGCAAGTAAGAAAGGCTGCAATCTAACATCACAGTAGAGCTCCGGAGCCTTAAGGTTAAATGGTCTGCTCAAATAATCTGGACTTTGCTGAGAATGACATCAGCTTGCAGGGACTGCGCACGCGCACACACACTTGAATCAGAAAGCACAACCCAGCGCTACTCTTAAAATAGATTAAACCTCGCCCAGCATGAATCAGGTAATACCGCAGGGTATATAAACAATATAATTCATGCACCCCTGTAGTTAAGATCATCAGTACACATAACACATTATCTTGTAATGAATACATTTGGACTGGCTGCCTTACAGGGCAGTTAGATATTACCAACAACAAGCAAAAGTAACGTTGTGGTACTGTCTCACAATTATCACCTTCCAGTTTTGAAATATGAAATAAAAAGGGAAGCAGTTATTTTATTTCAGATTACCAGGAAAGACATACTGAGCCGATGACAACTCATTTCCAGATACTTCCTGGGGGGAATGGAGGATAAAGCGCACTTAATACAAGAATGTCAAGGTGAAGAGAATAATACAGGAACTATAGAGATATTGTAGACAAACTACAATACAATATAAATCAATTGCAATAAAAGTAACAAGAAACTAAATAGTAAAAAACTACATAACAGTTATGCGGTCACAATATGCAAGTGATAGTGCGAACATAAAATTTTAATTTTGCAGTTAATGCTTTTTCTCCCCTGACCCTGAGCAGCCCTCCGGAAGTCAGCCACCCGAGCCCCTATTTTCTAACATGACTTAAGTCGTGGCCAAAAATATTGGAGCCCTTGCAGTTTATTCTAATAATGCACCATTCCTCCCAGAAAATTGTTGAAATTAAAAAATATTTTGGTATCCACATATGTATTTCTTTGGTTTGCAGTGGAATAAAACACAAAAAACAGAAAAATTTACTAAGTCTTAGCTTAGTCCACACAGAAATCCTTAAATGGACTGGACAAAATTATTAGTACCTTTTAGAAGTAGTTAGAAATAATTAGATTTCAAGAAGGTGATTCTCCTTCACTTTGGAATTAAACTCACCTGTGGTGAGTTGCAGGTGCCTGCAATATAAAAATCACTCATTCAACCAGTTTGAATAGAGAGAAGGACTCATTCTCCTGTTTTGTGTCACTGTGTGTACCGCAATGAGCATGGAGAAAAGAAAGACAGCCAGAGAATTGTCTGAGGAGGTCAGACAGAAGATTGTAGCCAAGCATGGACAATCTCAAGGCTACAAATCAATCTCCAGAGACCTTGATGTTCCTGTTTCCACCATACGTAATGTTTTCAGGATGTTTAAGGCCCATGGCACTGTAGCCAACCTCCCTGGATGTGGCTGCAAGAGAAAACTTGATCGAAGATTGCAGCGCAGGATTGTTTGAATGGTGGAGAAAGCACCTGATCAACTGCCAAACAGATTCAAGCTGACCTTCAGACACAAGGTACGACAGTTTCAACTCGCACCATCCGTCGCCAACTCAATGAAAGGGGGTTATATGGTAGGAGGCCCAGGAGGACCCCACTGCTAAGAGAGAGACATAAGAAAGCCCAACTGGGGTTTGCCAAAACGCACCTGAACAAGCCAAAATCCTTCTGGGAGAATGTCCTATGGACAGATGAGACCAAATTAGAGCTTTTTGGTAAAGCACATTATCTCTATGTTTACAGAAAACAAAATGAAGCCTTCAAAGAAAAGAACACCTTCCCTACAGTCAAACATGGAGGAGGTTCAGTGATGTTTTGGGATTGCTGTGCTGCCTCTGGCACTGGGTGCCTTGAACGTGTGCATGGCATCATGAAATCTGGAGATTACCAGGTCATTTTGGAGTGCAATGTTGAACCTAGTGTCAGAAAGCTGGGTCTCCGTCGAAGGTCATGGGTCTTCCAGCAGGACAATGACCCCAAACACACTTCAAAAAGCACCCAGGAATGGTTCAAGACAAGACTCTGGACTGTTCTGAAGTGGTCAGCAATGAGTCCAGATCTAAATCCCACTGAAAACCTGTGGAGAGATCTGAAAACAGCAGTTGGGAGAAGGCACCCTTCAAATCTGGGAGAACTGGAGCAGTTTGCACAAGAGGAGTGGGCCAAACTGCCAGTAGACAGGTGCAGGAAGCTCATCCATGGCTATAGGAAGCGGTTGATTGCAGTTATTTTGACCAAAGGCTGTGCTACCAAATATTAAGTCTAGGGTGTCAATAATTTTGTCAATGCCATTTCTTTTCATTTTCTGATTTAAAAGGATATATTAAATTCTGAATCAAAAACAAAGGTTCTGTAATATTAACAGAGAAATAAAGAATTGTGGAGACCAAATACTGTTGTTAATTTCAACTTATGTTTGGAGGAATTGTGAGTTACTTGAAAAAAGTGCAAGGGCGCCAATATTTTTGGTCACGACTGTACCACTGCACAAAGGTAGCGTGGCCTGGGTATTAGTCAGGTGCAGGGCTACTGGGTGGCTGGAAGTCAGCGCTATCCAGTAATCTATTTTCCCCATTTTCTTTCTTGCAGAGAGGATAAGCAATGCTGCCCAGACGTTCCCACGCATGCTGATGCACGTAGGGTGTCGGCAGCCACCACTCTGCCCCCCATCCACACAGTCCCTGGCTGCCGTATCCCGAGCCACTGCTGAGATCTGGGTTACAGCAGAGTGCTGTACCCCCCCCCCCGGGAGAGAAGAGCAGTCTTCCAGATGCTCCATCTCCTCCTGCCCTGGTTGACCCCTGTGCACCAGGTCCATTCCCTAACTAGTAGCATACAAATGATGGAAAACAATGTATTAAGGTACAAATGCAATCAAAGTACTGGGAACAATCCAGAAAGGAGCAGTATAACACAACCCAGTCTATGAAGAGGAGAGCAGCAGTTCAAGATCACATAGACCAGAGGCCGGGGGAGGGGGGGACTGCTCACAGCCAGGGGGCAGACCATCAGTGAGGCGGGAAAAGTACAGTTACTTAAGAACTTACCGTAACAGTAGATCTTCAAGAGAAGCTCTTGCAGCAGGTAACACAATTAGGACTGTCGCCACCTGGCTGCAGCTTCTGGCAATTCTTTTCTCCAGCAGTACCGATGTGGGAAAGCCCCTCCGCTGGTCGGCTCCACCCCGATGTCACCCTATATAAGTGAGGTGTTCCCCGTGTGCTCCAGCTCTTTCCTGCCGCACGGTCAGGGTTAGTTCACCTTCCGTTACCTACGTCATCTTCCTCCACGGGGCACGTCAACAAGTGCTCCTGTGGGCGACAGATACCCTCGAAGGACAGCCATTCTGCGTGCCTTTTCTGTCTCATGGCCGACCACGACAGCGACGCCTGCCCTAATTGTCAGGCCTTCAACTCTCAAACACGTAACAGGCGTCAGAAGTCTCTCTCTGCCTTCTTAGCAGAGTCAAAATTGACCGCTGTGGGACAGGCTTCATCTTCAGGGGGAATCCGATTACACTCCCGCCTGCAAGCACCCCAAACATCATGAGAAAGAGAGGTCCCATTCTAGGCCCAGGTCCTCGGGCTCGAAGTCCGGGTCATCGGGGCATGAATCCCACGTCACCACCCTTAAGCCATCCAGGGCTTCCTCTGCGGCCAGGTCTTCAGGGACCACCCTTCAACCTCTGAAGGTGCATCCGCCCACCGAGAAGGCTCTCTCGCCAGGCGCAGGTAAGCATTCCTCCCGCTCGGCCTCTTCCTCCAAGGCCGACTCCCGGGAGTCGAGTAAGGCCTCTGGGTCTTCTGACAGCAGGGCCTCGTCCTTGCCGCGGGAGTCTAAGGACTCCAACCGGTGCCCACCTTTGGCGGCTGACTGATGCTCGGTTGAGACAGTCTTGAAGCACAAGTTGGACCATCCCAAGGCTCCCGCTTCCGAGGGACGCCCGTCTGGCTCCAAGGATAAGCGGACACCGGACCGTCGTCCGCCCGCGGCCCCTCCAGCCACTACCCCAGCAAAAGCTATCCCGCCGCTGGTCAAAGTCTTCCTGATGCCGGCAACCCTGGCGCCTCCCAATGTCAGCTGTGGGACCCCATCACCATGGTCGCTGGTCCACCTGACGTTAGAACCTGACGACGGGGGCGCAGATGCCCCTTTGATGCCACCCATCAAGCCTATGCTGGTGCCTGTTGACACCAGTGACAAGGGCTCTGATCCGATGTCGGTACCCCCCCGACAACGGGGGCAGTGACGGTATGGGCTCTGGTGTTTCTTCGCCCCCTGCGCCAGGCTCTCAAAAATTTAACCTTTCGCAAGTGAAGGAGCTCTTCTCCCACTGGTGGGACACGGTTAAATGAAGATTGCAGGTGCCCAATACACAGAAAATGTTGGCAGCAAAAGACCACTGGTCCATCCAGTTTGCCCACAAAACCCTGAGGCCTACTGTCCATACAGGATTCTAACCCACACTATCCACCCCCAGGCTCCCTGTCCTACTGCTACCACCCTGAGTAACCACTAAGCCCTTCACTCTGTCCCAGACATGTTTGAAGCCACTGATAGTTTTGGCACCCACCACATCTGCTGACTGGCTCCACCACCCTTTCTGTAAAATAAAACTCTCACTTCACTCTTGAACCTTCCCCTGTCAGTTTCCACTCATGCCCCCATGTTCTCGATCCGTAACTTATACTAACTAGTTCCTCGCAATTTACCTTGATCATTCCTTTCAGGAACTTGAAAGTCTCTATCATATTCCCCCACTCTTGTCTGGCCTCTAGCAAATACCCTATGAGGAGAGATTAAAAGACCTCAATATGTACACCCTGTAGGAAAGGAGGGAGAGGGGGCTATGATAGAGAGTTTCAGATACCTCACGGGTATAAATAAGGTTCATAAGAGAAGCTTTTATCAAAGGAAAAAAGATGCTCAAAAACAAAGGGTCATGCTATGAAATTGGAGTGGAGTAGGCTCAGGGTTATAAGGAAGTACTCTTTTACAGAAAGAGTGATGGATGTCTGAACCAACTCCTGCAGAGGTAGTGGAAGCAAAATGGTAGTAGTATTCAAGAAGGCATGGGATAGGCATAAGAGCACCTTAGTGTTAAGGAAAGTGGGGACAGAGATAAAGTAGGGTCTGTGGTGTCACAGTAGGTAGGGTTAATGGGCAGACTAGGTGGGCCAAGTACCTTTACTCCTTATCTGTGGTCAACATTTTATGTTTTTGTGTTTCTATGTGCTGAATAGTGAAAAAAAATCATCCAGGTTATACATATATGTGTATATATATATATATATATATATATATATATATATATATATATATATAATATAAGACAAAGAACTCTCATGCATAAACACTGAGGCAAGGGTTACCCAAAGGCATTTGGCTGGGAAGCCAAGTTTCAAGAAAATACAAAATCACACATGCCCCCACAATGCAAAGCATCATGAGGCTGCATATGCAAATCACCACAAAATGTTATGCTGGTCCAACTTTAAGCAGAATTGCATGGTGCCGAAAGGCCTCTCACACAGTTTGCAAAGGGTGCTAATAGAAGACACAGACACGTTTTTCGTTCTACCAGGACTCATCAGTATGCCTCGTCTGTTTGACACCCCAGTGGAATGGACCAGCTACCCTTAAGACAGTGTGCCTTGGATATGTTGTGGTGAACCCATTAAAATAAAAAAAAATATTTAAAAGACAAAGAATGTATTTTGTATTTTCTTGAAACTTGGCTTCCCAGCCAAATGCCCTTTGGGGTAACCCTTGCCTCAGTGTTTGCGCACAGAGGTTCTTTGTCATCTTGGTGGATCTCCATTTTAAATGGTAGGTTTGCTTAATACTCGGAATGGTGTGTGTAATTAAACAAGAGGACTCTCGTTTTCGTAATATTTAACTTAACTCCTGCCAATACTTTCTATTGTTCCAAAACATTTCAAGCCTCTGGAATAGATTGTGTAGGAGACAAAAGGGTCAGAAGAAGGTCATCTGTGAAAAGACTGGCCTTATATTCCGTCTGGTGAAGCGGGATGCCTTCAATTTTTGTGTTCTCTCTCAAGGCCACTGCCATGGCCTCTATATATAATGTGAAAAGAAGGGACAGCAGACATCCCTGGTGGGTTCCTTGATATAATGGGAAGGGGATGATCAGCCGCCACTGATTTGGACATATGCTTTTGGGGGGGTGCATACAGAAGTCTAAGCCATGTTAATGCGGTTTCTGGGATATGAAATGCTGATAGGGTATCCCAAAGAACGGTCATGACACCCTATCAAATGCCTTTTCAGTGTCAAAACTTAAAAAGGTTGCTGGAATTTTTATATTCTGGATATGTTCAGTTAGTATTAAGGTTTTTCTAATATTGTCTATTGTGTTCAGTTGTTTAATGGAGCCCGCCTGGTCCGGGCAAATGATATTTGGCAATATTGTTTCTATTCCTGTTGCCCAAATGGTGGTATAAATTTTATAGAGTACTTATAAAAAAAGGGTACTTAAGGAGCTAAGTGTATAACCAGCAGAGCCATTGGCAGAACTGTTTAGTGAGTCTCTGAGCACAGGAGAGGTCCCAGAAGACTGAAGAAGGGCTCATGTGATCCCGCTCCACAAGAGTGGTAGCAGGGAGGAGGCAAGGAACTACAGACCAGTCAGTCTTACCTCAGTAGTGGGCAAGATTATGGAGGCGCTCCTTGAGGAAAGGATAGTGCAACACCTGGAATCCATAGGGGCACAGGATCCAAGACAGCATGGGTTTACAAAAGGAAGGTCCTGTCAAACTAATCTCATAGATTTCTTTGACTGGGTAACCAGAGTGGTGGACCAAGGGGAGAGCAGTTGATGTCGCCTACCTTGACTTCAGCAAAGCTTTTGACACTGTTCCACATAGAATATTGATAAATAAGCTGGGTAGGCTCAGGGTGGGTCAGAAGTTGGTCAACTGGGTGGCAAACTGGTTGACGGGCAGAAAACAGAGAGTGGTTGTAAATGGTATACAGTCAGAAGAGATGCAAGTCACAAGCGGGGTACCGCAGAGATCAGTCCTGGGGCCAGTCCTCTTCAATATCTTCATTAGTGACATTGCAGATGGACTAGAGGGTAAGGCTTGTCTGTTTGCAGATGACACCAAGATCTGCAACAGAGTAGAGGATCCAGATGGGGTTGGCAGAATAAGAAGAGATCTGGATAAACTAGCAAAATGGTCAGAAGAGTGGCAACTGGGATTTAATGCAAAGAAGTGCAAGATCATGCACATAAGGAAGAGAAACCCTGAAGCCACCTATAGGCTGGGAGGGGAGTTGCTGGCAGTCACAAAGGAAGAAAGAGACTTTGGCATCATCATCATCATCGATGACCTGAAATAATCAAGCAGACCTCTAAAGCAGTAGGTAAGGCTAGGAGGATGTTAGGGTGTATTAGTAGAGGTATCACAAGTCGTAAGAGGGTGGTAATAATCCCTCTTTACAAGACACTGGTTAGGCCCCATCTGGAGTACTGCGTGCAGTACTGGAGGCCACACCTTCGCAAGGACATTTACCAAATTGAGATAGTCCAGAGGAGGACAACCAAAATGGTGCAGGGACTGCATCAGAAGACACATGAGGACAGATTAACAGAGCTCAATATGTATACCCTTGAGCAAAGGAGGGAGAGAGGTGATATGATCGAAACATTCAAACACCTAAAGGGCATTAACAAGGTGAAAGAGTCCAACATGTTTAAATATAAGAAAAATAGCAGGACAAGAGGACACAGCATGAGATTAGAGGGAACCCGATTAAGGGGGAATGTGAGGAAATTATTTTTCACAGAAAGAGTGGTGGATGCATGGAACGGCCTACCTCAGGAAGTGGTGGCTATGAATACAGTGCAGGGCTTCAAACAGGCATGGGATAGGCATAAGGGAGCAATACAGATGAGTATGAATAGATAGGCCACTGACAGAGCAAAGGCCGATGGCACATTTATAAGACAGAAAAAGAAATGGGCAGACTGGATGGGCCTTGCGGTCCTTATCTGCCATCAACCTCTAGTTTCTATAGTCCGTATTTAATAGGGAAATGGGACAATATGATGATGGTTCCAGTTCATTCTTTTCAGGTTTGGGTATTGATGATATTATAGCATAATCCCAAGACGGGGGTGGAGGGGTGCCCCCTGCTATTTCTTTAAATAAGGAGTGCATCCTGTTAGTTAATTCATTTTGGAAGGTTCTGTACCACTCGTTGGGGAAGCTGTCTCGGCCCGTACAGCAGTTTTTGGCTTGATTTGTTAAGGCTAAAGTGACCTCTTCTAATGTTATGGGATCTTCAAGTCTTCGGACTTGGTCCTCCGACAACCTGGGAAGGGGTAACTGTTTTAAAAAGGCTTGTCTCTGCTCAGTCATAACTCAACTTTTTTGTATAACTGTCGATAATAGTTTGAAAACATTTGCCCGATTTCCTCCTCCCTGTACAAGGTTTGGCCAGTTTGGGGGGT
The DNA here is from genome assembly GCA_016271365.2 of Neoceratodus forsteri. Classification (NCBI taxonomy): domain Eukaryota; kingdom Metazoa; phylum Chordata; order Ceratodontiformes; family Ceratodontidae; genus Neoceratodus; species Neoceratodus forsteri. Next base: position 81,578,386 of record JADMNL010000035.1, read on the forward strand.
TTTAATTTTAAGTATGGTTGCTGCACCTTTTTGGGATCTTAGTTTGTGTGCTAGTCTACAAGTTCCTCTAACTCCCACCTCGTAGTTAGCCAACTTTATATAGATTAGGGACTGTTGAATCTTAATGTCTGCTAGTTTCAAGTGCAGCTTTGGTATCCCTTATTTGTTTTGAAGCTCATCATCCCCCGCATAGTAATTGGTCATTTTGAAGGAGGCTTGTTAGGTCTATGTATTCTTTTCCTTTCCTTTTTGTTGCATATGCTATGATCTCACCCTAATAGTTGCTTTCATGGCATCCCATAGCATTGCTTCTGTTATGGAGACAGAAGAATTCTCGTTAAAAAATTTCAGGATTCTTTCCTTCATTTGTTCTATGAACTCCTGATCTTTAAGCACAAAAGGGTTAAGTCTCCATAAATACGGGTTACTCACCTATAACAGGACTTCTAGGAATGGTATATGTTGTTCATCCACACTTTCTGGCAGGTATCCTTGCCGCTTAAATCTTGCGGAAGGTCTTCAAGCTGGCTCCTCTCACCCACCGGTGGTAAAACTCTCGGCTCTGCCCTATGACGCCAGATCTGGCCCGCTGGAAGCTCAGGTTGTCGCGTCGAAGCCGAGGTTTGAGAATGTAGGGATGAACAACATATACCATTCCTAGAAATCCTGTTACAGGTGAGTAACCTGTATTTCTAGGGACATGGATATGTTGTTCATCCACACTTTCTGGCAGACTCCTAGCAGTTTCTCGGGAGGAGGAGGCAGAGGCACACCACTACTTAGGGAATACAGACTGGAGAACCGAGGCCCCAAAACCAGCATCCCGGCGTGACTCAAGGTCGATGTGGTAATGGGTTATAAAGGTATGTGCCGACTTCCAGGTAGCAGCCCTGCAGATATCCTGGATAGGGACATCCCTGAACCCGCCACGGCGTGCAGCGGGTATGACGGGTAGAATGAGTTTTATCTCTCTGAGGCTCCATGCCCCAACCTGTAGCAGAGATCTATGCAGGAGGTGACCCACCTGCTTATCGTCCGCTTGGCTGCAGGTCTGCCAGGTCACGGCTTCAGCGTAGTGACAAACAGCTGGCGAACCTCTCCCCGAACTTCAGCTGCTCCCTTGCTGTCAGCAAGCGCCCTTCTGGGGTCCAATCTACGGAGCCTATATTCGGCCTCCAGGTGTCACTGAGGTAGAACACTGGCAGAGTCAACACCTGGTTAAGTTGAAACTCCGACACCACCTTCGGAAGGAATTTCGGGTAGGGGCGCAGGACAACCTTGTCCCTGTGGAAGACCAAATAAGGAGACTCGATGGAAAGCGCCTGGAGCTCTCCCATCCTTCTGGCTAACGTGATAGCCACCAAGAAGGCGGTCCTCCATGACAGGTGAGAGATGTCACACCTGTGCATTGGTTCGAATGGCGTGCCCATGAGCTTAGCCAATACCAGCAGTAGATCCCACGGAGGTGGAGGTTCTCGCGCCGGAGGGGAAATGTGATCAAGGCCTTTGAAAAAGCGCCAGACCACCTTCTCCTGCGCCACCGACTGCTTCCCGGCCCGCACCGCAAGCAGAGATGGCCAGGTGCACCTTTAGGTCGCTTCGACCTAAGCCTCAAGGAGAAAGGGACCATAGGTAGTCCAAGATGCTTGCCAAGGAACAGGAGGAAGGGTCCAGGCCCTTATCCTGACATCAAATGGAAAATCTCTTCCATTTGAAGGAACAGCATTTTCTGGTCGACTTCTTACGGGACGCCTCAACTACATTGAGGACCTCGTCGGAAAGACCCAAGGCCTGGAACTCTAGCCGCTCAGGAACCAGGCCGTCAGGTGCAGGGACTGAAGGTCCGAATGGAACACCTTTCCCTGACTGACTGATAGCAGGTCCGGGCGAGCTGGAAGCTGCCTCGGGAGCCTGGAGCTGAGGCTGAGGAGATCTGGATACCAGCATTGGCGGGGCCAGTCTGGGGCTACCAGAATCACCTGCGCCTTGTCCCTCCTCGCCTGGAGAACTGTGCCCCAGTGGGAGAACAGATCTTCTACTATCTCCGGCAGGAGAGACCACTCGTGAGACACAGTCCCTATCCGGCTTAGGGCATCGGCCAGGGTGTTGGAGGCTCCTGCCACATGGATGGCTAGGAGATCCGCCTCCAGGCTGTGCACGAGTGACCAAACACGGAGAGTTTCCTGCACAGAGGCATGGAGCGCGTCCTGCCCTGGCGGTTTAGGTAGTACATGGTTGTATTATTGTCCATCTGGACCTGAACCACTTGACCCCATAGAAACGGAGCAAAGGCGGTGAGGGCTAGATGAACCACCCGAAGCACCAGCAGGTTGATATGGCATCGGGACTCCCGAGGGGACCAGAGGCCGTGCGCTCTGTGCTCCCCCAGATGGGCACCCCAAACCATCAGAGAGGCATCGGTCGATAGAGAGACCGTCAGCTCAGGGCGGACAAACGGGATGCCCTCCTGCAGATGAGCTGGAATGGTCCACTACTGGAGAGCGTTCCAGATCCCCTGGGTCACCGTCACTAGCTGGTCCAATGAATCACAGTGTTGTGACCACTGGCTGGCCAATCCCCACTGAAGGGGACGCATGTGCCAGCGGGCCCAACGGACCATGCTGGTGCAGGCCGCCATGAGACCCAGGAGGCACAGGAAGTCCCGGGCAGGGTGCGATTGCCCAACCAGAAATGACTGAGCAAAGGAGGAAAGAACCTCGGCCCTGTCCGCCGGGAGCCGTGCTCTGGCTCGAAGAGAGTCGAGCTCTGCCCCGATGAAAAGAATCACCTGCTTCGGTCCAAGTTCCGACTTGACCTCGTCGATGAGGAGGCCGATTTGAGAGCAAACCTGGAGGGCCAGATCTCTGGACCACTCCACCTCCTGTCTGGAGGAGGCTGCTATCAGCCAATCATCCAGGCAAGGGTACACCCGGACCCCTCGGCACAGCAGGAATGCTGTCACCACTGCCATGTATTTGGTGAAGACCCTGGGAGCAAGAGAAAGGCCGAAGGGCATGGCTTGGAACTCGTAAAGGGATCCCTCTGCTCGAAAGCGAAGGAATCTCTGGTGAGACGGATGGATAGGGACGTGAAAGAACGCGTCCTGTAGGTCCAGAGAACAGAACCACACACCCCATTCCAGGGATGGTATTATCTGAACCAGAGTGACCATCCTGAAGGTCCGAGACCTTCGGAACTTGTTTAGGTCATGCAGGTCGAGAATGGGGCGCCAGCCCCCTGTCCGTTTTGGGACCAGGAAGTACCTGAACACAAACCCCGGGTCTGAGGGAGGGTCCGCCACCTCTCTGATCACCTCTTTCTCGAGGAGCAGAGCGATGTCAGCTCGGTGAGCCGACAGTGAGGCTGCGGACCCTGAGGCCCCCTGGGGGGTGACAGCTCGGAAGGGCGGGGCTTGCTCGAACTCCAGAGGCAGGCCCTTTCCCACCACTCTCTAACACCCACCGGTCTGTGGTGATACAGACCAGGTGGAAAGGAAGTGTGGAGCCGCCTCCACGGGGAACCTGGGGTGGAGTGACAAGGGAGGTGCACACCCTCAACCCGTCACTGGGCAGGTTTGGAGGAGGGACCAGCCGAGGGACCACCTGGGCCTTTACCTCCCTGCTTCCTGGAAGAGGAAGCCGCAGGCTTGGGTTTGGGATGCCAAGTGCCAGCCTGCTGGCCCTGATGCTGCTGGGCCGGACGTGCCGTGGGCGAAGACGGACAAAAGGGCTTGGGTTGCGGTCTGCGGCCCTTGTCCCTCTGGGCGGATGAGACCAAGTCCAGAGTTGCATTGGACTTTTCGATCCTCTGGAGGTGACCTTCTACTCCAGGGCCGAAGAGGTCGGTCCCCAAGAAGGGGACCTCTGCCAACTTGTGCTGGGTATCCGCTGTGAAGGTGGATATCCTCAGCCATGCCCGATGGCGCATAGCCACTGCGACCGCGACTGACCTGGCACATAAGTCACCGATGTCTAAAGCAGTCTGAAGTTGCTGCTTGGCCACTGCCCTGCCCCCACACCTGCTTGACCGTGGTCTGCAGGTCAGCCGGGAGATGAGGGACTACCTCGTCCAGGGAGCCCAACAAGGCGTGAGAAAAGTGTGCCATTAGCACGGCCGAGCTGGCCTGGATGAAGGCCAAGGGAGGACGCAGCGTAGACTTTGCACCCGGGCGTAGTCCAACTTCTTGATTCCTTGTCGAGGCTTGTCCACATCCTCATGCCCAGCACGCCTGAATATGCTGTCGGTAACCACAACCCCTCAGCCGAGGGGTGTTTTGAAACCGGACAGGGAACTGGTAGGGACGGCGTACTTCCTTGCCATCCTGGCCGAAGGCGCAGGACAGGAAGCAGGATGCTGCCAGAGCTCCAAGACCGGGCCGACAATAGCCTCGGCCACCGGAAAGGCCTCCGTGGGAGAATCTCCTCGGTCCAATATCTCCGTTAGGGGATACTTGGCCTGCTTGGAAACGGGCTCGAGCTGCATCCCGGTGGACTCCGAGATGAGCCTAAGCAAACCCATGAAGGACGATGGGCTATCATCCAGCGACTGACCTCCGGAGGACTCCAAGTTGACCTGCCTGGAGAACAGGGAGGAATCGTCGTCGGACCCGGCAGAGTCCACAAAGAGCTGCCTTGGGCCTGAGCCACCCTCCACCTGCCGAAGGCGATCGGGAGTGAGGGTGACAGACAGCCTATGGGGCAGACCCTGGGCCGGCCGAGAATTCTTGGTTGGGGCCCCAAATATCGGCTGTGGAGGCGGAGGTTCCACCAGAATCGGTGGGGCAGCCGGTTTCGGTCGAGCAACAAGCCTGGGGGCAGGCGCCTCGACTAGAGCGAGAGGTTGCTTCGGCCTCTCCGGTGACAGCCACTTGATAGCCGGGGAAGGTGACGACGTCGGCTTGCTCCCGGACAGAAGAAGCTGTTGCCACATGAGGTCCTCGTAGCGCCGGCGCAGCTTGCGCCGAAGCCTCTCCTTGTCCGAGGAGGAAGACGAGGACGAGCAGCGACACCGCTTACTACGGTACCGAGACCGCCTACGTCGGCAGGATCAGCTGGACAGAGAAGATGTCCGAGACTGAGAACCTCGGCGTTTCCGAGGAGGGTTCTGGGGCAGGGCGGGGGAAACCCGCTCTCCCCTTGGCTCGGAAGTTTCAACTCCGGAACCGGAGGCACAGACAAGCCCACGGAAACCTCGATCTCCGCCGGGGGGACCGGGGAGTGAGGGTTTTTGGCTTCACCGGTCAACAACCCGTCCGACGGGTCAAGAAAAATCTGGACTGTGTCGACGGGTGTCTCGGTCAACTGACCTGACGGGGACACCGTGAGGCCAGTGGCCGAAGCATCGACCGAAGTCGATGGTCGACTACTCGGGGAGGGGGACCTCTCCCACTCCCTTCTTCTTGGACCGAGAAGAAGGTCCTGAGGATGTTGGTCCCTCTCCTTTGGTGGAAAGGGACAGACAGAGCTCCTTAAAAGAAGCTGAATAGGAGGATCCCAGGGAGAGCGGGATAAAGGCCGCAGGCGAGGAAGATGAAGATGCGGCCTGCGACACCTTCTCCTCAAGGGCGATCATCTGCTCGAGCTGTTCCGCCGAGCCAGCCGCGCGGAAACCGCCAAATGGGCCTCCTTCGACTTTACCTGCGGGTAATGTTTTTCGCGGCGCCCAAGTTGTAAACGGGCGGCGCGGTCTTCCAGGACGTAGGCTGAGAAGGAACAGCACAGGTTGCAAGCCTGCGGGTCGTGCTCAAGGCCCAGGCAGTAGACGCACGTGGAGTGCGGATCCGTCCGAGACATATTCTGCCCGCATGGGCACCTCTGAAAACCAGGAGTCGATTTGTCCATCGCAGCCGTGAGGGAAATAAATTACCGAAGTCTTGAAAACCTTAAAAGTAATTTCGAGTAAACCGGAGAAATAGGAACCAGTCTTATACGCAGAGCATTAAGGAGGGAACATGAGCTTCCAAGCCGTAAGGAAGATCTGGCGTCATGGGGCGGAGCCGAGAGTTTTACCACCCGGGTGGGTGGGAGGAGCCAGCTTGAAGACCTTTCCGCAAGATTTAAAGCGGCAAGGATACCTGCCAGAAAGTGTGGATGAACAACATATCCATGTCCCTAGAAGGTATGTTTTGGTTTCTTTCCTAACTCTAGTTGCAGGAGGAGAGGGTGGTGGTCCGAAAGAAGCTTCGGACAAATTGTGATATCAATCACTGTCGAAAAGTGTTTGCACGTTGTAATAAAATAGTCTAGCCTAGAGTAGGAATGGAACCTTCCCGATTGAAACATATATCCTGGAGAGGATGGAAACAGTTTCCTCCATATATCAATAAGGCCAAGGGTTTCCATTTGGGTTTTAAGAAATTTTGCTGCACTAGACTGATGATATTGTTGGGTTCAAGGAGTCCAGACCTGGTTGCATTAGTATATTGAGGTCTCCTCCAAGTATTAGTTGTCCTTGAAGGGAGTCTAATATTTTGTTCCGTATATGGCGAAATCACCGGTGTTTTAGTTTGTGGGGGAAGATACACATTTGCCAGAGTTACCTCTTTGGTGTATAAGCGCCCCTGTAGGATTACATATCTACCCTGTTCATCTATGCATTTATTTTTGATTTCTCTTATCCCATATAACATGGTCCAGTCATTCTCTCCCCAAAGTTCGGGCCCACATCTTTTATAGCTGCTGTATTCTATATTTACTTTTCTTTCCTTTACTTTAGCTTGGGGGAAAAAAAAAAAGCAGTCTAGAATTGGGCTCAGTTGAGCTCATTCTCTCTTTAACCACTGTACCCCCCCCGTCTTATCACTGCTCTCCCCTACCCAGCCAGCCCATCCCTCCCCTCTCACCCATCCAGGCAAGGTGCAGGGACTACTGGGAGGAGAGGTAAGCAGGCAGGGGTCATAGCCTCCAGGTCCCAGGACACAGAAGTTTTGCATCTGGGTCTCCCAGCTCAGCTAACAGCCCGCCATCAAGGAACCCGTTTACAATAAACCCAAAATGGCAAGGAAATACCGTGATGTTATATACTTAGATTTTATAAGCCCCATTGCTTGGGTTTAACTGTTTGCTCTCATAGTCCCAGATACCAGGTGCACCCCACCCCGGGCCCACCGAGTGAGATGGAGAGACAGCAACCAAGACAGAGACACGCTTACTGTGTTCATGCTGATAGCATAGGATTCCTCAGCTGGTGTATCTTGTGGAGCATATCTTCCAGGGTAAGGGTCGCCTGTGGTAGCTGATCAGCTCTTTCATCCCCCCTTGACCGGTTCTTCTTTAGATTGCTCTGGTTCAGATTATCCTCTGTAATTATACTCCTCTTAAGTAGGTCCTCCGTAGCTGCATCTATTGTACTGTACATGATTGATCCAGTAGGGAGTAGAACTGTTAACCTCGCAGGGTAGGGGGTACGTAATTTGATTCACTTGGCCCGATAGAGGGGAAACAAAAAGGTGTATTCTCTCCTTTGCCTTTGAGCGAATGGGGCATAATCGTTGTCCAACACTAGACGGTGAGATCCCAGCATTATCTTCCCCTTCTGCTGGGCCTTCCACAGGAGTGTTTCTTTGGTCAGGTAATTTAAAAATCTCACCATGAAGGAGCGTGGTCTGGCATCCTTAGCTACTGGTCTGGGTCCCAACGCCCGGTGCACTCTTTCAAAATCTAGATGGAACTCGGGCCCAAGGTCTAACACCATGCGAAAGAGATAATCAGCATAGGCTAGGGGATCCGTTCCCTCTTCCCTCTCCAGAATGCCAAAATTTTATTTTTTTTCCGCTGCCTCGATTTTCAACATCTTGTTGGCATAGGGAAGCTTGTAATTGTTCATTAGTTACGGATAGGATTGCATTTTCTAAGATGTCCAGCCACGTGGTGTTTGCTGTTATTTGGCTGTCCACCTCATCGACATGGCGTTGTAGCGACCCTATGTCTACCCGGAGCTCTTTGACGGAGTCCTGCATTTCACCTCTCAACTCTGCGATGGCTCGGAGTATGTTATCTTCAGAGGGTGAGTCACTGTCTCTTTCTTTAGTTTTGGCAGCGTTTTGTTAGTTCTTTTTGTTGTTTAATTTGGCAGTCTGTGAGAGGGTACTGCGAGGAGTTTTACTGCTGTGCTCCATGTTGGCGGGATTTTGTTCAGCCACGTCCTCGAGGTCGGACAGCAGTAGGAATCTATTCCAATGCCCGGCAGCCATACAGTATGAATCAGGAATCCTGTTTTTTCTGAAAAGGTATAGCTCCCGATGTATATTAGCCCCTGATTTTTTGTAGATGTTTGCTTAGATCTTTAGGGTAGAGGGGCGATTTAGACAAACTGTGGAGGAAACTTCTCAATGCATTGTCTAGCTGTCCATACCGGAACCGAAAGTCCTAATAAAGTGGGTTTTGTGAACCTGAATGTGCATCTGTTTATGGACTGCAGTTATTATACTTTGCATTTTTGAGAAAGCCTACTATTATCAATTAAATAAAGCTTTACCTTACCTGTCAAAATGTGAAAAATCTCCCTAATGTTGTTAGGTGCAATCCTATTTTTTTGTTGTGTTACTTTCTGTTTTTCCTTCTCCTCCAGCCCATCAATTCCCTCTGGTATACCTCAGGAACTTCCCAATCCTCTACTACTGCCTCCAGCCCCGAGCACCTACCTTCCACATGCGTAGCCGGGGGGAGGGAACTACCCCACAAAATTTCCTGTTCTCGTCAGGTGGTGCCGCTCTGTGCTGCGAGAGGCAGGAAAACCCGATATACCAGGGGCCTGTCATTGTCGCAGCAGTGCTGGGGGCCACAGCAGTTTTCTCCCTGGATACTCCCACAGTGATGATGCATGCCATGATGTCAAGGCACGGCTGTGCACAATGTGTGTGTCTACACGCCTACGTCTGTGACATCCTTCCCTTCATCCTCTTCCTCCTTCGACTGCACTGCCACCTGAGGTCACCCAGGTGTCAGTATTGCAGCACAGCGTGGAACCCTCCATCCCCAGAGGGGAGCGCCCCCTGGGATGCCAAACATTCCTCCCCCTTCCCGGCTGGTGTGACAACCAAGCTTGTTCCCAAATTCAGGTTGCCGATGTTATGAGTGGTAGTGCAACTGCTGGGCCAGCTTCAAGTCTATTTTTTGATTTATTAAACGGATATGATAGTTGGCCATAACATAAGGTGTTATCCTTTCCAAACTAGAAGTCAGAAATGTTGCAAGAATTCTGTAAGTTAGATCAGTGCAACATTTCTGACACCTAAGTGATCTTTAATTTCTTTGGGAATCAAAGTAATTTGAATCTCACACATACTAAAAGGAGGATTTTCCGGGCTGGCCTCACAATGCAGCTGTTAGGTTTCCGTTAGGCACCGGCCACCAGGGTTTGGGAGCGGACCCGGTCGCTGGAGGGCCGGCTGGGGAGAAGGATGGAGTGTCCCAGGGACTGTTCTCCTTCTCGAGAGGATGGAGCACACCGTGATGCTTGACAGACCCCTGGCGGAAGCCGGGGTACTGCAGCTACCGGCGCTGGGCAGAATTCAGAAGGCGGGGCGGACACAGGTCGTCATTGCATGTCGCTCCCACTGCCTTAATGACGCTCGCTCTGGCTGCATAGGCTCTCAGGCCAACTCCCACCTTTCCCAAGTTCACGGCGGCCTTAGTCAAGGTGCCGGAACCCTGCCCTGGGGGGCAAGCCAGGGGGTACAGGGAGGGCGACTAATGTGAGCAGCTGCAGCAGAGTCCGTGACCAGGCAGATGGTCCTGGTGTGGGGTGCACTACAAAATAGAGAATTTTTTTGGGGGATTTTCCAAATTAATACTTTCACTAAAAATGTTTTTAAGTTATTTTGCCAGAATATTTGAAAAGATTTGTAAAATTTAGGAGATGAGCCAAGGAGCAACCGAGACTTGTCAATTTTAAGTGATGAAAATACAGGTTACTCACCTGTAACAGGAGTTCTAGGAATGGTATATGTTGTTCATCCACACTTATTGGCAGGTTCCTTGCCGCTTTAAATCTTGCCGGAAGGTCTTCAAGCTAGCTCCTCCCACCCACCCGGGTGGTAAAACTCTCGGCTCCGCCCCATGACGCCAGATCTGGCCCGCTGGAAGCTCAGGTTGTGCGTCGAAGCCGGGAGGTTTGAGGGAATTATAGGATGAACAACATATACCATTCCTAGAACTCCTGTTACAGGTGAGTTACCTGTATTTCTAGGGACATGGATATGTTGTTCATCCACACTTATTGGCAGACTCCTAGCAGTTCTCCGGGAGGAGGAGGCAGCACACCCCTACATACTTACTTGGGGAACAAAGATTGAGAACCGAGGCCCCAAAACCAGCATCCCGGCGTGACTCAAGGTCGATGTGGTAGTGGGAAATAAAGTGTGTGCTGACTTCAGGTAGCAGCCCTGCAGATTTCCTGGATAGGGACATCCTGGAAGCAGCCACCGATGCAGCAGTATGGCGGGAGAATGAGCTCTTATCCTCTGGGAGGCTCCATGCCCGCCAACTCATAGCAGAGATTTATGCAGGAGGTGACCCATCTGCTATCGTCCGCTTGCTGCAGGTCTGCCAGGTGTGGCTTCAGCGTAGGTGACAAACAGCTGGCGAACTCTCCCTGACTTTCAGCCAGGCGCCCTATATTGCTTAGCCTAGGGTCCAGAGTATGGAGCCTATATTCGCCTCCGAGGTGTGATTGGGGTAGAACACCGGCAGAGTCAGTACCTGATTAAGGTGAAACTCGACACCACCTTCGGAAGGAATTTCGGTGGAGGCGGACAACCTTGTCCCTGTGGAAGACCAGGTAAGGAGACCTCGATGCTTAGCCTGGAGTTCTCCCATCCTTCTGGTTGATGTGATAGCCACCAAGAAGGCGGTCTTCCACGACAGGCGGGGAGACCACACCTGTGCATTGGTCTGAATGGCTTGTCCATGAGCTTTGCCAGTACCAGCAGTAAATCCCACGGAGGTGGGGTTCCCTGCACTGAGGAAATGTGATCAAGGCCTTTGAAAAGCGCCCACCACTTTTTCCTGTGCCACTGACTGCTGACTGGCCTCGCCAAGCAGAAAGGCGTGCCAGGTGCACCTAAGGGTCGTCACCAAGCCCTTGACTAGATAGGGACCATAGATAGTCCAAAATGCTTGCCACAGGACACTAGAAAGGATCCAACCTTTTTCCCGACACCAAATGGAGAACCTCTTCCATTTGAAGGCATAGCATTTTCTGGTCGACTCTACGGGACGCCTCAACGACGTTGAGGACCTCGTCGAAAGACCCAAGGCCTGAACTCTAGCAGCCAGGAACCAGGCCGTCAGGTGCAGGGATTGAAGGTCCGGATGGAACACCTTCCCTGATTGACTGAGAGCAGGTCCGGGCGAGCTGGAAGCTGCTGCGAGTCCTGGAGCGGAGACTGAGGAGATCTGGGTACCAGAACTGGCGAGACCAGTCTGGGGCTATCAGAATCACCCGCGCCTTGTCCTCCTCGCTTTCAGCAGGACCCTGTGAATCAGGGAACGGGGAAAGGGGCGAAAAGAGGCCCGGGGTCCATGGCCTCGAGAAGGCATCCCTGTAGCGAGCCCTGCTGAGGGGGCGGCATGAAACAGCCTCAGCTCGCATTCTCCTGAGGCAAACAGATCCACCAGAGGTGTGCCCCAGCGGGAGAACAGGTCTTGTACTATCTCCGGCGGGAGAGACCACTTGTGCGATGCAGCCCCTATCCGGCTCAGGGCATCGGCTAGGGTGTTGGAGGCTCCTGCCACATGAATGGTGAGGAGATCCGCCTCCAGGCTGCACACTAGTGACCAGATGCGGAGAGCTTCCTTGCATAGAGGCAAGGAGCGCGTCCCGCCCTGGCGGTTTAGATAGTACATGGTCATGGTATTGTCCATCTGGACTCGGACCACTTGACCCCGGAGAAACGGAGCAAAGGCGGCGAGCTAGGCGGACCGCTGAGCTCCAGCAGGTTGATATGGCATCGGACTCGCTGGGACCAGAGGCCGTGGCGCCGGTGTTCCCCAGATGGGCACCTCAACCCAGCAAAGAGGCGTCGGTCGTTAGAGAGACCGTCGGCTCGGGGCAGACAAACGGGATACCCTCCTGCAGATGGGACGGAACGGTCCACCACTGGAGAACGTTCCACATCTCCTGGGTCGTCCACACACGCTGGTCCAAAGGATCGCAACGCTGTGACCACTGGCTGGCCAGTCCCCACTGGAGGGGGCGCATGTGCCAGCGTGCCCAACGGACTACGCTGGTACAGGCCGCCATGAGACCCAGGAGTCGCAGGAAGTCCCGGGCAGGGCGCGATTGCCCAACCAGAAATGATTGGGCAAAGGAGGTAAGAACCTCGGCCCTGTCCGCCGGGAGCCGTGCTCTGGCTCGAAGAGAGTCGAGCTCTGCCCCGATGAAGGATATCACCTGCTTCGCTCGAAGTTCGACTTGGCCTCATTGACCAGGAGGCCCAGTTGAGAGCAAACCCGAGGGCCAGATTCTGGACCGCTTCCACCTCCGACCTGGAGGGGCTGCTATCAGCCAATCGCCCAGGTAAGGGTACACCCGACCCTCGGCGCCAAGAGGAAAGCTGTCACCGCTGCAATGCATTTGGTGAAGACCCTGGGAGCTGAAGAAAGGCCGAAGGGCATGGCCTGGAACTCGAAGAGGGATCCCTCCGCTCTGAAGCGGAGGAATCTCTGATGAGACGGACGGATAGGGACGTGAAAGAACGCGTCCTGGAAGTCCAGAGAACAGAACCACACGCCGTGTTCCAGAGATGGTATTATCTGAGCCAGAGTGACCATTCTGAAGGTTCGAGACCTTAGGAACTTGTTCAGGTCGTGTAGGTCTAAGATGGGGCGCCAGCCCCCCGTCCGTTTCGGGACCAGGAAGTACCTGGACACGAACCCTGGTTCTGATGGAGGGTCCTCTATCTCTTTTATCACCCCTTTCTGAAGGAGGAGATGGCGTCGGCTCGACGAGCCTGTAGAGATTCTGGGACCCCAGAGCTCGCCGGGCGACGGCTCTGAAGGGTGGGGCCTGCTCAATTCCAGAGGCAGGCCTCTTCCCACCACCTCAAACCCACCTGTCCGTGGTAACAGCGACCAGGCGGAAAGGAAGTGTCGGAGCCGCCCCCACTGGGGAACTAGGACTAGGTGACGGGATGGGGTGACACCCCCAGCCCTGCTACTTAGCAGGCTTGGAGGAAGGACCGCCTGGGACCACCAGGCCTTTTTCCTCCTTGCTTCCTATTAGAGGAAGCTGATGGCTTGGGCTTGAATACTAGGTCTCAGCCTGCTGGCCCTGACGCTGTTGTTGGGCCAGGCGCGCGGGGAGTAGAGGGACGAAAGGGCTTAGGCTGGGGCTTATGGCCCTTGTCCCTCTGCGCGGACGTGACCGAATCCAAGGTGGCATTGGATTTTTCGATCCTCTGGAGGTGACCTTCCACTCCAGGGCCGAACAGGTCTGTTCCCAGGAAAGGAACGTCCGCAAGCTTGTGCTGGGTATCCGAGGTAAAGGTGGATATTCGCAGCCACGCCCGCCGACGCATGGCCACAGCGGCCGCCACTGACCGGGCACATGAATCTCCAATATCCAGAGCAGTCTGGAGCTGCTGCTTGGCTACTGCCCTGCCCTGGTCCCGCACCTGCTTGACCGTAGTCTGCAGGTCAGCGGGAAGATGAGGAACAGCCTCATCCAGGGAGCCCAACAGGGCATGGGAGAAATGTGCCATGAGGACGGCCGAACTGGCCTGACGAAGGCCGAGAGAAGAGGCAGCATACACTTTCCGCCCCGAGTAGTCCAATTTCTGGACCTTTGTCGGGCGGTTTGTCCACGCCCTGGTATTACCGCACGCTGAAAACACTGTCCGTGACCAGCCCTTCAGCCGAGGGGTGTCTCAGAAAATCCGGACAGAGAGCCAGTAGGGACCGTGATATTTCTGGCCATCCTGGCCAAGGCGTGAGACAGGAAGCTGATCGCTGCCAAAGTTCCAGGGCCGCCCGACAATGGCTTCGCCACTGGAAAGACCTCCGGAGAATCCCGTCCAGAATCTCGCAAGGATATCTGGCCCGTTGGATACGGGTTCAAGCTTCATCCCAGTGGATTCTGAGATGAGCCTAAGAAGTCCTAAGAAGGACGGCGGCTATCGCCCACTGACTGCCCCTCAGAGGACTCCAAGTCAAACGCCTGAGAACAGGGAGGAGTCATCCGACCAATTTAATTGTCGATAGCTGCCTGCAGCCTGAGCCACTCTCCACTTGCTGAGGCTTGTCAGGCGTGAGAGTAACCGACAGCCCACGGGGAGGCCCTGGGCCGACCACACTTTTCGTCGGTGCCCCAGCTGTCGGCTGAGGTGGAGGCGGTTCCACCACAATTGGTGGGGCAGCTGGAATAGGTCGGACAACTGGCTGGAAACAGGCTCTCGACCACTACCTGGTCCGTGGCAGCCATTAATGGCCGGAGAAGAGGCCTGAACCGCTTATTGGCCAGAAAAATTGTTGCCACATGAGGTCTCGATTATGGAAGCTATGCGAAGTTTCCCTCTCATCCGAGGAGGAAGAAGAGGAAGAGCGGCGATCGCTTAGCCGCGTAAGCCGAGACCGAGACCGGTTTATGTCGGACGGGAGCGGCTGGACCGCGAAGATGTCCGAGACCGAGATCGAGAATCTCGGCCAGGGCCGAGTCGGTGAGGCGGGGAGCCGGGGATCGGCAATCCCCTCGGTTCGGTCGGCAAAACCGACGGCTCATGAGGCACAGGTACGGAAGAGCCGACGAAATCCTCAGTCCTCACCGGGGGAACCGGGGAGGAGGGATTCTCGGCTTCTCCAGCCGACAACCCGTCTAACGGGTCGAGAAAATCTCTGACCACGCCGGGCGGGAGTCTCAGTCACCTGGCCTGACAGGGGCACCGTGAAGCCAGTGGCCTCAAGCCGAAAATTCGAACGAAGTTGATTGCTCATAAGTGAGGGGATCTTTCCGCTCCCAAGAGCGCGATGATGAGACTTATCTCTGGACTTCTTCGACCGATGAAACGACTCTAAGAAGCAGGGACCCCTCGCTTTAGTTGAGAGGGTCGAGCAAAGCTCCTAAAGGAAGCTGAATATGAGGTCCAGAGTGATAGAGGGACCAAGGTCAGAAGAGGAAGCCGCTGCCCGAGCCGCCTGCTCTTCGGCGCGACCAACCTCTAGTTGTTCGGCGGATCCGCAGTCGCGAAACCGCCAGTCGGGCTCTTTGGATTTGACCGAGGAAATTTTCTCTCGACGCCCTAGATGTATCAGCAGCGTCTCTCGAGGATTTAGACCGAGAAGGAGGAAATACAGGTCGCAAGCCTGCGGTCGCTCCTGTCCGAGGCAGTAAACGACGGGAGTGCGGGTCCGCCCGAGACATCTTCTGCCCACAGGGACATCTCCGAACCGGAGTCGATGGTCCATCGCAGCCGCGAGGGATGAAGACCGAAGAGGTAAAGTTAGAAAATTTTCAAAAGTTTCCAACCGAAGGATTTTAGGCCCAAGCTTAATCGCAGAGCGTTAAGGAGGGAACCTGAGCTTCCAAGCGGTAAGGAAGATCTGGCGTCATGGGGCGGAGCCGAGAGTTTTACCACCCGAGTGGGTGGGAGGAGCTAGCTTGAAGACCTTCCGGCAAGATTTAAAGCGGCAAGGAACCTGCCAATAAGTGTGGATGAACAACATATCCATGTCCCTAGAATTGCTTTTTTAACTTCTTCATCCCTGAAAGGAGCGCTCAATGATATCCTATCCATCTCTGCCATACTAGGCTGGTTAACTGTACCTAGGAAGCCATCTATCTGTAAGTCAAAAAATCTTCATTATTGCTGTATAATGTTTTATAACACATTGCAAATAGATTAGTAATGTCTCTTTGATTAGTTACCCCATCATTATTGACTTTGTTCCTCAGTGTTTGAATGGTTCTCTCTTTTTCTTTTCCTTACTGAACTAAGAGGAAGAAACTTTAAAGGGAAACTGAACCCTCACATCTTGTAAATGTTATTTGCTTCCACATAAACAGGCAACTCTTCATGTAGCTGTCAGGGATATATGTGACTGGTTTAGTTTATTCTCACGGTTCCATTAGTTTATTTTCAAATAGGCCCTGTAACTATTCTGGGGTCTCCATTTTCTGGTTGTTGAACTCTCACTGTCCCCAAGAGCTGCATTAGCATATGAGAACATGACATATCAGCACCCTTCAGAGTCCCGCAGTATGCCTGCCTGCTTAATTAGATTTCAACATAAGCTGCAGCAAGGTGTGAAATACCATATTTACCTTCTGTTAGCTTTGCAAACTGAGTTGTAATGCAGGCTTCCTCCTATAAACAACATTCAATGTGAGCATCTCCATAGTATTTTTTTCAGGATATCTGTACTTTCAGTATAGAGATACATGGTATAAATGGGTGCTGTGACATAATGTTCTCATATGCTAATGCAGCTCTCATGGACACTGAAATTTCAACAATCACATAATGGAGACCCCCCAGGATAGTTACATAACAATGAAAATAAGCTAAACATGTACATCCCCAACAGTAACAGGAAAAGAGTTGTCTGATGACATGGAAACAAATAACAGCTATTAGATATGAGAGTGCAGTTTACGTAAGCTACAATGTTAAAGATTTTAAAATCGCTAATTCCACTGGTCATGGCTACTGTATGTTTATTCTGTATTTTTTGTCTGTATCTTTGCACAGCAACTATACAGAAGCTTATTACCACCTTACTGTCAAGAGTTGTACTGCACTCCCTTGTCCCCTTCCCCAGGATGCATCCAGAAACCAGCTGTTACCAGCTTAGTATGTCTCTCCCTGGTAAATCTTTTGAAATGATTAAATGAATGAATAGGGTTAAGGATCACAACTGAACCTAAAACACTAAACCAGTGAAAAACATTTTCCTTAAAATAAATGCATTCTAAGAAAAAGTGAATCAGTTTGCAAATATTTTATATTGATAGAAAATGCACTGTTACCATACTGGGGCAAATCAGTTTGTCAGCTGGTGGTCAGTTTGGCCACTAGTTTTCAAAATCTAGTAGCCAAATCAAATATTTCAGTGGTCATTGATTTTACTTTATTTCTTTATGTCTCCTGTCTGCTCTCGGAGCCCACTCCTTCCGTCCACTCATTCCCCCATTCCACCTCAAGTGGGATCTGCCCCTAGAGTGCCTCCTCTCTCCTCCTGCACAGTGGGGTCTGTCCCTTTTGGTGATCCAGATGGAACCAGAGTGGCTTTCATCCAGGGTTGCTAAGAGGTGTTCTCCGTTTTCTCCCTGCTTTCCTCTACCCTCTGGGACGTCGGGCGCTAGGACGTACGTCCCGAGTGGTGGTATGCTGACGCACGCCAGACCTCTCATGCGCCGCCGACGTCCCCCCTCCCAGGCTCCGACAAATGGAGACGCCTCCATCCCCTTCAAATGTTGGTGCTTCCACCGGCTACGAAGAGGATGCAGAACGCGGATGCGTTCTTGGTCTCCCACCCCTGAGGGAGGAGAGCATCCGTTTGGACCCTCGATCCTCCCTCTCCCCTGTCGACCCCCGGCCACCTGAGTCCGTTCCCGAACCCGGGTCTCCGGCGTAGCACGAGGTGTGGCGTCCAGCGCCTCAACCCTCAGCACCACCGGACCGGTCGGTCATTGATTTTAAGGACTCAAAATCACTATCCAGGCAATTTCTAGACGGCCAGTAACTTTCAAAACCTGGTAGCCAAACCAATTTTGTTAGTGGCCACTGGCCACCTGACTACCTGATTTGCCCCACCCTGTTTTAAGATGATTAATATCATTATCAGCTACGGAAAAAAAACCCCAACAAACTAGTAAGTTCGGTGGCAGACTGTAGGCAGGAGAAACCAATGATAAAGATGAATGCCTTCAGTCTGGAGCTTTGGGCATTATAATCCATAGTCAATTTTCCCCACCCTCGGGGCAAGAGTTTCCATTCCATAGACCACAAGGAGGCAATGTAACCTAGTGGTTAGAATAGGTGTATGCAGGTAGGCATCCTGCATGTCCAGAGTGCACAGCCACTGTCCCGGCCAAAGGAGGGGCAGAAGACTCTGCAAAGAGAGCATTCTGATTCGCTTGTACTCCATGAACAGGTTCAGGGAGCTGAGGTCAGAACCAGGAAGAAATGGGAGTAATAACCCGTCCCCCGAAAGTGGGATGGGATGTGCTCTATCGCCGAATTGAGAAGAAGGGAGGATATTTCTTCCCGAACCTGAAGATGATGTTCTGGAGAGTAAGACGACCGGGGCTTCTTGGCGGTTTCTGAAGAAACTCTATTGAGTATCCTTCTGCTATCAGCTGGAGCACCTAAGTTCGGTGATCTCTCCCAACCCGGTAGATGGAAGGAGAATCTCCCTCTTACCGGTTCCTTTGGGAGGCCCATAGGCTGTGGGAGAGGAAAGGAGTCAGGAGGTGTGGGGCAGCATCGCGACTGAAGCTCCCGCCGCTTTTGGGCGGGGTGGGGACTTGACAGTTGGAGGGGCCCGACGTTTATTGGCCCGCTCCTGAGGTTTCGTTTTGGGCCGAGAATGTCTACGAAAGGGGCGACGTTGATCCTGAGGGGGCTTGTACATGGAGTCAGCAGACTTTAGTGCAGTACCCTTCTCTTGCAGATCGGTGATGATGTCCTTGACATCGCCACTGAACAGCACCGATCCCCTGAAGGGCGCGTTCTGAATAGCAGGCTGCACCTCTGGGACCAAACCTGACACCCGGAGCCAGGCCTGACGTCGCAAACCCATGGCGAAAGCCGAGCTCCAACCAGCAGCGTCCACTGCGTCGTACGTGACCGAAGCATGTGCCGACTGACCAAACACACACACCGGACTAGATCAGCCGCTTCCTGCTTCGTCTGAGACTCAGGAAGGGAGTCCAATTTAGTTTCCACCTCGCTAAGGATCGCTTTCTGGTAATCCCCCATGTGAGCAACGTAGTTCAGAGCCTTGATTCCCAGAGTGGAAGAAGCAAAGACCTTCCTCCCGTACTGGTCCAGAAGAAAACATTACTCACCTTAGTAATGTTGTTTCTTCTAATGGAGTCTTGCTGTATTCTTTCAAATTGCAGTGAGGTCCAACCTTCGAACTGCCCCGGAGATGAAAGAGTTAACTTTCCATGCCAGGCATGGAACGCTGAGCTCGAGCTCGGTTGAGACTCTGTCTGTTGCTGTTTGAACTCAAACCATCAGATCTTTACGAGATAAACTCACTGAGTGTCCTGTGTGGAACCTGTAAACCTATACTAGTCAATTGGCTACTAAATATAATAAACAGATTTTTTGGTCCCAAAACAAAGACTCAAGTCAGGAAACCCCAAAAAATGAAATAAACACAACACCCACTCACCCAAAGTAAAGGGGTGATAAATAAAAGGTGGGGCACCTCTTGAGTGCCAACACTGCTACTGTCCACCCACATCCCAAGACAAAGGTTCTGAGTGGGGTAGGTCAGAATACAGCAAGACTCCATTAGAAGAAACAACATTACTAAGGTGAGCAATTTTTTCTTCAAACAACATGAAGTCTTGCTGTATTCTGACAAATTTCAGTCTACCAAGCAGTACCTCCATGGAGGAGGAACAGAACCTACCTAGGAAATAGGCTCTGAAGCACTGCTGTGCCAAACCAAGCATCACTCCTAGCCTGGATGTCAAGAGAGTAATGCTTGGCAAAAGTGTGAACTGTTTTCCAGGTAGCTGCTTGACATATCTCTAAGATAGGAATATCCCTGGCAGCAGCTGTACCTTTGGTAGAGTGAGCCCTCAGGCCTGAGGGTGGAGTCCTGCCTAGTTTTTCATAGCAAAATTGAATGCAAGAGACAATCCACTTGGCAATGGATCTCTTAGTGGCAGGTTTTCCCTTACCAACCTCACTATAAGTGAGGAACAGTTGGAGAGAGTCAAACCTGTGACCCTTGGTACGCTCTATGTAGTAGCTAAGGGCCCTTTTCACACCCAAACTGTGCAGCCTCCTCTCACCAGAGGAGGAATGGTCAGTGAAGAAAACAGGAAGAGACATAGACTGGTTAAGGTGGAAGTCTGAAACCACCTTAGGTAAAAACTTCCTGTTAGTCCTGAGGACCACCTTATCTCTATGGAAAAAGATAAAATCAGGCTCCACTGACAGGGCTTGTAACTTGCTTATGCGCCTGGCAGAAGTGATAACTCGCTTATGCGCCTGGCAGAAGTGATGGCCACCAAGAAAACAGTTTTCCAAGTTAAGTACTTAAGCTCTGCTGAGGACAAAGGCTCAAAAGGGTGTTGCATAAGCTGGGCAATGCAAACATTAAGGTCCCAAACAGGGGCAGGGTCCCTGAATGGCGGATTGGTATGAAGCAATCCCTTGAAAAACTTAGAGAATACAGGATGAGCTGAAAGGGAAGAAGGCTTACCTGCTGAAAGGAAAGCAGAGACAGCTGCCAGATGCACTCTTAGTGTAGCTGGTCTGAGCCCCAAGCCATTAAGATGAACCATATAGTCAGTTTGGTCAGAGGATCCTTTTTCTGAGACCAAAAGGCTCTCAAGTGGAACTGAATGTCCCTCATCTGAAATCTTTCTCCCTGCACCACTGCTGTAGAAGCAGCCATGTGCCCCAGGAGCTGTAGGAAATGCCTTGCTGGTCTAGACACCTGGAGGGTGAATGAAGAGGCCAGTGAAATAAGGGTCCTTGCCCTGTGCAGGGGAAGGAAGGCTGTTGCCTTTACTGTATCTAGCTCTGCGCCTATGAAGGTGAGGAGCTGTACAGGCTCTAGAACTGACTTTGAAAGATTCAGAAGGAAACCTAGAGAAGTAAGCAGTTGCTGAGTTATCTGCAGGTGTAACTTGACTTGTTCTGGGGACTGGCCTACTATGAGCCAGTCGTCCAGGTATGGGAAGATGGAAATCCTTTTCCTTCTTAGGAAAGCAACTACTACTGCCAGGCATTTTGTGAACAACCTTGGAGCAGAGGTTAGGCCAAAGGCATTGCTCTGAATTGGTAGTGGCCTGAGGGCAGCTCGAACCTCAGGTATTTTCGATGGGAGCTTCTGATGAGAATATGGAAATAGGCATCCTTGAGGTCCAGGGAGACCAGCCAGTCCCCTGGCCTTAGAGAGGGTAGAATTATTCCCAGAGTCACCATTTTGAACTTTGGCTTTAAAAGGTGCTTGTTTAAATATCTGAGATCTAGGATGGACCGCCATTCTCCTGTCTTTTTGGGGGTGAGGAAGTACCTGGAGTACAATCCTTTCCCTTTGTGTAGGGGTGGAACCCTTTCTATGGCTCTGACAGCCAAGAGGGAAGAGACCTCTGCCTCTAGGGCAAGTGCCTCTGAAGGATTTGCAGGTGGAAAGGATCTGGTTCTCATCTTTGGAAATTTTTTGAAGCTGAGAACCAGTCCCTGGCTTACTACTTCCAGGACCCATTTGTCTGATGTTAAAGACATCCAGTCCTGGACAAAGTAAGCCAGCCTGCCCCCTACCGGTAGTGGAGAATCGGCCCTGGCAAACCCATCAGGGTGCCTGTTTGGCAGGGGCTTTAGGCTGAGGGGTGGAAACAGGCCTGCTTGTACCCCGTCTGCCTCTCCCTCTAAAGAACCCCCTATGAGCACAAGCAGAAGAGGAGGCCTGGGCTTGGTAGAAAGGCCTATGAAAAGGCCTGCCCCTGGAATGCTGCCTCGGAGGAGTGGCTTGCCTTTCCTTGGCCTGAGCACTCCTATAGGTGGTCCTGTACTCATCCATTTTCTTCATGTAGTTCTCTGTTTGCTCCCCAAACAGAGAATGACCCAGAACAGGAAAATCCATGGCCTTAGTCTGGGTATCCTGAGACAGGCTAGTACATCTGAGCCAAGCCATCCTACGAAGGGCCACAGATGTAGCCATGACTCTAGATGAAATATCATTGGAGTCCACTGCAGCATGGAATTGCACCTTGGATGACTCAATACCATCCACAGCTACCTGCTCCAGCTCCTTGGCAAGCTGGCCAGGGACCTGTTTAGCTAAAGCCATTACAGTGTCCCATCTAGATTTCTGATATTTAGCTGTATAGGCCATATAATTGGCCTGCCTGAGTCCCAAGGATGCTGCCATGTACTGTTTCTTTGCCATGGCATCAATCCTCCTGGAGTCCTTATCTGGGGGGTGTGAAGCCAAGGGTATATTTGCCTTATCACAGGCTGCAGCCTGCACTATCCCAACCTGGCTGCATTGCTGGGTAAGGAACTCCGTATCTGAGCCTGAAAGAGTATACCTCTTGTCCACTCTCTTATCCACAGGAGGTATAGAATTAGGAGTCTTTAAAATTTTCATTGCCTGTTTCCCAAAGGACTTATGAAGGGGAATAGACAGCCTCCTGAACTCTGGGATATCCATCATTTCAACATAGTCAGGCTCCTCCTGGTCGTCCACAGCTTCTTCCATAGGAAGCTGAAGAGTTTCAGCCACTTTTTTGTAGAACATAAAATGGGAAGGGACTCAAAAGCCTAGGAGGAGACACTCTGAAGGTCTGTCTGGGAGATATCCGGTCAATGGGCACATCCAGACTTTCATAATCACACTCACTTTCCTCCTCTCCTTCCTCCTCCTCGGTTCATAAAATTCCTCTAAATCATAATCCGGAACCGGTGGAACCCGACTGAACTGAGCGCCTTCCTAATGGTGCCGGTTCGGCTGGAACCGGGGATAGCGACTGAACAATTTTTATCGCTTTGGCTATTTCATCAGCGGTCGGAGAAAGAACTTTTGGATCCGCATCGGCTGATTTATCCCTTCTTGTTCTCTTAACTGGAACCGAACCCACTGAATCGGTTCTCCTTTTGCCCGAAGAAGTTTCGCCCTGGTCAGAGGGCACTCCTTCTAGTTCAGTTGGAACCGAACCGGGCTGGCCATCCGGTCAGCGGACTTCTTGGCTTCCCTTCCTGAGCCTACCAACTCTTTTTCCAGGGTAGCTGCAGGAAAATTTTTACAAATCTGGCAGTCTGAATCGAGGTGGTCAAACCCCAGACAATAAACACAGGTGGTGTGGGGATCAGCCTTAGCAAAGACTTCCACACACACACTACAGTGTTGAAACCCAGTGGGCCCAGTTTTTCTTTTGGGTTTCTCAGACATGGCCAGTCCTAAAAAACTTACCCTTTTTTCAGCAATCCGCCAGGCAAGACACCCTTATCGGTTCCTGACCATGTTACGGGTCGTGGAAAAAAACGTAATAAAGTCCTTTTTTTTTTTTTAGAACCGATAAGAACCGGTAACCACACTCTAAAAGCAGAAATAAAGATTTTAAAACAACCTGATCGATTCAAACCGAACCGATCCCACGTTTACAGGTTCCACACAGAATAATAACAAAAATAAACCTATCTAGTACTCACGAATACCACAGACAGAGACTGAACCGCTAGGTTACAGTTTAAATTCGGTCGAAAACTGAGAAAAACTGAACTTTAACCAACAAATTGAACCGAGCAAAGGAGAAATCTCCAGAGCGACTGTTCAGTGAGGCGGAGTAAAGAATCTGACGGTTTGAGTTCAAACAGCAACAGACAGAGTCTCAACCGAGCTCGAGCTCAGCGTTCCATGCCTGGCATGGAAAGTTAACTCTTTCATCTCCAGGGCAGTTCAAAGGTTGGACCTCACTGCAATTTGTCAGAATACAGCAAGACTTCATGTTGTTTGAAGGCGGGATTCCTTGTCAGGTGGTGATGAGCTCAAGTGCTTGGGATTAGCCGTACGGCTGTGAGCGGCGCTAATCACGACCAAATCAGCTATGGGGTGTGAACTCAAGGAATCAACACCCTCCGGAGCCTGGTATAGCCTGCCCACCTTCCTCGGAAGGGGGGGCTAATGTTGACGGTTATTTCCAAATAGTTTAAACAAGGTCAGCATGAGGCTCGATCAAGGGTGGAATCAGAGCTGGAGCGGTCTTGGGCAGATCCAGGTGCGCAGCGAGTTTTTTATGCTGTGGATCCAGCTCCAAGGATTGCCACTGATGAATAGCCTGGATTTTACGCAGCAACTCCAGGAAAGAAGGATCCTCCGGAGGAGTCCTTGGCTTGGGCTTGTCTGGAGTGCATGGCTCGTCGTCCAGGTCGGAGTGTCCGTTGGAATCATCCGAGTTCTCCGAGGAGGAGGATGAAGAAGAAGAGGAAGACCCCTTCCGGTGCTGGGGAGGAACGGACCCCTTGGGAAGTCCTCAGGGAAGCGTATCCTCCCCAGTCCGGGAACCAGAGGGCTTGCCTCTGATGTCAGAAGAGGGGGAGGGAGTCTCTCGCATCCGACGTCAGGGGTCCGGAACCGAGTCCGGCGTCAGAAGACGGCTCTCTACTTCCTTGGTGAGCTGAGCCTTGGCCTCAGCCCACCAGGAAGCCAGAGTCTCCTTCAGATCCACTGGCAGCTGAGGGGGCAGTGGAGGAGGAGTGGGGTACGGATACTGGAGATATCCGTGCGGTGTGTATCCATAACCCGACGGCGGGAAGCGGTGTCAGATGACCAAATTTACCGAGTACTACTTGCGGCGTTGAGTGACCCGGCATCAGGTACTGGGTGCCGGATGCTGGGACCTGGATATGACGCAAGCGCCAGATACGATAGAGTCGGGTACCCAGGCACCAGGGGCTCTGAAGGAGCAGAAGGCCCTGGGAACAGCCCAGCAGGCGGGCCCAGAACGGGAGGCCTGGCAGGCAACGGGCCCAGCAAGGGGATGTCGCCCAGCGTCGGGTAGGCCGGCGTTGGCGTCCGATGAACCTACATCATGTTGTCCAGCCCAGCAGGAGGAAGACCCGACGGCAGCATGCCAACATCCTGTGTGTCACCTGGGGAAGTAGGGCTAATGTCCCTTGGGTCCAGCAAGGGAGACGCTGGAGCCTCGGAATGCAACGAACATTGCGGCGTGCTCGGGAAGACGGACAGGTCCGAAGGGTCCGGCGTCGGCTCTAATGTCGTGTGGTCGTCGGAGGGGCAGACTTCCGGCTGACTGGCGGGATCCGGGCACACGTCAGAGGAGCCGGCGTCCGACTTATCGGACCCTACACTCGATGAAGGCTGCAATGGAGGGAAGGCCTTGGCCGGCGCTTTAAAGGCATGCACTGCCCGAAAGGTCAGGTGTCTTATCAGCCTTACCGGGCCGGGCGTCGGGAGGAGCAGACATCTGGCTTGCAAGGCAGCTGGACCAGCAGGACCGCGGTGGTGGAAGCTCACCAGGAGGCGGCCTCCTTTGACCTGGAGGCTCCCGGCCCAATGGGGCACCGCCTTGAAGCCTCCAAGACGGCCGTCATGGAACGGTCCCCCAGAGGATATTACCTTCAGCACGTGACACCCCAGTCAAGTCGTGGCGATCTCTAGTAGAGGAGTCCCGGTGCTTCTTCTTGCGATGGCCCTCAGGGGAAGTAGAGACCTGCCTAAGTTTTTCTTGGCTCCTTTTCCATGGAGGACATCTTCAGTTTTAAAACGTGATCCTCCAGGGACTGCTACCTCCTCTTTCGGGTGGCCGTGTTGAACTGCTGGCAGTGCTGGCACTTCTCCACGGGTGGTCGGGCCTAGGCAAAAAGGCATTGGGAGTGTCCATCCTGCAGGGAGCTGGGATGCTGCAGGAATCGCACTTGTTTTTGTGCTCGGAAGGAGTCTGGGACAACATACATGGCAGCTGAAGAAAATGCTGATGAAAATCAAGAAATACCGAAAAGAGATGGCAAAACTACAGACGATAGACTGGCGAAGCAGTGAACGTAATCTTGGAGGCACTAACTTGAGCTAACGGCGGGAAAGAACTGGAAGGCGGGCGTGGGGGACCGCCCCTTTATACTGACATCACACGATGTCAGTTACCTGACGTGGGGGTGGTCCTCTGCCAGAGACTGCTAGCTAGAAATTTTTCCGTGGGGTCCTGACGCCTGCCGGCTTCAGTCCTATATGTAATTACCTACTGCAAGAGCCCTCTCGAAGTAAGATCTGTAAACATACAGACCCAGCAAAGCCAGGTTTGAGTACCGCAACAGCCCCTTGCATACTGTGCGACCTTGTGGAAGTCACTTAACTTCACTGTCCTTAATTCACTCCTGTGTTGCACCTGAACCCCATGTGGCAACGTGACTAAGGTGCTGTCTCTCCCGTCCCTACACAAAGCAACAAGGAAAACAAAGAGCCCATCTTCTACCTAAACAGAAGGGGATCTCTGTCTCCCGGCACCAATGGGGGCTGTAGCAGTCCATTCTGGGACTGCAGTCATTGGCTCCTGAAGCAATGTCCCCACAGCACTTCAAGTGCAGTACTTTTCAGCTGCTAGGAATGAACCACAGACAAGATCCTAAGAAAAGAGTAAAACAAATTCCTGAAGTAAAGATGATTCCTGCTATAAAGGGAGCTGTCTTCAGCAACAAGACAGATAGAAAAGACTCAGGGTTATATGGGCAGGAGTTGTGTCCTTTACGCTCAGACTTTCTCATCTGTCCCAGCAAGGAGAGGATGGCAGTGCATACCAAGTACTGCCTGCCCAGAGGATCTGACAAATAAATGAGCTGTGGCTCAGTGTGCCTTTCCTGGGCAATATTTTATTTCTCCCTGTGCATCGTCTCAGTCCCCATCTTCCAGTCTTCCCAGCCCTGTCACGCTGGTGTCCTCCAGGACTTATTTTTGTCTGGCTTGTTCCCCAGCCCCCACCCCCACCCCCAGCGCAGCAGGGTCAGCGGGGTCTCACAAACTTTTGTCTGTTTTGTTCCCCAAGGACTTACCCTCTCCCACCTGGCGGGTCCCAATACCCCACTGGATATAGGATCCACATAGCTCAGACAGCACCTGGATAGCTAGGTGCTGGGCCTGCAAGAAAACTGGATGCATCCTACTGGTCAGCGCTGTATTTTCCTTGTACTGTGCCACTTGAGGTGCAGACATGCAATGCTGTCATGATGCACACCGCACATTCCCCAGACGACATGCGTCGACAGCTGCCACACTTCCCATGCGGCCCTGACAGTCTGGCGTGCCTAACCCCTGGTCTCCACCAGGTGTCAGGCAAGCACCAGGATCTGTGTCCCCCCACCCCCAGAGAAGAACAATCCATTGGACACTTGATCCTCCTCCCCGGCCAGCCCTTGACCTCGAGCTTGCTACCAAGCGGGTCGTCATGCGCTGCAGGCAGTAGTGCTATCACTGCATCAGTAAGCCAGCCTCCTGGATAATATTTCTAGCATAAATAAACAAAATAACTCTCAACTCCAGTCTGTATTTATGCAATATAAAGACAGATAACATTAGTGTGAGCCACGGTGTTTGTAGTGTGTATATAGGTGCATTTATGTGCGAATCTAAACAAAAAGACAGCTTATATACCTTTTCTTTAAAAGGTAATTTTATTAGCTACTATTTTTATAGAATGGCAAAGAAAAATCCTGAAACCTAATTGGCTGAAAGACATTGAAAAACTGTGCATTAAAAGGCAACAGCAGTGGCCAGCCCGATGGCGCTGGGGGTTGAAGCGCTGGACCCCACACCTCGCGCTATGCCAGCGACCTGGGTTCGGTAGCGAGTCTGGGCGCTGGGGGTCGGTGAGGGAGGGAGAAGGATCGCGCATCCAAGGGACAGCTCTCCTCTCCCCTCCCTGGGGTGGGATCCGGGAGTTCCCCGATGCAGTAGTGACCCCGGTGGAGACTGGGGATTCACTGCTGGGGTCTGAGTGAGACGGCAGGTGTCTTCTGAGGTTCAGCCTGCGTAGTGACGCCACTGCACGCATGTGCTCGTGGGGGAAAATAAAGAAAAAAATGCCTCCCGTCCTCCAGTGAGATGACGAAGGCCCCAGGGGAATGTCACACAAGCTGGCTCAGATGCACCTGGTTCTCACCTTGCCAGGCCCATGCAGATCCAGGTAGGCACTTCACACTTAGGCGATTAACCACCAGGGGGAGGGCAGAACCAGCCTCGGAGGTAATACCGAGGGTCAAGCCTGCCTGGAGTCTGTGCGAGAGGAGTGAGCCAGGGAGACACGGGGGGGTTCAGGCCAGGAGTAGTGGTCTATCCGAGTGGGTACTCTGAAGGATGCCTGGGGTTGAGAGTATTAAAAAAAAAAAAAAAGGCAACAGCAGTTACATGCATACAACTGCCAGATCACATTACCAAGCCAAAATGCCTCAATATCTAAAAATATTAGGGACTACTTTATATAAACAGGTTACTCACCTGTAACAGTAGTTCTAGGAGTGGTATACGTTGTTCATCCACACTGCTTGGCATGTCCTTTCCCGTTAAGAATCTTGCTGGAAGGTCTAAAAGCTGGCTACTCCCACCCACCCCGTTGGTATATGCCTCGGCTCCACCCCTTGACGCCAGATCTTGCCCACTGGAAGCAGAGGGTTGTGCGTCGAAGGGAGGGAGGTCGGGTGGGTTCATGTGGATGAACAACATATACCAATCCTAGAACTACTGTTACAGGAGAGTAATCTGTATTTCTAGGACTGTGGATATCTTGTTCTAGCCACACTGTTTGGCAGACTCCTGGCAGTTCTCCAGCAGAAGGAAGGCAAGGCGCACACCCCCTACTTAGGGAACAGAGACTGGAGAACGGAGGCCCTAAAACCAGCATCCCGGCATGCCTCTAGGTCAATGTGGTAATGGGAAATGACGGTGTTTGCTGACTTTCAGGTAGCAGCCCTGCAGATATCCTGGATAGAGATGTCCCTAGAAGCGGCCACCAACGCAGCAGTATGGTGGGTGGAATAAGCTCTTATCCCTACGGAAGGCTCCTTGCCCGCCAACCGATAGCAAGAGATCAATGCAAGATGTAATCATTCTGCCAATCGTCCACTTTGCTGCAGGTCTGCCAGCTGCGGCTTCAACGAAGGTGACAAACAGCTGGCGAACCTCTCCCCAAACTTTAGCCGTACACTCCTTGTAATAAGAGAGCGTTCATCTCAGGTTCAAAGTATGGAGCCTGTACTCGGCCTCCGAGGTGTAATGTAGTGCACCGCAGAGTCATCACCTGGTTCAGATGAAATTCCGATACAACCTTCGGAAGGAACTTCAGGTTGGGGCGCAGGACAACCTTGTCCCTGTGGAAGACCATATAGGGAGACTCAACAGAGAGCGCCTGGAGCTCCCCAATCCTTCTGGCTCACATGATAGCCACCAGGAAGGCAGTCTTCCACGACAGGTGTGACATCTTACTTCTGTGCATTGGTTCGAATGGCTTGCCCATGAGCTTTGCCAATACCAGCAGTAGATCCCACGGTGGTGGTGGTGGTTCACACACCGGAGGGGAAATGTGGTCGAGTCCTTTGGAAAAGCACCAGACCACCTTCTCCTGTGCCACCGTCTGCTGACTGGCCCGCACCCGGTAGGCAGAGATGGCTGCCAGGTGCATCTTAAGGGTCCAAGATCCCTTTGGAGAGAGAAAAAGGTAGTCGAGAATGCTAGCCACCGGACAGGACAGAGGGTCCAGGCCCTTGCCCCGACAACAAATGGAGAATCTCTTCCATTTAAAGGCATGGCACCTCCTGGTCGATTCCTTCCTGAATGCCTCAACCATGGTTAGAACATCTTCGGAGAGAGACCCAAAGCATGGAACTCTAGCTGTTCAGGAACTAGGCTGTCAGGTGCAGGGACTGAAGGTCCAGGTGGAGGACCTTCCCCTGACTAAGAGCAGGTCCATGTATGCTGAAAAATGCCTCGGGAGCCTGTTGCTGAGGCTGAGGAGATCGGGGTACCAAAACTGGTGGGGCAGTCTCGGTGCCACCAGGATCACCTGTGCTTGTCCCTCCTGACCTTGGAGGAGAACCTTGTCGATCAAGGGGGAGTGAAGGTACAGAAAAGGCCTGGGGTCCACAGCCTCGAGAAGGCATCCCCCTGCAGCAAGCCCTGCTAAGGGAGGCAGGCATGAAACCGCCTCAGCTTGGTGTTCTCCCCAGAGGCAAACAGGTCCACCTGAGGGATGCCCCACTGGGGGAACAGGCTGTGTACTACCTCTGGATGGAGAGACCACTCGTGGGACACCTTGCCCACATGGCTGAGGGCATCTGCCAGTTGATTTGAGGCTCCTGCCACATGGATGGCTAGAAGATATGCCTCCAGTCAGCTCACGATGGTCCAGATGTGGAGTGCTTCCCTTCACAGAGGCTGGGAGTGTGTGCCGCCCTGCTTGTTGAGACAGTATATGGTTGTGGTATTTTCTGCCTGGACCTGCACTACCTGGCCCCGAAGAAACGGAGCAAATGCAGTCAGCGCCAGCCAAACTGCTTGGCACTCCAGCAGGTTGATATGACATCGGGATTCCTCGGTGGTTCCCCATGTGGGCACCACAGCCCGTGAGAGAGGCATCGGTCATAAGAACGACCGTCGGCTTGGGGCGGACAAACGGGATCCCCTCCTGCAGATGTTCAAAGACAGTCCACCACTGGAGAGCGTCCCACCTCTTCTAGGTCTCAGTGACCAGAGGGTCAAAATTACCATGTCGCTGAGCCCACTGGCTGGCCAACTCCCGCTGAAGTGGGTGCACATGCCATCAGGCCCATCAGACCACGGAGGTGCAGGCCATCATGTAATCTAGAAGATTCAGGAAGTCCCGGGCAGAGCACAAGTGCCCAACCAGAAATGACTGGGCAAAGGAGGAGATAACCTCCACCCTGTCCGCCAGGAGCCTGGCTCTGGCTTGGCAGGAGCTGAGCTCTGCCCCGATGAAGCAGATAACCTGCAAAGGCACGTGTTCTGACTAGGCCTCGTTGATAAGGAGACCAAGTCTGATGCAGGTCTGAAGGGCCAGATCCCTGGACCTCTCCACCTCTAATTTGGAGGGACCCGTTATGAGCCAATCATTGAGATGGGGTACACTCTGACCCCCCCGAAGATGGGCCGCCACCACTGCAATGGCACGGCTTGAACCGGAAGAGGGCTCCTCTGCTCCAAAGCAGAGGAACCTTTGGTGTGACGGACAGATTGGGATGTGAAAACGCGTCCTGTAGATCCAGTGAGCAAAACCACATGTTCTGCTCGAGAGATGGTATGATCTGAGACAGAGTTATCATCCTGAAGATGTGAGACCTGAGAAATTGTTTCAGGTTGGGCAGATCTAGAATGGGGCGCCAATCCCCATCCATTTCGGGACCAGGAAGTACCTGGAAACTAACCCTGGGTTGACAGGGGATCCGTGACTCTGACCACTACTTCCTTATGGAGGAGTTGCATGTCATCTCAGAGAGCCAACTGAGTGTTCACAGAAACCATTTCCTCCTGTGGGTGTGGGCTCGGCTTGGTGGGTACTGCTCGAATTCCAGAGGCAGCCCCTGGCCAAACACTTCCAAGACCCACCTGTCCGTTGTAACAGCAGACTAGGCAGAAAGGAAGTGGCAGAGCCGGACCCCCACGGGAGGACCCAGAGTGGGTGTGACAGGTATGGTGTTGGCAACCTCCATCCCGTCCTGTGCAAGACTGGAGGAGGAGGATCTGGCACCTTTCTCTCTGGGCTTACGGGCCGACGAGGGCCCTTGCTTGGGCCGAGGGCACCAAGACCGAGTCTGCTGCTATTGCTGCCCCAATTGAAAATGGTGCTGCTTGGCCGCAGAGGCAGAAGGCTGAAAGGGCTTTCTCTTCTGCTTTTTGGAACCCTGGGATTCCTTCTGGGAAGAAGTAATAGTGTCCAAGGTGGCACTGGACTTCTCTATGCGCTGGAGGTGACCGTCCACTCCTGGACGAATAAATCGGTGCCCAGGAAGGGAACATCCATCAATTTGCGCTGTGTGTCCGCCAGTAAAGTTGAGACCCTCAGCCAGGCCTCATGCAATGGCGACTGGGGCCACCACAGAGCGGGCGCAGGATCCACAATGTCCAGAGCTGTTTGGAGCTGCTGTTTGGCAACCGCCCGGCTCTGGTCATGGACCTGCTTGACCGTGGTCTGGAGGTCTGTGGGAAGATGAAGAAGAACCTCATCCAGGGAGCCCAAGAGGGCATGAGAGAAATGCGCCATGATGATAGCCGACCTAGCCTGATGAAGGCCAAGTGAAGAGGCAGCACAGACTTTCCTGGTAGAATGGTCCAGTTTCCTGGACTCTTTGTCCAGGGGTCTATCGGTGTCTCCCAAATTACCCGAGAGCTGAAACATAGACTTGGTCACCAAGCCCTTGGCCGAGGGGCATTATGTGAAACCCAAAAAGGAGCCAATGGGAACCACGTATTTGTGGGCAATCTGGGCTGAGGACACAGGGTAGGAGGCTGGGTGCTGCCACAGCTCCAAGGCCGGGCCAACAATGGCTTCAGCCAAAGGTAAGGCCTCTGTCGGAGAATGCCCTCTTTTGAGCATATCAGTGAGAGTATATTCGGCCCATTTTTGAACGGGCTCCAAGGACATCCCCGTTGATTTGGAGATGAGACAGAGGATGCCCATGAAGGACGTGGAACCTTCCACCATCGACAGACTCCAGATGGATTCTTTGTCCAAGGGACGGGAATGCAAGTCGGAGTCCTCAGACTCCGGATACATTGGCTGACCACCCATGTCACCTTGACCTGCCGGGACGGTCGGCAGTGAGGGTGACAGACAGCCTATGCGGAAGGCCTTGATGGGCATAGACTCCTTGGCAGGAGCCCCGAGGGAGTCTGCTTAGGTGGAGGCTCCATCAGAATCGTGAAGAGGCCAGTTTTGGCTGAGCTGGGATGATCTTCACCGGTTCCACAGGCGGAGGGTGTGTCGACCGGCTCTGAGGAGTAGTATTGGTTGGAGGGCAACAGCCAAGTAATGGCTGGTGTGGAAGCCGGGGTCTACTTCAGACCAGCCATAATCAACTGTTGCCACATTAAGTCCTCGTAGCACTGACGCAGCTTGATTGAAGCCTCTCCTCTTCCGAGGAAGACGAGGATGAATGGCGGCGGCACCACTTTTTACAACACTTATGCGATTTCTTTGGCCTATTGGTCGAAGCAGTCTGAGACCTCGACTTTGACAGTCGGGGGGGCCGACAGGGGTGCTCAGAAGGAGCTAGGGAGAACCGCGGCTTCTCCAGGTCAGGGACAGGGACCGTAAAGAGGGTCCCAGCAAGCTGGGTCTCCTCTTCAGTGGATCTGGTCAGGACTGGGGGTCCTGAATAAGGAATTGATGGCCTCATCAAGTGACAATGGGTCGGAGGGGTTGAGAACAATCTTGACTGGGTCGTCGTCCCACATCTTGGCCGGCTAACCTGACAGGGGTACCATGAGGCCAGCAGCCGAGGCAGCAATCTCGACCGAAGTTGAAACAGTACATTCCTGTGACCGAGACCTCTCTCGAGTCCAAGAATATTGTCAAGACGAACCTTCTCTTGACTCCTTGTCCTTTTTACGGGAGCGGGAGATGTGGGCGCCCGATGGGGCCCTCTTCCCCTTGGTCGGGAAGGACTAGCACATCTTCTTGAAGGAGACTGAAAAGGTGGAGCCCAAATTGAGCGGGACGAAGACAGACATGGAAGAGGACTGATTACCAGCTCGAGCTGCCTCCTCTTTGAAATCCTTCACCTGCTCTAGTTGCTCAGCGGACCCCGAGGCCGCAAAGACCGCCCAACGGGCCTCTTTCGGTTTGACCAGTGGGTTCCGTTTCTCCGGTCTGCTAAGCTGAAGTTGTGTGAGACGATTGTCTAGGACATTAGGTTGGAACGCGCGACACAAATCGCAGGCACGAGTGTCAAAGGCACGGCCCAGTCAGTAGACACACAAGGCATGCAGGTTGGTCGAGACATCTTCAGCCCGCAAGGGCACCGGCAGAACCTGGGTGAGGACTTGTTCTCCATCGCGGTCGCAATCGCAAAGTGATGCGGAGAAACTCGAATGAGTATAATTCTAGGTAAATCCGAAGATTTGTTTGCCAGGGCCTATTCAACATGGGAGCGATAAGGAGGGAACCTGAATCGTCCAGTGGAAAGGAAGATCGGGCATCAAGGGACAGAGCCAAGGCATATGCCATCAGGGTGGGTGGGAGAAGCCAGCTTTTAGACATTCTGGCAAGATTGTTAACGGAAAAGGACATGCCAAACAGTGTGGATAGAACAACATATCCATGATCCTAGAAATATACTTATGCCATTTAAAAAGTATTTAAGCAAAAGAATTTTATGTGAAAATGATATAAAAAATTTCCGTTAGCCGGCCCAGTGGCACTGAGGGGTTGAGGTGCTGGGCGCCACACCTCGCATGCATGGCGACCCGGGTTTGGGAGCGACAATAGCGAGGGGTCTGCTGGGGAGGAAAGGATGGAGCCAGTGGCTGCTCTCTTCTCCAGGGGGTTAGCTGCATGCTCCCGCTGCAATACCATCATCTAGGGAGCCTGGGTGGAAGGTGTGGTAGGTGGCGAAGTAGCAAGGGCATTGGGCAGATGTCGGCAGAGGGGCGGAGGGAAGACACGCCCAGCACACCTCCTAGCTCACAGGCCCTCACTGCACGCCGACATCTGGGTAAGAACAAGGGAAAAAACCTTGCTCTCTCCTAGGCAATGACACCTCGCTGGGGATCTCCAGGCTCGTCGGACAGACTCTGTTGCACGATTCCATGACACAGTATGTTGGTTTGAGGAGGTAAGCACGGGGGGGTCCCCTCCTCACCCCTATCGGGGGGCTATTCCGGGGGTAAAAATAGTGTGGAACCGCGTGCTCTAGGGGCAGGTTACGATGGGAGTGGGGGCCTGCAGGAGAGGATGTCTGAGAGTGGAGGGAGGAGGCAGGGAAGGCGCATAAATACAAGGTCAAAAAAAAAAAAAAAAAAGTTTCACGTTAATTATAAAACATAACAACTGCAAGTCATTTTATAAGTGCAGTAGGCCACAAAAGGCTGGGTATTAAAGGATAGGGGTGTACTTCCCAGGGGCGTAATGACACTCTGCTGTTGGCCTTGTGCCTCACTACCCTGGGGCATACGTTAAAATCCTTTCATGCAGACTCCGTCATGACTTACTGCTTACTTATTCCCCACCTCAACGATTGAGACCACAACAGCTGACCCCATACTACAGCCAAAAGGGTGGTCGAGAGACTATCCTTCAGCAGACACCAAACGCTGCTTTATAAATGGTTGGTAGGGAGTGGCTCAAAGCTGGGTGCCTCCCCAAGCACAGTGCCTAGCCTACAGACATGCCTGACCCACAGTTGGCTTCAGCACGGTTCTGGGGCTCACCACTTACAGATGTCATAATGACATGATAGAGGGCTGATTGATTTAGGCTGGCAATATAGCCTAGAGGTTAGAGTAATGAGCTGTGTATGACCATGGTACTCCCAGCAGACCTAAGTTTGATTCCCACAACCTCCATTTGCATACTGTGCAGCTCTAAGCAAGTCACAAACCACCTCAGTGCCCCCAAGTCAGCCCTTGTAAACAGGCACTTGTGTCTAGTGGGCCTACCCAGCTACCAAAAAGAACAAAAAAAATATATCATGATAAATTTCAATGACAATAATTCACTGCAAACATAAAATAGTGTGATTATCATGCAGCATGATATACTGCAGTAACACCATGATAAAACAACTTGACTTTATCTTATCTGTCAGTCTGACAGCTGTCTCTCGCCAGGTTATGACTGAGATTCCCAATTTTCCACCTTCATCCAATCAGATTTTTAGTATTTTTCCCCACAAGAAATGCTACAAATTATCACGATAACACACTGGGATTTTTTTTCACAAATATCATGATACTTAAAAATGTGATACCTTGGACATCTTTACTCAAACAAGAACTCAGGTCTCCCAAGTGGCAATGCAGTGAGCAGTCACCGCGCCACTGGTCGGTCACAACTCACTATTTTTGGCTGCAAAAGGCGAGCAAATCAGTTGTGTCTGTGCACGAGCATGTGAGTAAGCACGAGTACAAATGTCAGCTCCCATACCTTTTCCATTCAAGGCAATGCCATCCAAAACTTTTGGATGTGCAGAAGACCAGATGTAGTTCCGAAATTCCCGGAGTTGGTCCACAAACTTTTCGTTAAGCTCCTCTTCCGTAAGCTGATCAAGCTCTTGCATTTTCTCGCTTGATGCCGGAGGAGACAACATGAAGCATTTTCTTGTCTGTAAGAACAATAATTCAATTTAAACTTACATATTCAAATGGAGGTACATAGCTTGGACTTGTGAAACTCCCACTCAGCAATCACTGTGATCAGTGTCTCTAATATTAAAGGTAAAACATGGGGATAACACATCACAGGGTGTGTGTTTCGGCGGTTGTTAGGCACGAGGCATAGCCAGGTGCTGCAACCACCTGAGACGTGCATTATTCGTATATGACCGTACACCCTGGTGTGTGTTACCCTGCTTATAAATGGGGGCTTTTATTTGTCAAAAAATAGGTAGTTATGGGAAGGTGTGCAGCTGTTAGAAAATAACAGCCAAGTGACGTGTCAACCAACGAGGTTACAGAATTTTCATGGCCCATTTCATGAACACCGATATCTGTGCCTGCAAGGGTAAGCAGAACTAGCACACGCGCTAAAATTGGGAGGGGGGGGGGCAAAATAATGGGAAACATGAAAAAACATTTTACATAGAGGGTGGCTAGCACATGCAACAGTCTATAAAGCGAGACTGCAGCAGGTACCACTTTTCAGGCTTTCACAGCAGGGCTGTATAAACTCCTGAGGAGAATAGCTGTGATGTTTATACAGCACAACTATAAGTGACATTCTGGCAGTTAAGCGTGGGTGCTAGTAGCGCCAAAAATAAGCACACAATTTTAGTCAGTTTTAAACGTAGTCCCTTATTACTTTTTACTTCTGTAGTTTTTATTTTTTTCTATGTTCTCACTAGCTGGTTTTCTGCCTAATAGTACTGGCTGTGAAGCGAAAAGCACTGCTTTACCTAGAAGCAAACATATCTAGTTCTGTTCCTCTCACTGCATCATCAGCATGTGAACTCACTGTTACATCACAAGTTACCACCTGAGCAGAGCAGGAGGGACGGGCTCTTCTTGGTTACTATTGCTGTCACAGTCAGTGAGGTCATACTGCTGACCATGCACTGGAAGGAACAGAAAGTACAGTTAACTTACCGTAACAGTAGATCTTCGAGAACAGCTCTTGCAGCAGGTTACACCATTAGGACTGAAGCTGGCAGGCGCCAGGACCCCACAGAAATTTTCTAGCTAGCAGTATCCAGCGGGGACCGCCCCTCAGAATCCCCAGTTCTCCCACCGGAGACTCCTGGCTGCTAGATGACATCAGAAGTGGAGAGTGAGGATCCGCCATCAAAAGGAAGTCAGAGTGGTGTTAGAAACACCTAATCCTAGGAAAGGGATATCGGAACAACTCTACCTCCAGAGGGGATGGTGGGAGGGAAACTACTTGCTGCAAGAGCTGTTCTCGAAGATCTACTGTTACGGTAAGTTCTTACGTAACTGTAGCATCTTACTTCGAGAAACAGCTCTTGCAGCATGTTACACCACTAGGACTGATTCCCAAGCAATACTGGAAATCCCTCGCAGATGGGAGGAGGCTAGGTAGAGATCACGAGTTGGACCGAAGCCTAGGATAGGAGTCCCTGAAGGACTGCTAAACCAAAACCAGCTCTTCACCATGATGTAACGTCTAGGCTAGAATGCCTAATAAAGGTGTGTACAGTGACCCAGGTAGCTGCTGCG
The DNA here is from genome assembly GCA_016271365.2 of Neoceratodus forsteri. NCBI lineage: Eukaryota > Metazoa > Chordata > Ceratodontiformes > Ceratodontidae > Neoceratodus > Neoceratodus forsteri. Next base: position 81,615,921 of record JADMNL010000035.1, read on the forward strand.
CAGATGGCTGAAGTGGACACGTTCTTCATGGCCGCAAAGGAGGTAGCCACCCCCCTTGAGGAATGTCCCTTAACTGCGCCCGGTAAAGGTTTGTTACGCTTTTGGTAACAGAACATGACACAATGGATAATCCACCTGGACAGCGATAGTTTAGAAACTGGAGCTCCCATCATCCTATGGGCGAAGGAGACGAAAAACTGATCAGATTTACGGTGGTGCCTGGTTCTGGTCAGGTAGTACTGTAGATACCTATACACATCTAGAGTGTGCAGCAGGGCCTCTCTCTTCTATTACAGTATTTAGGAAAATACACTGGTAAGTCGATGTCCTGATTGAGGGTGAGGGCTGAGACCAACTTAGGTAGAAACTTTGGATTCATCCTTAGGGACACCCTGTCCTGGTGAAAAACCAAATAAGGTTCTTTGCACATCAGTGCGTGAAGTTCAGAAATCCTTCTGACCGAACTAACAGCAACTAAAAATAACGTCTTCCATGTCAGGAGATGTAGCTCATAATCCGCGGCTGGTTCAAAAGGTGACAGCGTGAGCTGCTCCAGGACAAAGGGGTAAATCCCATGGAGGAATAGGATCCTTAATTGGAGGTCTAAGGTGGAGAACACCTCTCAGGAAGGCTTGTGCAGTGTCCAACAGAGTTATGGGACATTGGCCTATAGGTGTATGATAGGCTGAGATGGCACAAAGGTGAACTTTAATAGAGGAGTAGGCCAAGCCTGACTGGAAGAGAGACAGGAGATAGTCTAGGACCGACCTTTCCGGACAATCCGTCGGGGAAAATCCTCGTGCTTGAGCCCAGAGGCAAAATCTGCACCATTTCATGGCGTATGTGGCATGAGTTGCCGTTTTTCTGGCAGCCGCTAGAACATCTGCTACTTCTTGTGAGACCCGTGCAGCATGATAGCTATGTCTCTAGGAGCCAGGCGTGCAGGTTCAGAAGCGAAGGTCGGATGCACCAAAGAACCTGCCTCCTGGGACAATAAGTGAGAGCTAACTGGCAGAGGCACCGGAGGTTCCTGGGACAGCTGGTGTAGCAGAGGAACCAAATCTGTCTCGCCAAAAGGCATGATAAATATCAGCGTCGCCTGCTCTCATGGAGTTTCAGAAGGACCCTCTGGATCAATGGGAAGGGAGAAATGCATAGAGTAATCTGCCCGTCCAGGAGAGGGACAATGCATCTCACCAGAAAACACCAGACCCTGGATCTAGCGAGCAGAAATAAGGCTGTTTTGCGTTGGATGGGGACGCGAAAAGATCTAACTCTGGTGTGCCCCATCTGTGAAACAGATCCTCTACCACTTCCTGGAGTAGTTCCCACTCGTGGACTCTAGCCTAAGAGTGACTCAGACTGTCTGCGATGACGTTGTCCAGTCCTGGGACATGAACAGCAATGAGGTTTGCGTCGTGTTGTAGAACCCAATCCCACATCCACATGGCCTCCCTGCAAAGCAGGTAGGAATGGGTGCCTCCTTGTTTGTTGAGGTAATACATCATTGTGGTATTGTCTGTTTGTAACAGCAGAGTACCCGTGGGATCTCCGACTGGAAGGCCTGCAGGGCATAAAGAACTGCTCTCATTTCCAAACTATTTACTGTATGTGGAGATGAGCTTCCTGGGGCGTCCATGAGCTCTGAGACCTTACCCCGTCGAGGTGTGCTCCTCAACTGAACCCTGAGGCGTCTGTGGAGAGCGTTACAATCGGAGACGGCGCAATGAAGGGGAACCCCACTGACAGGTTCTTTGAGTCTAGCCACCATTGCCAATCCCGGATGACGGCATTCGTGATCCAAACTGGAAGCTGCAACTGGTCTTGCTTCTGATCCCATTGGACCCGTAACATCCACTGGGTCACCCGCATGTGGAGACGGGCTAACAAGACTGTTGCAATGGCCACGGCCATGTGTCCAAGCAGGCAAAGGACCAGTCTGGCTGGGACTGTCTTCTTTGCCAAGATGTCCCTGATGAGGGATCTGATGTGTTCCGCTTGGTCCTGGGCCAGAAAAGCTCTCCCCTGGACAGTGTCCAGAACCGCGCCCATGAACTGCACAGTTTGTAATGGGACCAGGTGTGACTTCTCCTGATTGATAATGATGCCCAATGCCCCAAACAAGGACTGAGTACAGTGGACTGCAGACATCAAAGCCTCCTGACAGGATGCCATGAGGAGCCAGTCGTCCAGGTAGGGAAACACATAGTGGTATTGTCTCCTTAGAGCCGCCGCTACGACTGCCATGCACTTCGGAAACACCCGAGGTGCCGATGACAGTCTGAAGGGGAGGGCTCGGAACTGATAATGGCAACCTAGAAATTCAAAGCGCAAGAACTTCCTGTGCGCTCGAGCAATGGGTATGTGCAGGTAGACATCCTGTATGTCCAAGGACGCTAGGAAGGTGCCCTGTGTAAGCATGGGTATCAAACCAGGAAGGGTCACCATGCGGAAGCGTTTGTAAAGGACCAAAGCGTTGAGATCACTGAGATCCAGTATCGGACAGAGGACCCCTTTCTTTTTGGGAGCCAGAAAGAAGTGGGAATAGTAACTTGCACATCTCTGGCTCCTCGGTACATGCTCTGTAGCATCCTTTCCCAGAAATGTGAGCACCTCCTGCTGTATGAGCAGTGCGTGCTGACCCGAATAATGGGAAAGCAGGGGAGGTATTGACGGTGGGTGGTTGGGGAATTCTATAAAGTGACCTCTCATGACCAGCTGAAGGACCCACCAGTCGGCAGTAATCGAATGCCATCCTGAAAAGTGGTGAGCAATGTGACCCCCAACCTTTTTTGCCCGTTGATCCAGAGGAGGGGCGGGGGCCGGGAAGGAGTCATGCTGTGGCGGCATTACCCCCCCCGCAGGCTGGGCCGGGTTGGTATACCGCTGACTTCGGCCTGGGGAAGACTTAGGTTGGGCCTTACGGTGGAAGGTGCCCCTTTGCTGCTGTCCGGAATGTGGCTGCTGTCATTGTTGTCGGCAGAGCGGTTCTGGTTCCTATGAAAGGAACCAGATCTGGGTCTGTACATGGCCTGTACAGTCCTTACTGCCTTCCCGCATCCTGTAATTTGGTGAGCACCTTTTCGAGTCTTCACCAAATAGGACTTCGCCGTTACAGGAAACGTCCAGTATGTTTTTCTGGATGTCGGGTAGATCCGGAGACATGAAGCCATGAATGTCTCTGGAGACAGATGCCTGAGGCTGCTCCCCTGCTGCGGAGTCGCCCGAATCGTAGGCAGCTCTCAAAACCTGGGTCCCCATGTCTGACCCAGGTGCGAAGGAGCAGAAGCTCCTTCTGTTCCCCAACCGGAGAGTATTTTAACTAGGTCTTGACCCGTTCCCATAAGGCATTCTGAAACTGAACCATGTGTGTGTCAGATAGTTCAGTGACCTAATGGAGCATGTAGCCGCATCCATGCGCCTACCCAGTGAGTCAATTGCTTGGACTCCTGGTCGAAGGTTGTGTACTCAAATGTTGTGGTCGTTGAGACCTATCATGGGAGGCCGTAATGACCAGGGAATCAGCCAGGGGTTGTTGCGCTAAGTACAGGCCCTCAGCCTTCTTCGGCACCATGGGGGTGGAGTGTGGACGTTTCCCCGCTGCCTTGGTGACGTCCACAAAGGTGTCCGCCATGGGTGGGACCACCACAGGCTTAGGGTCCTTTTGGCGAACCGAAAATAACGGGCTAGGCGCTGTCGTTCGGGGTCTAAATCTTCCGTTTCCCATCCCATGTTCTCCTGGATGTGCCTCATGATTTCAGAGAAAGATGGATCATCCGGAGGTAACCTGGGTAGGTCTCGTGGGTCAGGTGATGGGATGCTGATCGGAGGAGGAGATCTGGAGGTATCAGGTCTAGAATCGTCCCCCTGCAGATTGGACTGTCGATGTCTGGGTCACCTGGGGCTGGGAGATCTTGAAGGGGGCCTTCTCCTTTCTTTTGACCTGCCCTAGGAGGCGGAATAGGCTCCTTGGGGGTCGGTGGTCTTCCTACTGGCCCCTGTGGTGGTGGAGGAGGAGGACGAGTAGGCGAAGGAGTTTTAACTGGGACAACATCCCTCTTGGTTGTGTCCCACCAAAAGATGAAGAGGTCTTTAACCTCCTGAATATTCATACCGGACGACGGTCCTGGCGTTGGGGTTGGCCTATCGCTGTTATCAGGCGTCGGGTTCCCGGGCATCGCCGGATCAAGCGAAGGCTCCTGCGGAAGCCCGGCATCCTCACTGTCACCTGCCTGGTTATCAGGCAACGTTGTATCTTTCTCCGTAGACTCCCGGCGACCGGTGTCCACCGGTGATGGAGAGGCAGTCGTCGGCTCCTTGGAATGTGAGGCCGACGTTGGGTGTTGCCCGACATCTGGTCTAATGGGAGCCTAATCGGTGATGGGTCGGCGTCTGCTTTGAATCAGTCGTCCGTTTGAGGGACGTCAGGTCCTTTGTCTTCCTGGGAGGTGGGTCTAGTCCTCTAGGTGGCTGGGATGTTGATCTAGTGTCGGGCTCCCAGCATTTGTCCGAGGAAGAATGAGTGATTTTGGAAGAGGACTTGATCAGTAGACTTCGTAGAGGCCAGGGAGGCTTGGCTAGAGGGTCCGAGGTCCTGGAAGTTTTGATGGGGTGCAAGGTAGCCAAGAGCTGCCCAAGTCCTAACCTTCACGAGAGGAGGCTGAGAAGCGAGCCCTGGAGGGACAGCGGTCTGAGCATAGAGCGGAGCTAGCATGCGAGCCCAGGCCCGGTTCGGGGATCTGGACCTGGCCTTCTCCGGTGCTTATGAGTCTTAGAGGTGGACTCACCTCTGAGGCAGGTCTTTCTCCATAAGTTCGAGTTGTTTTCCAAGAGGAACCCTTGGCGTGCCTTCTGGCGGCGGATCCTGGTGCAACTGTTGAACCACTGGCAAAATGGACAGGCCTTGGTGTCATGGTCCGAGCCTAGGCACCACAGACAGGACGAGTGCAGATTCTTAACAGGAATCTGTTTGCCGTAGGCACACTTGGAGGGGTGTCCTTCTGAGGAAGGAGTAGGAGATGCCAACATTTAAAGAAAACGCTGGAAGTTTTGGTCGTCGTTCGCTGGAGTGGGACTGTGAGGCCGATGCTGGCGAGGCGACAGCAGGAAAAGAACTGGGGATTCTGGGGGACCACCGCCTTTTGTATGATGCCCGATGTTGGGGACAGTCCCCGCTGGATACTGCTAGCTAGAAAATTTCCGTGGCGCCCTGGTGCCTGCCGGCTTCAGTCCTAATGGTGTAACCTGCTGCAAGAGCTGTTTCTTGAAGTAAGATCTGGCTTTGTTATTCTTCAGAGTTAATTCCACACCGCATGGCTGTGCAAATACCATATTTTGAATCTTTGGGCCCCCAAATATGTGATTATTCATTGTTTGTGTGCTAACTTAAAGAGCCACTGACATCATTGTGATAACTTTGAAAAAAAATTATATTTAGACACAAGTCAGCTTGTATTTATTATTTTTCGGTCATTCTTACCCTTACTTCTTTATTACTAAGTACATTTGCATGTAAACAGGATTACTGCCCTATCTTTTCTGGCTGCCTGCCTACACCTGACATCATAGTCCGGTTTATGACATCACAGGCTGTTGGTGTGGAGAGAATTATGATGCCATAAACAGGGGATAGTGTATGTCAGGTGTAGGCAAGCAGAAATAGCACATAAAGTCTAAAGGACAGCAATCCTTTTCATACAACTGTCCTCAGTAAAAGGGGAAATAATTATAGAAAAGATATGTAATATAAACTGAATTGTGTCTAAACTCCCAAGTCTTTCTAACTGTGTCGGGCTCTTCAAAAGAGAAATTTAAAAGGAAAGAAAAAGAAACAGCCCTACCCTCCTTCAAAGCCCTGTCCTTCAAAAATACACCCCCACCCCTCCTGCTACAATCATAATCTCATCCTCCCCCAGCACCTCCAATTTTATATTTGATTTGGAATATTTAAAAAAAAAAAACAACAACAAACTCCTATGATGGGTTACCGGCACAACCCACCTGCCTCCATGGCCAGCCACTGTCTTTAGCGCTTTGACACGGAATAAGCACCCTCCTCCCACCCCCCAGCACCCACATTTTTTTTTTACACAAGCACGGACTAATGCAACTGAACCAACCAGCCCTCTTCCACAGCCGGCCACCTTCTACTGAGTGAAAGCACTCCCGCACATACCTGCATAGCAAAACCAGCTGATCATGTGATCAGCTGGTCCCACTGTGTCAGCAAGCGTGGGAGAGCATTCATTCAGTAGAAGGGGCTGCCCATGGAATAGGGCTGGTTATGTTAGTTGCCTCTGGGTGCTGGGAGGGGCGAGGAGAAGGGTGTTGCCAGGGAGGGGGAAGAAAACATGACTTACCATAGTAATCTTTCTTCTTCCAGTGATGCTCAGATATTCATAACTTTGTGCAGTCAGTCTGGTGGGTTGAACTGCCGGAGAGATGGAACACATGCAAATGATGGAATTCTTTGCACATGAGCATCTTTCAAATACTGCCTCTACCAACTGTAGTGTTCTAAACCCTTCAGATTTGTAAGTAGCCTGGAAGTCAGGTACTATGAAAATATCCAACAGCTAATTAATTAAAACATTTTTTAGGATTACCCTAATAAAAACAATTTACCCAAAAAAACTCCTAAGGGGGAACTACATCAATTAACAATGGTGTTCACCAGACAGTATGAGAAAACTATTAAGAGAGACAGAAAACTCTGTTAAAATCTATCTGGTATAGAGAAGTGTACCCAGAAGGGTATGGCTATGTGGCACTAGCATGCGGAATGCAGAGGCTGAAGTTCTGGAAGGGAAGGATGGGAGGGAGTTATGAATGTCTGAGCATCACTGGGAAGAAAGAATATTACTATGGTAAGTAATTTTTTCTTCTAACCCAGTAATGCTCAGGATATTCATAACTTTGTGCAGACTACCAAGCAGTACTCCTGGAGGTGGGCACAGAACTTATTTTGGAAACAGACTTTGCAGGACTGCTGTGCCAAACCTGGCATCACTTCTGTACAAAACATCCAAGTTGTAACGCTTTGTAAAGGTGTGCACTGATTTCCAAGTAGCTGCTTTACAAATATCCAATACTGGAACCTCCCTAGCAGCTGCAAGACTGGCAGCTGTTACTCTTGTCGAGTGTGCCCTCAGCCCAGCTGGGGACTCCCTACCTGCTCTAGTGTAGCAGAATTGAATACACTGGACAATCCATTGAGAAATGGATCTTTTTGAGGCTGGTTTGCCCATTCGTCACACCATATGTAAGGAAAAGTTGTTTTTGTCTTGCCTATGGCCCTTAGTAGCTGTCATGTAATAGCTGAGGGCTCTTTTCACATCCAGACTGTGGAGTCTTCTTTCACCAGACCTTGTATGGTCTGTGAAAAAGACAGGCAGAGTGATTGATTGGTTCAGATGAAAGTCTGAAACGACCTTGGGAAGAAACTGTCTGTTTGTTCTGAGGACTACCTTATCTCTGTGAAAGGAGATGTAGTCCTGGTCAACACAGAGAGCCTGAAGCTGGCTGATTCTTCTTGCTGATGTAATTGCAACCAGAAAAACTGTTTTCCAGGTAACATACTTTAAATGGGTTGTAACCATGGGCTCAAAAGGAGCCCTCATTGAATAGCTATACCATATATTAAGATCCCAAGTGGGCACTGGTGCCCTGTAAGGAAGGATACAAATGTATCAGGCCTTTAAAAAAAAAAATCTTTAGAAAATGGGATCTGATGCTACCGACACCTTTGCCCTAGCAGAAAGATATGCAGACACTGCTGCAAGATGAACCCTTAGAGAACTGGGTTGTAGACCTTGTGAATGTAAGTGAGTCAGATAATCCAACACCACTGAGACTCCTGCGTCATTTGGCGTGAAATTCCTACCAGAGCACTAAAAAGGAAATCTTTTCCACTTAGCAGAATACGTTTTCTTAGCGGAGGGCTTCCTATAACCTTTCAAGATAGTTAATACAGCTTCAGAAAGGTTTAAGTCTGCATACTCTAATTCCTCAAGAGCCGTGCCTTGAAGTGTAGGGACTTGAGATTTGGGTACAACAATGTTCCCTGATTGGAGGTTAGAAGATTGTGCCTGAGAAGCAAACTTATTGGTTTGCTCACTGACATGGAGAGCAGAAGAGAGTACCATGGCTGCCTGGGCCAATCTGGAGCTATCAAGATCAGAGAAGCTGAGAGGGATTTAAGCTTCAGCAGTACTCTGAAAACCAGAGGAAAAGGCATAAAAAAAACTTGCCTGACCAGTCCAGTACCAGGGCGTCCAAAGGGATTGTGCCCTGGGCTGGTGGTCTGCAGCAATACTGAGGCAACTGGTGGTTCTGGTGGGATGTGAACAAGTCTATCTCTGGAATGCCCTACCTCCTGAAAATTACCTGCACCACCTGCCGGTTCAGTGTCCATTCGTGATGGGACTGATTGATTTGACTCAGTGTGTCTGCCAAGGTATTGCCCTTTCCTGGCAGATGGATTGCTTGCAGGGACACCTTTAAGAATATGCCAGCGTCAAATTTTCAGGCTTCTGTGCACAGGGGACCTGATTTGGTGCCTCCCTGCTTGTTTATGTAGTACATGGTGGTGGTATTGTCTGTTCTGACCTGTACCACCTTGTCCATCACCAGTGTACAGAAAAGCGTTTAGTGACAGCCATGCTGCTCTGAGTTCCAGCAAGATTACATGCTAGAGGGACTCTGCTTCTGTCTAGGTACCCTGAGTTGTGTGCTCCCCGATGGGTGCCCCAGCCCAGAAGGGATGCATCTGTCATGAGGACTAGTGAAGGATCCTCCTTCTGAAAAAAAATCCTTGCCTTAGATTGGATTCCTTTTTCCACCACAAGAGGTCTTGTAACAGAGGCCTTGTCACTGGAATGAGTTTTGAAAAGGGATCTTTTTTCTGACTCCAATGATTCCTGAGATGAAACTGGATGTCTATCATGTGAAACCTGGAATCCTGCACTATGCCTATGGATGTAGCCATATGACCCAAGAGCTGCAGGAACTGCCTGGCTGTTTTTTGCCTGTGCAACTTGAAGGAATTTGCTGTGGCCTGAAGGCTTTGCACCCTGTCCAGTGGCAAAAGACCCTGGCCTGTAGAGTACTGATCTCTGCCCCTATGAACTGTAAAGTCTGTGTCGGGGTGAAGACAGATTTTTTTCTGGTTTATTATGAAACCCAAGGACTCCAAAAGATCCTGTGTGAGCTTTAGAGAGGCTGTGACTTGTTCTGGTGATTTGCCCACCACCAGCCAGTCGTCCAGATATGGGAAGACAGTCACTCCTTGTCATTGAAGAAATGCCACCACAGCTGCTAGGCATTTTGTAAACACCCTTGGTGCTGAGGAAAGACCGAAGGGCAGGGCTGCAAACTGATAATGACCTGATGGGAGTCTGAAACAGAGTTATTTCCTGAAAGATTCTTTTATGGGGATGTGGAAATAGGCATCTTGTAAGACCAGAGATGCCAGCCAGTCCCCTTTTTGGACTGTTGGCAGAATCCGAGCCAAAGTTACCATTCTGAACTTTGGCTTTTTCAGGTGCTTGTTTAAAGCTTTGAGATCCAAAATTGCTACTCCCCATTTTTCTTTGTTGTTAGGAAGTATCTGCAGTAAAAACATCTTCCTCTCAGGGTTGTAGGAACTGGTTCCACTGCTCTGAGCTGTAGCAGCTTCTGAACCTCTGCCTCTAGCAATTAACTTTATGCTAGGGGAGGAAAGATGGAAACCCTGGATTTTTTTTGAGGAAGAAATTTGAAGTCCAGAGACAAACCTTTGCCCACTACCTCCAACACCCACTTGTCTGTGGTGATGGTTGACCAAAGGTGGAGGAAATGGGACAGTCTGCCTCCAACAGGTAGGGAGGAGGCGGCCTGCATCTCAGGGGTTCTGTTTAGGCTGGGGTTGAGGTTGTGCCTGAGACCCTCGCCTAGAGCCCCCTTCTACCCCTACCCCTAGAGTAGCCCTATTGGGGATACTGCTGGTATTGGGGCATGGCTACTGGCTGGAAAAAAGGTCTTGTCATGAAAGAGCAACCCCTGCCCCCCTTCCATAGGGCCTGGTGGATGAAGAAGCTCTGTCTCTGGCAGAGTTACTTCTATAATTAGCCTTATATTCATCCACCTTTTTCATATAGGCCACCGTGGATTCCCCAAAAAGAGAATTTCCTTCTAATGAAAAATCCACGGCCTTCGATTAGGTATCCTGAGTGAGATTTGTAGCCCTAAGCCAAGCAAACCTCCTCTGAGCCACTGTGTTAGCCATCCATCTGGCTGCAGTGTCATTCGAATCAGCAGCCATTTGGAACTGGTACTTAGCCGCCTCTAGCCCAAACCTGGCAGTTTCAGCCAGGTCATCTGACAAGGGTGAGGTGGCTTTCATGGACGTTGTCAGTACCGACTGCCACAGGGATTTCTGATACTGGGCAGCATAAGCTTGGAAAGTAGCCTGTCTCATGGCCAGTGAGGCTGACAAATGGCCTTTTTTTGGCCATACTGTCCAATTTTCTAGAGTCCTTGTCTGGTGGGTGTGAGGACAGAGGGACTTTAGCTTATCACAGGCTGCCTGTTGTATTACCCCTTGATGGTTGGGATGGGAGAAGAGGAAGTTAGCTCCCTCCCTATCCAACTGGTGCTTTTTGTCTATTTTCCTGTTGATTGGAGGAATATAATTAGGGGTCTCCAGGAGCTTCATAGCACCCTTCTTAAAAAATGTATATACTGGGAGGAGAAGGGCCTTTGTGGGTGTTAAACCCATCATATTAAGGTACTCAATGTCCTCCTCATCCTTCACTTGCTCTGTTGTGGCAATATCTAAGGCATCTGCCATTTCCCTTACAAAGGAAAAATGGGAGGAAAAATCCTCAGATACCCTGGGAAGCGAGCCAAAATCCTGCTCAGGGGACACCCTCTGGAGGGATAGATTCGTCCTCCTCATAAGGCTCACCATCCTCTTCAAAATATAGTTACTCCGGTGCAGAGGGCAACACAGTACTAGCAACCTGGGGACCCTGTGAGGGGGCAGGAGGCTGAGGGATGATGCTCTGCACAGCCTGAATAATTCTGAATGCCTGAGCTATCTCCTGAGCTGAAGGCATTACACACACCTGCGCAGAAGTTCCTAGGTTAACAGGAGAGGGTTCTGCATGTTTAAGTTTCTTTGTTTTCTTTGAGGGAACCGGAGAGTAGGCCGGTTCTTTTCCTCTTTTTGCCCCTTTTTGGCCCAGATCAGAGGCAGGGGTAGTAGAACTTGTGGGTTCAGCCACAAGAGACTGAGGACCCCTAGGAAACTTTTTATTGAGCTGCTCAAGCGCTTTTCCACAGTTTTATCTGGAAAAGTTTTACATATCTCACATTCCTGGTCCAGATGTTTGAAACCCAGACAAGCTACACATAAGGTGTGCTTGTCTGCCTTGGCAAACACATCTCCACACTTTAAACATAGATACACAGACAGTGTCGGCAGATAAGGGCTTGTGGCCCACCCAGTCTGCCCATTTGAGCTTGTAAGTTCAGTTTATGTTTTCCTAGAAGTCTGTTGCCCCTTACCCCTGACCTCCAGAATTCCTTTGTGTCTATCCCATGCATTCTTAAATCCCGTGATTGTTTCAGCCCCCACCACTACCTCTGGCAGGGTGTTCCACTTTTCCACCACCCGTTCTGTGAAGAAATTCTTCCTCATGTTTCCTCTGAATCGTCCTCCCTCCACCTTCATCCCATGCCCTCTAGTCCTGGAACATCTTTTTAAACCCAGGCTCCCCGGTTCTCTTCTTAGGTTTCTCTGCCATGGTGAAAAGCAAAGAGGAAAAACACCAACCGCTAAATAATAGATACTGTTGCGGTTATTTAAACAGCTTTTAAATTTTTTTTTTTTTGCAGTCAGTTCCGAAACCGATAGGGAACCGGAGGAACCGAGCAGAGAGATGAAATATGAACCAGTTCAGCAGTTCTGTAACCGATAAAAATGGTCACAAATAAAGTTTGTTAAGGACCAAAAATTTAGCGATAATTATATAGGTTCTTTAGTCAGAGAACCTAATTTAAACTAAACTAACTTGGATCCCTCATGGTTATGCCGAACCGAGAGGAACCGAGAAAAACAACTACTTTAATAATAAACTAGATCTAAACTGACAATCAGTACAGGCAATAAAATAATTAAATATACTTATGGTTTTGATGATTTTTTATCTTTCTTCACACGAAAGAGGGCAACAGAAACTCCAAGCGACCAGACTTTCAGGTGGAGAGAAAAATCTGAAGGGTTTAGAACACTACAGTTGGTAGAGGCAGTATTTGAAAGATGCTCATGTGAAAAGAATTCCATCATTTGCATGTGTTCCATCTCTCTGGGCAGTCCAACCCACCAGGCTGAATGCACAAAGTTATGAATAACCTGAGCATTACTGGGGTTAGAAGAAAAAATTACTCACCTTAGTAATTGCTTTTCTTCTCATGGAGTCTTGCTATATTATAACAAAAGCAGTCAGCCACTGCAGCTGAACTGCCCCGGAGAGGAAGGAGTTAACTCCAGAGGATCTGGAGTTCTACAGCGTGAGGGCACTGTGCCAAAGCTCTATCTGGCAAGTTTCAAATGAAACTGTCAGATTCTTTACTCCGCTTCACTGAACAGTCGCTCCGGAGATCAGCTCCTTCAGCTCGGTTCATTCTCGGTTCAAGCGAGTATTTTTCGGTTCATTTGAACCGGCCAAAGTTATTATTTTTACCGCATTTCGGTTAAAAAGCTCTATCTGGTAAACCGTAAGTACGAATTTAAAGTCTGTGTGGAAAGTTCATTATCGGTTCGGTTTTGAACCGATCGGTTTGCTTATTTCAACATTTTAAAGTGTTGGTTGAGTTTTTTAGAGTGCGGTTCCCGGTTCTTATCGGTTCTAAAAAAAAACTGAATTTTAATAGGTTTTTTTCAAATACCCGTGACACGGTTAGGAACCGATAAGGGTGTCTTGCCTGTACTGCCATCAAAAGGGCAAGTTTTGGATAGGCTGGCATTATGTCTGAGAAACCCAAAAGAAAAACGGCCCACTGGGTTTCAACACTGTGATGTCTGTGGGGGAAGCCTTTGCCAAGGCTGGGACCTAATACACCACTTGTGTCTATTGTCTGGGTTTTATTCATGGTGTTTGAATATTGATTTGACAAAAAAAAAAAAGTGTGCCAAAGACTATGGCTGGCCATAAAGGCGGACAGGTTCTGCATTGTGGGAGTCTTCTTTAAATATATATATATATATATATATAAAAAAAATTAAGTTGTGGATGCTGGAGAGGAGGATGGCGATGGGACTGCAGAAGATGGTAGGGAGGCAAGGGGTTGAGTATTTTAAAGGATTAGTCTTGGGATGAGGGTGGGGGTGGTTTATTTTTCTTTAAAATTGTATTTCTCTAATACAAATAGGCACAAACAGTGCCATTTGTTTATTATTTGGATCCAAATAGTGAACAGTACATTATTTGAGGTATTCAGCCACAGGAAATACTAGCTGATAATCGCACACCCCTATCAGGAAGTGAAGTAGCTCTTTAAACTGGATATAGTTAGTGCCTTGCAGCAGGACAGGCAGACAAGTTAGACTTCACTGTACCACAAAAGTAGGTTACCCCCCCCACTCCTGAGATACATCACGACTCCAGTTTTCAGATCCTCTCACAAACAGATGTTCCAACACCCAAGTATATGCCAAAGGTGGGTCAATAATAGCTCTCCCAAGGGGTACTGGGTGATTATAGTGGACTAAACCACGCATGAAGAACCACGCGGTCTGTAACATGTAGTGCTTTAGACCAACAGGGGTATACGACCGGTACACAAGTATCGCTACCCCGGTCACTCCGCACAGGAAGGGGAAGTGAATCTAGAGACAGCTGGACGGGTATGCAGTCAAGCCACTCCTCTGGTGGAGTGGCTAGAGCACCCGACTGTATAGTAGGAAGCATGGCAAGACCAGGGTTTGATTCCCCGGTGTGGAAATACATTTTTTATTCCTGTCAGTGCGCCGATGGCTAAATGCTGCAGCAAAATTTTGTTTTGCCCGTGTCCACACCCCTTGGAGTTGATTATAAATAGTCTGGGGGGTGAGGTTCCCCATCAAAACAATAACACTGCTTAGGCGGATGGTGTTTCTGTTGCGGTTGGCATTATGTGCATCGCTGTGTTTGGTACGCGGTTTTGACCTGTACTATATCGTGCGCGACATTATGACCCCATGCCCTCCCAAGGATGCTGATCATCGTAGAACTCACCTAGTTTTAGATGGACTGGGTAGTCTGGATAATTGTGTGCATCCAGAAGAGATGCTTGGCAAGCTCTTGAGGCTTCCATGATACCCCCAGATATTGAGACATTTGCCCAGTGGTGCAGAACATGGCGATCATGGCAGCCATTCATATGGATACATTTTTAAGGAGCAGATTCATGCTATCCAGAAAATGCCCACACTATCTGGTATCGTACTAAAGATAAAAACATGCTGGATAACCCCCACCCCACCTTTCTCCTCCCTAAACAACAAAACGTAGTTACGTAAGAACTTACCATAACAGTAGATCTTTGAGAGAGGCTCTTGTAGTAGGTAATTACATATAGGACTGACGCCAGCAGGTGTCAGGACCCCAAAGAAAAATTTCTAGCTAGCAGTCTCTGGTGGTATATAAGTATATATAAACTCTGGTGGTCCAGTGGAAGGTCCGTCTCATCATTATCGACTGACAGCGTGCATAGTATATGCGCCTATTGGTCCACCGCGTGGACCAATGGGCATACAGCCCATACTGTACTACACAGACAATTTGGGTCTGTGTGGTACATATGGGCTGCATGTAATGGTCCACTTGGTGGACCAATAGGCATACAGACCCACTGTACACTGTCAGTCGGTGGGCGGCCAGGAGGCATGCGAGAGGTGCTGCTGCCCGCCACTGACTGGAGGGGGTGCTGGAGGCGGGGAACTCGGTGGGCAGGTGGGTCCACTGGACCACCAGGGCTTCAGCTGCTATGTCCGCCCTCGATCGGGTGATGGGGGGAATCCACTGCACCACCAGGGATGCTAATTACACTTAAGCCCATGATCGGGTGAAGGCAGACCTTCTACTGGACCAACAGGGATTATATATTCATATGCCCACGTTCGGGCGATGGACAGTGGTCCACTGGACCACCAGGAGATCTTTTACGTTCGTATGCCTGCGAACGGAAGCAGAGACTGCCAAGGGTCTGCAGGTTCCAGACGGCTGCAGCCTGGCAGGGCACCAGGCACAAGTCATCGGCGACTGCATGCAATTGGGCTATAATGACATGCAATGGCTCCATTTGCACCTTGCATGCATAATGGTCTAATTTGCATATCCAGTGCTGAATATCGTGGTTGATGCACCTGGCGCAGCGGACTTGTGCTGTCGCATCCCGGCTCCCCTCAGCCACTTGCGCTGGTGCAGTACCACTGCTCGATGCGTCGTCCTCAGTGCCATATTCAGCGGGTGCAGCACTGTTGAATATCGCATGGTCCGCCCCTGGCACAGCTCAGTCGTGCTGCGCCCAGGCTTGCACCCTGCCCTGGCACAGTCTGAATATAGAAACATAGAATTTGATGTAAGATAAGGACCTCTTGGCCCACCCAGTCTGCCCATTTTCCTACCTGATGGATAAGCTGCAGATTCTAGTTAATCAACAGCTTACTTCCTCCTGCCCCCCCCCAGTAGAACTGCCTTATGCCTGTCCCATGCATTCTTGAATTCCTCCACTGTTCCTGACTCCACAACCTCCTCAGGAAGGCTGTTCCATGCATCCACAACTCCCTGTGAAAAATACTTTCTAACATTACCTCTGAGCCGCCCCATCTTCAAATTGTGCCCCTTGTTACTGCATATCTCTTCTTCTGAAAGATACTACATTGTACCTTGTTAATTCCCTTGAAATACTTGAAAGTTTCTATCATGTCCCCTCTCCTCCTTTCCTCAAGGGTATACATATTAAGCTGCTTTAGTCTCTCCTCGTATGTCTTCTGGTACAGACCTTGCACCATTTTGGTTGCCCTCCTCTAAGCAGCCTCCACTCTGTCTATGTCTTTGCAGAGATGGGATCTCACTAATTGTCTGTAGAGAGGGATAACAACTTCCTGTTTTCTTCTGTTGATGCCTCTCCCTATGCATCCCAGTATCCCCCCAGCCCTCCTTACTGCCTTCTCACATTGCTTGCCCACCTTTAGGTCATCTGATATAATTACTTCCAGGTCTCTTTCGATTTTTGTTGTTATTAACTCACCCCCCATTGTGTACTCTTCCCCTTGGTTTTTGTTTCCCAGATGCACTACCTTGCATTTCTTTGCATTGAATCTGAGCTGCCACGTATTTGACCATTCCTCCAACCTTGCCAAGACCCTTTTCATTCTTTCCACCCCACCTTGTGCATCAACCCTGTTGCAGATCTTTGTGTCATCTGCAAAGAGGCATACCTCTCCTTCCAGGTGCTCTCCAATGTCACTTATAAAGATATTAAAGAGGACCAGTCCCAGTACCGAACCGTGCGATACCCCACTAGTTACCCTCCTTTCTTCACTGTGGACTCCGTTTAGTATTACCCTTTGCGTCCTGTTGTCCAACCAGTTTTTTATCCAGGCTACCACCTTGGGACCCAATCCAAGGCTGGCTAATCCCACCCACAATATACAGAATAATGCCCGTGCAGCTGTGTGTTATAATGATTTTCACACACCCAAGGTGTGTGATAATCCATTCACTCTTGGGTTTTATGGGATTTTCACACACTGAGGGTGTGTGTGAAAATCCTCAATAACACACACCTTGCACAGGCATTATTTTTTATAATTTCTGAGTGCGAGGAAGTCTCTGTAAAGGCTGTTACTTAAGGAGTGATGCTGTGAACCTGTTGCTACAGAGTCTCCTTCTACCTACCTCTACACACACACTTAATTTGAAAAGCAAGATCGCTTCTTGGCATAATTAATTTTTTTATATAATTTACACTATGGAACAATGCATGTAGTCAGCCAGGCCATTCCGAACTATGGTGGCTGTCAAACTCGCCCAAAACGAAGCAACACCATGATCAACTAGATAGACTTTAAAAAACTAGAAAGGCAGGATCAACCAGATAAATGCTATATACCGACTATGCAATATATAGAATAACATATGAGAGGCAAGTATAATGAGTTTTTTTTTTTTGTTAAACTCACCCGATGTTTGTGATGACCTCAAACACGCCAGTGGTTTGCAATGTAATCACAAACTAACACATACACACAGAAAAAGGCAGACAGCACTCCCGCTACCATATTTTGTTGTAGAACCAATTTATACAGTGGATGTCTTTATAGACCACTTCCAAAATAAAATGGGAGGGGGCGTAGTGTACTCTCTTTCTTTCTTGTTTTTGTACACCCCCGTTTGTACCTACCTTGCACTGCACTTGAGTGTTTATAAGGGCATAAGCCTTGGGGGTGTTTACCACTACCCTTTACTGGTCTTTACAACTCAACAGTTTGGATCCCTCCACTGTTCTTGCAAATACCACCTCTTTTGGCAATGTGTTCCATTTGTCCACCACTCTTTCAGTAAAAAAGCACTTCTGGACAACCCTCCTGAATTTTCCTCCAACCAACTTCAGAGGAATCCCTGGTGTATCATAAAGAACTGAGGCTGCCTGGGTTTTCAGCAACACTGTTAAATTGCCAGACAGCCTCCACACAATCCACAAGGGCAACAACAGCAAACCACAGACATGTGCTTTAGTTGGCTAATCATTTTTCAGTTCATAATGAACTCAGCTGAATTTTTCAAGTAAAATAACTTCATCAGAAATGCACTGGGACATTTGCTTTGTTTTCTGCCTCTGTTCCATCGCATCTGCACACAGCATCTTTCAATTCTGAAATCTGTATGTCAAGTTTAGTAGTAATCATTTTATTTCTACCCACCTCATCACGTGGGCTCAAGGCACTTTACAAAACATATACATTTTACAAGGCTTGTGTGGAACCCTACCTTGAAGAAGGACTCCAGGTTCTCTCGGAGTCCATTGAATTCCCTGTTTTCTCGACTCTTCCCAGGTTTCCTCTGAATTAGGCAATGCTCCAGGAACTCATCTGGTGTGAGTTGACAGCCATTCACTTCGAGTTTCAGAGTGAAGTCACGGACACATAATGAGATGAGGGAAGAACTCAGAGAAATCCTGACCAGCCTCATCGGGGTTTGTGTGTACTTTGGTTTTCACAAGGTCAGTCATGTTCGATACAAAACTGGTTGAAGTTTAGGAGAACACAGCAGCATTGTGAGAAACAGTTAAATGCAACTTGTTTTGGTTATCAACAACTGTAATACTACCTTTTTTCTCAACTAACAGAAAAACAGAAGAACTAGGGAAAGAGACACACCTCTAAGAAATAAAAGGGCGGATGAGATTTCAGGATAAGAACTGAACTTTCAAAGTATAATAAATACAGGTTACTCACCTGTAACAGGAGTTCTAGGAATGGTATATGTTGTTCATCCACACTCATTGGCAGTATCCTTGCCGCTTTAAATCTTGCCGGAAGGTCTTCAAGCTTGCTCCTCCCACCCACCCGGGTGGTATAACTCTCGGCTCCGCCCCATGACGCCAGATCTGGCCCGCTGGAAGCTCAGGTTGTGCGTCGAAGCCGAGAGTCGGGATGGATGAACAACATATACCATTCCTAGAACTCCTGTTACAGGTGAGTAACCTGTATTTCTAGGGACATGGATATGTTGTTCATCCACACTCATTGGCAGACTCCTAGCAGTTCTCCGGGAGGAGGGAGGCAAGACGACACACCCCTATACTTACTTGGGAAAGAGAGACTGGAGAACCGAGGCCCCAAAACCAGCATCCCGGGCGTGACTCAAGGTCGATGTGGTAGTGGGTAATGAAGGTGTTTGCTGACTTCCAGGTAGCAGCCCTGCAGATTTCCTGGATAGGGCGTCCCTGGAAGCAGCCACGTTGCAGCAGTATGGCCGGGTAGAATGAGCTCTTATCCTCTGGGAGCTCCATGCCCGTCAACTTATAGCGAGATCTATGCAGGAGGTTACCCACCTGCTTATCGTCCGCTTGGCTGCAGGTCTGCCAGATGCGGCTTCAGCGTAGGGTGACAAACAGCTGGCGAACCTCTCCCCGAATTTCGCAGTGGCTCCTTATAATAAGCGAGCGCCCTTCTAGGGTCCAGAGTATGGAGCCTATATTGACCTCGAGGTGTGATTGGGGTAGAACACCGGCAGAGTCAACACCAGCTAAGGTGAAACTCCGACACCACCTTGAAGGAATTTCGGTGGGGCGAGACAACCTTGTCCCTGTGGAAGACCAGGTAAGGAGACTGATGGAAAGCGCCTGGAGCTCTCCCATCCTTCTGGCTGACGTGATAGCCACCAAGAAGGCGGTCTTCCACGACAGGTGAGAGAGACACACCTGTGCATAGGTTGAATGGCTTGCCCATGAGCTTTGCCAGTACCAGCAGTAGATCCCACGGAGGTGGGGTTCCCGCACTGGAGGGAAATGTGATCAAGGCCTTTGAAGCGCCAGACCACCTTCTCCTGCGCGCATCTGACTGCTCCGGCCCGCGCCTCGTAAGCAGAGATGGCTGCAGGTGCACCCTTAGGTCGTCGACCTAAGCCCTTGACTAGAAAGGGACCATAAATAGTCCAAGATGCTTGCCAAGGAACAGGAGGAAGGGTCCAAGCCTTGTCTGACACCAAATGGAAAACCTTTTCCATTTGAAGGCATAGCATTTTCTGGTCGACTCTACGGGACGCCTCAACTACATTGAGGACCTCGTCCGGAAAGACCCAAGGCCTGGAACTCTAGCCGCCAGGAACCAGGCCGTCAGGTGCAGGGATTGAAGGTCCGGATGGAACACCTTCCTGATTGACTGAGAGCAGGTCGGGCGAGCTGGAAGCTGCCATGAGTCCTGGAGCTGAGACTGAGGGAGATGCCAGAACTGGGCAGGCCAGTCTGGGGCTATCAGAATCACCTGCGCCTTGTCCTCCTCGCCTTTGAGAAGCACCTTGTGGATCAAGGGAAATGGGGAAAGCAAAGAGGCCCGGGGTCCATTGCCTCGAGAAGGCATCCCCTGCAGCGAGCCCCGCTGAGGGGGCGGGCATGGAACAGACCCAGCTTCGCTGTCTCCATGGAGGCAAACAGGTCCACCTGAGGTGTGCCCCAAAGGGAGAACAGATGCTGTACTACCTCCGCAGGAGAGACCACTGTGGGATGCAGCCCATCCGCCCAGGGCATCGGCAGGTGTTGGAGGCCCTGCCATGTGAATGGCTAGGAGATCCGCCTCCAGGCTGCGCACGAGTGACCAAATGCGGAGAGCCTTGCATAGAAGCATAGGGCGCCCGCCTGGCGGTTCAGATAGTACATGGTCGTGGTATTGTCCGTCTGACTCGGACCACTTGACCCCGGAGGAACGGAGCAAAGGCGGTGAGAGCTAGGCGGACCGCCCGGAGCTCCAGCAGGTTGATGTGGCATCGGACTCTCAAGGGACCAGAGGCCATGAGCTGTGTTCCCCAGATGGGCACCCCAACCCATCAGAGAGGCATCGTCGATAGAGACCGCCGGCTCGGGCGGACGAACGGGATGCCCTCCTGCAAATGATCTGGAACGTCCACCACTGGAGAGCTGCCCACATCCCCTGTGTCACCGGCTAAGCTGGTCCAAGGATCGCAGCGCCAGACCACTGGCTGGCCAGTCCCCACTGAAGGGGACGATGTTCCAGCGGCCCAACGACCACGCTGGTGCAGGCGCCATGAGACCCAGGAGGCGCAGGAAGTCCCGGCAGGGCGAATTGCCCAACCAGAAATGATCGAAAAGGAGGAAAGAACCTCGGCCCTGTCCGCCGGAGCCGCGCCTGGCTCGAAGAGAGTCGAGCTGCGCCCGATGAATAGAATCAACTGCTTCGGGTCGAGTTCACTTGGCCTCGCTGATAAGGAGGCCCAGTTGAGAGGCAGACCTCGAGGGCCAGATCCTGGACCACTCCCGCCTCCTCCCTGAGGGAGCTGCTATCAGCCAGTCGCCCAGGTAAGGGCACACCCGACCGGCGCCGAGGAATGCTGTCACCACTGCCATGCATTTGGTGAAGACCCTGAGCTGGAGACAAGCCGAGGGCATGGCTTGAACTCAAGAGGATCCTTCCGCCGGAAGCGAAGGAATCCTGGTGAGACGGACGGATAGGGACGTGAAAAACGCTGTCCTGCAAGTCCAGAGAGCAGAACCACACGCCTGCTCCAAGGATGGTATTATCTGGAGCCAGAGTGACCATCCTGAAGGTTCGGACCTTAGGAACTTGTTTAGGCCGTAGGTTCGAGAATGGGCGCCAGCCCCGTCTGCTCGGAACCAGGAAGTACCTGACACAAACCCTGGGTCTGAAGGAGGTTCCACCACCTCTCTACCACCTCCTTCTGGGGAGAGAGCATGTCGCTCGACGAGCCGCCAGTGAGGCTGGGATCCCGGTTTCTCGAGGGGCAACGGCCTGAAGGGTGGTGCCTGCTCGGCTCCAGAGGCAGGCCTCTTCCCACCACCTCAAGACCCACCTGTCCGTGGTAACAGCGACCAGGCGGAACGGAAGTGCCGGAGCGCCTCTCCACGGGGAACTAGGGTAAGGTGACGGGATGGGGCGACACCCCCAGCCTGCCACTGGGCAGGCTTGAGGAGGGACCGCCAGGACTCCTGGGCCCTTCCTCCTGCCTCCTGTTAGAGGAAGCCGGCGGTTTGGGTTTGGGATGGCTTGAGCCTGGGCCCTGACGCTGCTGGGCCGGCGTGCCAGAAGGTACACCAAAGGGCTTAGGCTGTGGTTTGCTGCCTTGTCCTCTGGAGCGGAAGAGACCGAGTCCAAGGTGGCATTGGACCTCCCGATCCTCTGCAGGTGACCTTCCACCCCAGGGTCAAGAGGTCAGTCCCCAAAAGGGAACATCCGCCAACTTGTGCTGGTATCCGAGTAAAGGTGGATATCCTCAGCCAAGCTCACGGACGATAGCCACCGCGGCCGCCACCGATCTGGCACATGAGTCCCCTATATCCAAAGCAGTCTGGAGCTGCTGTTTGGCCACTGCCCTGCTCCTGGTCCCGCACCTGCTTAACCGTAGTCTGCAGATCGGCGGAAGATGAGGATGACCTCATCCAGGGAGCCCAACAGGGCATGAGAAAATGTGCCATGAGGACGGCCAACTGGCCTGACGGCCGAGAGAGGACGAGCGAGACTTTTGCCCGACATAGTCCAATTTCTTGGACTCTTGTCAGGAGGTTTGTCCATATCCCTGGCGCTGCCGGGCGCTACCGGAAAACGCTTGTCGGTAACCAACCCTCAGCAGAGGGTGTTCCAAAACCGACAAGGAACCGGACCTGATACTTCTCTGGCCATCCTGGCCAAGGCGCAGGGCAGGAAGCAGGGCGCTGCCAAAGTTCCAGTGCCGACCCACTATGGCCTCGCCACCGGAAAGGCCTCGCCGGAGAATCCTCGTCCAGAATCCGTGAGGGGATACCTGGCCCTGCTTGGAACGGGTTCGAGCTCCATCCCGGTAGACTCCGAGATGAGCCGGGCAGTCCTAGGAAGGACGACGGCTATCGCCCATTGACTGACCTCCTGAAGACTCCAAGTCCAGTCGCTTGGAGAAGAAGGAGGAATCATCTTCGACTCGGAAGAGTCCTCAAGAGCTGCCTCTGGCCTGAGCTACCCTTCACCTGCCGAGGTCGGTCGGGAGTGAGGGTAACTGACAGCCGATGGGGTAAACCCTTAGCCGACCGAGAATCTTGGTCGGAGCCCCAATTGGTGGCTGTGGAGGCGGAGGTTCCACCGAATCGTGGAGCAGCTGGTTTTGGCCGAACAACCGCCTGGTATAGGCCCTCGGACAAGTCGAGGGGTTGTGTCGGCCGCCCGTGACAGCTACTTAATGGTCGGGAAGGCGACGGAGTCGGCCTTCCTCGCCAGGAGGAGTTGTTAGGAACATAAGGTCTCGCATCGCCGATGTAATTTACGCCGGCTTCCCTCATCCGAGGAGGAGGACGAGGACGCAGCGGCGACGCCGCATTACCGCGTGCCGAGACCGAGACCGCCTATGACGGTGGGATCGGCTGACCGCCAAGAGGTCCGAGACCGAGACCGAGAGTCCCGGAATTTCCGAGGTCGTGCGGGAGGTGTCGGCCGAACCGCACTCCTTCGGCTCGGATGGTCCATCCGAGGCTCCGGAACCGGAGGCACAGGCGAGCCACGGGATCTCAACTCCTCCCGGGAACCGGGAGAGGGAATCTCGGCTGCTAAAGGCGACAGCCCGTCCAATGGGTCGAGAAAATCTCGACTTCATCGGTGGGAGTCTCGGTCAACTGACCTGACGGGACACCGTGAGGCCAGTGGTCAGCTGAGCGGTCGCATCGGGCCGACGGTCGACGGCCCGGGAGAGGGACCTTCCGCCCCAAGAGCGTCGACGGAGGGACTTACCCTGTCCCTCTTTTTGGACCGAGAATAAGGTCCAGCAGACTCAGGCCCTTCTCCTTTAGTGGAGAGGGACAGACAAAGCTCCTTAAAAGAAGCCGTGTAGGAAGAACCCAGAGAGAGCGGGATAAATGCCGCGGCCGAGGAAGATACGGCCCGCGCCGCCTCCTCTTGAGGCGACCATCCGCCGAGCTGATCCGCCGAAAGGCTGTCCATGACACCGCCAACCGGCCTCCTTAGACTTCACCGAGGGAAACGCTTCGGACGCCCAGTTGCAATCGGGCAGCACGGTCTCGAGTGACGAGATGCCGAGAAAGATGAGCACAGGTCGCAAGCCCGCGGTCGTGCTCAAGGCCTAAGCAGTATACACACGGAGTGAGGATCCGTCCGAGACATCTTCTCCCGCATGGGCATCTCCGAACCGAGTCGATTTGTCCATCGCAGCCGCGAGGGATAGAAGACTAGTCTTTTGCAAAATTTTATTTTTAAACTGCAAACGGAGAAATAGGAACAGTCGAAACGCAGAGCGTTAAAGAGGAACCTGAGCTTCCAAGCGGTAAGGAAGATCTGCGCCATGGGGCGGAGCCGAGTTATACCACCCGGTGGGTGGGAGGAGCAAGCTGAAGACCTTCCGGCAAGATTTAAAGCGCAAGGATACTGCCAATGAGTGTGGATGAACAACATATCCATGTCCCTAGAAATAATCATTTTATTTAAATATCGGGCTTGGCCCTTATTTTCTGAAATGTGTAAACACATTTCATAGTACAATCCACTCAATAAAATAACAACAACCAATGCTGCTCACTAAATCTCACCCTGAAATCTCATTTTTGAGAGATGTGTAACATTCTCTGATCTACCTGTATAACACAAATGTCGTAGCCGGTCTATGCTGGGGCTGAAATAAGGATCGGATTGGCAAAGGCCAAGGTTAGCTGCTCAGTATCATCATTTTCCATGCAACCAGGAGCTGATCAATTGATATCTAAGAGCTAACCGCTAATATAGCAACCCAAGTTAGCAGACACACAAAAAAATCTTCAAGGCTGGCCCAATCACAGAACTTCCTGCTGATAGGTATGACCAAGAGCATCACTGGTTAGAGGAAGTGCAAAGAGTTGAACATGCTGAATGAGTCCTCCCGTCATTCAGTAAGCTCCCTGCAAATCTTAGGAAAATGCAGATTTTCATCAATGGAACTGCAAAACAGCCCTTGGGGCAGTCAAACTACTTTACAAAAATCGGTATATCAGACAGGTTACCAGCAGGCTGATTTTTGGTATGCACGGAACACTAAATGAATGGGACTTTCGAGCCCTGCCATTTCAACATTTGGGGGCCCATGCCAAATTTAGCAAAGACTGCAAGCATACAGGGCCATTCGACCTGGCTCGAATGCCTTTTTCGCATCTAGGGCCAAAAGCCTCCCGACTACCTCCCGGGCCAGTGGTACATAATATTCAAGGTCCGCTTAATATTCTGTTTTGCCTGCCTTCCCTTGAAGAAACCTCCCTGGTCTGGATGTACCACATGGAGAAGGAACCCTTCAATCCTAGATGCCAACAGTTTGGCTATAATTTTGTAATCTGCATTCAAAAGGGAGATGGGGGTGGTAGGAGGTACATTTAATAGGGTCGTTACCAGGTTTGGGTAAGACAGTAATGGTAGCTAGGTATTGAGAAGGTGGCAGAACCCCCAGAGCTAAAAGAATCTGCCACCATCTCAAACATCAAAGGACCCACTGTATTCCAGATCAGTCTGTACAGTTCTGAGGGAGCCTCATCTATTTCCACCATATGAGACGAAGGAAAATACAATCTAGTCGGGTATAAATCTTGTGGGCATGGGAGAAAAGAAAAAATTACTCACATTAGTAATTGTGTTTCTTCTAATGGAGACTTGCTTTATTTTGACATATGCAGTTAGCCCCAACACTTGAACTGCCCCGGAGATGAAAGAGTTAACTCTACGCAGGAAGCAAAGAACGTTGAGCTTGAGCTCAGTTTCAAACCTCTGTCTGCAGTGCCTCAAAATGTAACCATCAGATTCTTACGAGCTACAACTAACTATATTTCTATAGTGGAAATCGTGAAGAAACATAAGCCAACAGGGCAAAGATTGGTCCCCAAAAGACTCTAGTCGAAACCAAAAGACAAAAACGTTAGTGAACCAATATACAGTCATATATAAAATAAAAAAAATTAAAAATCACAGCATAACAATAACCCACCCCTCCTTTTCTAGAAAGGAGGGGTGTCAAGTACACCCCTGAGGTGCAACACTGTACCTGCCAGCCCACTTCCCAAAAAACAGGTTCTGACAGGGGATGCAGGGAAGGAGGTCAGAATACAGCAAGACTCCATTAGAAGAAACACAATTACTAATGTGAGTAATTTTTTCATTACAACATGAAGTCTTGCTGTATTCTGACACATGTAGATTACCAAGCAGTACTGCCATGGGGTACCAAATTATTTTGGAATAGGCTCTGCAGTACCGCTGTTCCAAACCAAATGATCAGTGAAGAATACAGAGAGAGACACGAACTGGTTCAGATGAAAATCTGAGACCACCTTGGGAAGGAACCTCCTATTGGTTTTGAGGACCACCTTATCTCTATGAAATGAGATAAAATCTGGCTCCACTGACAGGGCTTGCAATTCACTAATACACCTGGCAGAAATTATAGCTACCAGGAACACAGTCTTCCAGGTCAAATACCTGAGCTCGGCAGAAGCCAGAGGCTCAAAAGGGGGTTGCATGAGCTGAGCAATGCAAACATTAAGGTCCCAGGCAGGGGTAGGATCCTTAAAAGGAGGGTTGGTATGAACCAAACCTTTAAAGAACTTACAGAAGACAGGGTGAGATGCCAGAGAAGAAACCTTCCTGCTGACAGAAATGCAGACACCTGTCAAATGAACCTTCAAAGTGGCTGGCCTGAGGCCTAGGCCATTAAGATGAACCATGTAATCCAGAACTGTGGCCAGATCAGCAGTATCCGGTAAAATATATTTATGGAAACACCAAATACTGAACTTCTTCCATTTGGAATTATAAGTTTTTCTTGTGGCAGGTTTCTTAGAGGCATTAAGAATATCCAACACCCCCTGAGATACAGGCAGGCCTGCATACTCTAGCTCTTCAAGAACCAAGCTTTGAGGTTGAGAGACTGGAGACTGGGGTACCAAATCCTTCCCTGAGTGGAGGTTAGCAGATTGTGCCGCTTGGGGAGAGATAGG
Organism: Neoceratodus forsteri; assembly: GCA_016271365.2. NCBI lineage: Eukaryota > Metazoa > Chordata > Ceratodontiformes > Ceratodontidae > Neoceratodus > Neoceratodus forsteri. Next base: position 81,642,633 of record JADMNL010000035.1, read on the forward strand.
GGAAGATGGACTGCTAGGTCAACAACAGAGGATACCAAGGCTGTCTGGCCCAGTCTGGAGCAATCAGAATCACTTTGCAGGGTTGCAACCTGATCTTGACCAGGACCTTGAATAAAAGGGGAAAGGGAGGAAAAGCATAAAGGAATTTGCCCCTCCAATCCAGAACCAGAGCATCCAGCGGAACTGTGCCCAGGACTGGAGGCCTGCAACAGAAAAGAGGAAGTTGATGATTGTCTGGGGCTGCAAAGAGATCTATCTCTGGAGTGCCACACCTGGAGAAAATTACTTTCAATATGAAGGGGTCTAGGGCCCATTTGTGGTGGCCCTGAGATATTCTGCTCAGGGCATCTGCTAGCACATTGTCTTTCCCTGGTAGATGAACTGCTACCAAGGATGCTTGCAAGGCATAAATCAGAGACCATATCTTCATGGCTTCCGTGAACAAGGCCGTAGACCGAGTGCCTCCCTGCTTGTTGATGTACCACATGGTGGTGGTGTTGCCTGTGTGGAGGAATTTCTTTTATATATATCTTTCTTTCATGCATACATATAAAGCAAAGTGTGGTAGTGTATTATAATGTAGAGCTGCTAGTGTAATTAAATATAGCCAGGTCTGAGTAGAAGCTAAGGGTCATTATAAGTTCATAAGAATCACAAAGCAAGCAGAAAGCAATAGCTCTGCTGGCTGGAAACCAGTTCCTTAGGTTATGAAAAATAGTAAGCTAAATAAAACTGAGCAGAACTGGTTGTACCAGCCTGATTAGCAGGCTTGGACAAAGTATAAAGATAAGAGCACGTAGTGGCATTGAAGACAAGCTGTACGGTGCTATGGTGTGAGTGAAACTCGTTGTTTCTCTTAGGTCAGCTTGACCCAGGCATATGTATCAAGCAGTAATGGGAAAGAAGAAAAAATTACTCACCTTAGTAATTGCTTTTCTTCTCATGGAGTCTTGCTATATTAGGACCAATGCAGTCATTCCCTCACACTTGAACTGCCCCGGAGAGGAAATAGTTAACTCCAGAGTGATCTGGAGTTCCACAGCGCGAGGGCGCTGTTCAAAGCTCTATCTGGCTAGTTTCAAACTGAAACTGCCAGGTTCTTTACGGAGCTAAACTAATATAGCAAGTCTGTGTGGAAAAGCTCTACACTAGCCATTGGCTACCTACCATTAGAAGAATAAGAACAATCACAGCATAATAACGATATTTATTGTTAGGATCACCCCTTACAAGCACTAATAGGCCCCCTCTCCCCAAAAGACTCAAGTCCAGAGAGGGGACCGACTACCACTTAACAAAAACAAATACCTAGTTCCCTAACCCAAAGGAAACAAAGGGGGGGGGGGGAACTAGAGAGACTAAAATGGCATGACACAGTGCTTGCACTAATTTGCCAACCCCATACCCAAGTAAGAGTTCTGAGAGGGGTAGGAGGGAGGGTTGTCCTAATATAGCAAGACTCCATGAGAAGAAAAGTAATTACTAAGGCGAGTAATTTTTTCTTCAAATACCATGAAGTCTTGCTATATTAGGACCAATGCAGATTACACAGCAGTACCTCCATGGAGGAGGGTCAGAACCTACTTAGGAAATAGGCTCTGAAGTACAGCTGTGCCAAAACGAGCATCTCTCCTGGACTGGACGTCCAGGGAATAATGCTTGGTAAAGGTGTGAACTGTTTTCCAGGTAGCAGCTTGACAAATTTCCAAAATGGGAATATCTCTAGCAGCCGCTAGAGATGCAGCTGTACCCCTGGTAGAGTGAGCCCTCAATCCTGAGGGGGGTTCCCTACCTAGTTTTTGGTAACAGAATTGGATACAAGAGACAATCCACCTTGCAATTGTCCTCTTAGTGGCAGGTCTCCCTTGCCAACCTCTCCATAGGTAAGGAAGAGTTGGAGGATTCGAACCTGTGACCCTTGGTAATGCTCCACATAGTAGCTTAGGCCTCTTGACGCCAAGCTTATGTAGTCTCCTTTCACCCGAGGAAGAATGCTCAGTGAAAATACTGGGAGAGAAATGGACTGGTTCAGATGAAAATCTGAAACCACTTTGGGTAAAACTTTCTGTTAGTCCTGAGGACTACCTTATCCCTGTGAAAAGAAATAAAATCCTTTTCCACTGAAAGGGCTTGCAATTCACTTATACGTCTGGCAGAAGTGATAGCCACTAGAAAAACAGTTTTCCATGTTAAATACTTGAGATCCGCAGAAGAAAGGGGCTCAAAGGGAGGTTGCATTAACTGAGCAATGCAAACATTCAGGTCCCAGGCAGGGGCTGGTTCCCGAAAGGGAGGGTTAGTGTGAAGTAACCCCTTAAAAAACTTGGAAAACACAGGGTGAGAGGAAAGAGAAACAGGCTTCCCTGCGGAAACAAAGGCAGAAACAGCTGCCAGATGAACCTTCAAGGTAGCTGGTCTAAGGCCTAGGGAATTTAGATGGGCCAAATAGTCCAGAAAAGTGGCCAAGTCAGCAGATTCTGGCACAATTTGTTTCTCCAACACCAAAAGGAAAACCTCTTCCACTTAGAATTGTAAGTGGCTTCTAGTGGAAGGCTTCCTAGAAGCCTTTAGAATATCCAGGACCCCTTGAGAAAGGTGCAAATCAGCGAATTCTAATTCTCAAGAACCAAGCCTTGAGGTGGAGGGATTTGAGGTCCGGTACCACACTCTCCCTGTGCACAGGTCAGCAAGTCGTGGGTCCTGGGCAAGGTCAGGAGGTGGATTGTCAGGACAGGAGGAGAGGATACCAGGACTGTCTGGCCCAGTCTGGAGCAATCAGAACCACTTTGCAGGGCTGAGTTCTGATTTTTACCAATACCCTGAAGAGGAGAGGGAAGGGGGAAAGCATATAGGAATTTCCCTGTCCAATCCAGCAGAAAGGGCCCAGGGGACTGAGCCCAGCACTGGAGGCCTGCAACAAAATAGAGGAAGTTGATGGTTGTCTGGGGCTGCGAAGAGATCTATCTGAGGGGTGCCCCATCTGGCAAAGACCGACCCCAATACCTGAGGATTCAGAGACCATTCGTGATGGCCCTGGGAAATCCTGCTGAGAGCATCCGCCAGGACATTGTCCTTTCCTGGAAGGCGAATCGCGATCAGGGAGGTGTTTAGGGAGTAAGCCAGAGACCACAACTTCATTGCCTCGGTGCACAAGGCTGATGACCGAGCGCCCCCTTGCTTGTTGATGTACCACATTGTTGTGGTGTTGTCTGTCCTGATTTGAACTACTTTGTTCTGGACAACAGTTGAAAAGCCTGAAGAGCTAAAAGTACAGCTCTGAGTTCCAAAAGATTGATGTGGAGCAGAGATTCCTGGGGACCACACTCCTTGAGTGGAAAGGTCGCCTCAAGTGGGCCCCACCCTAACAGGGAGGCATCCGTGGTGAGGGTGAGGAGTGGGAAACGGTATAAAGGAACCCTTGAGAAAGATTGCTTTGATCCTGCCACCACTGAAGGGCCAGGATCAGGGTTTGGTCACCGGGACTAGTTTGGAAAGGGGTCCCTCCTTTGAGACCAATAGGACCTCAAGTGGAACTGGATGTCCCTCATCTGAAATCTTGCTCCTGCATGACAGCTGTGGAAGCAGCCATGTGCCCTAGGAGTTGCAGAAAGTGCCTTGCTGGTCGAGAGACCCGCAGGGTGTAAGGAGGATGCCAGGGCAATGAGCCTGTCCACTCTTTCCGAGGGGAGAAATGCCCTGGCTAACTTTGTGTTCAATTCTGCACCTATGAAAGTTAGAACCTGAACAGGTTCCAGAACTGACTTTGGTAAGTTTAGCAGGAATCCCAGGGAAGTGAGAAGCTGCTGGGTGATTTGCAAGTGGGATTTTACCTGATCTGGAGACTGACCCACTATGAGCCAGTCGTCCAGGTAGGGAAACACAGCAATCCCTTGCCTTCTTAAATCAGCCACTACCACAGCTAGACATTTTGTGAATACCCTTGGAGCAGAGGTTAGGCCGAAGGGCATTGCTCTGAACTGGTAGTGGCCTGAGAGCAGTTCGAACCTGAGGTACTTTCGGTGAGAAGGCCTGATCATGACATGAAAATAGGCGTCCCTGAGGTCCAGGGAAGCTAACCAGTCCTCTGGCCTCAGAGAAGGCAAAATCATTGCTAGAGTTAACATTTTGAACTTTGGTTTCAATAGATGTTTGTTCAGGTACCTTAAGTCTAAGATGGGCCGCCATTCTCCTGTCTTTTTTGGGGTAAGAAAATATCTTGAGTACAGTCCCTTGCCCTGATGGCAAGGGGGACCCTTTCACTGCTTTGCAATCCAGAAGGAAGAAACCTCTGCTTCCAAAGCAAGGGCTTCCAAGAGTTTGTAGGTGAAATTGCCTGGCTCTCATCTTTGGGAACTGTTTGAAGCTGAGAACCAGGCCCTGGCTTACTACTTCCAGAACCCACCTGTCCGAAGTTACGGACAGCCAGTTCTGGCTGAAATAAACCAATCTGCCCCCCACTGGTACAGGAGAATCGGCCCTGGGCACCCCATCAGGGTGCCTGCTTGGCAGCAGGTTTAGGCTGAGGGGAGGGCAACTGTCTACCTGTGCCCTGTCTACCTCTGCCTCTGAAAAAACCCCTCTGTGAAAAAGTAGAGGAGGCTTGAGATTGGTAAAAGGGCCTGTGGAAAGGCCTACTCCTACCCCTGGGGGCATGCCTTTGTGGAGTGGCATGCCTCTCCTTAGCTTGGGCACTTTTGTAGTAGTTCTATATTCATCCATCTTTTCATATAATTTTCCGTTTGATCACTAAACAGAGAATTTCCGTTACAGGAAAATCCATAGCCTTTGACTGAGTATCTTGGGACAGATTAGTGCATCTGAGCCATGCCAACCTACGGAAAGCTACAGAAGTGGCCATGACCCTAGAGGAAACATCATTAACATCAACAGCAGTATGAAATTGAACTTTAGAGGCTTCAATGCCATCAGCAGCCACCTGTTCCAACTCACTAGCCAGCTGGCCCTGGGCCTGCTTGCTAACTGCAAATGTGTCCCATCTAGACTTCTGATATCTAGCCACATAAGCCATATAATTAGCCTGCCTGAGTCCCAAAGAAGCTGCCATATATTGTTTTTTCGCCATGGCATCAATCTTCCTGGAATCCTTATCAGGAAGATGTGAGGCCAGGGGAATATTAGCCTTGTCACAGGCTGCAGCTTGCACTACACCTACATGACTACACTGCTCAGAGAGGAAGTCTGTATCAGGGCCTGATAAGGTATACCTTCTGTCCATTTTTTTATCTACAGGAGGGACAGAATGAGGATTTTTTAAAATCTTTGTTGTTTGCTTCCTAAATGACTTATGCAAAGGAATAGACAACCTCCTAGACTCTGGAATATCCATCATTTCAACATAATCAGGCTCCTCTTGCTCATCCACAGCCTCTTCTAAGGGAAGCTGGAGGGTTTCTGCAACCTTTCTGTAAAACATAAAATGAGAAGGGACTCAGACAGCAAAGGGGAGATTCTAAAGGTCTATCTGGAGAAATGTCCGTTCAATGGGCACGTCCAGACCTTCCAGTCACAAACATACTGATCAAATTCCTCCTCCCTCATGTGGTTCATAAAATCCTCAACATCATAATCCTGAACCACTGGGACTGAACGAGTCGCCCTTTTCCCAGATGCAGGGGGTTCGACAGATCCCTGAGACAAAGATTGGACAATCTGAATGGCTTTAGCTATCTCTGCAGCAGTTGGAGAGACAATTTTGTACTCCAGACCTGCTGATTTCTTTGTCTTTTTTACTGGGACTGGTTCCTCCGAACCAGCCTTCCTTTTGCCCGAGGAAGTCTCGCCCTGGTCAGAGGGCACTCCTACTGGTCCAGTGGGTACTGGACCGGGCTGGCCATCTGGGTCAGCGGACTTTTTGGCCTCTCGTTCCTGAGCCGCCCAATCTCTTTTCCAGGGTGGCTGCAGGGAAATTTTTATACCTGGCAGTCTGACAGGGTGGTCAGCCCAGACAATACACACAAGTGAGGTGTGGGTCATCTTGGCAAAGGCTTCCCACAAACATCACAGTGTTAAAACCCAGTGGGCCCGGGTTTTTCTTTGGGGTTTCTCGTGACATAATGCCAGCCTAACCAAAACTTGCCTTTAGATGGCAGTGCCAGGCAAGACACCCTTTATCGGTTCCTAACCGTCTCACGTGTATTTGAAACCCCCCAAAAATTAGTTTTTTAGAACCGATAAGAACCGGGAACCGCATTCTAAAAGCCCAACCAAACAATTTAACACATATATTTAAACAAACCGATCGGTTCAAAACCGAACCGATAATGAATTTCCACACAGACTTAATTTCTGTACTTACGATTTACCAGATAGAGCTTTTAACCGAAATGCGGTAAAATAAATACTTTTTGCCAGTTCAAATGAACCGAAAATACTCGCTTGAACCGAGAAACGAACCGAGCTGAAGGAGCTGATTCCGGAGCGACTGTTCAGTGAAGGAGAAGAATCTGGCAGTTTCAGTTTGAAACTAGCCAGATAGAGCTTTGAACAGCGCCCTCGCGCTGTGGAACTCCAGATCACTCTGGAGTTAACTGTTTCCTCTCCGGGGCAGTTCAAGTGTGAGGGAATGACTGCATTGGTCCTAATATAGCAAGACTTCATGGTGTTTGAAATGAAATAAGCCAGTGGAAAAGTACCTAATGCTTCAATGTGTTTTTTTTTTTTCTGTTACATTGCTGAAACCTATGATTGGCTTATACTAAAATGTTGGTGTTTTTTCAAAATGAGAAGTGCTATAAAATACTGTGTAAAACTTTGTTCGGGGAGCTCTCTCCTTTAGCTGAGGCTCCCACATATATGTGTGCAGACAATAAACTGAGTTTATTGGAATAACCATTGGGTGTGGTTATTGAGTACATAGAGTTCAGATAAAGTATAGACACAAAGAGAATCTATGCATCACAGTTTTGGCATAGTTGGCAGGATGGCTTCACTTCTCCATGTCACACTGTAATCGGACTGCCAAGTCCCAGCCTCAGGAGAGGGTGGCCACGGAGGTTCAAGTCCCACCATATGTGTGACGCCTTTGAAGCGTGACAGCTATCATTTACTGTCTTAGGGTGCTGGGGTGGCACCAAGAGTGCTGGTGGGCACTGCATCAGGGATGCCCCAAAAGTAGGGAGTGTTGGGTGGGCACTCCAAGACCGGTTAGGCGCCTTTAGGGACTACAATGGAAATGGGGACCTCTACCAGATGGATCTCAACCTAGTACTGTTAGAGATTTTTTGTTTTGTTTTTAAACTGCAAACCAGAGCTCTGGAAAAGACTTGGTTTGGCAGGTTACTAAATGGCCAAAAGAAAACCTTTGAAAGGGTTAATAGCTGCAGTGTTTGGAAATTATTATGAAGGTCCTGCAGTCAGTTTTCTTACTCAGACTAGTGTATCGGAAAGAAGAAAAAATACCTTGGCACCGGTAAGTCTGAATTTTTTATTCAAAGTTGTTATATGTCTGTCTGTTTTATTTCTGTAATACGATACTAAACAAGGTAATGCTCCGCTTTCTCGTGCATATTTTCTAGCTTATATCTGTGTTCTGTAATTATGTTCTGTTGTCAAGGTTACGAGATAGATTAACTGTTTCAGTGCACAACATGTTACAGTGAAAAAGAAGCTTCTTTGCCTCATAGCTGACTGTTTTAATTGGCTTTATTTTTAATGAAACATTTGTGCTGCCTAGATAGGGTCAGTGAAGAACTTTTGTATGTAGTTGTTGGTCGGAGCAGGTAGTGTTGAAGGTAAAGAGATATGACGTCATAGATTGCAATGTGCAGAAAGATTTGTAGTTTGCAAGCAACGTGCCAAGCCACTGCTAGGTGAAAATGTAATGTGTTAACAGCTATAAATGGCTTTATCATACTTCTAGTTAAAACCAGAAACTTTTTGCAAAATGGCAGAGTGCCATATTTTGGCTATGCCCCAGAAGGTGTAACCATGTTATACTAAATGTGTTCACTTACAGATGGTATGTTGTGCTGTGTTTTAAAGGTGTTCAAAGGAGTTAGAATGTGTTTAAAAGTGTTTTGTTCTGAAAAGATTTGGCATGTAAATATGTATAAATGTATTGGTTTAAAAATTGTCAGTGTTACAAGACAGGCAGGAGGCAGCACATATATCTAAAACACGTACAGTTTTCTAATGAAACTATGGGCATTACCTCAGCAAACTGGTGTGAAATAATATCAGTCTTATTTTGTGTTAAGTATTTATTTTTGTGTATGTGTGTGTACTGTCTTGGCCAGCAGTTTTTTTTTTTTGTGTGCTCTATTATTATTTAAAGATATTTTAATATCAGTAGTGTTCAAGGACACTACAAAACTAACTGGGTTTGAACGACCCTTGCATGCACACTGTGATCTTTTGCACGTTATTTGACCTTCTTGTGTTTCAACATTTTATGTTACTACCAGTTCAAACTTGATGTGTATTCCATACCTAAAGCACAACTTTTCACACAAAATGTATGTTTTCATGAAAGCACACCAAGAGTGAACCATGTAATTTGACTTTTTATTGCAAAACTAGTATTCTAAGTGAAGAGGAACAAACTTTCTTCTTGTCTCACTGCTTCTGACTTGCAGCCAACACAGGCAATACTCCAGCTGGAAGGGAGAATTATTCATCATCTTCCATATTTTTATTTTATATATATATATATAAGTACGCTTTTGAAAAAAGGACTATTACAGCTGTTTTTGAGAGTCTACCATCTACAGTTAAAAACAATGGTTTTGGTTTTATGTGTGACCATGGTGTAATCATTTTTTTTGTCTTTTTGAAATGCATTCTAAGAGATACGTACGTACAGTATTACCATCAATCTGGATTTTTTATAAACTCAGCTGACATTTTGTCATGCTTAGGATAAGGGAACCCAGGGACGCTTGGCTTCTTTTATCCTATGGAAATAATCTTGTTTTATTTTTAAACTGGTGTGTGTTTGTTTTTGTTGTTTGTCTGTGTTTCTTCTCTTTCTTCTTGAGAAAAAGAAGTTCCCCATCTTTATAGTAAGGTATGAAACTTACTAAACTAATTGTAATATTATCTTGTTATAATTTAAAGTGTAAGTAGGTGGGGACTGCAATGGGGCCACCCCATTACCATTTATCCAGTGCACATTTTTTTTAAGGTGCTGCGCGACTAGCTACTAATATTGCCAGACCATTTCTGGGTTAATATTCATGTCACCATCTAGAGCTAACCTTTTATTGCTACAGTATTCAAGCTGTCTCTTCCACCAGTAGGAGCTTGAGGGAAGGGGATGTCATCTTCCTCCATCCCTTCCAGTGTAATACCCACAAAGGTTGCAAGGTACATCACTGTTCCCCTAGAGGGGTAAATAAGGAAAATGTGTATTTGCCAATAATTGTTTCTTATTTACAGGTTTTAAAAAGACCCAAAGTATTTTAACAGCATAACCCAGCCCAAGCCCTTTTGTTTTTTCTAGTGCAAACAGTTGAATCTCACACCTATTATTGGTACAAGGGTTTCTGCCCTCAGCAAGTAATCAGTTACGCTTGAGGGTGAAGTTGTTATGTATGTCCACATATTCATTCTTTTGATTGTCTTTTCAGCTTTCTTATCCTGTTAAAACAAATGCAAAATATCCTTTGTCATTGCCTTACAGCAATGAATGCATTTTTTTTCAACCAGTATATTCACAGTACTCTAACATTTCTGGACTCTAAGCTAAGTTTACAGTCTATATGTTGTTTTAAAATGTATTTTATGCATTATGCTCAATACTGAAATTGTTCTATCACAAACATGCTTATGTTTCATGTTTATGTTATAATGTTTTGATATACATCTTGCTACACTGTATCATGTGTGTATTCAGAAAAGTGCTCCACATGTATAACGCTTTTAATGCTCATAACCAAGTTTAAATACTGGGGCCAGCATTGCTGACCCACCCCTACAATATGTTCCAAAGCAAAACCAAAAGTAAAATTAATGCTCCGTTTGTCTTATTGCTCACAGGTACCCCTGAAGAATGAGTGTACTCTATGCAGGTTTTGTCATTTTACATTTTAACAATTATAATATGCAAACTTTAAATTGTACTCCAAACCTATGCTTCAAGCCTTACCCCACTCAGTACTTTGGAGTATTTCACTATACAGGGTAAAGAAGGTAGACCTTTTCACTTGTCACAGGTGCAATAGGTACTGTTATTAAATTGGCATAGGCCAACAACATATGTATTTGTCCCACTAATTGCATTGTGTAAAAGGTATATTGTTATGAACAATATGTTTGAAGCGTGTAACTGCATTAAGCAGGTTAGCAAGAGGAAAAGGAAGAGGAGACCATTATGGTTTTCCAAAGAGGTAGCAAAGAAAGTGAAAGCCAAAAAGATAGCATTCAGGCAATACAAAAAGACACAGGCAGAAGGGGATAGGGAGAAGTACCAGGAGAAACAAAGGGAGGTAGGAAAGTCAGTAGGGAAGTCAAAGCTCAGACAGAAGAACACATTGCAAAATCAGTGGTTAAAGGGGACAAAACCTTTTACAGGTACATAAGTGAAAAAAGAAAGACAAAGGGGAGGGATAGTGAGACTGAAGGGGGAGGATGGGAGTCACGTGGAGGATGACAACAGTAAAGCTGACATATTGAACAGGTATTTCTGCTCAGTCTTTACTGAGGAAGAGGGGGTAATGGGTCTGAAGGAGTACAAGGGTGAGAATGGTGCAGAAATGGATTGCATCACAAGTCCTATGAAGACAAGTTGAAGGAACTAAACATGTACTCCTGGAGGAGAGGAGGAGAGAGAGGATATGATAAGAGACATACAAGTATCTTACAGGAGAAACAGAGTGCAGGAAAACACTATTTTAAGCGAAAAAAGATGTTCCAGGACTAGAGGGCATGGGATGAAGTTGGAGGGAGGACGATTCAGAGGAAACATCAGAAAGAATTTCTTCACAGAACGGTTGGTGGACAAGTGAACACCCTGCCAGAGGAAGTGGTGGGGCTGAAACAATCACGGATTTAAGAATGCATGGGATAGACATAAAGAATTCTAGAGGTCAGGGTAAGGGAAACAGACTTCTAGGAAAACAAACTGAACTTACAAGCTCAAATGGGCAGACTGGGTGGCATAGGCCCTTATCTGCCGACACTGTCTATGTATCTATGTATTGTAACATTACAGGATTTTATAACTCAGGTCTCCGTCCAGGCCTGCTTGCAACAGACAGGGAAATAATGTTCATCACTGTCATAACTGCTTCTGTGATTTGAAAGCAGGATGTAATCATAACATTGTCATGATTTACAGATGGTCAAATGGTATAATTGAACTCGGCCTGCACCTCCTCAGGGTTGCAGTGTTGATGTCCCATTTTATTTTTTCTTTCCAATTGCCAGAATTTAGGCTCTGTCACACCACTCTTTACAAAACAAAAAGCCAAATGGTTTACAAGATTGTTTATGTGTTTTTAACTCAGTGTCTAACACACTTTGCAAGTTTGCAGGTTTTCAATGTGTGGCACACATAAGATCTCCACGCTCAACAGCAGTAATACTTTCATCTAAGTTGCCAAGACCTTCATCTTTTCCTTAAAAGAAAACAACTGCCACAGTTTTGATGTTATCACCATCTTTGTGCCTGACTGGTTCTTATAAGGACTATTGCATGAATCCGTTATTTACCTCTGCAAGTGTAATGTTTTCAGCAAAATTACACCTATTTGTAGAACTTTAAATCAACTGAAGAAGGTCCAGTCAGTTCAGACTCTGCAATCAAGCTTATTGTTTCTGCTTACTATGAAGTTAAGACTGGGGAAGGGCACTCCCAACTACAGCGAAAGATTCTGCTTCAATTGACCTTCAAGCAATACATCCATTTTCTTCACTGCCGCTTGTTCCAAACATGGCTGGTACTTTCTACAACCCTATTGCTCTGTTATGGACTGTGTTCTTAATGGTTTATTGTCAATTGTTTCCTTTTATGGACTGTTAATCTTTATGCTGGGTGTAATCAACTACGATAAAACAAATGCCATGCCAGTGTGTGTGTGTGACTACTCCATTAAAAGGACTTAATGCACCCCTGGCCAGTACGTCTACTAATCAGCCAGCCAGCAAAATGAACACTGACTTTTCTACTGTGCTGGTGTTTGTTTTTAAATTACTGTCTGCATTGCCCCATGTGCCTTGTGGGGTTACCACCATTCTGCAAATGACATTTCACCTGTACTGTAGTTACACCAACCTGTGGATACTTATATGAACTTATGAACTGTTCATTTTATGGACTGTTATGTTTTATAAGGACTTATCTGTCAAGAGACATTATCAATAGATTCTTCAATCAAGCTCCCAGGGTGTGCCACACCTCAACACAAGGTAGCATCTACCTTATTCACTCTCAAAGTGAATTCCATGAACTCTTTTTCATCAACAAAATAGTTATGTTATATTGTGTTATATGTGGTGTCACATGTTAGCATTTTTTTTTCACATATTTCAATTGTGGTGTTGACATCCCTCAATTCTGTATTATGTTTTACAAACTCACCATTGTGTTCCATCTGTAACTCCATGCCTTAACTATCTGTATGCTGGCAACCAGTTTTAAATCATATAGGTAAAAGGGGTGGTTCTTGATACAGAGTATCAAAAGGGGGGAGTGTGGAGGAATTTCTTTTATATATCTTTCTTTCATGCATACATATAAAGCAAAGTGTGGTAGTGTATTATAATGTAGAGCTGCTAGTGTAGTTAAATATAGCCAGGTCTGAGTAGAAGCTAAGGGTCATTATAAGTTCATAAGATCATAAAGCAAGCAGAAAGCATGCTCGTGCTGGCTGAAACCAGTTCCTTAGGTTATGAAAAATAGTAAGCTAAATAAACTGAGCAGAACTGGTTGTACCAGCCTGATTAGCAGGCTTGGACAAAGTATAAAGATAAGAGCACGTAGTGGCATTGAAGACAAGCTGTACGGTGCTATGGTGTGAGTGAAACTCATTGTTTCTCTTAGGTCAGCTTGACCCAGGCATATGTATCAAGCAGTAATGGGAAAGAAATGAAATAAGCCAGTGGAAAAGTACCTAATGCTTCAATGTGTTTTTTCTTTCTGTTACATTGCTGAAACCTATGATTGGCTTATACTAAAATGTTGGTGTTTTTTCAAAATGAGAAGTGCTATAAAATACTGTGTAAAACTTTGTTCGGGGAGCTCTCTCCTTTAGCTGAGGCTCCCACATATATGTGTGCAGACAATAAACTGAGTTTATTGGAATAACCATTGGGTGTGGTTATTGAGTACATAGAAATTAAGATAAAGTATAGACAGTAAAGAGAATCTGCGACCACACCTGTCCTCACCTGAACGAAAAAATTACTCACCTTAGTAATGTTGTTTCTTCTAATGGAGTCTTGCTATATTATGACATATGCAGTTTGACCCAGCCTTCGAACTGCTCCGGAGGTGAAAGAGTTAAGTTTCTATGCGAGGCATGGAATCTTAGCCTTGAGTTGGTTGAAACCTGTCAGTCTTCAAACTCAAACTGTCAGATCTTTACGAGCAAAACTCACTAAGGTTCTGTGTGAAGCTGTAAACCTACACTAGCCAACTGGCTACTAACATTAACACATTTTTGGTCCCAAAACCAAGACTCAAGTCAGGATCCAAAAATGAAAACACAACAGCAAGCACCCCAGAAAAGAAGGCGAAGAAACAAATGGGCAACTACTATGCCAACAGAGCACTGCCCACCCATACCCCAAAACAAAACAGAGGTTCTGAGAGGGGCAGGTGGGGGGGAGGTCATAACATAGCAAGACTCCATTAGAAGAAACAACATTACTAAGGTGAGTATTTTTTTCTTCAAACAACATGAAGTCTTGCTATATTATAACATATGCAGACTACACATCAGTACCTCCATGGAGGAGGGCAGAACCTACTTAGGAAATAGGCTCTGAAGCATAGCTGTGCCAAACCGAGCATCACTCCTAGCCTGGATGTCCAGTGAGTAATGCTTTGTGAAAGTGTGAACTGTTTTCCAGGTAGCTGCTTGACATATCTCTATGATAGGGATGTCCCTGGCAGCAGCCAGGGACGCAGCTGTACCTCTGGTAGAGTGAGCCCTCGGGCCTGAACGGGAACCTTACCCAGTTTTTGATAAAATTGATACAAGAGACAATCCACCTGGCAATGGATCTTTTAGTGGCAGGTTTCCTTTACCCACCTCACCATAGGTGAGGAACATTTGAAGGAATCAAACCTATGACCCTTGGTACGCTCTATGTAGTAGCTAAGGGCTCTTTTGACATCTAAACTGTGCAATCTCCTCTCACCAGAGGAGGAATGGTCAGTGAAGTACACAGGGAGAGACATAGATTGATTCAGGTGAAAGTCCGAGACCACTTTAGGCAAGAACTTTCTATTAGTCCTGAGTACCACTTTATCCCTATGAAAGGAGATAAAATCAGGCTCCACTGACAATGCTTGTAGTTCACTTATGCGTCTGGCAGAAGTGATGGCTACCAAAAACACAGTCTTCCAAGTCAAGTACTTAAGCTCTGCTGAAGACAAGGGTTCAAAAGGAGGTTGCATAAGCTGGGTAATGCAAACATTAAGATCCCAGGCAGGGTAGGATCCTGAATGGAGGGTTGGTGTGAAGCAACCCTTTGAAAAACTTGGAGAAAACCTGATGAGCTGAAAAGGAAGAGGGTTTACCTGTTGATAAGAAAGCAGACACGGCTGCCAGGTGCACTTTTAGGGTAGCTGGTCTCAGCCCCAAAAGAATTCAAATGTACCATATAATCCAGGACTGTGGGAAGCTGGCAGACTCTGGAAATATTCTTGCCAGAGCACCATATGGAAAACCTCTTCCATTTGGAATTATAAGTAGCCCTGGTGGAAGACTTCCTCGAAGCCTTCAATACATCGAGTACACCCTGAGAAAGGTGTAGGTCAGCAAACTCTAACTCTTCAAGAGCCAGGCCTTGAGATTGAGAGATTTGAGATTCGGGTACCAAACTCTCCCCTGGGCACAGGTTAATAGATTGCGATTCCTGGGAAGACACAGGGGAAGATGGACTGCTAGAGACAAAAGCAGTGGATACCAGGGCTGTCTGGCCCAATCTGGAGCAATCAGAATCATCTTGCAAGGCTGAGATCTGATTTTGACTAGCACCTTGAACAGGAGAGGGCAGGGGGGAAAGGCATAGAGAAACTTCCCTTCCCAGTTGAGAAGGAAGGCATCCAGAGGATTGAGCCCAACAATGGGGCCTGCAGCAAAAAGAGGAAGTTGGTGATTGTCTGGGGCTGCAAAAGATCTATCTGAGGTGCCCCACCTGGCACACCCTACCTCCAGGATTAGGGGATCCAGAGACCATTAGGTGATGGCCCTGGGAAATCCTGCTGAGAGCATCTGCCAGGACATTGTCCTTGCCTGGGAGATGAACTGCCATAAGGGAGGTGTTCAGGAATAAGCCAGAGACCACAGCTTCACTGCTTTGGTGCACAAGGCCGTAGACGAGTGCCCCTGCTTGCTGATGTACCACATTGTAGTGGTGTTGTCTGTTCTGACCTGTACCACTTTGTTCTGAACAGATGTGGAAAAAACTTGAAGTGCTAGAAAAACCGCTCTGAGTTCCAACAGATTGATGTGGAGCAGGGATTCCTGAGGGGACCACAATCCCTGAGTGGTGAGGTTGCCTATGTAAGCTCCCCACCCCAAGAGGGATGCATCTGTAGTAAGGATCAAGGAGTGAGACTGAGAGATGAAGGGAACCCCTTGTCTCAGATTGCTCTGATCCTGCCACCACTGTAGGGCCTGGATCAGGTCTGAGTTACTGGATCAGTTTGGTTAGAGGGTCTCTCCTTGAGACCAGTAGGTCTCAAATGGAACTGAATGTCCTTATCTGAAATCTTGCTCCCTGCACTACTGCTGTAGAAGTAGCCATGTGCCCCAGGAGCTGCAGAAAATGCCTTGCTGGTCGAGAGACCTGCAGAGTGAAGGAGGAGGCCAGAGAAACCAGGGTCTTTACTCTTTCTAGAGGAAGGAAGGCTCTGGCCTGAAGTGTGTTCAGTTCTGCGCCTATGAAGGTGAGGAGCTGAACAGGCTCTAGAACTGACTTTGGGAGATTGAGAAGGAAACCTAGCAATGTAAGCAGCTGCTGGGTAACCTGAAGGTGTAATTTGACTTGTTCTGGGGACTGACCTACTATGAGCCAGTCGTCCAGGTAAGGAAAGATGGCAATCTTTTGCCTTCTTAAATGAGCAACTGCTACTGCCAGGCATTTTGTGAATACCCTTCGGGCAGAAGTGAGACCGAAGGGCATTGCTCTGAACTGGTAATGGCCTAAGGGCAGTTCGAATCTGAGGTACTTTCGGTGGGAGCTTCTGATGAGAACATGGAAGTAGGCATCCTTGAGGTCCAGGGACGCTAGCCAGTCCCCTGGCCTTAGAGAGAGTAAAATAATTCCCAGAGTCACCATTCTGAATTTTGGTTTTAAAAGGTGCTTGTTTAGGCATCTGAGATCCAGGATGGGTCACCATTCTCCTGTCTTTTTTGGGGTAAGGAAGTACCTGGAGTACAATCCTTTGCACTGGTGTAGGGGAGGAACCCTTTCTACAGCTCTGAGAGCCAGGAGGGTTGAGACTTCTGTTTCTAAGGCGAGAGCCTCTGATGGATTTGCAGGTGGAAAGGATCTGGCTCTCATCTTTGGAAATTATTTGAAGCTGAGAACCAGTCCCTGGCTTACTACTTCCAGGACCCACTTGTCTGATGTTAGAGACTTCCAGTCCTGGACGAAGTAAGCCAGCCTGCCCCCTACAGGTAGCTGAGAATCGGCCCTGGCAACCCCATCAGGGTGCCTGTTTGGCAGGGGCTTTGGGCTGAGGGGTGGAAGCAGGCCTGCTTGTACCCCGTCTGCCTCTCCCTCTAAAGAACCCCCTCTGGGCATAAGCAGAAGAGGAGGCCTGGGCTTGGTAAAAAGGCCTATGAAAAGGCCTGCCCCTGCCCCTGGGAAGCTGCCTTTGAGGAGTGGCCTGCCTTTCCTTGGCCTGTGCACTCCTATAGGTGGTCCTATACTCATCCATTTTCTTCATGTAATTCTCTGTTTGCTCCCAAACAGAGAATTACCCACAACAGGAAAATCCATGGCCTTAGTCTGGGTATCCTGTGACAGGCTAGTACATCTGAGCCAAGCCATTCTTCGAAGTGCCACAGATGTAGCCATGACTCTAGATGACATATCATTGGAGTCTACTGCAGCATGGAATTGCACCTTGGATGCCTCAATACCATCAGCAGCCACCTGCTCCAGCTCCTGGCAGCTGGCCAGGGACCTGTTTTGCTAAAGCCATAACAGTGTCCCATCTGGATTTTGATACCAGCAGTATAGGCCATATAATTGGTTGTCTGAGCCCCAAGGATGCTGCCATGTACTGTTTCTTTGCCATGGCATCAATCCTCCTGGAGTCCTTGTCCGTGTGTGTGTGTGTGTGTGTGTGTGTGTGTGTAGCCAAGGGAATGTTTGCCCTATCAATATGGCTGCATTGTTGTGTAAGGAACTCCGTGTCTAAGCCTGACAATGTATACCTCTTGTCCATTCTCTTATCCACAGGAGGTATAGTGTTAGGAATCTTTAAAATCTTAAATGTCTGTTTCCCAATTTTGTGCAAGGGAATAGACAGCCTCCTAGACTCTGGGATATCCATCATTTCCACATAGTCAGGCTCCTCCTGGTCATCCACAGCTTCTTCCATAGGAAGCTGGAGGGTTTCAGCCACTTTTTTATAAAACATGAAATGGGAGGGGGACTCAGAAAGCCTAGGAGGAGACGCTCCTGAAGGTCTGTCTGGGGAGATGTCCGGGTCAATAGGCACATCCAGACTTTCAAATCCACATTCACTTTCCTCATACTCCTCTTCCTCCTCCTCCGGTTCATAAAATTCCTCTAAATCATACTCTTGAACCGGTGGAACCGGCCGAACCGAGCGCCTGCCTGATGGTGCCAGGTTCGGTCGGAACCGGGGAAAGCGACTGAACAATTTTGATCGCTTTGGCTATTTTTTCAGCGGTTGGAGAGGAAAGTTTTGGCTCCACACCAGCTGATTTTTCTTTTCTAGTTCTTTTAGCCGGAACCAACTTCCCAGAATCGGCTCTCCTTTTGGCCGAAGAAGTCTCGCCCTGGTCAGAGGGCACTCCTTCTGATTCGGTTTGAACCGAACCGGGCTGGCCATCCGGTTCAGTGGACTTTTTGGCCTCCCTCTCCCCGAGCCTACCAGCTCTCTTTTCTAGGGTAGCTGCAGGGGAATGTTTACAAATCTGGCAATCTGCATTGAGGTGGTCAAACCCCAGACAATAAACACAGGTGTTGTGTGGGTCAGCCTTGGCAAAGACTTCCCCACACACACTGCAGTGTTGAAACCCAGTGGGTCCGGTTTTTCTTTTGGGTTTCTCAGACATAGTGCCAGTCCTAACCAAACTTACCCTTTTATGGCAATCCGCCAGGCAAGACCCTCTTATCGGTTCCTAACCGTGTCACTGGTCGTGGAAAAAAATGTAACAAAATCCATTTTTTTAGAACTGATAAGAAACGGTAACCACACTCTGAAAGTACAATTTAAGATTTTTTAAACAACTTGATCAGTTCAAACCGAACCGATGAACCGTTTACAAGTTCCACAAAGAAAGAATGAAATATAACCTATCTAGTACTCACAAATACCACAGACAGAGACTGAACCGACAGGTTACAATTTAAATTCGGTCAAAACGAGAAAAGTGGTACTTTAACCGACAAATTGAACCGAGCAGAAGGAGAAATCTCCAGAGCGACTGTTCAGTGAGGCGGAGTAAAGAATCTGATGGTTTGAGTTTAAACAGCAACAGAGAGAGTCTCAACCGAGCCTCGAGCTCATGCTCCATGCCTGGTATGGAAAGTTAACTCTTTCATCTCCAGGGCAGTTCGAAGGTTGGGACTGACTGCTACTGTCAGAATATAGCAAGACTTCATGTTGTTTGAAGGACTAGTTGTCGATCCTGGTATCGCAGAAACTTTATTATAATGTGTTGAAGTTTCTGTTCTGGTGAAGGCTTGGGGCCAGGGGAGCGATGAGCTCGCCGAATCTCCAAAGTGGCATCCCGTGGTATTTGTAAAGTGTCCCTGGACCAGGCCTGTAAATATCCTACACAATCCCGGCCCTCTAGTCCCTCTGGTAGCCCTATCATCCTTGCATTGCAGAGTCTCTCCTGATTCTTATGGTCATCCACAATTTGTTTAAGTAGCTCAATATCTTTAAGAGCTTTTGCCAAATCGGAGGTTTGCCTGGTTGTAAGATCTTCCCGATTCCCCAGTCTGGACTCCAACTCTTCAGTTCGGGTTTCATGTATTTCTACCGTGTCGGCCAAATTATTAACTGTCTGCTGCAGTGCTGGATTTGGGCAGTGGCGTTTTCAAATCCTGCATGGGGTACCCAGATTGTACTTTAAGTCCTTTCGGGAGTCGCTCCAAATTCTGACAGCCTTTGGCCATAGCGTCAGATGTGCCAGGTGAAAAGTTGTTTTGCAGATGGGAAAGTTCGAAATCGAGAGAGACTGGTTCTGCAGCAGGCCCTTCCATGGGATCCGCTCATGCTTTCCTCTGAGATAGGCCCTTTGTAGTTCGGGCCGATCTGGACAAATTAAATTAGATTATTTCTTCGCTGGCTTGGTCGGTGCTGGCATCTGGGCTGTACAGCAAGTAAAATGATTAGACTCGGCCCTCCCCCACCCTCGACACACCCGTGACCCACCAACACCCCCACTCCCTCTGCCCTCCAAGACCCGACCTGGACCCAGCTTTCCCCTGCCATTCCCACCCTTCGCACTTTATCTATCCCATGCACCCTGATTGTAAAGTCCTCAGCTGGGTGTCGACCCAAGGGTTTCCATCGCCACCGGCCACTAACCAGAATAATTACACTGCTATTATTATTATCTGGTAATGTACACCCAAACCCAGGACCTGTGGCTTCTAGCCCTTCTAGACCCTGTACTGCAACTGCCCTCCAGTTTGCATCCTTAAGCATTTGCAGTCTCCTAAAGAAATCTGCTGCCCTCCAGTGCTGGGTCATTCAACGTCAATCTGACATAACTGCACTGGTAGAGACATGGCTCTCCAAATCCACCCCTGACTCTGCTATCACCCTCCCTGGGTACACCAACTACAGGGAAGACCGAGTAGGCAAATGCGGTGGTGGTTTAGCACTACTTGTACGGGAATCCCTTACAGGTCAGGCACTCCCAGCTCCTAAATTTGATTATGGAGCCCAAGCCCTCACCTTAAAATCACACCTGACCCATAAGGCCCTCTCTTCCTCACGGTCTCTTGCATTGCCCAGGGAATCAAAACTAAGCGGTCAAGTCACTCACCTGACTACCTCACATCTTTCCCTCACAAAGTGGAGCAAGTCATCCTAGGTGATCTCAATGTTAACTGGCTTGCCTCCACTGCCTCCCATATAAGGGACTCCTTTGCTGCCTGGATATGTCCCAGTTAGTAACCCAGCCCACCAGATTCAACCACTCTACTGGCACCAGCACTCTCTTAGATGTTGTTAAATCTAACTGCCTACAAAATCCGGGATGTCACTGTCCTCCCGACTCTTTAGCAATCACTCCCAGTCCTCTGTCTCTGGTCATTCTGCACTCTGAAGCCAGTGTCCCAGGCCACTGTACGCCGCCTATGCACCGTGGCCTCAGAAAATTTAAACAATACCAGCCCAGCTAGACTTGTCCTCATCCAACATGCCCTGACATTGACTCAGCTCTTGACCACTTCACAAATGCCTTCTGTAAGGCTTGTGACCTTTTTGCGCCCCTCACCAGGATCCGCTCCAAAAAATGCAATGCCCCATGGATCACCCCACCCCTTCTCCAGAGACTCAAAAACAGAGATAATCTCTGGCACACTGCTGTAGAATCTGGAAAGGCATCTGATAGACAGGCCTACAACGCAGAACACAATAAGTGCACTTGGGCCATTAGGCGGGCCTAGGCAGAGCACTACCAGACCACCCTCGCTTCCACCTGGGGTTCAGCCCGGACCTTCTGGGATAATATGAAAGAGCTAAATGGGCAGTCCCGCTCCCCCCTCACCATCTCAGCTCTCCATAAATGGCACCCCCACCACAGATACACTCCTTATAGCTGATTGCCTTAACACTGCCTTCTCTGACCTAAGCTCGGTCCTCCCCAGCCGCTTCTTTGACCCAACCCCCACCTCTCTCCCTCCAGTCCTGCATCGCCCACCATTCTACCTGTGCACCCTATCCCCCCAAGAAGCTAGGCCACACCTGCTAAAAGCCTTAGGCAGCAATAACCCCAGCAGTGACCCCCTTGACTGCAGGATCCTCCTTATGGTCTTGGACGAAATCCTAGTCCCCCTGACTGACCTTCTAAACAGGTCTCTATGCCTGGGTCAGTTCCCGAGTGCTTGGAAAACTGCTACAATCACACCCATAACAGTGGGGACCGATCCACTCCCAACAATTACCGTCCGATCTCCCCCTCCCCACTCTAAAGCCTCTGAAAAAGTGGTGTTGCTCCAGCTCTCTGAATACCTACCAAGTACGTCTTATTGCCCAGAGCAGCACGCGGTTTCCACCCAGGACACAGTACAACCATGGCTCTCCTGTAATTCTCCCAACACCTGCATGCTGCTCTCGACTCTGGCAGCCTTGCAGGAGCGGTGTTCACTGACCCTCCAAGACCTTGACACTGTCTGCCATCCCCTTCTACCCACTCTCCACCAACTTGGCTTCTCCATGGTCCCATTTCCTGGTCTCTAGCTACCTCTCTACTAGATCCCAGCATGTCAAGATCAGTGGCTCCCTCTCCAGCACTCTTCCCGTTTGCTCCGGGGTCCCTCAGGGTTCCATCCTGGGTCCAATACTTTTTAGTCTCTATCTCAACACTCTCCCCAGTTCATGTACCGGTAAAATGCTCCTCTACGCCGATGATGCAGTCCTCGTTGCCTCACATCCCAATCCCACCTCCCTCCAATTATCCCTCCAGCAAGCTTACAACCAAGCCGAAAGGTGGTTCAGCAACTGCAGACTGGTCATTAACCTAAAGAAAACCAAATCAATGCTCTTCTCCCACCACCAAAATAAAGCTAAAAATACCCCCCTCTTGATTATCCCCAGCACTCTACACCCGCTAGAACAAGTGACCACATACAAGTACCTAGGCATCCGCGTTCGATACTGCCCTCTCCTTCCACACCCACATTAATGTCCTGTCAGCCATTAACTCTCGGATTGGCCTGCTATACCGGCACAGGGACTGCCTGCCTCAGGTTGCCCTCAGGCTGGCATCACCTCCTCCGTCTTCTTCCTTGTGGACTATGGCTTGCCCATCTATGCCACAGCTGACAACACTGCCCTCTCCAAAATCCAACTCTCCATCAATAAGGCCTGTAGGCTCCTGACTGGTGCCCCCAGCCAAACTCACATCTGCCTTCTCTATACTACCACCAATCTGCTCAACTTTGAGGAGCAACTGATCTACCAGACCTGCCTTCTTGCTAAGAAATCACTGCTAGGCTCTTCCACCCCCCCCCCCGCGGGTCTCCACCTCCCTACAGCAGTCATCATCATCTGTCACCACCCGTAGCTCTGTTAAGACCACTTTCAAGGTGCCCAGAACCAAGATCTCTCTTGCCTAGAGATCCGTCCTCTACCGAGCCCCCACCTGGTTCAACTCCCTCCCTAGCTGCATCTCCAACTTGCCAAAAATTGGCTCCTTCAAAACAGCCCTTCAGAACCGTATCTTTAATACCCGCTGTTGTAGGTGCAACTAACCCCCTGTTGTAACCTGTGGTACCTGCCTGCCTTGCCCGCGGCTCGACAACGTCCACTGGACAGCCTCTCCCTCCCCCAGACCCACTCCTTCCCTACTAGGTCCAAACAGGGATGTAACCCGCTGTCTTCTCCGAGGACCTACTATATCCATGAATGTAACTCACAATTTTGTAACATTATGTAACCTAAGTAACATACATAACTATTACATTATGTAATCTAAGTGTATCTATGGTAAATGTTCCTTTTACTGCACTTGTAATGTTATCCTCTGTTTTAATCAGCACTGTAATAACTGTCTTGATGTCTGTTCCCACCCCGTGACCAGGTGCCTTTGTAAATGAGTCTCTGACTCAAAGGTTGTACACCTGATTTGTAATGAATAAATAAATGAATAGACTGTTTGGCGATTTGGTGGATTTTAAAGGGAAAATAGCAGGCGATGTAGACTGAGCTCCTCTCTCAAACCGCCATTCCACTCCTGCGCTTGGCCACGCCCCCAGATCTTACTCTTGACCCCCTCTGCAATGTCTCAGATGAAGATATTGAACAAAATGGGGTCCAGCACTGAATCCTGCAGTACTCCAGTTGTTACTGGCCGTGGCTTGGCAGGGTTTTAAATAATTGATTAGCAGTTTTTTTCTTGGGACAATACTAACTGTACAGAAAGCATTTATATAGGTTTTCTAGAAGTGTCATGTTTGTTAAACACAGTGAGGCAAGTGATATGCATTTTCACAATGTTTTAGAACTTTTATGAGCAAAACGCTAATCAATTTTTAGAGTTATTTAAAACCCTGCTTGGATGTCTCCCCCTTCCCCCGTTACAACTACCCTCTGTTGTCTGCCCTGCAGCTAGCTCTCAACCCACCCCACCAGTTTTCCCCTGCTCCCATGTCCTTCAGCTTGCTCATTAACCTCCTGTGTGGCACAGAGTGAAAGCCTTGCTGAAGTCCAGATACAGACATCCACAGCGGGCCTCTGGCCAACCACCCTAGTGACCCAGTCGAAGTCGTCTATCAGGTTAGTTTGGCAAGATCTTCTTGTAACAAACCCATGCTGTCTCATCCTGCAGGCCATTGCTATCAAGAAGAGTTATCAACCTCTCCTTCAGAATGGTTTCCATCAACTTCCCCACTATGGAAGCCAAGCTCACTGATCTATAGTTACCCGGTTGGTCCTTGTGTCCACACTTGTGAAGGGGCATCACATGAGCCATCCTCCAGTCCCTGGGTACATTCCCCATCTCTAAGGAGGTGTTGAACAGGTCCGTCAGAAAGCCTGCCAACAACTTTGCCAGTTCCTTCAGGACCCTTGGGTGTACACCATCCGGTCCTGGTGCCTTGTCCACCTGCAAGCCTTTAAGGCCCTTCAGAACTCTATCCTCTTAGATGACCTAGTCTGTTATCTCTGCCCCCCCTACCCTTGCCCCCTTTCCCCTGAGGTATTGGGCCATCCCCTTCTTTTGTGAGCATCGAGCAGAAAATATTCATTGAGTGCCTCTGCCTGATCTTCCCCTTGTTCTGCCCATCCTCCCTCTCTCTGGATTCTAACGGTGTCATCCCGACAACCCTTCTCTCCCTTATGTATTTAAATAACCCCTTTTCCCCTCTCTGATCCTGAGCCAACTTCAGCTCCTTTGCTGCCTTGGCTGCCCTGAATGACCTGGTCACCTCCCTAAATGCCTTTGAGAACACTTCTCTATCCTCCCCACACCCAGATTTTTTGAACTTAATGAAGGCCAATCTTTTTTCCCCTGACCTTCCCCTCCACCTCCTTGCTAAGACAGCTAGTTTTTTTTTTACCTGGACTGCTTACCCTGAGATTTGACACATGCGTCCATGGCCTCACTTAGCCCCTTCCTAATGATTGCCCACTTTTGTTCAGCATCCATCATTGGGTTAATTTCAGCTATATACCCCTCTAGAATGCTGCCCATTCTGGCAAAATCTGCCTTCCTGAACAACACTCTTGTCCTGGTCTTAGCAGACTCCCTCCCTGTGTTGAGGAGGAACCACACTGAGCAGTGGTTGCTTCCTGCTAGAGGTCCTGTACTCCACATCCTGGACTTGGTCTCCATTTGTTAGCACCAAGTCCAGTATGTCTCTCTAGTAGGCTCCATCACCCCTTGCACTAGGTAACTGTCTTGGATAGCCTCCAGCAGCACCTGTTCCTGGCGGTACTGTAGTTACTGTCTGCCAGTCAACTCCAGGTACGCTGGAAGTCTCCCACTATAACTGTATTCCCTTTCCACTGATCTTCCTGATTTGCTCCCCAGCCTCCTGTGCACCTCCTGTTCTATGAGGGTGGCCTGTACACCACCCCCACCCTGAGTTTTCTTACCTTTAGGCTTTGGAGCAGCACCCACATGGCTTCTGGGCTCCCCTCATCCCCTTCCTCCCTGGTACACAGTATCCCATCTCTCTGACATAAATTGCCACCCCCGGCCCCCTCGGAACACCTTGTATCCTGGGATTGTGAGATTCCAGTCATGGTATTCAGTGGCCCAGGCTCTCGAGACGCGAAAATATCTACCCCATCTCCGCCATCATTGCCTGGAACTTTGCCACCTTGTTTGCTAAGCCTTGCATCAAGGATACTACAGTCCACCTTGTGTCCTGCCCCTCCTCTTCCCATCTCTCCCTTCCACTTTTGTCGTAGTAACGCCTCCTCATTCTCCTCCTCCATCTCGGGGCGGTCTTCGGTCTCCCTGGAAGGTGCCTCCCCTGCTATCCAACTCAGCCCCCTTTCTCAGTTTAAATCTGTTTTAATGTACTCTCCAGCCCCTGTGTGAATGCCCTTGTACCTCGATGCTGAGATGCAGCCCATCCTTGGCATAAAGCCTCCTTACTGATCCATGACTCACCCCACCCCCACTACCCTGCACCCCATTTCAGCACACCAACCCTTCAGCCACCCATTAAACTCTTAGCTTTCTCGCTGTGCTCATTCTAGATATTGGGAGTACTCGAGAACGCCACTTGAGCTTCCCACCCGACTGCAAATACTCCCACTTCCCTGAACGCCTCCTGCACTTCTTCCACTGTACTGCTCTCAGGTTGTTTGTTCCTAGATGCACAATGATATAAGGCTTCCTCCCACCTTCTCACACATTTCTGAATGCATTGCCCTACTCTTCCCACTGTCATACCTGGCATACACTCCACCAGGTTTGGCTTCTTGCTCCCCTTACTGCCCCATCTCACCACTGAGCATAGAATCCCCTAACAGAAGTACCCACTCCCCATCCCTTGCACTGCCCCCATGGTTTGCCCTCCTATGGGCCCCTTTTCCTCAGTGTCCTCTGCTGTCGTACCCTACCCTTCCCCATCCTTTCTCCTCCAATTGTGCCTCCACCTGCTCTCCTCCTCCATCTTTTCTGTGCTCACTCCCTTCCCCAACCACTCCCCCTCCACTACTTTTACATCCTCTCACTGCCTCCTGCATTGTACCACCACCTCCCCCCAACATATTTTGACCTTCCTTCCCCTTTGTTTAGTCTGTTCGTGCCAACTTTACCTACTTCCCTGCCCCTTCCCACTTTTACAGCACCGTCTTCCGTCTTCCCTCTCTCCTTTAACTGTATATTCCCTTCCTTCCCTCCTGGTCACCTGACTCTTGTTCTGTGGTGGCTTCCCCAACATCCTGCTCTGTTTCATCAACCAGTATTGCGCACTCTGTTTGTTGTCTCCAACCTCCTGCCTTCCCTGACATCCCTTCTGCCTCTGCTTACCCTGAACCTCTTTCCTACTTCCTCTCCATCTATCCATGTTTCCTACCACTTGCCAACAACCCCTTTTGGTGCTCCCGTGACCCTGTGGACTTGGGAGGCTCCCTGGCCAAGCGCTTCTTCCAGCCCGTGGCAGCCTGGTCTATCTTGCAATGGAACCCTCCCTGTGCCCCTTCTCCTCCTCAACCCTTCGCACTCGTCTCCCTCCCCCAGTTCCTGTCTCAAGCTCTCTATCTCCAGAGTAAGTTGTCTGAACATCCTGCACACTGACAACCCCCACCTTCCATCAGGTTCCCAGGAACAGTGCTGCCCCACACCCATTCCAGCTAACAATTCTCCCCACATCCCTGTGACCCCGACCCCAGTCATCCCAACCTCTCTACTACCCCCATTCCCCCACCTGCCTCCTCTTTTTTTTATTTTAGTGTTTGCAACCGGTAGGCCCACTAGGCACAAGTGCCTGTTTTCAGGGGCAACTTGGGAGCACTGGGCGATTAAGTGACTTGCTCAGAGTCACACAGTATGCAAGTGGAGGTTGTGAGAATCAAACTCGGTTCTGGTCTGCTGGATGTATCAAGCTCGTTCACACCTCGATCCTCTAACCTCTAGGCTATACTGCCAGCCCTGACCTCCACATATCCCCTGTTTTTTTTTGGGTGTTATTTTTCCTCCTCAGATCTCCGGCTACAACCCCCTCAAGCGCGTCATTCCCGGTGCCATCCTCCGACATGAGACCCTCCCTTCCGCGACCCCGGTGACTTACCTCTTTCTGGCAGGGAGGCGAGGAGCGATCTGATCACCACAACGGATCCATGCCAGGGAGGCGCCTCCAGGAATGGCACAGGAACAACGCCTGCAGCCGGACACCCATTTTTCTGATTTTCTCCTGACGGGATGTGGCGTGCAGTAGCGCCAGCCGACTGAGTGCGTGCGCTCCATGCACACTAGTCAAGTGTCTGCCCGTCCGCCTCCCTTGTCTTACGGCTATGTGCTGTTGATCCCAGCCTCGCTAGGGTCAGACAAGCACCGCCCAACTAAGTCCCCACCCGAGAGGGAGAGCAGTCTCGGATGCTCAATCCATCTCCGCCCTGCCGACCTCGCATCCCGTGCCCGTTCGAACACGGGCCGCGCGTGGCGCGAGGTGTGGGCGCCCAGCGCCCAACCCTCAGCGCCACCGGCCAGCTATATCCCTGTTTTAGTTTCCAAATATTCCCCAGCTCTTTACAATTGAACCCGTGTCTATAAGGGTGAATCAGAGAATAACCTAGGATGGAAATAAACCGTAGCGGACTATATACAATGGCGGGATATTCGGACTGCACCAGACTGTGGCGCAAGCCTGAGCACAGCACAACCCAGATGCGCTGGGGCACTGACAGGGTGATATTCAATGGAGCTGCGCCATGGCACAGCATAGTTTTAATGATCGCACCTGGCTACCCGCAGTGCCCATGGCGCAGTGGCACTGCCAGCCATGGCCAGAGTGGAGCAGGGATAGCGCAAGATGTCGCTTGCAATAGGTGCAACCACTGCGATATTCAAAGTACATGCAACAACATAATGTATGTAGGCACAAATTGGGCCATTTACATGTCATTATGGCCCGATTTGCATGCAGGTGTGCCGATCCCCCTGCAACTTGCGCCTGGCGCCCTGCCAGGCTGCAGCTGTCGGGGACCAACTCCCCCTGCACATTGCGGCAAAGTGCCCCAATGCCCGATTGCAGGCATGTGTATGTGAAGGACACGTCCTATATCCCTGGTGGTCCAGTGGACCTCTTGCAGCCTCATCGAGGGCATAAGTATATTTAAAGTCAGGTAACTGTATCCCTGGTGGTCCAGTGGATCGCTTGCAGCCCGATCACGGCACATGTGGAAAAACAATAGTCCTATATCCCTGGTGGTCCAGTGGACCGCCGCAGCCCGATCACGGGCGCCAGTACTAAATAATGCCACACCAATCCAACCCCGTGGTCTAGCGGTACCCCCTTCCCATCCGCCACTAAGCCCCACTGCCCTGCCTCCTCATCAGCCGTGGGCTGCAGCTCCCTCACCCGCTTGTTACCGGCCGACTGACACTATACGATAGGGCTGTAATGTCCATTGGTCCACAGCATGAGGCCAATGGGCTGCACTGCATTCACGCAGTCCAGATATGTGAAGTCCAGGCAGTTCAACCTGAGGTACTTTCTGTGGGAGCTTGATGGGAATGTGAAAGTAGGCATCCTTAGATTCAGGAGACTAGCCAGTCCCCTGGCTTTAGAGAGTGAAGAATTATTCCCAGAGTCACCATTTTGAATATTGGCTTTACTAGATGCTTGTTTAAGTATCTTACATCTAGGATGGGCCGCCACTCCTATTTTTTTCCGGGTAAGGAAGTATCTGGAATAAAGACCTTTGCCCCTGTGAAGTGTAGGAACTCTCTCTATGGCTCTGAGAGCCAGCAAAGATGAAACCTCTGCCTCTAGGGCAATGGTTTCAGAGATTTTTGCAGGTGAAAAGGACATGACCCTCAGCTTTGGAAATTTTTTTGAAGCTGAGGGCCAGTCCCTGGCTTACTACCTCTAGGACCCACTTGTCTGAGGTAAAAGACTTCCAGTCCTGGAAGTAGTGCAGCCTGCCTCCTACAGGAATTGGGAGTCAACCTGGGCTGACACATCAGGGTGTCTGCTTGGCAGGAGCCTTAGGCTGAGAGGAGGATGCAGCCCTGCTCATCCCCCTTCTGCCTCTCCCTCTGAAGAACCCCCTCTGGGGAAAAAAGAGAGGAGGCCTGTGCCTGGTAGAAAGGCCTATGAAAAGGCCTGCCCCTAGCTTGCTGCTTCTGAGGAGTTGCCTGCTTTTCCTTGGCCTGTGCACTCCTGTAGGTAGTCCTATACTCATCCATCTTTTCCATATAATTCTCTGTCTGCTCCACAAACAGAGAATTCTCGACAACAGGGAAATCCATGGCCTTAGCCTGGGTGTCCTGTGATAGGCTAGTACATCTGAGCCAAGCCAGTCTCCGAAGAGCCACAGATGTAGCCATGACTCTTGATGACACATCACTGGAGTCCACAGCAGCATGAAACTGGATTTTTGATGTCTCAGTCCCATCAGCAGCCACCTCCTCCAGCTCCTTGGCAAGCTGGGGGGAAGCCTGTTTAGCCAGCTCCAGAACAGAATCCCACCTGGACTTCTGTTATCTGGCTATGTAGGCCATATAGTTAGCCTGCCTAAGTCCCAAGGAATATGCCACGTGAAAAAATTACTCACCTTAGTAATGTTGTTTCTTCTAATGGAGTCTTGCTATTATGACATATGCAGTGAGTCCCAACCTTCGAACTGCTCCGAGATGAAAGAGTTAACTTTCCATGCCAGGCATGGAACGTTGAGCCGAGCTCGGTTGAAAACTCTGTCTGTTGTTCTTCAAACTCAAACTGTCAGATCTTTACGAGCAAAACTCACTAAGGTTCTGTGTGGGCTGTAAACCTACACTCAGCCAACTGGCTACTAAAGATAGGAACACATTTTTGGTCCCAAAACAAAGACTCAAGTCAGGGATCCAAAAATGAAAACACAACAGCCAAACACCCCAGAAAGGAGGGGTGAAAAGCAAGGTGGGCAACTACTATGTGCCACACTGCACTGCCCACTCACATCCCAAAAGCAGAGGTTCTGAGAGGGCAGTAGGGGAGGTTATAATATAGCAAGACTCCATTAGAAGAAACAACATTACTAAGGTGAGTAATTTTTTCTTCAAACAACATGAAGTCTTGCTATATTATACATATGCAACCATACAGCAGTACCTCCATGGAGGGACAGAACCCACTTAGGAAATAGGCTCTGAAGCACAACAGTGTTAAACCGAGCATCACTCCTAGCCTGGATGTCCAGGGAGTAATGCTTGGTAAAGTGTGAACTGTTTTCCAGGTAGCTGCTTGACATATCTCTATGATAGGGATGTCCCTGGCAGCAGCCAGGACGAGCTGTACCTCTGCTAGAGTGAGCCCTCAGGCCTGAGGGAGGAACTTTACCCAGTTTTCATAACAAAATTGATACAAGAGACAATCCACCTGGCAATGGATCTTTAGTGGCAGGTTTCCTTTACCAACCTCACCAAAAGTGAGGAATAGTTGGAGGAGTCAAACCTGTGACCCTTGGTACGCTCTATGTAGTAACTAAGGGCTCTTTGACATCCAACTGCGCAACTCCTCTCGCCAGAGGAGGAATGGTCAGTGAAGTACACAGGAGAGACATAGATTGATTAAGGTGAAGTCTGAAACCACCTTAGGCAAGAACTTTCTGTTAGTCCTGAGGGCCACTTTATCTCTATGAAAGGAGATAAATCAGGCTCCACTGACAATGCTTGTAATTCACTTATGCGCCTGGCAGAAGTGATGGCTACCAAAAACACAGTTTTCCAAGTCAAGTACTTAAGTTCTGCTGAAGACAAGGGCTCAAAAGGGGGTTGCATAAGCTGGGCAATGCAAACATTAAGATCCCAGGCAGGGGCAGGGTCCCTGAACAGAGGGTTGGTGTGAAGCAACCCCTTGAAAAACTTGGAGAATACAGGATGAGCTGAAAGAGAAGAGGGTTTACCTGCTGATAAGAAAGCAGACACGGCTGCCAGGTGCACTTTTAGGGTAGCTGGTCTCAGCCCCAAAGAATTCAAATGCACCATATAATCCAGGACTGTGGGTAAATTGGCAGACTCTGGGGAGATATGCTTGCCAGAGCACCATATGGAAAATCTCTTCCATTTGTAATTATAAGTAGCCCTGGTGGAAGGCTTCCTAGAAGCCTTCAAGATATCCAACACACCTTGGGAGAGGTGTAGGTCAGCAAACTTAACTCTACAAGAGCCAGGCCTTGAGATTGAGAGATTTGAGATCTGGTACCAAACTCTCCCTGGGCACAGGTTAACAGGTTGTGATTCCTGGGAAGACACAGGGGAAGGTGGACTGCTAAGGACATAAGGAATGGGTACCAGGGCTGTCTGGCCCAATCTGGAGCAATCAGGATCATCTTGCAGGGTTGAGATCTGATTTTGACTAGCACCTTGAACAGAAGAGGGAAGGGGGAAAGCATAGAGAAACTTCCCTTCCCAGCTGAGAAGGAAGGCATCCAGAGGGACTGAGCCCAACACTGGGGGCCTGCAGCAAAAGAGAGGAAGTTGGTGATTGTCTGGGGCTGCAAAAGATATATCTCGTGAGTGCCCCATCTGGCAAATACTACCTCCAGTATTAGGGGATCCAGTGACCATCTGTGATGACCCTGGGAAATCCTGCTGAGAGCATCTGCCAGGACATTGTCCTTGCCTGGGAGGTGAACTGCCGTAGGGAGGTGTTCAGGAATAAGCCAGAGACCACAACTTCATTGCTTCGTCCACAAGGCCACAGACCGAGTGCCACCTTGCTTGTTGATGTACCACATTGTAGTGGTGTTGTCTGTTCTGACCTGTACCACTTTGTTCTGAACAGATGTGGAAAAAACTTGAAGTGCTAGAAAAACTGCTCTGAGTTCGAAAAGATTGATGTGGAGCAGAGATTCCTGAGGGGACCACAATCCCTGGGTAGTGAGGTCGCCCATGTGAGCTCCCCACCCCAAGAGGGATGCATCTGTAGTAAGGATTAAGGAGTGAGTCTGAGGGGTGAAGGGGAACCCCTGTCTCAGATTGCTCTGGTCCTGCCACCACTGACGGGCTTGGATCAGGGTTTGAGTCACTGGGATCAATTTGGTTAGAGAGTCTCTCCTTTGAGACCAGAAGGCTCTCAAATGGAACTGAATGTCCCTCATCTGAAATCTTGCTCCCTGCACTACTGCTGTAGAAGCAGCCATGTGCCCCAGGAGCTGCAGAAAATGCCTTGCTGGTTGAGAGACCTGGGGTGAAAGAGGAGGCCAGAGAAACCAGGATCTTTGCTCTTTCCAGAGGAAGGAAGGCTCTGGCCTGTTTTGTGCTCAGTTCTGCGCCTATGAAGGTGAGAAGCTGGACAGGCTCTAGAACTGACTTTGGAAGATTGAGAAGGAAACCTAGAGATGTGAGCAGTTGATGAGTAACCTGACGGGTGTAGTTTGACTTGGTCTGAGACTGGCCTACTATGAGCCAGTCTCAGGTAAGGAAAGATGGCAATCTTTTGCCTTCTTAAATGGCAACTGCTACTGCCAGGCATTTTTGAATACCCTCGGGCAGAGGTGAGGTCAAAGGCATCGCTCTGAACTGGTAATGGCCTGAGGGCAGTTCAATCTAAGGTACTTTCGTGGGAGCTTTGATAAGAACATGGAAGTAGGCATCCTTGAGGTCCAGGGATGTAGCCTGTCCCCTGGCCTTAGAGAGGGAAAAATAATTCCCAGAGTCACCATTGTGAATTTTGGTTTTAGAAGGTTTTGTTTAGGTATCTGAGATCCAGGATGGGACGCCATTCTCCTGTCATTTTGGGGTAAGGAAGTACCTGGAGTACAACCCTTTGCCCTGGTGTAGGGGTGGAACCCTTTCCACAGCTCTGAGAGCCAGGAGCGTAGAAACTTCTGTTTCTAGGGCAAGTGCCTCTGATGGATTTGCAGGTGGAAAGGACCTGGTTCTCATCTTTGGAAATTTTTTGAAGCTGAAAACCAGTCCCTGGCTTACTACTTCCAGGACCCACTTGTCTGATGTTAAAGACTTCCAGTCCTGGACAAAGTAAGCCAGCCTGCCCCTCACAGGTAGTGGAGAATCAGCCCTGGCCACCCCATCAGGGTGCCTGCTTGGCAGGGGCTTCAGGCTTCAGGGTGGAAGCAGGTCTGCTTGTACCCCATCTGCCTCTCCCTCTAAAGAACCCCCTCTGGGCATAAGCTGAAGAGGAGGCCTGGGCTTGGTAAAAAGGCCTATGAAAAGGTCTGCCCCTGCCCCTGGAAAGCTGCCTTTGAGGAGTGGCCTGTCTTTCCTTGGCCTGTGCACTCCTATAGGTGGTCCTATACTCATCCATTTTCTTCATGTAATTTCTGTCTGCTCCCCAAACAGAGAGTTACCCACAACAGGAAAATCCATGGCCTTAGTCTGGGTATCCTGTGACAGGCTAGTACATCTGAGCCAGCCATTCCCCTATGCCAGATGTAGCCATGACTTTGATGACACATCATTAGAGTCCACTGCAGCATGGAATTGCACCTTGATGCCTCTATACCATCAGCAGCCACCTGCTCCAGCTCCTTGGCAAGCTGGCCAGGGACCCATTTTGCTAGAGCCATAACAGTATCCCATCTGGATTTCTGATATCTAGCAACATAAGCCATATAATTTGCCTGTCTGAGTCCCAAGGATGCTGCCATGTACTGTTTCTTTGCCATAGCATCAATCCTCCTGGAGTCCTTGTCCGGGGTGTGTGAAGCCAAGGGAATATTTGCCTTGTCACAGGCTGCAGCCTGCACTACCTCAACATGGCTGCATTGTTGTGTAAGGAACTCCATATCAGAACCTGACAATGTGTACCTCTTGTCCATTCTTTTATCCACAGGAGGTATAGTGTGAAGAGTTTTTAGGATTTTTACTGTCTGTTTCCCAAAAGATTTATGCAAAGGAATAGACAGTCTCCTAGACTCTGGGATATCCATCATTTCTACATAGTCAGGCTCCTCTGATCATCCACAACTTCTCCATAGGAGCTGGAGGGTTTCAGCCACTTTTTATAAAACATAAAATGAGAGGGGACTCAGAAAGTCTAGGTGAGACACTCTTGAAGGTCTGTCTGGGGAGATGTCCGTTCAATGGGCATGTCCAGACTTTCAAATCCACATTCACTCTCTTCATACTCCTCTTCCCCCTCCTCCGGTTCATAAAATTCCTCTAAATCATATTCTTGAACCGGTGGAACCGACCGAACCGTACGCTTACCTGATGGTGCCGGTTTGGTCGGTACCGGGGAAAGCGACTGGACATTTTTAATCGCTTTGGCTATTTCTTCAGCGGTTGGAGAGGAAAATTTTGGCTCCACACCTGCTGATTTTCTAGTCCTTTTTGCTGGAACCAACTCCTCCGAGTCGGCTCTCCTTTTGCCTGAGGAAGTCTCACCCTGGTCAGAGGGCACTCCCTCCCGTTCGGTTGCAACCGAACCGGCTGGCCATCTGGGTCAGCGGACTTCTTGGCCTCTTTCCCTGAGCCTACCAACTCTCTTATCCAGGGTAGCTGCAGGAAAATTCTTGCAAATCTGGCAGTCTGCATTGAGGTGGTTAAACCCCCAGACAATAAACACAGGTGGTGTGGGGCAGCCTTGGCAAAGGCTTCCCACAAACACTGCAGTGTTGAAACCCAGTGGGCCTGGTTTTTCTTTTGCTTCTGACATAGTGCCAAGCCTAACCAAACTTGCCCGCTTATGCCAATCCACTAAGAAGACCTCTTATCGGTTCCCAACCTACACGGGTCGCGGGAAAAACTGTAATGAAATCCGCTTTTTAGAACCGATAAGAACCGGAACCGCACTCTGACAGATTTAATGTAATTCAACAACAACCTGATCGGTTCAAACCGAACCGATAATACCGCTTACAAGTTCCACACAGAAATAATGCAAAACCTTCTAGTACTTACGATACTATTAGACAGAGCTTGAACCGACCAAGTTGCGTTCAAATTCGTTAAAAACCGAATGTTAATACTTTAACCGACTAAAATGAACCGAGCAGAAGAAGAAATTCGGAGCGACTGTTCAGTGAGGCGGAGTAAAGAATCTGACAGTTTGAATTTGAAGAACAACAGACAGAGTTTTCAACCGAGCTCACGCCAAAGTTCCATGCCTGGCATGGAAAGTTAACTCTTTCACCTCCGAGCAGTTCAAGGTTGGGGCTCACTGCATATGTCATAATATAGCAAGACTTCATGTTGTTTGAAACTGTTTTTTGCCATGGCATCCAGCTTCCTGGAGTCTTTATCTGGGGGTGTGGGCCAAGGGTATGTTAGCCTTATCACAGGCTGCAGCCTGCACAACCTAACATGGCTGCATTGTTGGTACAAGTACTCCATACCTGGGCCTGACAACATATACCTCTTGTCCATTCGCCTGTCCACAGGAGGTAAAGAATTTGGAGTCTTAAGTAACTTCTGTGTCTGTTTCCCAAAGGATTTGTGAAGAGGAATAGATGATCTCTAGGACTCTGGGATGTCCATCATCTCCATATAGTCAGGCTCCTCTTGCTCCTCGACAGCTTCATCCAGAGGGAGCTGGAGAGTTTCTGCCACTTTTCTGTAGAACATAAAGTGGGAAGGGGACTTAGAAAGCCTAGGAGGGGAAACACCAGAAGACCTGTCTGGGGAGATGTCCAGTTCTATGGGCTCATCCAGACCTTCCACACCACAACTACCATCTTCATCCCCCTCCAAGTCCGGTTCATAAAAGTCTTCAGGGGAATAATCCTGAACTGATTGAACGCCTACCAGGAGGCGTCGGATCAGCTGGAACCGAACGGAGTGATTCAACTATACTAATCGCCCTGGCAATCTCTTCGACGTTTGGACGACGCGCTTCTGGATCCGAACCAGCCGATTTCTTTTTTTTTTTTCTTTTTGCCGGAACCAACCCCTCTGGATCTGCTCCCCATTTGCCCGAGGGAGTCTCGCCCAGGTCAGTGGGCACTCCCTCAGGATCAGTCGGAACCGAACCGGGCTCGCCATCCAGGTCAGTGGACCTCTCGGCCTCCTTTTCCCTAAGCCATCCCAATCTTTCATCCAAGGTGGCTTTAGGGAAATTTTTACATGTTTGGCAGTCTGACTCCAGGTGGTCAAAACCCAGACAATAAACACAGGTGGTGTGGATCAGCCTTAGCAAAGACCTCCTACACTCACTGCAGTGCTGAAACCCAGTGAGCCCGGTTTCTTGGTTTGTGACGAAACCGCCCTATAACGCACTCCCTTTTATGGCAACAGCCAGGCAAGCCCTCCTTATCGGTTCCTAATCTTGTCACACGATAAAACACATTTTTTTTTTTTAGAACCGATGAGGACCAGTACCTCACACTAAATTCAGCTAAAAGAAAAAACGAAGACAAGATACAGACAACCGGCTCAGCCAAACGGGTTGAAATACAAGTTTTTACAATTTCCACAAAAAATTCAACACTAGTCCACTACCTAAGTACTTACTGTACTGCAGACAGGGATCTGAACAGAAATAAAGTAAAAATAGTGGTATAAACTGATGTTTTTTTACCGGAACGAACCATTAGCGAAGGAGAAATCTCCGGAGCGACTGTTCAGTTAGGCGGAGTAAAGAATCTGATGGTTACACTTCAAAGTGCAGCAGACAGAGGTCTGAACCAAGCTCAAGCTCAACGTTCTATGCTCTGGCATAGAGTTAATTCTTTCCTCTCCGGAGCAGTTCAAGTGCCGGGGCTAACTGCTTAATGTCAGAATACAGCAAGACCTCATGTTGTTTGAATCAAGAGTATTTCTTGTCTTGCATTTTTTCCCTGTATAAGTGATCAAACATTTACCATTATAATTGTGAGTCAGAGCAACCATCTGTGGGCTAGTGCAATTTTGAATCAACTTGCCCTGCTGGCTAGGGCAAAGAAAGATTAAGGCTGACTCCTGAGTTACAGCAAGGTGCAAGAGTGCAAAAAATAATATTAGGGAAGGCAGGTGAAGTGGATAATCACATACATGAGGGAGGAAGAGGGGCTGGGGTGAGCAAAAGGGCTAACAACAAAAATGGAAAGGGACCTGGGGGTACTCATATCAGACGACCAGTAGGCATGCAATGTGAGAAGGCAGTAAGGACGGCTGGGGAGATTCTGGGATGCATAGAGAGAGGCCTCACCAGTAGAAAGCAGGAAGTTGTTATCCCTCTGTACAGACACTTGGTGAGACATCATCTGGAGTACTGCATACAGTTCTGGAGACCCCATCTCCGCAAGGACATAGACAGGATGGAGGCAGTCCAGAGGAGGGCAACCAAAATGGTGCAGGGTCTGCACCAGAAGCCATACAAAGACAGACTAAAGGTACTTAATATGTATACCCTTGAAGAAAGGGGGCATGATAGAAACCTTCAAGTACCTCAAGGGAATCAACAAAGTCCAAGAGGGTGGCATTTTTTCAGAAAAAGAGATGCACAAATATGGAGGGGTTGGGATAACAGATGGACCAGACACCGAACTTCAAGTTCAACACACAATCTCTGTGTGACGTTTATTCAAAATCCAGGAGATAACCTTAAGCAATCATATATCCCTTTTTCAGCACATTAGTTTGCAGCAACATACTATGTATGTCCTTTCTCTGCACTTAGCCAGCACCTTCTGACACTGATCTCAGATCTAACTCAGCAGCTAAGATTCAGCCTCCACCCCTATGCAGGCCTTGTTTGCTTGGGTGGTGGGGGCTCAAATAAACAAAAAACTCACACGCTTAAAGACAAAGAACCTCCATGCAGAAGTATTGAAACATGGGTTACCCTAAAGGGCACTGATAATGCCAAGTTTCAAAGAAACACAGCATCACACACTTCTATAATGCAAAGCATCATGGGACATATGCAAATCACAATAACATTTCAGACTTGTTCAGTTTACAGCAATTTACATGCATTTTAAATAGCACAACTAACTTTTTTTTTTTAATAGTCACCTTGTACTTTTTACCATGATCAAAAACACCTAGTACCATGGTATTTTCAACATTTGCAGGTTTCATAAACATAAGGTATATACATCAATGTATTTTATGACATACAGCTATTACATACTAAATCCAACAACGATAAACACAACCTGTTTTACATACGCTTGGAGGTCACCACAATAACCTCCCTGTACGAGTACCTGAGAGGGAAAAGGAAAATTAAGAGGACACTATAGTATAGTCAAGAAAGGGGAGGGGGTGCCCAAAGGTGGCCAACCTTATGGACTAGAAACTGTAAAGACTACAGTACGCTAAGAAATAGAACAACTGTTGCAATAAATTTTAAGAAAAGGTAGGCCCTCAAG
Source organism: Neoceratodus forsteri (assembly GCA_016271365.2). Classification (NCBI taxonomy): domain Eukaryota; kingdom Metazoa; phylum Chordata; order Ceratodontiformes; family Ceratodontidae; genus Neoceratodus; species Neoceratodus forsteri. The sequence goes on from JADMNL010000035.1 coordinate 81,681,121, forward strand.
GGTGGCAGGAACTCCCTGTCACAACAAGAACAAGGGGTCACAATTTGAAGATAGAGGGGGGACGGTTTGGGGTCAACGAGAGGAACTATTATTTCATGGAGAGGGTGGTGGTGGATGCATGGAACAGCCTTCCTGAGGAGGTTGTGGGGTCAAAAACAGTGGGGGAATTCAAGAATGCATGGGACCAACATAAGGCAGTTATAGTGGTGGATAGGAAGGGGTCTGCAGCTCATCCAATAGGTAGGGAAATGGGCAGACTAGGTGGGCTAAGCGGTCCTTATCTGCCGTTAAATCTATGTTTCCATAGGTGGGGACCACAAGTACAGATACAGCACTGGAGGAGACTAATGGGATTTCAGAGAATGCTTGAATTGATATACCAAGGTCAAGTTAGGACTGCATGTAGGAGGGAATTCCAGAGAGAGAGAGAGAGAGAGAGAGAGAGAGAGGCTTGAAAATATATTAGCACAGGGACTGTCTGGTTTACACACAGCAGCCACAAAACAAGCTAATACCATATACAGAGCTATAATACATTAGAACAAAAGAGACAATTTTACTCAGGTCATCCGCTTTCAAACAGTGCCATAAGAGCTTCAGATTTGCACCTGTACAGTCACCAGAGATGGGCAGAACTAAGGGTCCTAAAGGACAGCACATCCAACTGCAAGCCCCCAAACTCCAGCGTTACACTGCACAGAAACATAAACAATGATGTCAGAAAAAGACCAAATAGTCCACCCAGTCTACACTAAGCACCTGTTACATGGTCAGACTTGAACCCACAGCCATCCGCTCCAAACGTTATTATTGGTCAATTGCAATGATGTAACTATAGTACTCACAGCACACTGCAGATCAAACACCATCTGGATAATTCTAGGTCTGCATCGAACAGGACTGTAAAATAAGTTCTGAAATTCATGTACAATGACAGATGGTTTCTGATCACATGATCGTGGTATAGTCCACGGTATACCCACAGCTCAGTATTCTATATTTTATTGTCCTTTCTCACTTCCCCCACCCCGCACAACCCCATTTTATAATAGTAGTAATGACTGCAGGGATGCGATAAATAACAGAGTATACACTCACTTCTCGGGAGGGTGAAGGCAGTTTCTCTTCATGCCTGACAATGCAATAGCATACCACACCTTGTCATGTACTGTTACTTAATTAATATATTAATACTCTAATTAAAATTCATGCTCTAACTTCTTGCTTTAGCTTGTGGTCCTTGAAAAAGATTCATACATTCTGTTTGTATGCTATATGGAGGGGATTCCACAAATAAGCGTCCTATCATTTGTAAATTTGAAAATTTGCCCCTTGATATGCACCACATGCACCGAGGGATTAGTGAAAAAATCAACTTTTTTAACTTTTTCATAGTATCATAATAATGTGTCAGCAGAAAAGGACCATCCTGGTCCAACCAGTGTGCCCATCTCCCCCTCCCTTACTTATCACCGCTGCACAAGGAGCCTGTCCTCTAACCAACCCCATATGTCTATCCCACGCTCTTGAATCCTCCATTTCAACACCTACCACTTCCTCAGGTAATCTGTACCAAGGTTCACCTACCTCTCAGTGAAATAACACACCCTTACATTACCTTTAAATCTTTCTCTTACAATCTTAAAGTATGACCTCTTGTTTTAACTTCAGATTTCCTTTAAATAGACTTCCTTCCCTCACTTTATTTATTTCCTGCAGGTCAGCCAATTAGAACACGAGGGTGGGGTTGCACACACTATAGTTATTCTTGTACATAACCAGTGAGTTCTTCGGGCATAGAAAGGATACTTAAGCTGTTCAAAGCCATCGTGACTTAAGGTGCTCTGCGTGTTGAAAATCAGAATGTTACAAAGCAGAATGGTAAGAACAAAAATCCAGCAGTCATGATCTTTGCTTCCCTGTAATAAAAAAATTGTTAGTAAAGACAAAGGGCAGTATATATTTTTTTCTTAACATTTCTCGACTGGGAAAGACATGCTAAGCCAGAGCTCCTTTGTATGCGAGACGCGGGGTGTGGTGCTGTGGGGTTACAACAGGAGACGAGTACAGTAAGAAATAATTGGTGTAGCCACCCAACTGCCCAGTGGCACCATACTGCGCTACTGGCGAAAAGTGTTTGGAAGCACACACAGCTCAGCACATTAGGGGCAGGCCAGGCTGTAGCCAGCTGCCGAAAGGTAGTATGCCTCGTCATGCAATGGCTGGTGGCAGGCTCCGGCATACTATCGACCGCTGTGGGTGGGCCAGGGACCTTACGTCTCCCGCAGGGGTTTGCTAGGTGCTCAAGGTCATAATGGCATTGCTCATGTCGGGGGAAGGAGGGAAGACATAGGGGGAGTCAAACAGGGCGACAAAAATTCCCTGCATCATCATGACAACTCACAGAACCTGAACTGAGTTTTTTTCCATAGTTTGCCAGCAGTTGAAAAATCTAGATAGAAAAAAAATAAATAATTGGTACAATACAAACAATGAAAAGGAACAAATAATATAGAAAAGGATTGGTACAGTACAAAGAAAAAAGATGCAGATAATACACAAATTGTTGAGAGGTAAGTTGTTATAAGTACAGTTAACCCAGAGTTCTATACATGTCCTGAAATCCCATACGTTCCAAATGTCCTGCCCACCAAAGGCTTAAAGAGCTGGTGACACGTTCAGGAGAACTTTAACAAAACCTAATATTTAGACACGGTCCAGTTTGTATTTCCCATCAGTGCTGTATTCCTCCTCCCAGTATTTATTACTGAGGTCATCTGTATGAAAACAAGATCTTTGCTCCTGAAGAGTTTGTCTATTACTCTACTTTCTCCTACCTCAAGTCACAGAGCACCACTTGTGATATCACAGTTACTCCATGGCAACAGATTGTGATGTCACAACAGAGAATTATGATTTGAAGTTGGGGGTAAGCTTATACAGACAGATGGACGCTAAAAGAAACTCTAAGCAATAAAGATCATATATCCATGCAAATTTCCATAACAACAGATAACGAGGAGGCAAAATATATATAAACTATAAATGGAATACAGGCAGAATTGTACCCAATTATTATGCTTTTTAAAATTTTCTTTGAGGTGTCAGTAACTCTAATAACTGTTAATACAGTGATATACACACACACATATATATATATATATATATATAGAAAAATATATATATATATACATATACACACACAATGGATGCAAGAACAATCGTATTTACAGTAATGTGCAGCAGCAGCTTATGATGGTAGGCAGGTTAAACGGGGCGATAAAAAGCAAAAAAGGGGGAGGAGAGAAAGGGAAAAGATGAGTAAAAGGGGCAGTACAACAGTGCTAGCAGGTATGAATGGAAAGGTTGCAGAAGTAAACTTTAAAGGATTGGAGGGCTGGGAGGTTGTTCCAAAGGAAGGGGAGATGGGAAAAGGAAGGCTGCCCACCAAGGTTGTACAGTGGCAGACTGAAAAGAAGCAGGATTGAGAGAAATGGATGGAGAAAATGGAAGGACGGAAAGGAGGGAGGATAGGTAGCATGAGAGGGAGCTAAGCTCGAAATTTGGAGAGGAATGGGGTAGGAGATATTCCTTCATACTGCTGAAGACTTCACCAAGGGAAGGGGGGACCAAAGATGAGCCCATGTATCTTCATCAGGAGTTACATCCTCATCATCCTGCACCTTCATACGCCTATGGGCAAATTATCCTCTGTTGCTATTGTTCTTGAATCTGGAATAAGCTCCCTTGGCTTGCTGGTTTCCGAAATTCCGAAAGGGCTGGATATTGCCTAGGGGCTGTCGCTGCCGTGCACCTCCTCAGCCTCTTGAGTTAGTTTCCTTTGATGTCGCCCAGTCCATAGCCGAAAAATAATCCACCTTGAAAGGCCAGGTTAAATAGTATTGCCTTTGATGCCTGATCTGCGACCCAATGCCTGAGCCAAACACCCCACATAACTGCCATGATATGATAAGCGGAGCGTGCTGACATCATTAAGTTATCAACTGTGGCATCTCCCAGAAAAGCAGATGCACAGACACCAGTTGCAAGATGTTTGCCCCTTCCAAATGCAGGAGAACTAAACTACCTAGGCCATGACCAAGGAGTTCAAGGCTCCGGAAACAATAAATGATGCATTTGAGGTGTGAAGATTTACCCCATTCAAGGCAAAGGCTCGTCCGCATGAGGCGTCTACCCTCTTATCATGGGTGCCGGTTAGGGCTAATGACACCCCCCCCAACAGGAATAGTTCGTGTACTTCACAGAATTATGTACAACCTTGTCTGCCGAGGGGGGACCTCCCACTTGTGGGAGCTCTCCTCCAAAAAAAGGATAACATCTAACCCTTGGTTTAGGAAGTTGTTACTATCTGTGCCAGACCATTCTTGCTCAATAATCTGGTCACAATGCATAAAGTTTGGAAAAAAACAATTTGGTGGAAAGAAGGTGGCGGACAGGATTGGGTTTACGTCCAAGGGATTGCATCACTTGCATCTCTTTTAGCTGTAATGTCTGAAAACCCTCCATTACAAGATAGGAGAGGTACTCTGCATCAAACAGGAGGGACTAGAATCTTATTCCTAGGCTTTGTCCACTCTCCCTCCTCCTTCTCAATTGTCCCCTCGGCCCCCTGAATCCTCATCTTGACCCTCATGAGAGTCCAGTTCAGGGGCTGCCTGTGGATCTGAGTGAGCATCCACGTTCTGCTCTGGCATACCTGGATGTGCCTGTAAGGGACACCTTGATCTGAGGGCCCTACCTTGGCTTTGGGTGTATTGGTACAGATGTCCTGTGGAATATCAGAGCCTAGCAGCTCATTTAGGAGCTGCAAAATGGAGTTGTGCAACTCGGTCCTGCCACTTCTAGTCAGTACCCCAGGTGCACCCCTCCTCCCAGCTCGGGGGCCAGCAGAGGTGGAGGGGAACCAAGACAGACATGTTAGATTGTGTTACACAATTAGACCCTAAGTGAGAGGGTCTCGGCACCCCTCCCCCCAAATTCTCTTTTCTGCTGCTTGGGCTACGAATGGAGATCTATCGGCACCTGGATCCCAGCATCCAGCATCACCTCCAGGCTGCCCAGTCTGAAAGGCCCACAGCTTACCCCCCTGTGGCGGGGCTCCCCGAGGGGAGAGACAGAGATGCACCTGAGGCACCAACCGAGGTTTACACCCAAAGCGTCATACGGGTGGAGTTCGGGTACTTCATTAAGCTTCATGCCCAAGGGTTTTTCCCCTTACGTTCCCCCAAGAGATGCAGATGTGCAATGATATCAGTGCAGGCAATGCACAACTCCACATGCGATCCACAGACGCCCCCGCCATCTCCACTCCACTCTCTTTGGTGGTCACGGCCAGTGTATACTCAGTCTCCACTGGGTGTTGCTAGCATGCCGGGATGCCGCAACCCCCTGCCCCCAAAGGACAGCTGTCCGTGAGATGCTTATCCTAATTCTCTATCCTTCCCCCATGGCCGACCCTGTGATGCTCCCTGAGCGCTCCCAAACACAGGTAGTCAGCGCCAGAGGCAGAAGTGCTAGCCCTGTGATGGTGGGCCAGCTGGTCTCAGCATTCTCCTGCAAGTCTTGCATCTCAATTACAGGACTCCAACCAAGGTGCCAAAGAACCTCTCAGGAAATGAAAAGAAAACAGTCTTCCCTAACTCACGACAGGACCTCTACAGCTCTTTGCTGCCCTGTTGCTGCCAAAAATCTGGACAGCAGGCTCCTAAGCATGATGCTGCAAGGGGGGCGGGGCCTTGAGATCTTAAAAGCCACCAAAGTAGCTCACAAAACACCTGCAGCACGCCAGACTGCTGCCCTGATAAAGCAAGCTGATCCAAGGAAAACGAGGAGAAACATTCCTCTGCACACTTCAGCCATCTACCCCATTAATCGTTAGAGGAACCGCCGTGTCAGGCCTGGTCCTGATGAGCTCGAGAGCACGCTCCCCGAGCTAACGTGATGTCATGTGCATGCACGTGATGTCACCGAGACCAGGAACAGCACGGCCAACCAAGAACAGTGTGGAAAGCCCTCATGACTAACAGGCACCTGAATTGAAAGGCACAAAAAAAACTCATAACTAAAAGCCAGCAATGGTGGAGAGGAACGGAAGAAAAAATTACTCACCGCAGTAATCTTCTTTCTTCCAAGGGATCCTTTAGCATCAGTAAGCTCTCGCCCTTCCTCCCCGGTTCACCTGTCGGAGAAGGGCTCTTTCATTCACCTTTTACGAAATTTGAAGTTTCTATTGAGTTTTTAGCTCATGCTGCTGTTGTTTCTATTTCCACTTTCTGTGGACATATGCAAGTTTTGAATCCTGTCGATTATTTTTCAGGGCAATCACCCACGTCTTTCCTTGAAAAAATTATAAAGCCTTTAATAGCTCTCACTCAGCTCGCTCCCTTTCCTGACTTCTGATTCTCTTGGACCTAAGCTCATTTAAATATCTCCAAAAGGCACACCTCTGGGGCAGTTGCAGCTAGTCAGCTAGTAAAGTTACTGATGCTAAAGAATCCCTTGGAAGAAAGAAGATTACTGCAGTGAGTCATTTTTTCTTCTTACCCCAGGAGTCTTTTAGCATCAGTAACTTATTTGCAGACTACCAAGTGGGAGGTGGGCAGAGAACACACTTAAGAAAGAGGCTCTGCAGAACCGCCCTGCCAAATTTGGCACCAGATCTGGTCTGCATATCCAAACTGTAGTGTTTCACAAAGGTGTGCACAGATTTCCAGGTAGCTGCTTTGCAGACATCCAGTAGGGGAATGTCCCTTGCTACTGCAAGCGAGGTTGCAGTGCCCCTGGTGGAGTGGGCCCCGAGCCCCACTGGAGGTTGGTGACCAGCTTTATCATAGCAGAATCTAATACAAGAGACCAGCCAAAGAGAAATAGTTATTTTGGTAGCTGGTCTTCCTCCACCTACATCCCCGTAGGTGAGGAACAACTGAGTGGAAGAGCCTCTGGACTGTCTAGTATGCTCTAGGTAGTGAAAGATGGCTCTTTTGACATCCAAGTTGTGGAGCTTTTGCTCACTAGGAGTGGACTGCTCAGTAAAGAAGACAGGCAGAGTAATGGACTGGTTCAAGTGGAACTCTGAAACCACCTTTGGCAGAAATTTTCTATTTGTCCTGAGCTCAGCTTTATCGCTATGAGAGATGATGTAATTAGGCTCAATGCACATGGCCTGTAGCTCTGAAATCCTCCGCAGAGGTAATGGCTACCAGGAAGACTGTCTTCCAAGTTACAAAACTGATGTGGGCAGTGGACATAGGCTCAAGGGTAGATTCATGAGCCCATCTATGCAAAGGTTCAGGCTCCAAGGAGGAACGGCCCCTGACTGGAGACTGAGTGCAAGAGGCCTTGAAAACTGTTTAAAATGTTGTGGGAAACAAATGATTTTTTTCTTTCCCACCGAAGGTAGCTAAAATTGCCGCCAGCTGTAGCTTGGGATGTTTAAGCCTGGCGCCTGTAGGTGTACCAGGTAGTCTAGCAGCTGAGGGTCTGAAGCTGATAGGAGTTCGACCTTTTTTCTCTTGCACCAGAGGGAAAACCTTTTCCATTTGGCTGCCTAAGACTTCTTAGTGTTCGGTATTTTAGCCATCCTCTGTAACCTATGTTACTCCTCAAGAATCAGGCATTGAGGTGAAGAGTGTGCATGTCTGGGTACTGCACTCCCATCTCAGGAAGGGTCAGCAGGGAGTGAGCTGGAGACAGGCGAATGGACCTGCTGCAAGACACAGAGAAGAAGAGGGTACCAGGCTTGCCTGGGCCAGTCCAGAGCCACTAGGATCACTGATGCAGGCTGCTGACTGAGTTTCGGCAAAACCCTGAATATTAGGGGAAAGGGAGGAAAGGTGTATAGGAACCTCCCTGACCAGTCCAGGATCAGGGCATCAAGAGGAAGTGTTCCTGGGATTGGGGGCCTGCAACAGTACTGAGGAAGCTGAAATCTGAGGGGAGAGGCAAACAGATCCACATCAGGTGTGCCCCACCACCTGAACACTGTGGCTAGTACTTGCTTGTTCAGCGCCCATTCGCTTCTGGCTCTGACTGATGCGGCTTGGAGCATCCGCCAGAGTACTGAGTTTGCTTGGGAGGTGAACAACTGAGAGGCTGACTCCTAGGGAGAATGCTAGAGAACCAGAGCTTCCAAACAGAGTATTCCTAATCTGGTACCACCCTGCTTGTTTATGTAAAACATTGCAGTGGTGTTGTCCGTTCAAATTTGAATCGCCTGCCTTTCTATGCTGGGAGTGAAAGCTTTGAGAGCTAGGAAGACTGCTCTGAGTTCCAAAAGATTTGTGTGCAACTGTGACTCTTCGGGAGACCAGTTTCCGCTTACTAAGGCACTGTCCCGATGTGCTCCCCAGCCCAAAAGGGAGGCATCTGTGGTGGGACTTCCGGTTGCGATGGCTGCCGAGTAGATGTTCAGTTTACCGCTCCGCTAACCCTCCCCGTTCAATACAACATACCCATCCTCAATATTTGCCTACCTTCGCCTGGAAACGTGGTATTCGTTGGGCATTAAAATCTATAGTTACATTTCCGCACATCGCCCTGTTTATGGACGCGGACATGAAGACCCAGCGGCCCAAGCATATGCCACCCCTATCTCCTGACAAAGTCAAGCTGGCAAAGAGGAACAAAATGAGAGGATCGGATGAGGTAACCCCACCTGCTTCTCAGGCCTTGCTGACCAAAGCTACCTTTTTCGAGGATCTGGCTCCAATAAAAGAATCGCTACAAGTCATAGTAGGAGATATGCAATCTTTAAAAACCTCCCTGAATCAGCTTACCATATGCACTGGAGAGAACAAAACCAGAATTTCCTCACTGGATGACTGGAGGTTTCGCCTAGATCCTGAAGTGGCAACTCTGAGGCAGCGGTTATGCAAAGCAGAGGATAAACTTGAAGACCTGGAGGGCGTTCGCATAGAAACAACCTGGTGATCCTGGGGCTCCCGAAGGTGAGGAAGGGATGAACCCCATTTCTTTGTGCAGAAATTGTGTGGCAAAATAGTGGGTCTCCATTGAAAAGGCCTACCTATATGAAAGAGCGGCCCATCGCCTCTTCGGCCCATTCCGCCCCAAGGATCTCCCCCACATCCTTTAATCTTTCGCTTACTCAATTATCTGGACAGAATTTATCCTGGACAAAGTGAGAGAAATCAAGGGTATCCAGTGGGAAAATAAAACAATTCGAATTGCTCAAGACCTACCCCTGATGGTAAGGCAAAAACGCACAGAGCTTCATCCTGTGGTCACGAAGCTGATTGCGGCTAGTATCAGGGTCAAAATGCACTATCCTGCATTACTCCAAGTGTAGCATGATAGTAAATGGCCATTGGCTGAGTTCAAGAAGTTGTTCCCTGATCTGTTTAAGTGATGGCAACCCTAGGCTTTTGGGGATCTACAATTAGGTAACGACTGCCATAATTTGTTTTAACCTTTGGCTGCTGTTTTGGTCCTGTTAAGGCCACTGGCCCTACTCCTGCACATGTTGCAATTAAATGACTATGGAATGCAGGAACTCTAGGTTATACATTTAGGTTTGATCAGGGACCCTGGTTCCGTTTCCCACTGCATTATTAGGGAACAGGCGGTTGTGTGCCAGACGGACTATAAGGACTTTACCAACTAGGCTCCACTGGAACACTGACAGAATTACACTCTGTCTCTCCAGGGTTCTGTTTAGTATTATAGGTATCTGGCTGTATGCCAAAGTTTGAGATGTTGTTCTGATTTATAGTTATGAAAGTTTACTTAAGCTTAATTATGTATTAAAAGTTGGGTATGGAGTTTTTCATTCAGCTGGTGAGTCGGGGGAATATTTGGTGGTTAGTGTAATTGTAGCCAAACATTGAGAGAAGGGCAGTCTAATGGACTGGAGAACTTTTGGTTTTTTTTTAGTTTTGGGGGCTATTGTTGGGGGGGAGGGTCTTTCCGGATCACAGTTTTTCAGGGGAGAGGGAACGGGGAAGGGTTCTCTCATGTCTGGTAAACTGTGATGCATCTATGGCTCTAAGGTTACACCTTTCACTACAACTCAAACTGGCCCACTTGAATTATCTTGTGAGAGGAACTTAGATGTTCCTAGGCAACCTTATTTGTATTCCAGCCTTGGCTAAACTTCATTAAAACCATGATGGTGAGGTTTGTATCTTGGAATGTGAAAGGAGCCAGGAATAGGGTCAAGCAATATCAAATCCTTAAGCATCTCGAGTCTTTGCACAGCAAGATTGCCTTCCTCCAGGAAACGCACTTACTGGAGACTGGGGGAAGCCTCTTTAGAAGGCGCCAAATGGGCCAGCTCTGCACTGCCGGTAATGTCACCACTCAAAGAGGCTTGGCAACTGCTATTACAAGAGGCATATCCCTTCAGTTACAGAAGTCCCACGTGGACCCCCAGGGAAGAATTATACTTTTGCTCACCCACTTAAACCACTCAGAGGTATTATTGGGGTCAATCTATGGCCCCAATACTGATTCTCCAGATTTTTTCTCTGCCCTCTCACTCATTTTAGGATCCTTCCCGAAAGTTCCCACGATTTTGGCTGGAGACTGGAACCTTGTCTATTCCCCAGAAATAGACAGGTCCTGTACTCAGGGTAAAAAATCTCTATCTCCAGCACAAATGACTCTCAGAGAGCTCATGGCAGACCACGGGCTCGCTGACCTATGGCACATCTTAAATCCCGACACTAAACAATTCACATTTTATTCTCCTGTCCACAGGTCCCTATCACGCATAGATTACTTTTTGGTAAACAATCTAGTCCTTGCAGAGCTAACAAGTTGTGGAATTATCCCTAGGACCCTCTCGGACCATGCTCCAATATGGCTAGAGGGCACCCTACCGCAGGATAGCTGGAAGCTGAATATTCAGATGCTTCAGGATCCAAAAATAGTGCACCCCCTAAGGGAAACTATTGAACAGTATCTATCACACAAACAAAACTCTATTCTGAACGTAGATAAAATCTGGAGCACTTTAAAATGTGCAATAAGAGAAGAGTGCATACGTTTAGCCACAATTAGGAAGAAAAAGAGGGACGCCCTTTCCTCTTCTCTTTTGGCCCAAATTGAAGCTCTGGAAGACGAGCTACCCTCTAATCCTAGTGATGAGATCCTGACCCATATGACTTTATTACAGAACCAGTACTCAGAAACCCTAAGGGAAAAAGCACAGTTTGCGTTGTTTAAGTCCCAAGCCCTATACATCGAACATGGAGAGAAGGCGAGTCATCTATTAGCCTTAAGATTAAAAAAACCCAACAGGAATCTAGAATTGTAATGGCCTTGAATTCCCTCAAGGATAATACGCTGCTCACCACACCGAGGGAAGATGGCCCAAGAATGCGAAGAATATTATAAGGCCTTATATTCACTCCCCACTGATTTCTGATATTCGGGACTACCTACACCAGTGTCAACTCCCATCACTTTCCCAAATTCAGAAAGACTTGCTTGTCCGCAAGATTAGCCAGCAGGATTTATCAGAAGCTATTCACTCCCTTCCCGAGGACAAAGCCCCTGGTCCTGATGGATTCCCGCCCTGGTTTTATAAATTATTTGAAAATCGAATTTCCCCTTTGCTCCTGCAGATGTTTATTTTTGTGAATCAGGTATAACAGACTCCTCCCTGTTGGAAGCACTTATTATTGTTCTCCCCAAACCAAATAAAGACAAAAATAAGGTAACCAATTATCATCCCATATCCTTAATGAACTACAACATTAAGCTCTTTGACAAAATCCTGGCTGCCAGGTTAACCAAAGTATGGACTCCTTTGCTTAGTTCTGAACAAGTTGGATTTGTGGCCGGTCGATCTTCGGCCAATCACCTGAGGAAACTGTTTTATATCTTCTCCACGTCCAGGACCGCACAGCACCCAATGGTATTGGTGTCCCTGGATGCGGAGAAGGCCTTCGATAGAGTTAGCTGGCCTTTTTGTTCAAGTGCTCTGACTGCTGGATTCCTACAACTGGCCCATTGGATTAAGGTCCTTATGGTGACACTTGGACAGCTGGTTCTAATCACTACATCATTTTTTGTAAAATAAAAAATGGGTTATGGACTGTCTGTCTTGAGAAATGCTGAAACAGCATGTGAGATCACACACACATACAGGTTTTAGATACAAGGTTCTACCTGGAAGGCCAGAAGCTAATTACAGACTTTTCTAAGTTAATTATAGCTTTGACTGCTAAGAGAGAAATCTGTATCCCTTTTACTGACGTTTCGAGGGGGAAACCAGGTTTAGCACACTGGTGCGAAAGAAAAAATTACTCACCTTAGTAATTATGTTTCTTCTAATGGAGCCCTGCTGTATTCTGACTATTGCAGTTAGCTCCAGCACTTGAACTGTCCTGGAGAGTAGAGGGTTAAATTTCTATGCAGGGCATAGAACGTTGAGCTCGAGCTCGTTGAAGACTCTGTCTGCAGTACTTTGAAACCAAACTGTCAGATTCTTACGAGCTAAACTCACTGACCTATATATGTGGAAATTGTCAAATTTCTACTAGCCAACTGGCAACAAAAAGGTTTTAGATTCCCAAAAGAAGACTCAAGTCAGGAAACCCCAAAACCAGGTAGTAAAGCATGAAAAGATTATTAATTAAACAACACAAAGCACCCAAAACAACAGAAAGTGTGAAGACACCCCTGGGGTGCAACACTGCACCTGCCCACCCACTTCCCCAAAACCAGGTTCTGAGAGGGGAGGCAGGGAGGGAGGTCAGAATACAGCAAGACTCCATTAGAAGAAACATAATTACTAAAGTGAGTAATTTTTTCTTCAAACATGAAGTCTTGCTGAATTCTGACTATTGCAGACTACCAAGCAGCACCTCCACAGAAGAGGGAAAGAACCTCACTTTGGGAATAGGCTCTGAAGTACTGCTTGTGCTAAACCGAGCATCACTCCTAGCCTGGATATCCAGAGAGTAATGCTTGGCCAAGGTATGGACTGTTTTCCAGGTGGCTGCTTGGCAAATTTCTAACAAAGGAATATCCCTGGCAGCAGCCAGAGAAGCACCTGTACCTCTAGTGGAATGAGCCCTCAGGCCTGAGGGTGGAATTTTTCCTAGTTTCTCATAGCAGAACTGTATACAGGATACAATCCACCTGGCAATAGTTCTTTTGGTGGCAGGTTTGCCCTTACCTACTTCCCCATAAGTGAGGAACAACTGGAGGGAGTCAAACATGTGGCCCTTTGTACGTTCTGTGTAGTAACGAAGGGCTCTTTTAACATCTAAACAGTGTAACCTCCTCTCTCCTGAGGAATCGTGATCAGTGAAGAACACAGGAAGAGACAGACTGGTTTAAATGGAAATCCAAAACCATTTTGGGTAAGAACCTTCTATTGGTTCTAAGGACCACATTATCTCTATGGAATGAAATCAAGTCATGTTCTACTGACAGAGCTTGCAATGCACTGATACGTCTGGCAGAGGTAATAGCTACCAAAAGCACAGTTTTCCAAGTCAAGTACTTAAGCTCTGCTGAGGACATAGGCTCAAAAAGGGGTTGCATAAGCTGAGCAAAGCAAACATTCAAATCCCAGGCAGGAGCAGGATCCCTAAAGGGGGGATTGGTATGACGCAATCCCTTAAAAAATTTACAGAATACGGGGTGAGACGACAGTGAAAAAGGCTTTCCCACTGCCAGAAAAGCAGAAACAGCTGACAAATGTACTCTGACAATAGCTGGTCTGAGGCCTAGGCCATTAAGATGAACCATATAATCCAGGACTGTAGATAAATCAGCAGTGTCTGGTGATATGCCCCCCCGGAACACCAAATGCTGAATCTCTTCCATTTGGAGTTGTAAGTTTTTCTGGTGGCAGGCTTTCAAGAGGCTTTGAAAATATCCAGAACCCCTTAGGATAGATGTAAGTCTGCATATTCTAACTCTTCAAGAGCCATGCCTTGAGATTGAGGGACCAAAGATTGGGGTACCAAATCCTCCCGAGAGGAAGTTAACAGGTTGTAATTCCTGGGAAGAGACACGGGGAGATGAACTGCTAGGGACAGCAGCAGAGGGTACCAAGGCTGCCTGGCCCAGTCCAGAGCAATCAGAATCACTTTGCAAGGTTGTGACCTTATCTTGATCAGAACTTTGAAGAGTAGAGGAAAGGCATAAAGAAATTTCCCTTCCCAGTTCAAAATCAGAGCATCCCGAGGGACTGAGCCCAAGACTGGGTGTCTGCAACAAAACAGAGGAAGTTGGTGATTGTCTGGGGCTGCAAAGAGATCTATCTCTGGCGTGCCCCACCTTGAAAACATGACTTTCAACACCAGAGGGTCCAGGGACCATTTGTGATGGCCCTGGGAGATCCTGTTCAGTGCATCTGCTAGCACATTGTCCTTCCCTGGAAGGTGGACTGCCACCAGGGAGGTCTGTAGAGTATAAGCTAGGGACCACAATTTCATGGCTTCCGTGCACAAGGCCATGGACAGAGTGCCTCCCTGCTTGTTGATGTACCACATGGTGGTGGTGTTGTCCGTCCTGATCTGAACCACTTTGTTCTGCACTGACCGAGAGAAAGCTTGCAGGGCCAGAAGTACTGCCCTGAGCTCCAGAAGATTGATATGAAGGAGGGATTTCTGAGGGGACCACAGTCTCTGGGCTGTGAGAGCCCCCAAATGGGCTCCCCACCCCAATAGGGAAGCATCCGTGGTAAGAAAAAATTACTCACCTTAGTAATGTTGATTCTTCTAATGGAGTCTTGCTATATTATGACAATTGCAGTTTGTCCCACCTTTAGAACTGCTCCGGAGGTGAAAGAGTTAACTTCCATGCCAGGCATGGAACTTAGAGCATGAGTTCGGTTAGAAAAGCTCTGTCTGGAATATTTCAAACTGAAACTGTCAGATCTTTACGAGCAAAACTCACTAAGGTTCTGTGGAAGCTGTAACCTACACTCAGCCAACTGGCTACTTAAATATTAACACATTTTCCTGGTCCCAACACCAAGACTCAAGTCAGGGGACCAGAAAATAAGATAAGATAAAATAAAACACAACACCCAAACACCCAAAGAAGAAGGTGGAAAATATAAAATGGGCATCAATAAGTGCCAACACTGGACTGCCCACCCCATACCCAAAGTAGAAGTTCTGAGAGGGACAGGCTGGGAGGTCATATAATATAGCAAGACTCCATTAGAAGAAACAACATTACTAAGGTGAGTAATTTTTCTTCAAACAACATGAAGTCTTGCTATATTATGACAATTGCAGACTACACAGCAGTACCTCCATGGAGGAGGGACAGAACCTACTTAGGAATAGGCTCTGAGCACGGCTGTGTAAACCGAGCATCCCTCCTGGCCTGGATATCCAGAGAGTAATGCTTGGTGAAAATGTGTACTGTTTTCCAAGTAGCTGCTTGACATATCTCTAAGATAGGGATGTCTCTGGCAGCAGCTAGAGACGCAGCTGTACCTCTGCTAGAGTGAGCCCTCAGGCCTGAAGGAGAACCTTACCAAGTTTTTGATAGCAAAATTGGATACAAGAGACAATCCACCTGGCAATGGACCTCTTAATGGCAGGTTTCCTTTCCCAACCTCACCATAAGTGAGAAATAGTTGGAGGAGTCAAACCTGTGACCCTTGGCACGCTCTATGTAGTAACTTAGGCCCTCTAACATCTGCTTGTGCAACCTCCTCTCACCAGAGGAGGAATGGTCAGTGAAGAACTCTGGAAGAGAAACAGATTGATTAAGGTGGAAATCTGAAACCACCTTAAGCAAAAACTTCCTGTTAGTCCTGAGGACTACCTTATCCCTGTGAAAGGAAATAAAGTCAAGTCTCCACTGACAAAGCTTGTAACTCACTTATGCGCCTGGCAGAAGTGATGGCTACTAGAAACACAGTTTTCCAAGTCAAGTACTTAAGCTCTGCCGAAGACAGAGGTTCAAAGGGGGGTTGCATCAGCTGAGCAATGCAAACATTAAGATCCCAGGCAGGGGCAGGGTCCCTGAATGGTGGATTGGTATGAAGCAATCCCCTGAAAAACTTGGAAAATACAGGGTGAGCAGAAAGAGAAGAGGGCTTCCCTGCTGAAATAAAAGCAGAGACAGCTGCCAAATGCACTTTCAGAGTAGCTGGTCTCAGTCCCAAAGAATTAAGATGGACCATATAGTCCAAAACAGCGGGCAAATCAGCAGATTCCGGGGAAATATGCTTCCCAGAACACCATATGGAAAACCTTTTCCATTTGGAGTTATAAGTAGCCCTAGAGGAAGGCTTCTTAGAAGCTTTCAAGATTTCGAGAACACCTTGAGAAAGGTGTAGGTCAGCAAACTCTAACTCCTCAAGAGCCAGGCCTTGAGGTTGAGGGATCTGAGATTCGGATACCAAACTCTCCCCTGGGCACAGGTTAACAGATTGTGGTTCCTGGGGAGACACAGGGGAAGATGGACTGCTAAGGACAGAAGGAGTGGGTACCAGGGCTGCCTGGCCCAGTCTGGAGCAATCAGAATCATCTTGCAGGGCTGAGATCTGATTTTGACTAGCACCTTGAACAGGAAAGGGAAGGGGGAGGCATAGAGAAACTTCCCTTCCCAATCGAGGAGAAAGGCATCCAGGGAGACTGAGCCCAACACTGGGGCCCTGCAACAAAAAAGTGGAAGTTGATGATTGTCTGGGGCTGCAAAAAGATCTATCTGAGGGGTGCCCCATCTGGCAAAAACTATCCCCAGTACTCGGGATCCAGTGACCATTCGTGATGGCCCTGGGAAATCCTGCTGAGAGCATCTGCCAGGACATTGTCCTTGCCTGGGAGGTGAACTGCTATGAGGGAAGTGTTCAGGGAATAAGCCAGAGACCACAACTTCATTGCCTCGGTGCACAAGGTCAAGACCGAAGTGCCCCTTGTTTGTTGATGTACCACATTGTAGTGGTGTTGTCTGTTCTGACCTGCACAACTTTGTTCTGAACAGATGCAGAAAAACCTGAAGTGCTAGAAAACAGCTCTGAGTTCCAACAGATTGATGTGGAGCAGAGATTCCTGAGGGGACCACAATCCCTGGGTGGAGAGGTCGCCCAAGTGAGCTCCCCATCCCAAAAGGGACGCATCTGTAGTAAGGGTCAAGGAGTGAGATTGAGGGATGAAGGGAACCCCCTGTCTCAGACTGCTCTGATCCTGCCACCACTGAAGGGTCTGGATCAGGGTTCCAGTCACTGGGATCAACTTGGATAGGGGATCTCTTATTTGAGACCAAAGGCTCTCAAATGGAACTGAATGTCCCTCATCTGAAATCTTGCTCCTTGCACTACAGCTGTGAGAGCCATGTGTCCTAGGAGCTGTAGGAAATGCCTTACTGGTCGAGAGACCTGCAGAGTGAAGAAGGAGGCCAGGGCCACCAGGGTCCATACCCTTTCTAGGAGAAGGAAGGCTCTGGCTTGCTTTGTGTCCAGTTCTGCACCTATAAAGGTGAGTACCTGGACAGATTCCAGAACTGACTTTGAAGATTGAGAAGAAAGCCCAGAGAGGTAAGCACCTGCTGGGTAACTTGCAGGTGTGATTTGACCTGGTCTGGAGACTGACCTACAATGAGCCAGTCATCTAGGTAGAGAAAGATGCCAATCTTTTGCCTTCTTAAATGAGCAACTGCTACTGCCAGGCATTTTGTGAATACCCTTGGGGCAGAGGTAAGGCCGAAGAGCACTGCTCTGAACTGATAATGGCCTGAGGGCAGTTCGAATCTGAGGTACTTTCGGTGGGAGCTTCTGATAAGAACATGGAAGTAGGCATCCTTGAGGTCCAGGGAAGCTAGCCAGTCCCCTGGCCTTAGGGAGGGTAAAATCATTCCAGAGTCACCATTTTGAATTTTGGTTTTAAAGGTGCTTGTTCAGATATATCAGGTCCAGGACGGGCCGCCATTCTCCTGTCTTTTTTGGGGTAAGGAAGTACCTGGAGTACAGACCCTTGCCCTGGTGTAGGGGAGAAACCCTTTCTACAGCTCTGAGAGCCAGGAGGATTGAGACTTCTGTTTCCAAAGCAAGAGTCTCTAGAGGATTTGCAGGTGGAAAAGATCTGATTCTCATCTTTGGAAATGTTTTGAAGCTGAGAACCAGACCCTGGCTTACTACTTCCAGGACCCACTTGTCTGATGTTAAAGACGCCCAGTCCTGGACGAAGTAAGCCAGCCTGCCCCCTACAGGTAATGGAGAACCGGCCCTGGGCATCCCATCAGGGTGCTTGTTTGGCAGGGGCTTTAGGCTGAGGGGTGGGAGCAGGCCTGCTTGTACCCCGTCTGCCTCTCCCTCTGAAGAACCCCCCCTGAGCATAAGCTGAAGAGGAGGCCTGGGTTTGGTAAAAAGGCCTGCCTCTACCCCTGGGGGGCTGCCTCTGAAAAGTAGCTTGCCGTTCCTTGGCTTGTGCACTCCTATAAGTGGTTCTATATTCATCCATTTTCTTCATATAATTCTCTGTCTGCTCCCCAAACAGAGAATTTCCCACCACAGGAAAATCCATAGC
This sequence comes from Neoceratodus forsteri, assembly GCA_016271365.2. Classification (NCBI taxonomy): domain Eukaryota; kingdom Metazoa; phylum Chordata; order Ceratodontiformes; family Ceratodontidae; genus Neoceratodus; species Neoceratodus forsteri. The sequence goes on from JADMNL010000035.1 coordinate 81,699,606, forward strand.
CTTAGCCTGGATTCCTGACAAACTAGTACACCTGAGCCAAGCCAATCTACTAAAAGCCACAGATGTAGCCATGACTCTAGAGGATAGATCATTAAAATCCACTGCAGCATGGAATTGCACCTTAGATGCCTCATCCGTCAGCAGCCACCTGCTCCAGCTCCTTGGCAAGCTGGACAGGGGCCTGTTTGACTAAAGCCATGACAGTATCCCATCTAGATTTCTGTATCTTGCAACATAAACCATATAATTTGCTTGTCTGAGTCCCAAGGACGCTGCCATGTATTGTTTTTAGCCATGGCATCAATTTTCCTGGAGTCCTTGTCAGGAGGATGTGAAGCCAGGGAATATTAGCCTTATCACAGGCTGCAGCCTGAACTACCCCAACATGGCTGCATTGCTGTGAAAGAAATTATGTATCAGGACCTGAAAAGTGTACCCGGTCCATCTTTTGATCCACAGGAGGCACAGAATTAGGAGCTTTTAAAATTTTTATTGTTTGTTTCCTAAAGGATTTATGTAAAGGAATAGACAATCTCCTGGACTCTGGGATATCCATCATCTCTACAAAGTCAGGCTCTTCTTGTTCATCCACAGCTTCCTCCAAAGGAAGCTGGAGGATTCAGCAACTTTTTTATAAAACAGAAAATGAGAAGGGGGCTCAAAAGCCTAGGGAAGATTCTCCTAAAGGTCTGTCAGGGGAGATGTCTGGTTCAATGGGCACATTCAGACTTTCAAAGTCATATTCACACTGTTCATAATCATCCTCCTTCTCTGGTTCATAAAACTCCTCTATATCATATTCTTGAACGCGTGAACCGGCCGAACCGAACCTTTGCCAGATAGTGGCGGTTCGGACGGAACCGGGAAAGTGACTGGACAATTTGAGTACTTTGGCTATTTCTGCAGCAGTTGGAGAAGGAATTTTGACTCCACCTGCTGATTTTCTAGTTCTTTGCTGGAACTGGCTCCTCTGAGTCAGCTTACGCTTGCCCGAGGAAGTCTCACCCTGGTCAGAGGGATACCCTCCGGTTCAGTTGGCACCGAACCGGGCTGGCCATCCGGGTCAGCGGACTTTTGGCCTCTCGCTCCTGAGCCTACCAACTCTCTTATCCAGGGTAGCTGCAGGGAAATTCTGCAAATCTGGCAGTCTGCATTGAGGTGGTCAAACCTCAGACAATAAACACATGTGGTGTGTGGGTCAGCCTTGGCAAAGGCTTCCCCACAGACACTACAGTGTTGAAACCCAGTGGGCCCGGTTTTTCTTTTGGGTTTCTCAGACATAATGCCAGCCTAACCAAAAACTTGCCCTTTTCCGGCAGTGCCAGGCAAGACACCCTTATCGGTTCCCAATCGTGTCACGGGTCGTGAAAAAACGAATGAAACCGCTTTTTAGAACCGATAAGAACCGGAACCGCACTCTAAAAAGCTTCAGAATAAAGTTTTAAATAACCTGATCGGGTTCAAACCGAACCGATAAACATTTACAAGTTCCACACAGAAATAAACCTGTCTATTACTTACAATACCACAGACAGAGCTTGAACCGATCGGTTTGTGTTAAAATAATAATAATCGGTTGAATTTAACCGAGAAAACTCTTTAAACCGAAAATGAACCGAGCAGTAGGAGGAATCTCGAGCGACTGTTCAGTGAGGCACAGTAAAGAATCTGGCAGTTTCAGTTTGAAATATTCCAGACAGAGCTTTTCTAACCGAGCTATGTTCCAAGTTCCATGCCTGGCATGGAAGTTAACTCTTTCACCCGGAGCAATTCTAATGGTGGGACAAACTGCAATTGTTATAATATAGCAAGACTTCATGTTGTTTGAAGCACCACAGAATGAGTTTGAGTGATAAATGGAACTCCTTGCCATAAATTGTACAGATCCTGCCACCAATGAAGGGCCTGGATTAGAGTCTGTGTAACAGGAACTAGTTTGGTAAGAGGATCTTTCCTTTGGGACCAAAAGGCCCTCAGATGGAATTGAATGTCCCTCATCTGAAACCTGGCCCCTTGGACCACTGCTGTGGAAGCTGCCATGTGGCCCAAAAGCTGAAGGAAATGCCTTGCTGGTCGAGAAACCAGAGGGCGGAAGGAAGAAGCCAGCTGTGTAATGGCTGTTGCCCTTTCCAGAGGGAGGAAAGCTCTTGCTTTGACAGTATCCAGCTCTGCTCCTATAAAGATGGCTCGAGAACTGATTTGGGAAGATTGAGAAGAAATCACAGGGAAGTGAGCACTGGCTGGGTCACTTGCAGATCTGACTTGACTTGGTCTGGGGACTGACCCACGACGAGCCAATCGTCAAGATATGAAAAAATGGAAAGCCCTTTTCTTCTTAAAAAGGCCACCACTACTGCTAGGCACTTTGTGAACACCCTTGGGGCTGCTGTTAGGCCAAAGGGCACTGCTTTGAACTGATAATGGCCTGAGGGCAATTCAAACCTGAGGTACTTTCTGTGGGAGCACCTGATGGGAATGTAAAAGTAGGCACCTTTGAGGTCCAGGGAGGCTAGCCAGTCCCCTGGCCTTAGAGAGGGAAGAATTGTTCCCAGAGTCACCATTTTGAATTTTGGCTTTAAAAGATGTTGGTTCAGGTATCTTAAGTCTAGGATGGGTCGCCACTTCCCTGTCTTTTTTGGGGTAGGGAAGTACCTGGAGTACAGACCTTTGCCCCTGTGTAGGGTAGGAACTCTCTCTATGGCCCTTAAGGCCAACAGAGACGACACCTCTGCCTCCAGAGCAAGGGTTTCTGAGATGTTTGCAGGTGGAAAGGATCTGGCTCTCATTTTGGAAATTTTTTTTGAAACTGAGAACCAGTCCCTGGCTTACTACCTCCAGGACCCAGCTGTCTGAGTTAAAAGACATTCAGTCCTGGACAAAGTAAGCCAGCCTGCCCCCTACCGGATGTGGGAGTCGACCCAGACTGACACATCAGGGTGTCTGCTTGGCAGGAGCCTTAGGCTGAGGAGTGGATGCAGCTCTGCTCATCCCCCTTCTGCCTCTCCCTCTAAAGAACCCTCTCTGAGCAAAGGGAGAATAGGCCTGTACTTGGCAGAAAGGCCTGTGAAAAGGCCTGCCCCTGCCTCTAGTTTGCTGCCTTTGAGGAGTCGCCTGCTTCTCCTTGGCCTGAGCACTCCTATAAGTGGTCCTGTACTCATCCATTTTCTTCATGTAATTATCCGTCTGCTCCACAAACAGAGAATTACCCACCACAGGGGAAATCCATGGCCTTAGCCTGGGTGTCCTGTGATAGGCTAGTACATCTGAGCCAAGCCAACCTCCGAAGAGCCACAGATGTAGTCATGACTCTTGATGACACATCACTGGAGTCCACAGCAGCATGAAATTGTACCTTTGATGCCTCAATCCCTTCAGTAGCCACCTCCTCCTCCTTGGCTAGCTGGGGGGAGGCCTGCTTAGCCAGTGCCAGTACAGTGTCCCTTCTGGTACCTGGCTGCATAGGCCATATAGTTTGCCTGCCTGAGTCCCAAGGAGGATGCCATGTACTGTTTCTTTGCCATGGCATCCATCTTCCTAGAGTCTTTGTCTGGGGGTGTGAGGCCAAGGGAATATTTGCCTTGCCACAGGCTGCAGCCTGCACTACCTCAACATGGCTGCAGTGCTGGTAGAAAAACTCTGTATCTGAGCCTGACAGAGTATACCTCTTGTCCATCCTTCTGTCAACAGGAGGTACAGAATTAGGAGACTTTAGGATTTTTTGTGTCCGCTTCCCAAAGGGCTTATGAAGGGGAATACACAGTCTCTTGTACTCTGGGATGTCCATTATTTCAACAAAACCAGGCTCCTCTTGATCTTCCACAGCCTCCTCCATAGGAAGCTAGAGGGTTTCTGCCACCTTTCTGTAAAACCAATAGTGGGGAGGGAACTCAGAGAGCCTAGGAGGGGAAACACCAGAAGGTCTGTCTGGGGAGATGTCCGTTCCACAGGCACATCCAGACTTTCCACCATCATCATCATCCTCTTCAAATCCTCCTCTTCAAACTCCAGTTCATAAAAGTCTTCAGGGTATAATCTTGAACTGGGAGAACCGACCAGACCAAACCCTGCCAAAAGCGTCGGATCGGTCAGAACAGGATGAAGCGATTCAACAATCTGAATCACTCTGGCTATTTCTTCAGCGGTTGGAACATGAACCTCTGGATCCAAACCAGTCAATTTCTCTTTCACGTTTTCTTTTGTAGGAACCGATCCCTCAGGATCGTCCCTCCTCTTGCCCAAAGAAGTATCGCCTGGTCAGAAGGTACTCCTGATTCAGTGGGAACCAAACTGGGCTGGCCTTCCTTGTCTGTGGATTTCTCGGCCTCCTTATCCCTAAGTCTACCTAACCTTTTTTCAGAGTAGACTTAGGGAAATTCTACAAATTTGGCAGTCTGAATCTGGTGGTCAAACTCAGACAGTAAACACAGGTGGTGTGGGGATCAGCCTTAACAAAGACCTCCCCACACTCACTACAGTGCTGAAACCCAGTGGGCCCGTTTTTTTTCTTGGGTTTCTCAGACATGGCCAACCTAACAAAACTTACTCTTTATATGGCAACCGCCAGGCAAGACTCCCCTATCGGTTTCTAACCGTGCTACAAGTATTGGAAAAAAAACGCACAAATTACGTTTTTTTTTTTAAACCAATAAGGACCGGTAACCACACACTAAAGATAGCAAATAAAGATTTAAACTAATGTATCGGTTCAGCTGAACCGATCGAGAAATACAAATTTTCCAATTTCCACAATAAGAAACAAAGAACTACCTAAAGTACTTACTGTACCGCAGACAGAGCCTGAACCGACAATGCGGAAAATAATTCGGAATAAAACAGACAACTTTAACCGACTTTGAACCGAGCAGAAGGAGAAATCTCCGGAGCGACTGTTCAGTGAGGCGGAGTAAAGAATCTGATGGTTTGGTTTCAAAGTACTGCAGACAGAGTCTTCAACCGAGCTCAAGCTCAACGTTCTATGCCCTGCATAGAAATTTAACCCTCTACTCTCCGGGGCAGTTCAAGTGCTGGAGCTAACTGTAATAGTCAGAATACAGCAAGACTTCATGTTGACTGAATCATAAATGCTTTGGTGTCTGTGTGAGAGGGGGATAGTGCTCACAGATCAAAGAAATGTCATTTGAAAGAAAAAATGAGTTGTGCTGAGGATTACAGAATTTAATACTTTGAAAAGACATCATGTTTTTGTATAGATATATTTTTTATATATTCTGACAGAGGAGGCGCTAGGTGACCTCACACAAAGGGGTGGAAAATAGTTTTCTTTAAGGAATATTCTGTTTTACTTCACAGAGACACTTCTATCTAGACTCTGACAGAGAAACATCTATGAGCACTTTAAGCAGGTATTTAGAGAGAGAGAGAGAGACACATCTAAGTACTGTAGTAGGAACTGCATTGTTTAAACCTTGTTCTTTTAAAAGATTTGTATGGTTCTTGTGATATTGGTTTGTATTTAATGTTTTCATATTTTGTTTCTATTTTTAGTAAACTATATTTTTAGAGCCTACTTGGTCTCTTTGATTTCTTTCCTTTACAAGTGGAGTATATACGGTAAAAGCTGACACTGTACATAAGCTTGAATGGTGATACCAAACTGGAAAAAGATAAGCGTTTTAAATCTGAGGTCTTTTATTACAGTTTTTAAGGGTTCATTTCCGTACACCTAGTTAGGTGCACGTAGGCAAAGATATCTGGCCCCCCGAAGACAGAATTATCTGAGCCTGTGCATAGGGTATGCTAGCAAGAGGTTCACAGTTTGAATACCTCCAAGACTTGAGACCAAGGTTGACTGAACCCACAAAACAGACAGGAGGGTTACCCTGTTTCTGTAAACTGTTCACAAGACTAGCGCCGGAGGTTGGCACTTTGGGAGTAGAGGGCTGACCTTGCTGAGTGGGTTTGTGACACTTTACACAAACCCTTCAGCAAAATGTACTGCAATGGGGTTTACTCCAATCTATTTCCATTATTCTCTGGAATCCGGCAGGGCTGTCCACTCTCGCTGATGTTATTTAATCTTTATCTAGAACTGCTACTTTATCATCTCCAAAACTCAAGTAGGCCATCTAAACCTTCGTCTGTCAGCATATGCAGATGACATCTTACTGCATTTAACAAACCCAGAAACTATGCTTCCCGCAGTCCTTGATAGTATAGATTCCTATGGGTCACTTTCCAATGATAAATAAAATAAGGAAAAATCCATAGTAATGCCGCTAAATGTTCACGCATGCCAAGCCCAGATTGAAAACCTCCATCTGGACTGGGCCCCTCAAATGAAATACTTAGGGCTCACTATCTCCCAAAATATGGCTCCAGTAAGGCGGCTTAGCCTACACTCCCGTTTAGTGACCACTAAGCAAGAGTCAGACAAATGGGCTCCATTATACCTCTCGCTACAAGGAAGAATCAGCATAATCAAGATGAATATCCTTCCTAGGATATTGTATCCCTTAAATATGCTTAACTTCCACCTCCCTTATTCTTGGTTCTGGAAACTCCATGGCATTATCTCTCAATTTCTTTGGCGACTGAAACCTGCGAGAAGATCATATATTAGGCTAGGGGCTGCTAAACAACATGGAGGTCTTAAACTTCCTAATTTTTACCACTATTATTTAGCTAGCCACCTAGCCAAGTACCTACATTGGATGCCCCCTGCTCCCCAGCATTATGCGTCTTCCCATATACCAGTATGGCTGCAAATAGAGTGTCATCTGAGTCAACAGAGTGGCATCTCTCCTCTTACCCTATTATATACCACCCCCCAATGCATGTCTTTCTTTCTTTCCTCAAGAACGAATTGATACCAATGTCCATCAAAGTACACGCCCAGCTGTGTAAGGCTCTTAATTATGATCATGTTAAAGACATTTCCCAGCCCCTGTATCTGAATCCTAATTTTAAAGTGGGTGGGCAGTGCCTTAAGCCATTTGTGAAGAAACTGCATAGGGAAACTAAAATCTTGGATCTTCTAGTAGGTGGGAAACTTAAAACTACCCCAGAACTCCTCTTATTCTGAATCTCTCTGAGAGACAGATTTTTTCAAGGTTTCCAAATCAGACATCTGCTAGTTACTAAACTGGTGCCTGAAAATTGGGAAACTGACCAGTCTGACTATGTTAACTCACTTCGAGACTTGGCCTGGCAGCCCCATGCGGTGTCCCAGATTACAGCTGCATTGTACCCTGACATCTACCCAGACATATTGGGTCACTCTACATACTGGACAGAACAATTCCCTTACAAGGAGTTCAACTGGGATAAAATCTGGCAAGCAGTTTTTTCCTACACATCCAACGATAGGCTCTGTATAATCCAATTTTATATATTGCATAACATTTATTTTACCCCAACCAAACTTGTTGCCATTGGTAGATTACAGGATAACATGTGTTTCAGATGTGGCAAAGCAGAAGGTACCCTGCTCCCTGTCCTCTAGGACTGCCCTATTCTTAAACCTCTGTGGATTGAGATAAAACGATAAAGCAGATCCCCTACTAGGCCTTGAGTCGGTTTTTTTTTTGTTTTGTTTTATACCTGAGGTCTGTATATTAGGCGACTATTCCTGGTGCCTGTTAAAGAAAGAAGGTTCAATCTATCTCTAATCTCATACTCAGTCAAAAAAAATGGTATTAAGACAGTGGAAGGATTCCTCAATGATTACATACACCAAGTGGTTAAATGAGCTAATGTTTAATCTTCGTATGGAAAAGATGATAGGGGTATGCCTAAGAGATGCTAACAGTTTTGACAAAAAGTGGGGAAATCTATATGCACTGTACTCAATCCCACAACAGTAACCGCCAAATTACAGTATGATGACCTAGATGGTATTACCCACACAGCCACTAGATGGAGCACAGCATTAAATGCTTGGTCTGCGCTTTAGTCTGGTTCACTTTTGAACTTTACTTACCAAAAGCAGTCCTTTCCTTTCACTTTTTATTACCAGTATCAAATTAACAAGGCATGCTCCCAGAAAGGGGGGGGGTCCATAAACCATTATTAACAGGAGGGTGGGTAAGGGGGTAATTAGTAGGAATAGTTTGGTTTTATCTTGATTTTTATTGAGCCTATGTAACCTGAAGGCCTCCAATTCATCTTTCACGCAACACAATGTTAACTGTAATGACCTCATGTACCACACTGTAATTTAAAACTGTAATAAAGTACACTGAATTAAAAAAAAAAAAGAGGCATCTGTGGTGATCACCCTAGTGGGAAGAGGAGCTTGGAAGGAACCCTGCCTGCAGATTTGCAGGGTTCTTCCACCACAGCAGGTTTTGGAGGAACTGCTCCAACACAGTGTCAACTTTGAAAGTTGGTGCTTTTCTGAGACCAGCAAGCTCTGAGGTAGGCTTGCAGAAGACGCATCCTGTACCTGAGCCCTAGGACTACTGTAGTCATATGTCCCAGAAGTTTGAGTGACCATTATGAATTTGGGTTTTTTCAGATGTTTGTTTAAATATCTGAGCTCTAAGATAGGTCGCCACTCACCAGTTTTCTTTTGTGTCAGAAAATACCTGGAGTAGAGGCCCTTGCTCTCCTCGTGGGCTGGGAGTCTCTTCGATGCTCATAAAGTCAGAAGGTTTTGTACCTCCATTTCCAACAGCGGTATCTGTGCTGGGGACAGAGGTTTTGACACCAGGGTATGCCTGACGTCTAGCAGCTGCCTGAACTGTAATGACAGTGGAGAAGAGTCTATCTCCAGCACCCACCTGTCCGACGTGATAAGGGACCAGTGCTGAAGATAGTGGGAGAATCTGCCTCCAGCTGGGCAGGGGAGCAGAGGTGGCTCTTCTTTGTTCCTTCTGCCCCAGCCTCTGAAAGACCCCGTGCTGGCTAAACTCAAAATGGGGATAAGGACTGTAAGGCCTAGGAACAAAACTTCTGCCTCTACCGCCCCTGGGATGGGATCTCTGAGGGGTGGCGGCGGGCTTAGGCTTAGATGAGTGGTTCTGCCAAGAGGCCTTGTACTCATAGACTTTTTTCATGTAGTCAGTAGTTCTGTAATCAAACAACATATTTTGATCACAGGGAAAATCCATGGCCTTGTTCTGAGTGTCTGTGATAAGACTGGTTGTTCTAAGCCAGGCAAAGTGTCTCAGAGAGATGGCATGGAACATCGCCCTAGAGGCTGCATCACTGTTGTCGTTTGCCATGTGGAACTGGTACATAGTAGCTTCCAGAGCAGTTTGTGATGTATCCATCAGCTCCTGCACCGTAGAATCTGATCCGTTGCGGACAACAGCCAGGACAGATTTACAAAGGGCTTTCTGATATTTGGCTGAGAATGCCACATAAGAAAAAAGTCTGAGAAGCAGGGAAGCTGTGGCATACATTTTTTTTTTTTGCTATACAATCAATTTTCTTGGAATCCTTGTCCAGGGAAGAGGGGACAAGGAGACTCCAGCTTTCTATTGTTGCCTGCTGCACTATACTCGTGTAATAGGTGTGTGCAGACAGGAAATCGTACCATTTTAGACAATTTATATTTCTCTCAAGCTGTTTATCAACCCCTGATACTGAAGTGGGAGTTGAAGCACATCTTCATGGTTTTTTTCTAAATGCATTATAGACAGGGATGACCAGGGTCTTTGAGGATGAAAGACCTTCATCTCTATAATCTTCGCCTTCATCGACATCCTGGTTGGGATCCTGCACAGGGAGGTCCAGGGTGTCCAGCATATTTTTTTATAAATGTAAACATAGAGGAAGGATCCTCGTGGCCACCTGGGGATCCCCAAGATGAGGGTCCGGGACCTGGGCTCAAGGCCCTCAAAATCCATGTCAGGGCATCATAAAAATTGATCATCATCTGCATCACCCTCACAGTCTACAGAAGAGAGAACTGTGGAAGAGTGCTTGCCAGCCCCAGTAAATCGAGGACCCATCTTTTGAAGGGTCTGAAACAGTTGCCATGCTTTTCCCATATCTTGCACTGACGGAAGAACCTGCTCAGTTTTTAAGTGTTTTGTTTTTTCTCTATGATTTAAGCTGCCTGTTGTCTCGCTATTGGCTCTCCCAGGAGCATATTCGTTTTGACAGAGCTTGTTAGCCACTTCATCACAGGCTTGATCAAGCTTCCTTTTTTCGTCACTGTTATTATTTTTCAATCTGTGAGGAACTTCATCTTTGGAAGCTTTATTTTTGGCTGGGATCTGGAGGTTCTCCGCACCTCTGATTTTGGTATTAGTACTTTGAATGGCCCTCATCAGAAGCCTTTGATTTATCCTCAGCCATAATAATCAAAGATTTGCCTGCTATGTTTGCCAATTTAAGCAAAGCAAACCAGTCCTGGACGTACAAACTGAGTACAGGTTTCTGTGAAAATGCAGCCCTGCCCCAGTTAATACACTGTCCAGTACTAGTGTCTTTTTTTTTTTTGGTTGTAGAACTGGGATCTATACCGGTGCCAATCTTAACAGAAATCCAGTAATACTCAACTGTGCACAGGTGGGTGCGGGACCCTTATGGACAGTCCTGACACAGATGATACCAAGATCTCGTAATTGGCAAGCTAGAGAGAAACCCCCCAGGCATTGTTCAAATTTGAAATCTACTGCAGGTGCCTCACGGTAAACCCCGCGAGGTCAGAGGTAAAAAAACAAGCCAACTGTCCCTAATTCGACTATTCCCACAATAATTTCCCCCAAAATTAAGGAAATCGTTGAAAATAAGCACCATGATAAAATTAGGCTTTAAACGAAATAGTCGCAATAAAAAATAGTCAAAATAGCTCTGTCGCACTAAAAAAATAAAAAAAAAATTGCACAGCACTAATGAAAAGTAAAACTTTAACTCAGCACACTAAAGGAAATAATTTATGAAGAAAACTTTACCCAGATAAGCACTAGGAGACTATCAACAAGGAAAGTTGGGAGACACCTCAGAGGCAATATTGCTCAGTCCAGCGGAGAAAAAATTCTGAAGCAATTCAACAGCTCCCACTCAGCTCACACCCCCTCCTGTCTTTTGATTGGCTTGGCCCTACGCTCATTTAAATATCTCTTAAAGGCACACCTCTGGGGCAGTTGCACCTAGCCAGCTAAGTGCAAAATAGTTACTGATGTTAAAGGACTCCTGGGGTAAGAATGAGATAATACAATCAATGAAAAATATACAGAAATAAAAATCCAATGTACAACATACAAGCAAAATTGCAACGATAGATTAGGACAGTAAAAATAAAGTACAGTAGCTAAGAGCAAATAAGATAATAGTGAGCTAGAGAAGCATGCAGCTGCTACTGAGTTGACGGCTGCCAGCGATACAAACTGTAAGCTGTGGGTTGCTGTTTAACTCATTAAAAAAACATTCAGAGATCATTCGAAAATATTGCATTAATGTCTGAAACCGCTAATTGGGCATTTTTGTAGCAGCTGGGGAAAGCTGTGCCCTTCACTCTGTTTTCAATTAACACACTGCTAGAAAAACAACTTCTGCTCTAACTGCTGCAGATTTCACATTCCTGAAACAAATATTGTAGTGTGATGCTGCATTTCCTTTTCTTCTAATTTCCCTCTTTCTGGTAAACTGGACAATTCTTCAGCTCCTCAACAAACCATGAAGAACTGTAACCTGCTTCCACGCAGCCCGGCTCTGACCCTCTTGTACTTCCCAAGTTAATCCTCCAATTGGTGCCACATCAAGGGAGTAATCAATCAGAAAAATCCCACCTGGAAGGATGGCACATGGGGCCCGGAACTCTGTACTCTGGAAACTGTGAAAGAAAACATGGCAACTTCATCTGAACCCCATTGCTGAGTTTTCCCTCTTGGGAGTTAATATGCACATTGTAAGGCCTGTCACATGACATAACCTCTGGATCCTTTACCAAGTAATGCAGCATCAGTGTTTGACTAGATGCAAGGACCACTCCCCACATTAACAGCACACTTGGTGTCAGTGGCAGAAGTTAAGTTACTGGACCACACATCCCTGCTAAGCCCGTTATCTTTCCTAAACCAACAGGGGAGCTGTATATTGACAGGCGACGCCAACCCACTTTGAGAACAGTGGAATCCGACTGTGGTACCTCTTCTGTCTCTGACTGAAGTGGGAGATCCAGGTGCAGGATGAGAACAGTTTCCTATTTTAAGGAAACAAAGCTAAACAGATTAGAAATACATCTTTTTTTTTTTTTTTATTTAATATATATGTCTTTTTACCTCCTACCCTTGTGTCCTAGTCTCCACTCCTTCAGGAGACACAAGTAGCAGTCTCCCCGCTTTCGCAACCTGTCCGATCCTATCCCCGGGTCCCCATCGAGCCGTGGCTATACCCCTCAGGCGGGTATGGGGCGGGGCAGCTGTGCCCCGAGAATCCTGCATGCGTCTGACTCTGGGACGTCGGGCAGGTACGTGAGCCATGAGGCTCTCTGCAGCGGTCTCAATCATCTAGGAGACTAGGCACACCACTTTTCCCTGTTCATGGAGAGCAGCGTACACCGGACATCATGGCATCACCGCCGACGTCACTACTCCCAGTCCACCTGGAAGCTGCGATGCTTGCTGTACCTCAGACTCCCACCCGAGTTCAGACAAGCACTGAGCAGAACCCCCCTTCCTCTCTCCCGGGAGAGAAGAGCTGTCCATCAGATGCTCAATCCTGTCCCACCCCTGCCGACCCCCGGCAGCCTGGGCTCATTCCCCAACCCGGTCTCCGTGCAGCACGGCGCCCAGCGCCTCAACCCTCAGCACCACCGGGCCAGCTAGGAATACATCTTTATTGATGTATCTTGGCTATCATACATATTTTATTACCAGAGAGACTGTTTGTAACAAATTTAACTGATTCAAGACTGGTTTATGAGTATTTGGTATAAGATAATAAAATAAAAAGTGATTACTTTTTCAATATCTCCCAGCCCTTCTGTGTCCATGAGAATTATTGTCTGATGTGGATCATGTGGATGAGGGATAGGCCAAACCCAGATTCCTTTGGTTTGTGACTGCACAGTAGAACCCAGTTGAAATCCTACGCCTGAAAAGGAAGGAAAAAAAAACAATGAGAAAAGGAACCATCCACATGAACTCTGCTTAATGGCACCTCTCTCAATGACTGTGCATACAGCTCAGTACTTTCAATGAATGAAAACAGATCAAGGCTCTCTTGATGAATTGGCACAGTGAGCAATGCTCTCTTAACGAGCTAACCTGCAGCTCAGTAGTCTCCCGACAAATATCCATATAGCCAAGTACTCTCTTAATGAACGTACACACAGCATAATGTTCAGTGAATGTGCACGCAGCTCACAGACAGAGTAATGTTCTCTCAACGAATGTACACACAGCTCACATGCCGTTCAAGGTTCTCCCAGTTAATGTTCACACAGCTCGTACAGCTCAATGTTCTCTCAATGAATGCACACACAGCTCCATACAGCTCAAGGTTCTCTAATGAATGTACACATAGCTCGTGATACAGCCCAGTGTTCTCAGTGAATGCACACACAGCTCACATACAGCTCAATGTTCTATGAACGCACACACAGCTCACATAAAGTGTCCCTCATACAGAATAAAGATAAAGACGGCGCAGCGGTTGGATTTCGCTGACGCGGCGACCCGGTTCGAAACGGACCCGGATCGCTGAGGGTCGGGCCGAGAGTAGATTGAGCGTCGATGGGCAGCTCTCCTACTCCGGGGGGAGGGTGTGGGAAGTGATCGGTGCGGTTGGGACCCCTGGTGGAGACCAGGGGTTCCACGCAGCCAACACTCAGCGTGAATGGAGGCGGGGCGGACGCGGGCATCACTGCATGACCCCACCTCCCTAGGGGAGAAAACCGAAAATGGAAGGAGGAGCTGCCCGCCGTCACGGATGAAGCTCGCCACGGCTTCAATATGCCTTCAGGCCGGGCCCCCGACCTCATTACAGTGCCCGCGGCGCATATGAGGGGAGGTGTCACGGCCCCACCGTGGGGGGTAAGTCACAGGGTATCAGGAGGCAGCGGCCGATTTGAAGGCAGAAGCTGGCGGCCCGTGACCGGGCAGAAGGACAAGGCGGCCGGTGGCTCCAGGAGGAGGAAAAAGTTAAATGAAAAAAAAAAAAAAAAGATAAAGAACCTCAGAGTGGAAGCACAGAGGCAAGGGTTATCCCAAAGGGCACTGGCAATGAAGCCAAGTTTCAAAGGACTACAAAATTACACATATCACCATGATATTTTAGGCCAGTTCAGTTTTAAGCAAAAATAGACTGTGCTGAAAAACCTCTCACACAATTTACAAATGGTGCAAACAGTAAGAGATAGACACTTTCAGGACACATTGGTGTGTCTTGTCTGTATCACACCCCTAGGAGAAATGAACCAGCCCTAAGTTGGTCTTACGGGTTAGGGTCATGGTGAGGCCCCAAAAAGTTAAAAGACAAAGAACATCAGTGAGGAAGCACGGAGGCAAAGGTTACCCCAATAGGTAATGGCAATAAAGACAAGTTTCAAAGAACTACAAAATTACATATACCACCATAATGCAAAGCATCATGGGATGTACATGCAAATCACTATGAAATTTTAAGCTGGCTCAGCTTTAATATGATTTTAGATAGGGACTGAAATAGTCCACAAGATCCTAAGTTGGATAAATCTACAATGCCCAGCCAATCGTTAGGCAAGGATATCGCAGCTTTGCAAGATTTAAATCAAATTTGTAACCTGCTGGATCCTTGGAGAGAAACACACCCCTCCTGAGAAATTATTTTTACTCTCCTGTGCACAAATCCTTTTCTAGAATAGACTTAATAACTAAATACCTTTTACCCTTGATCTGGGGTATAAATTCTCCCCAGAACCCTTTCTGATCACTCTTAATACACCTTAAGGTTAATTTTATCTCCCAGAGTGCTATGTATTCTATATGGAAACTTAATAACAGCTTATTAAGACAAGATTACATTTTAAATTACTGTACATACAATGTTCTATTCAGAGTTTTGGGGATATTAATCTATGAAAAGATAATTATAGAAATTAAAAGAACTGTTTTGTAACCAAGGAGAAAGCTGAACTGTCTATTATTAGAACTAGGGCTAAATATACTGACTAGAGATAAGCTAACTAAGCTTTATTACTAACAGATTAAAACATATGGAACAGTCGAAACATGTTGAAGCTTATTACTACAGAGGACTCTCTCAAATTTTTTACAGATCATCAAGGGATTTTAACTGACCTTCTCAAAACAATATGCTGATTTTTATGGGCCAATTCAGAACCCCACTTCAACAGCAGCTCTAAATCCAAGTAATTTAAGGTATCCTCAAATCAGTGAGCCCCCAAGCTAGTAAATTAATCACCCCAATAACGGATGGTGAGACTAAGGAAGCCATTGAAAACCACAAGGTAAACAATGCACCTGGGCCGGATGGCCTTTTGGCTAACTTTTATAAAGCTTTTAAAGATACTTTAATTCCAGTCCTAAAATCTGTATTTCAAGATATCCCTTCATATGTTTTTTCGGTCCCTTCCCTATTGGAAGCACTCACAATTCTCCTACCCAAAACTAACAAGCCAAGAACAGAGTTGTGAACTACTACCACCCAATTTCACTTATAAACTATGACTTACAAATATTATCGCGTATTTTGGCTCAAAGGATAAAACATATTTGGCACCCATTAGTATGTAAAACCAAGTCGGTTTTATCACAATAGGCAGGAATGGACCATCAGAAGAAAACTCGTCTCATATTTGCCACATCCAGGGAGGCCAAACATCCTATAGTGCTGGTATCCCTCGATGTGGAAAGCTTTTACAGAGTGGACCATAATTTCCTTTCTGCGACAATGGCAAAACTTGGATTTCCACCCCAGTTTATTAACTGGCTTAAGATATTCTCATCCAACAGTTAGAATTAGCTGTAATAAGCCATTCCACCCCTTTTCGTTTATTTAAGGGTACATGTCAGGGCTGCCTTTTATCCCTGATACTATTTAACATTTGGAACCCTTATATTTTCTAAATAACGACAATTTGATCACATGCATTCCAGTAGCAAAGTTCCACCTAAAATTATCTGCCTTCGCAGATTATGTTTTACTTCATGTATCTAACCTAATACAATCTATTAAGGCTGCCTTGCAAACAACTGAAGATTTTAGTTACATTTCAAATTATAGATTAAATAAAAGAAGACGAAGTGATGCCACTTAATCATCACTTGTTAAAAGACAAAGTTTTCAGCTTAGGTCTCTCCTGAAATGACCAGTTTGAGATATTCAGGCATTTCTTCTATAGATTCTGCTCAAAGTATTGGACTCAATTTGAAAGAGATTATCACTAGTAATCAAGATTTCAATATATGTCAGTCTTACCCATCTCCTTTGGGGGATAAATATAATAATGAACATCTTTCCAAGACCTTCTACCCTTAAATATGCTAAATGTCTTTCTGCCCACAGAATGGTTTAATAGGCTGCACTCTTCCATTAATAAATTTATATGGCAAAACAAACTTCAAAAACTGCTTTAACAAAACTTATGTTACAAAAGACTCCGGTGGACTTAGGTTACCAAATTTCATCTTGTATTATATGGCACCACATGTTAATAAAAATACTAAATGGCTCCAAACTTCTGTTTACTCTAATCTTTACTCCCCCCACATGGCTAGATATCAAATTGACACAAAAAAACACAGGATTGACCCCCAAAGCTATCTTATATATATGAAAAAAAAAAACAAAAAAAAACCTACTGACCTGAAAAATTCAATCATAGGTACGTCACTTAAAATTCACAATTAGGTATGTAAATTATTAGATATAAACATTTATAAGGATCTTAACCAACCTATATTTTATAATTCAAACTTTAAAATTAATGGAAAATATGTTACCTCCTCAGGCTTTCTTATTAACTACAATCCTACAGTTAACTCTTTTATTAGTAATGGTTACTTTAAGCCCTTTAATGATATTTTAGAAAACACAATCTTAATAAAACATTTTTGCAAAACTTATTATTAATTAAAATAGCATTGCAATCATATTTCGCCCTTCCCATAGGGATGTAAATACATCGGAGGTTAGTTATAAATTTGAAAAGGCTATGATGAAACCTCATCCTATTGCAAATATCTATTCTGAATTATTGATACTCAAATATTCTGATGATCCCATCCAAAATCCTGGTTGGCAAAAGGAAACTGAAGCCAAACTAACAAACTGGTCCAGACTATGGCAACATATTTACAAACTGATTCCCTTGGATACTCTACATTTAATTCATTTCAAAACACTCCATATTTATATGACTCCCCAAAATTATATAAAATGAACCGCATTAATTCAGATGTTTGCCCGAGATGCAACTCAAACTGGACCCACTGACTGACCCCAGCACTTCCTAGCCCCTATGCCTGGGATAGGCAAACCGCGGCACTTAGCCCCATCTCCAACCCTTTTATCCCAGCCTACCCCCCTCTATCCACACTGTCCTATCTACCCCACCCCGTCTTCCCCTACTGCTCCTCTGACGCAGGCTTACTTTGCATATTGCTGTAATTACTGGTTTGGCTTGGATTTATGAACCCTTATGTTAATATTGTCATAATCTGTTTACTGTACTCAATGTTTTATCTGTATATTGTCCTAAATTCCTTGCATTGTTTATGTACAAGACATGGAACCTCTCAACGAGCATCCACTCACATGTGTATCCAAGATTTCAATAAAATAAAAATCCCATGCGTTATGGTCTTGTTAACAAGTAATGCACCTCTGGCATGAAATCAAGGATAAAGTTGTTAATAAAATTGATATTTATATACCTTTCAACTTTGATTCATGGATCCTGGGCAACTGTGATGATCATCCGTTATACCTGGGAAAGCAGTTATTACTTTGATGGGGTCTCAACTAAACAGTTAATTCTGGAACATTGGGAGGATTATACCTCTTTTAACCTTTAAAGAACGGTAATCTAATTTTAGGACAAATCTGGTAATGATCAGGCTAATAGCTCATTTTATCATAAACAGGACTTTTTCTTTCATAAATGGGGAAAATTAATGTATCTCTAATATTTAACCTACTTCCCTGCTTTTCACCCCATATGCTGCACATTCCCTGTAGTTTGTGACATTAAACCACTGTATCCAAAGATTGTTATATAAATAATAGCTTTACACTCCTATCACGTCGTGCTTTTACCTAAATTTATTACACTGGCTAGATATCTCCTTTTATAGGGCTTTTGTTTTACATCAGTTCATCCAACTTGTAGTAAATAACTCCAGAAGCTAAGTAGTTTAATCAATTTGCAATGCGGTTATGCATTAGCCCTTTATTATAGCTTGATCATGGTTCTCCCAGTGTAGTTTAGTAGGGTAACAGGGATAAGGGGGGCCCTGGTTTGGTTCTGTAAGGTTCTTTTTTATTTTATGGATTTAATAATTTGTTTATTAATTTATAATCAACTAATTCTCAACTTCAGATAAAAGATTGTATGGAGTTTCTAGTTCTTGGTTTATAGTATATTTAGTATTCCTTATATTTTGGAATCTTTATTTTCTCTGTTTGCACGTATTTGGGGAAAACTGCTTTTCTAATAAAGATCTGAAAGTTAAAAAAAATTAGGAACTCTGCACAAAAACAGGACCTTAATCCTTCTGAGTTTATACATCCCTACAGCTTATTCCTCACTTAAGGTTATAGTTCACTGTTGTGACGTCAGTCTCTTATCATGTACATAACAGTGATGGCACAAGCAGAGTATTAGGACATCAGACAGGGTATACACAATGGGAAAGTACGGTTGCTTAAGAACTTGCCATAACAACAGATCTTTGAAAGTATCTCTTGCAACAGGTAATTATGAGTAGGAATAACAGCCTCAGGTGTCATTTCCTCTGGATGACTTTCTCAGCAGTCAACCCTGTAACCTCCCCTAGCACCACCACATGGTGTTCACCTGGCTGGTATAAAAGGGAGGTCCGAGCTACCTCAGTTTTTTCCCATCCTGGCAACCGTGATGTAAACATATCTCAGGCCTCCGACATGGGAATCGAGGAGGAAATCAAGGCAGCAAGTCATGGAGTCACAAAAGAAAGTAAGGAACCCTTATGAAGCAATAACATGGGGAAGGAGGTGGGGTCGCATTTACCTGCTTCAAAGATACTCTCGAAGATCTACTATTATAGTAACTTCTTACACAGCCATACTATCTTCTTTGAGGCAATCTCTTGCTGCAGGTCATAACGAGTGGGAAGACTCCCACGCAGTTATTATACCCAGTGGGAGGAGGAATCGAATCATGAAGGCTTAGGATAGTAGGCCCTGTAGGATGGACAGTACACCTCTTAGAAGTGATGTCTAGACTGTAAGGCTTGAAGATATGTACAGTAGACCAAGTGGCAGCTTCGCAAATATCCAAGGCAGAAACACTGAGGAAGCACGCCGTAGAGACGGTTATGCCTTTGGTAGAATGTGGTTTTACAACATAGAAACATACATAGAAGTTGATGGCAGATAAGGACTGCAAGGCCCATCCAATCTACCCATTTCTTTTTCTACCTTATAAATGTGCCATCGGCCTTTGCTCTGTCAGTGGCCTATTGATACTCATCTGTATTGCTCTCTTATGCCTATCCCATGCCTGTTTGAAGCCCTGCACTTTATTCATAGCCACCATTTCCAGAGGTAGGCCATTCCATGCATCCACCAACCTTTCTGTGAAAAACAATTTCCTCACATTTCCCCTTAATCGGCCTCCCTCTAATCTCATGCTGTGTCCTCTTGTCCTGCTACTTTCACCTTGTTGATGCTCTTAAGGTGTTTGAATGTCTTGATCATATCACCTCTCTCCCTCCTTTGCTCAAGGGTATACATATTGAACTCCGTTAATCTGTCCTCATATGTCTTCTGATGCAGTCCCTGCACCATTTTGGTTGCCCTTCTCTGGACTGCCTCAATTTGGTTAATGTCCTTGTGAAGGTGTGGCCTCCAATACTGCACGCAGTACGCCAGATGAGGCCTAACCAGTGTCTTGTAAAGAGGGGTTATTACCTTCCTCTTACGACTTGTGATACCCCTACTAATACACCCTAACATCCCCCTAGCCTTACCTACTGCTTTAGAGGTCCGCTTGGATGATTTCAGGTCATCGGTGATGATGATGCCCAAGTCTCTTCTTCCTTTGTGACTGCCAGCAACTCCTCCCAGCCTATAGGTGGCTTCAGGGTTTCTCTTCCCTATGTGCATGATCTATGCTCTTTGATTAAATTCTAGTTGCCACTCTGCTGACCATTTTGCTAGTTTATCCAGATCTCTTATCATTCTGCCCACCCTCTGGATCATCTACTCTGCTGCAGATCTTGGTGTCATCTGCAAACAGACAAGCCTTACCTCTAGTCCATCTGCAATGTCACTAATGAAGATATTGAAGAGGACTGGCCCTCAGACTGATCCCTGAGGTACCCCACTTGTGACCTGCATCTCTTCTGACTGTATACCATTTACCACCACTCTCTTTTCTGCCCGACAACCAGTTTGCCACCCAGTTGACCAACTTCTGACCCACCCCGAGCCTACTCAGCTTATTTATCAATCTTCAATGTGGAAATAGTGTCGAAAGCTTTGCTGAAGTCAAGGTAGGTGACATCTACTGCTCCCCCTTGGTCCACCACTCTGGTTACCCAGTCAAAGAAATCTATGAGATTAGTTTAACAGGACCTTCCTTTTGTAAACCCATGCTGTCTTGGATCCTGTGCCCCTATGGAGTCCAGGTGTTGCAATTATTCTTTCCTTAAGGAGTGCCTCCATAATCTTGTAATTGAGAGGTATTTCAGATTAACATAAATAAATGTAATGCAGTTTGCCAACCAAGTGGACAAGCACTGCTTTGAAACACCAATGCCCTGGTTTCCAGGGGCGAAAGAAACAAAACTTTGCTTGGTTTTTCACAACTTGGAAGTGCAGAGAAGGTAAATGCTCAATGTTCTATGCACAGAGAGTATGAAGCTGGGCTTCCCTTGGATTCCGAGGCTCCATAATGTATACTGGTAATTGAATGGTACAATTTAAAATAAATTCAGAAACAACCTTTGGCAAGAATGTTGGGTTAGTGTGTAAAGACACCAGGTTGTTATGGGATAGTAATCCAGTAAATAGGCAGAGAGATTGGCTCCAGTTCCATGAGCTGTAGCAGCAGAAGGAACCAAATTGTCTTGGCCAGAACGGCTATGACAGTCATAGATGCCCGTCCTGGACAAGTTTGAGTAGTACTCTCTGAACAAGTGGAAAGGGTGAGAAGGCGAAAGAAATATTCCTGTCCAGGAAAGAGATAATCGCTCCACCACACAGTTTTAGGACCTCGCATAAGGGAGCAGTAAAGCGGCAGTTTTACGTTTTGCAGAGAGGCAAATGGGTCCAACTCAGCCAGCCTCACAAGTTGAAGATGTCATTTAGAACATCAGACAATATTTCCTTCTCATGGGCTTGACCAGTGGATCTTCTCAATGCATCCACCAGAGTGCTGGACACAGCCAGCGCTGGACACCCCTTGGATGTGTCGGCCAGAAGATGAATATTTCTCTGGATCACCCAATACCACACACTCATCGGTTCTCTGCACAGACGGTATAAATGGCTACCACCTTGTTTAAGTAGTAAACTACTGTAGAATTGTTTGAGTGACCTTGTGGACAACCGGGGTGAACTTGAATGCATGCCAGAGTAGAGAACCACCCTCAGTTCCAAGACGCTGATGTGGGAGGCAGGCCTCACTGACGCTAATGATCCTTGTGATATGAGATGCAGGAGATGAGCACCCAACATGTCAAGGAAGCATCTGTAGAATGAGACTCAGGACAAGAGATCGGAGCGGCATACCTTGCATTAGCTTGTCCCATGTCTTCCACCACTGTAGAGCTCGAGGAACCGGGGAAGACTTCAGGACTGGGCATCTAAATTGTCCTGTTTCTGGTCCCACTGAACTCTGAGGGACCACTGAAGGACCCTCATTTGTAACCTGGAATTAGGGACCGTCGGTATTGTGGCCGCCAAATGTCCCGGGAGGCAGAGGCAGTCTCTTGGAGACTAATCTGCTGGACTCTAAGCTGCGAACTAAAGTATCTGGGTCATCTGCCCAAGCTATGGGCAGATGTGCCTCCCTAATGGAGGTGTTCTAGTATGGCTCCAATATATTGGAGGTACTGAGTAGGGTCCATTTTGGACTTCGGATAGTTTACCGCAATCCCTACTTGGGCAAACTGTAGAGTTCAAGAAAGCATGAGAGACAGCTGGTGGATTATTTCAGGAGCCAGTTATCCAGATAGGGTCTGGGGGGAGTAGTGAGAGACCCTGGGTGGCAAAGGAAGAGGTATGTCCATGAATTCCAGTGTGTGTCCTGCCTTGATCAGTTGCAGCAGCCACTGGCCGCAGGAAATAGCTTGCCACCAGGGTGTGAAATTCCTATACTTTAGGTGCCCCAGGGCATGCACTACTGCATCAGGACACCTACTGTTGTATAGTGCCTGCCTACTTGGGCACCTAAGGTATTTGTGTGGTGCTCCTTTTTTCTGCATGCTTATTTATTTATTTATTTGCTCACTTCACCATGTTTTTATTTTTTTCTTTCGGGTTCACTCCCTGTCTGGGCGGGGCAGCCATTGGAAAAGCGGCATTGGAGAAGCGCAGGCACAGCAGAGCGGACACCAAGAGCCCATAACGTGTGTGCTCTGCATGACGTCAGCTGACATGCTGCAAGACTCCCGAGGAGGAGATGAGTAGGCAGACATGCCCCTAATTGACTGGCACAGTCATTCTCCATCTTGCACCAGTAAGGGGTCCCTCAGTCACTGCTGAAGGTGGGTTTTCATCAAGCAGGCACCAATAGGTGTGCCAGTGTGGAACAGTTCACCTGCCCCTTCATTCTGCTGTAGCATAACACAAGAGGACCACAAAGCACACCAATGCCATTCTCTCTCTCTCTCCTGCTTACGCAGAGACAGGTTGACTCGTGTGGCAGCTCGAATAGAGTAACTTCTTTGGTCCCCACTGCAATCAGCGATCAAACTCTAAACTTTGTTTTTCTCAATAAATGAAAACTACAAGAACCAAAACAAAAGCTCTTTTAAGAGCTGTGTTTATTTTTTGTATACCGACTGAGAGAGTGCACGGAGCTAATCGAGGAAGAGGATCAAGCGAGTGTGAGACCATGAAGGTTTCTCTTAAGAGGGGAAGAAATTTTAAACAGAAAACAGGAAGATTTAAAACAAAGGGTTTGAAACGTTGGAAAACAAAAAAAAAAGCAGAATCTTAGAAAAAGTAGTAGTCAAACAGACTTTGACTGAGTGACACGTGGAGAGGGGTGTCAATGTGTGAAGGATTACCGTCTGGAAGCACTGCAGACAGTGCGAGCAAGCTGTTATTAAATTTACCAACAGTCTAATTACATGAGATAAGACATTTATTAGCTTGCTACTGCTGCTTTAGCCTATAACTTGTATTTTGCTGAACAGAGGCAGACAGTGCTCGACTCACTACTCAAAAATCAACTAGACTGCTGACTACAGCCCAGCGAAGGGGAACTCGGGGGGGCATTCACACAGACTTTGCAGGCTGCAGCAGTCTCTGAATTTAACTATATCATATTATTAATCTGATCGGACTCTCACAGTCTTATTCAGCCAGCCTTCTTAATAAAAAGCTGTGCGAGTAACTATGTAATTAGTATTACAGTATTAAAACCTGACCTACTAAACCAACCCTTACCTAACCAAAGCTAACTGGAGTGTGTTTGGCCATCAAATCAAAAAGCTAAAATAATTTTAGTAGTCCACTCTATTGACAGTCTCGTGAGTCATGTTGCTGTCTGGGAACTGTTTTGAAACAGAAAAGTAAAAGCTGTTTTGCCTAATTCAAGCTAAATAACAAGCTATCAAACAAAAACTCTGACCTTATAAAAACAGTTAAACTACTTGGAGCTGCTGAAGTCAATTTTAAAACAGGTCTTTTTTATTCCTGTAAAGGGTGCTACAGCTTGCTACGCTACTTACTGTGTTAATTTGTAATTCCCTAAATCACAGTAATCTAATTAAAGAAAGGGCTACTATTAGCCCAGGTAGCTCAAAGCTAGGTAAAAAGCCAATTCTGTGAGCTACTACAACTTGTGTGACTTTTTGACCTACCAATCTACTCTGTGTGGAGTGTAGATTAGCTATAATCTAAGGAGGATCTGTTGCTATAACCCACGGCAGACTGTGGTTATACCAGGCATTAATGCACACCCCAGTTGCGTTGTGAGGCACAAGGGCGCAGCCAGAGTGACCTCCAACGAACAGGGAAGTGCATTAATGCTGGGTATACCCACGGTTGGGAGTAGGTTATTGCACTTATAAATGACATTGGTTGTCACCAGAAAGAAAACTCATGAGAACCCTTTACATCTTATTTCATTTTCTTTATTGCTAGTGTAAGTCCGCAATAAAAAGTAGTCCTTTTAAAAATAATCGATTTAAAACGTCAGTGCACATTACATTTATCAATAGTATAAGTGACGTTCACTTGCCTTCTTAATTCTCCTTTCATAGTGTTTTTTCTCTTAATTATAACTAAATGCTTGGCAGCATTGTTTTTGGAAGTGTGGTTTCTCGACAAACCAAAAGTTTTCCGTTTCGGTCAAATCCTGGAAGTGGTTGCCGATTTCCATCTCTAGCAAATCATCTAATTTAATTTGCTTGCCATCCTTTCACAAATTCAGATTCGGTCCATGCATTTTTTTTTATGCTTCAAAAGTATTTGCTGCTTGTTCTTTTTTGGTTTTGTTTGTTTGGTTTCATATGGACGTTTGCAATTTGAGTCAGTGAAATCAAGTTCTGTAAGTAAATGTCGGGACACCCGTCATGCTGCAATAAAGCCAATTAGCTATTTGCAGCCTGTGCAGCCAGTCACGTACATGTAGCTTAGCTGTTGTGTATACGTGGGGGTATTTTATGTTATGTAATCGGTGGCATGTAAGCATCTTTATATGTTATGTTGTGTCTTCACCGTTCACCACTGCATCCCCCCCCCCACACTTTGCAATTCAAAAGTAGGAATAATCATTTAAAAAACATTTGCGTCCTGCATTGTGTTGCAATTTCTGTCTCTTGGCAATTGAATTTTGTAAATTACAGTTGCTTTGCCCGCTCAGAGAATGGAAGCATTTTCACCGCCAAAAAACGTAAATGCATTGGTTTTCCCTTACTGAACATTCACCCTTGAGTGCCACAGAATCAAGATCGGGCACGGCATGCCATCTGAAAGTATGCCAGTCATTAATCAATGGTCATGTGTGGTCTCTCAACCAATGGCAGTGCCGCTATTAGAACGCACTCTTCTTGCCATTTTATGACACTAAATAATTTGACTCTTGAGTGTTAAGCTTTTTACAAGCTGCTCTGCGTTGACTATCTAAAATCTGAATACTGCTAGTGTCTACGTCATGTGTTATAAAAAATAATCAGACAACACACAGTCAGGTTTTCTTGTTAGGTTTATTATTGAAAAATAAGAACACACGAAAAAAATCCTTGTTGCATTTATTAATACCAAATAACACAAATCAGAATTCTGAAAGACAACAGTCACAAGTTCAACTCCGAACAGCCAGGCAGACACCATGAGTCTTTAAATTTGGATTTAAGAAAGTGTCTTGATGAGACTGTGGGAGCTGACGTCAGATTCCCCAACACCAAGCACTAGTACTACAGGTATAACCCCACCACCTCCTTGCCCATACAGTGAAACTGCTGTGACCACTGAAGTTTCCTCAAGCACTGCTGCTTGTATAGGAAACCAAGTTAAGTGCCCCTCCAAAAAGAACATTTCAGGAATCCTGGAAAAGGGCAGCAGTGGCTTACATGAAGACACAGATAAATGTGCCATGTTCTGTACATGGTGTCAGAATCATGATAAAATCCAAAGCAAAAATAATTTTAAAACTGGATGCAGTACCTATAGAGTACACATTATGTCAGCACATGAAGTGTCCGTAGCACACAAAAATGTTGAGAGGGCATACATACTAAACAAAAGTTGGAGAAAGACCAATAGAGAAGTCCATACAATTAATGGAACTAAAAGCAATGGACGAAATTACTAAACTGCTCTGTACTGCATGTTACATTGCTAGGACTGAAAGGCCTTTCAGGGATTTTCCTGGGCTAATAGATTTGCAAAAATAAATCATGGGGATGACGTAATGGGTCAAAGCTACAGTAGTGACAGGAGCGCCATGTCTTTATTCACTACATTGCTCAGGATATTCAAAACAACTACTGCTTGTCTTTTAAAAGACAATTACTTTTTTCTTGATTTCTGCACAGATAAAAGTGTGACAGGAGAAGGACATTTACGTAGTGTTTTGACAATGGCCTGCCAGTTACAAGGTTTCTTGCACTGAAACGGCTAGTGTTCCTGATGCTGAAGTAAGAATACCAGACAGGGTGGGTGTTATTGGGATGTAATGGAACACCCAGGGGCATAATGAGGCCCAATGCATGAGCAGAGAGCATATAGCCCCTGGAAGGTCCGTTATATCAGATAACGCCCACCCTGGAGAGGTATTATTACACTAAAAAAGGGTAACGTTGATTTTTTTTTAAATAACGCTTATAAAAAAAGGTGATATTAATAAAAATGAACAGAAATGGCTGGTTGTGTAAAATAGTTCCTTCAGTACCACTAGAGGTGCTGCTGCTTATGATAATCCATTTTCTGTGTTGCAGTGCAGTGTATCTGCTATATGGCTAGGCTAAATATTTTAAGTACCCCACCCCTCCAAGAGTTTTCTAATCAGGCTATTTTTAGAGACTGTTTAGGTGTAGTACTCAAAAATGGTTTTGTTTCCAGAATGCGAGGGAGAGCAGCGGCAGCGGTGGAGGCACGATTTACAGTTAATATAGAACTCTGTTCGGCTGATGCACTCTGCCAGAAAAAAAATATATATATTTTCAATCAGGGAAACTTGTTGTTTGAGCTTGGTTGGGGCACGGACTTTCCTTAAACCAGCCCTGGAAATGGAGTCGGGCTGCCGGGTAGTCTCAGTTGCGAGAGTGGGCTGGTGAGTGGAGGACAGGAGTGATCGCAGTGCTGGTGTTGTTGGTAAAATAAGAATGAAAGGAAAGTATTTTTCTGCTGATGTTGCTTTTTTGAAATATACAGTAGTAGTACTATAATAGGTGTAGAGTCTCTTCTAAGGACTGGTTTGGTGGACTCTGGCTTGCTCCCCGGAAGGGCCAGGCAGGATGGACCCGGCTGTGGGCAGGGGGGCAGGTGCCGTCACCTACCCAGCAGACCGGGTTTTTCCCTTGTTCTGGTGAGCGCGTCTCCCCCTCCTTGCGTGTGCACATCCTGACACATGGCAAGCCCTGCCCCGTCAGGTCACTCAGCTGTCTACTCAGTGAGCTACAGCACTCCCGGTCTTCACCAGGAGCTGCTGATGCACCCGAGCAATCCCCAGCCTCCCCTCCGGCACTCAATCCTCTTCTGCCCCTGCGCACCCCTCCCCAGCGCCCGAGCTCACTCCCAAATCTGGTCGCCAACATGCATCAAGGTGTGGCATCCAGCGCCTAAACCATTGGCACCACCGGGCCAGCTGCATGGGACAGACATAAGACAATTCTAGTCAGGGGTAGGTAGGAGGAAATAGGCTGTTGGTTAACTAGGATCTGCAGGTTATCCTTTAGGTAGGGAAGCGGGCAGACTAGGTGGGCCAAACGATCCTTATCTGCTGTCAAAGTCTATGTTTCTATTTTACCACAGGTCACCAAAAAGTTGGAAAGGCCTACAGGAAACAGGATCCCTTTAAATATTAATGTGGTGAAACCAGTTAACACTGGTGGCTTGCACACAGAGACTGAGCCATTTCTGCCCTGGAAAGGAAATGGGCTGCATTAGTGCCTCACCTGAACATGTCTCACTGATAAACAAGCAAGATGATGGCCAAAAGCACCAGGAATACTTAAAGTGCTTAAGACTTAAAATGTGTCATGTACATGAACTTTCTAAAAGTGTATTTTGTTATTTATCTGCTTTTAGTCTGTGCTTTCAGCAAGAGGATGCCACTGTTGAAAAAGTTCACAGTAGAGTAGAAAACACAATTCAGAAACTTAATGGTCTCTAAAGTGAAAAAATCTTCACCGCAAAACACATCTGTAAATGAGAACCTAACTCACTACAACAGAGTAGCAGATACAGATCAGGTTCTCCTTCAGACATTGTAGAAGCCACAATTTCAGAGATCAAAAAATTCTTCAGAAAACATCACAGCACATTGCATCTCGCTTGCAGTCTTTTGCGACCAATAAAGTGCTACTAGCTGCAAGAACTTTAAAATTTTCAGTCCTGGTTAACATCCACAGAGGTACCTGAAACATAGGCAATCAGGCAATTCAAACAATTGTTGATCACTATAAAGCTGTCCCAGAGTCCCATACACTTGATATTACCTTGGTACTGCGAGAGTGGCTAGACTTAAAAAAAAAAAACATGTACTTCACTCACTGTCTGTTAAGAACTGTAGGGCTCTAAAATTGTGGCAGAAAGCGATTCTTGCAGACGTGCAGGACCAACAATTCAAATGTGCTGGCGTTGTCAGGATCTGATTCTCCAAATTCCCATTCACACTGCTGCTGCAAACAAGGCTTCTCTAATGGAAAGAATAAAAATGACTGGAGAGTTGGATTATGCCCAGATACCCTTCACAACTTGATGTCCATCTCAATTTATCCCAGCTCGTGAATATAATGCTGAAGGTGCCTTATCACTGTGATGGAAAATGGCAAAAGGCCCACCACCAAAGCTTATGGTTCCAGAACAGTCTCACTGCATGTTGCTTCTGCCAGGCCCAGCACTAGGGGTGATGATGGTGGTGACGATAACTAAAATGCTTAGTCCAGTGAAGACATTTAAAATTATGCAAACTAAGGGGCGGCATGTAAATATTTTCTTGGGCATGTATTTTTGCTCACTACATGCCCAAGTGGGCATGTACTTTTTTCATGAATTTCATACCCTGCTTGCCACCTATGCAGGTGCAAGGAAAACCTGCCCCCGACTGCCATGGGTAGGGTCTCCAGTCACATGACCGGAGGAAGATCTTCAGGCAGAAGACTGACCCTGCTAGGGGCAGCACGGACATAACGGGGTTTGGGGCCATTTCTAAGAGCTGGCAATTGCAACTGTGGTTCTCTCTATTGGCAGGTTGCCTCTGTTGAGGAAGGCCCCTGTAGGGGCGGCCCTTGAGGAACCCCTACAGGCTGTTTTGGTTTTAGGACAGTAAAGGGTCTGCACCGACTGAAGGGTAGGACCAGAGCCCTGTAAATCTTTCAAGATGTCTTGGGTCTGTGGACAGAACAGCTGAACTCCTTTAAAGGGAGCATTCAAGATTGATTGCTGTATGCCTTGTGCAAATTCAAATTCTGAGGTAACTGGCTACTCTTGCAAAAAAATGCTCTTACACCTATATAGTTTAGAGTCTCAGTTTCTTTTATTAATTCCGGTGTACTTGGTTCCTTCCCAGTGTTTCGACTGAAAAGGCTTTTTCTGGGGAACAATAAAATTGAAATCAAAAAATATTTTTGTTATAATGCATGTCTTTCTGTTGTATATATTTCTTACATTCTGTTTCAGTGTTATTCCATATATCTAAACTGTGCCATCCTTCATAATATATAGCCAGCTAATCCATTTTTTGCACCACTATATCCGGCCACCGAGCTATCCCTTAGTGCTAATGTAACACTACCTGCTGTTTACACGGCCTTCACAGCTCACTTGGCTGCTCAGTAAATTCTAACAAAGTATATCTCATTTAGGGCTGTGGTTGATAAAATAAAAATAGAAAGTCTCTTAAGACCAGTGTTCTAACAATTAATTGAAAGACAAATGTTGGTATTATTAAGTCATGTGTCAATAGATATTCACCTGGACTTATTTATAGCTTCATCTTATAGAACCTTCAGTATGAGTTTATACAGTCTGCTAAAGAAAAGCAAAGTGAATATAACCAGCTGCTTTTTCTTTCAAACTACTGTGTCCCCGTTTTCTTTTTGATTTTTGTGCGGTGCTTTTCCTTTTCTGCCTCCAGTTAAATCTTCAATTTCTCCGTTTTCTATATTTTGTTGGTCTTTTTTCCGGAGGTTGTATCTGTCTGCTGTTCCTTGGCCAGATGCCTGTTGTAATGTGATCCTGTGTTTGTGAGACTCGCTCCTGTTTCTCTTTGTCTACAAAAGGTTTCCCAGATTGTTGGGCTGGTCTAAAACTACTTCTTGGGTAACTGCCTGAACTATAGAACCAGAGTCAGTGGTGCACATATAACTCCTATAAAAAATTTAATATGTGTAAACACGGTTGTTTTTGTAGTCAGCTGTGTCCCTATGGAATTTTTTGATTTTAGTGTCTCACTGTTTTTTCGTATGATTTTAATTTATTATTAACAACTTCTAACCACTCACTTAATTCTTCCGGAGTTAAATGAGTGTTTAAAGCATTATTGCAATCCTGTAGTTTTTCTACTATTTTACCTCTGGCTTTAATAATAGGTTCTAGTAGGGCATACATGAAAGCAACACTGCCAACAAACTAAAGATGTTAGAATAGCGAGAACATTATAAAGCTTTAGGACAGAAAAGCCAGCATTGAAAACGGAGTAAATGGTGAATGGGAGTAATATACAGCTCAGAAAGATGCGTATAACAGGATGCTAGAGGGAGTAATGAGATCGCTATAGAAACGGACATTACGCTCAACAATAAATGGAATAAACTTCTATAGCGTTATGGTAATTAACATATTTAAAGCAAGCTTACATAAATAAAATACAAAAGTGTGACATTTTTGTTTAAAGATTTAAACAGCGGAATTTAAATGAACCGGCAGCAGCACTTGTGTTCAGTAGTATGCATCTAGATGTGATTTTAGTCCAGAAGAAAAGTGTAAGTTTTGTTTCGCATGTAAAATGGTATACTTTGGGAACTTACTGAAGGCAACAGCTGGTTATACTCACTTTTCTTTTCTTTAGCAGACTGTATAAACTCATACTGAAGCTATAAATAAGTCCAGGTGAATATCCATTGACACATGACTTGATAATACCAACATTAGTCTTTCAATTAATTGTTGGAACACTGGTCTTAAGAGACTTTTTTATTTTTATTTCATCAACAACAGCCTTGAATGAAATATACTTTGTTGGAATTTACTGAGCAGCCAAGTGAGCTGTGAAGGCCATGTAAACGGCAGGTAGTGTTATATTAGCACTCAGGGATAGTACGGTGGCCGGATACAGTGGTGCAAAAAATGGATTAGCTGGCTATATATTATGAAGGATAGCACAGTTTAGATATATGGAATAACACAAACAGAATGTAAGAAATGTATACAACAAAAGGACATGCATTATAACACAAATATTTTTTTATTTAAATTTTACAGTTCCCCAGAAGAAGCCTTTACAGGTGAAACACTGGGAAGGAACCAAGTACACTGGAATTAATAAAAGAAACGGACTCTATAAACTATATAGGTGTAAGAGCATTTTTTTTTTTTTTTGCAAGAGCAGGCAGCTACCTCAGAATTTGGCATTTCAAGTAAACCGAAGTCTGGCCCGCTCCACTGTAGGACTTTTTTTTTTTTTTAGAAGTTTGGTGATTACCCAGGGAACTGTTTGTGTTTTGTGCAAATCCAGACACCCTGAGCCAGGCGTAGCGTCTGAGGCAGACCCCAGCAGAGGACGTACGAGCCGCAGTATCCATGACATCATAAGTGGTCCTCAGCAGGTGGCTGCATACTGCTTCCACAGTAGGCAGATTTCACGTCCAGCCCTCCAGGACAGACCCTGCTGAGAGAGACTGGATTGTCTCCTGGGAGGCTTTTAGGATTTCCTCCTGATATTTCAGGTGGTGTCTCATGTAACTAAGTATACGGAGGGACAAGGTGGCAGAGGAAAAAAAACATTTTCCTATGGCATCCAATTTCTTTGACTCTGTATCTGGGAGCTGAGCACTCGTGTTGAGGCCTAGAGGACCTATCATGTGCAGCACTGATCACCACTGAGTCCGCCTGAGGTGGAGACATGAAATAAGGGTGTTCAATCGGAGCCTGATAAATCCTATCGGCCTGTGAGATTGGAGGAAATCCTGAAAGGTTGTTTGCAGGCAGTCACGACAGCCTCTTCAGAGGTGTCCACGGTGGGGGGGGGGGGACAACCAGAGTGGGGCATTCTGGCACACCTAGGTACTCAGCCGATTTCTTTGCGAGATGCAACCTGGTCAGTGCTCTGGAAACCAAACGTTTTCTGAAGGTGGATCATAATGTCCGAAAACGTCGTGTCATCAGACAGAGAACAATGGAGGCTAGGGTAGCTCCCTGAATAGACGAGCAGGAGAGGAGGATTTAGGTGAATCCTCATGGTCTTTGTCGTCCCCGTCCTCTCAGTCAGCCAGATCCCAGTCCTGCAGGAAAGGGTCCTCCATGCCCACCATCCTGGGTGTACAGACCAGGGAGACAGGG
The DNA here is from genome assembly GCA_016271365.2 of Neoceratodus forsteri. Taxonomy (NCBI): domain Eukaryota; kingdom Metazoa; phylum Chordata; order Ceratodontiformes; family Ceratodontidae; genus Neoceratodus; species Neoceratodus forsteri. Next base: position 81,732,123 of record JADMNL010000035.1, read on the forward strand.
AAACAGCTGGCCGTCTACTGGGTCGAAGGAGGCCTAGGGGGAGCAGAGACCATCCCTCGGTGTGGGGGTGGTGCAGGGTCAGAGTCAGGTCCAGGATGGCATTTACCACAGCCTGGACATCTATCAGTATCAGTGGCTCAGCAGGTAGCACACTCGCCTCCAAGGCCTGGGAGATCAGAGGGATGTGGGTTCAGTTCCCACATCTGGCACTTGGGTTAATATCCCAGTACTGACACTGTAGTGCATCATGAGAGGGGTGCTGCACTTCGGAGGTGCCATCTTTCGGATGAGACGTTAAACCGAGGCCCCATCTGCCTAGATTGGTGGTAGTTCAGGTGGATGTTAAAGATCCCATGGCACTTATCGAAAAAGAGTAGGGGAATTTCCCCGGTGTCCTGGCCAAATTTCCCTCATTCACTAAAAATACCACCAACAGCTTAATCTGGTTCAAGGTCAGCTGGCATTCATCTGTATCCCCCCCCCGGGTTGTGCCTGAAAATAGGCAGGATTTGTCTAGTGCACTTACCTGGTCAACAAAAGCTAAATAAATAAATATCATGGCCATCTGTCCAGTGGAAGCAGCCGTGGCAGACTGGATAAAGTGTAAAGATACAACTGAAGAAATGGGAGCAGGAAGTGGTACCAAATGAGCAGCTGTTGACAAGGGTGTACATAGGAACCCAAGATTGTCGACAAGGGTGCCAACATTTAACCTCGTGGGGCAAGGCCAGTTAGTCGATGATAAGATAGATCAATGGGCCTGTAGCCTGCTGTCGGCGACAGATCGCCATCGATGGACTGTCCTTGAACGCTGACAGAATGCATTGCATTGTCAATGGCCCATGAGGCAAAGCGGTCGAGAGAAATGTTGATGAGCCTGAAGCCACTGTTGACAGACAATGGGCAGGAAGCATTGGGAGGGAGCAGATTTGAAAGCTGCAGTATATCCCTAAGCTTTGGGCTGATGGAGGAGCCGCCTATGAGGAAGTAAAGGAGCCTGCAATCATCGATGGCATGGAAGACGATGTGTGAGGAGCTATCTTCTCAATACTCACTTTCATTGTTGAGGACGACACAGGGTGGTACAGTTATGCTGTTTTGAGGCATGTTTCTTATCATGACCCTGTGGTGACATGGAGGAGTCTCCAGTGGAGCGGTGAGACCCTGAAGGGAAGTCGGGGGTTCTCTCAATTAGAAGTGTTGCTGCTGCTCCTCCAAGAGGACAACTTTCTGCTCCACGGGAAACTCACAGAGCTGCTGCAGCTGTCAGCGTTTTGTGGCTCTGTTGAACCTATTACAGAAGGCACACTCCATGAAGTCTTATTCAGGACCAAGGCAACAAGCGCAGACTTCGTGGAGGCCTTCTTCAGCGATTCTGTGGCCACAAGAGCAACTTCAGAATAAAGGATCTAAAGAAATTAGTATTAGCTTGTAAAAAATAAGTTTAGTTGATAGGACTCTACTTAGATGACTGGAAAGCAGGAATTCCGAAGGAGGACTTGTTGCACGCAGGTCACGATTGAAAAGAACTGAGAAGTAGCTGGAACCTCCCCCTTTTATACCTGCCAGGTGAACACCACATGGTGGTGCTAAGGGGAGGTCCCAGGGTCAACTGCTGAGAAAATCATCTAGAGGAAATTACACCTGTGGCTGTTATCCCCACCTGTTATGACCTGCTGCAAGAGATTGCCTTGAAGAAGATATAATGAACTCTCAAGAAACATAGATCCTGTTTTCCTTCAAATGGCATCGACGATAAATAATGTGAAGAAGAAATGGGGAGCTAATGTGAAACATAAGCTGAATTGTGCTCCAACATTACATTTTTTAAAGTTCTCCATGAGACACTGGTTGCTCTGTAGGCAAGTGGTTCCTGGGCATACTAATGCTTGAGCAATGTTTCCTGATACACCATCTCTGTGCTCACCTTTTTCATATAGCCCTGTTGCCATATAGCACGCTGACATTTCCTTGTAGACAAACGTCTATGCCCACAGGATCTGCAAGTACATTGTGTGTCTCTGTCTTTACCCTGGCACGTCTGTTCACCTTTCAGTGCCTACACACCTTGCCTATGTGTCCTCCCCAGTGTATGGTCATTTGTGTGCCCTTCCTATTCACATTTCTTTCCCTCGCACACACATCTGCACTACCGAAGCGCACTATGTTATCTATTTACTTCTCTTGTCTACTTCTAATTATGAACTGAGGGTCGAATAGAGGAACCTGATTGGCTGAGAGCTTTTGAGGCCGTGATATCAGGCTACATCATCACGTGCTTCAAAAAGTTCCGCACCACCAGCCTCCTTGCTCTCTACTGTCTGAGAACTATTTTTTTCACAATGTACTCCTTCACCACCTAAAACTCATTCATAAAACGCTTTAAACCCGTTTCTTTTCTTTTTATATTTTTTAATTAAAAAATTGAAATTCAGTTCATAATAGCAATAAGTCACCCAAGGTGTGGTATATCATGGGATATCGTTACTTCCAGGTGGTTGGACACACTCTGCCTACTTCTCGCGGCCCAACCACCTGATGATACCACAGCCTGTCGTACCTTATTGCTTAATTATACAATGGCTGAAAAAAATCCTGCTTCCCGACTGGCTGGCATAATTTACAACGTAAAATCGTGCCATCATTCCACGGGAAGAACTAAGTGCCAGCCAGCCACATCAGCCACCCCACTGTGAAATCACGGCATGTCCGAAACAGAAAAGATGCCAGGTTCAGTCATGGGGACTTAAACGACAGTGCAAACACTCACAAAAAAATTAATACAAAAAGAAGAACCTCACGACAGGCACAAAATGCAAAAGGGGCACAAAAATTTACATTTTATTTCTCTCTGCCCCCCCCCCAAAAGACACTTATTCCGGCTCACCTTTTTTTTTTTAAACACTGTCCAAACTGGCCCGTTACCATGTTTCCCTCCCCAAAACGGTACAATGACAGTTGTCCATGCCCGGCTCCTAGCATGTTCTTTTAAATAAACATACATACTTGTTCCCTGTTGCCTCTGTTAACAGCAGCTCTCTCCTCCATTGAAATCAGTGGCATCACACCTAAAATGTGCCGCCACTGCCACTCAGAACCTCTCCCGGGAGCCCAAGCAGAGACAGAAAAATGGAGCCAGTGCTCCGTATTTGCAACAGCAACCCAGGACTATTTTCCTTTTGTACAACACATTAAAAAAAGTTTACAATATACGAAAAGTTTTTCTGCATTTTTTCAGAAATATAAACAAACTAAGAAGTGAGTAATTGTATAATCGCAATATATCATGAGAGGTTGTGAGTGATAGCAGGATTTACCCATGCCTACCCTATCATGGTATATTTAAGGATTATACAATGGACTCTAAAATTAACTACTTTGATTGGTTGGCTGTTACTTTGAGGCGAGTAATTTTTGCATGACCACCGCATAAAGTACCAGCTGACCACATATCAAAAATCACTCCACACAGTGAAGGTTCTAAAACAGTGTCCCAACACACTTTCGCAAAGCCCGCATTTTTCTCTCCACTAATTGGCTGTTACACAAAATAAAAAGTGGACAGTGAAAATGACAAACGCCATTTTTCAGAAACACAGCAAAACTGACAAAAATGTGAAGAATTAAGCAATATACCCTCCAGAGTGTGGATATACTGGTGGATTTACCACGCTGGTGTGATTTGGTCACGAGGCACAGCTGAGTGACAACCACAGCAGAAGTGGTAATCCACCAGTATACCCACTCCCGAGGGTATACTGCTATTATTCAATGGCCCCATTTATTTTGGTAAGAAAAAAAAAAAAAAAATAGGAATAGCTTTTTTTTTTATTGTCTGTTAAAAAGTTCCTTGTTACTAGGTAGAGTGATGTTGCCTGCTTTCATCGCTCCATGTTGCTTTCGTTTTTTAAATCCATCTGTGTCCTGTCCCAGAGGTGTGAAGCGATGTGTGAGATGACTCTTTGGTGGTTTGGCACTTCAACATTCTACATTTGAGAAGTCTGGAGGGCATACAAGAGAAAAAAAGTAAGCATGGATGTTCGTGCCGAATGGGGCTGCACAGTTGGCGTTTACTATGCCCGTGTTTATTGCTACAGTAGGAGTCTGAGGCGGTGACCAAGAATGTGGAACTGTTTTACTGGGTGACATTTTAGTGTTGGATGGCTCGTTTCTTTAGTAAATGTGTTTCGAGCTCATCCGTGTGAATTAAAAGGAATGGGGTCTTTTTAATTTTTAATTTAGCATGGGAACATAGTGTAAACGGCCGTGTGAAAATGATGGTGGTTTGTTTGAAGCTGGCGGGCAGCAGTGATATGTGTTAGGTGGCAGGAGATTCTGTTGGCTGGCACCTTTTCCAGTGGGTACCTGGAGGATTTCATAATGCTGAAAAGATGCCAGCCAGCCAATGAAAATGCAGGATTCTATTTTGTGTGCCCATGTCAAACTAGTCTCATAGATTTCTTTGACCAGGTAACCAGAGTTGTGGACCATGGGAACAGCTGATGTCACCTTCAGCAAAGCTTTTGATACTGTTACACATAGAAGATTGATTAATAAGCTGGGTAGGCTGGGGTGGGTCAGAAGTTGGTCAACTGGGTGGCAAACTGGTTAACAGGCAGAAACAGAGAGTGGTGGTAAATGGTATATAGTCAGAAAAGATGCAAGTCACAAGTGGGGTACCTCAGGGATCAGTCCTGGGCCTGTCCTTCAATATCTTCATCAGTGACATTATGGATGGACTGGAGGGTAAGTTTGTCCGTTTGCAGATGACACCAAGATCTGCAAGAGAGTAGATGATCCAGATGGGGTGGTAGACTGCGAAGAGATCTGGATAAACTGGCAAAATGGTTGAAAGAGTGGCAACTGCAGTTTAATGCACAGAAGTGCAAGATCATGCACGTAGGGAAGAGAAACCCCTGAAGCCACCTATAGGCTGGGAGAGGAGCCGCTGGCAGTCACAAGGGAAGAAGGGCATCATCATCACCAATGATCTGAAATCATCCAAGCAGACTACTAAAGCAGTAGGTAAGGCTAAAAGTATGTTGGGGTGTATTAGTAGGGGCATCACAAGTTGGAAGAGGGAGGTAATAATCCCTCTTTACAAGACACTGGTTAGGCCCCATCTGGAGTACTGTGTGCAGTACTGAGGCCACACCTTCACAAGGACATTAACCAAACTGAGGCAGTCCAGAGAAGGTAACTAAAATGGTGCAGGGACTGCAACAGAAAACATGAGGACAGATTAACAGAGCTCAATATGTATACCCTAGAGCAAAGGAGGGAGAGAAGGAATATGTTGAGACATTCAAACAACTTAAAGGCATTAACAAGGTTAAAGAGTCTAACCTCTGTCAATATAAGAAAAATAGCAGGACAAAAGGACACAGTGTGAGATTAGAGGGAGGCCGATTAAAGGGTAATGTGAGGAAGTTCTATTTCACAGAAAAGGTGGTGGATACATGGAACAGCCTACCTCAGGAAGTGGTGGATATGAATACAGTGCAGGGCTTCAAACAAGCATGGGATAGGCATAAGGGAGCAATACAGAGGAGTATGAATGGATAGGCCATTGACAGAGCAAAGGTCAATGGCTCATTCATAAGGTAGAAAAGAAATGGGCAGACTGGATGGGCTTGCAGTCCTTATCTGCTGTCAACTTCTGTGTTTCTGTTTTACTGTATAACTGATGATTTACTTCATCCTTTGGGTGGCTCAACAGGTTATGCTTCTTTGGTATCAGTCACCATAGTGATAGCATAAGGAACTAGGTTATGCTGCATATTGACATTTCTCCATTTTAAGCATAAACGATACAATGCAACGTTTTAACAAACTTTTTGATGAGTTTCTTTTCTATTGTACAATCGGAATAATCACTGATCGGTTATAGGCTGTGCCAGGATATACACACGGTTGGTCACTCGGGCTGCGCCCTCATGACCGAACCACTCCAGACGAGGATAAATCTTGGTACAACCGGCAGCCAATTGGTGATTAAAGCAATATACCTCGACAGGGTGTGGGTATACTGGAGGATTTACCACGGCTGGTGTGGTTTGGTCACGAGGCGCAGCAGAAGGACTTAACCACAACAGCAGTGGTAAATCCACCGGTATACCCACTCCCTGGAGGGGTATATTGCTATTACACAAAGACCCCCCCCTTTTTTTTAACCAAAAAAAAAAATATTTAAAACGTCTGTTTGGTTTAAAAGTTGCTGCTCGTTTGTTTTTCACTGCAGCAGTACTGCTCGGATTTTTTTGCGAGTTCTGCGCATGTGCCGGAGGCTCGCAAATTTCCACCGCCACTGTTCCGAATTTTTTCAGCTTCTTTACTTTGGAGAGAATGAACTGCATTTTCTTTCTTTCTTTCCGGTGCTTTGTTTTTTCGGAATGGTGCGGCAGTTTTCTGAAGTTTTGAGGCTAGTAACAGAGTATCGGATGTCGGGTTAAGGACAAGGTAATCTCGCTGTCATCTGTGTCAAGGAACGGAGGGATTCGCCAGGGAGTTCCTGATGTGGCTGAGTGGTGGCTGGCACCTTTTCCAGTGGGTACTCTAGAGCAGGGGTTCTCAAATGGTGAGGCCAGCCTCCCTTGGGAGGCCCCAACCTGTTCCAGGGAGGCTCAAGTAAGTCTGAAAAAGTACTATATTTACATTTTGGGTTTTATATATTTGTGTGAAGAGATGAAGCAACTGAAAGAGGATAATAATAGTAGGTGAATTTTATGTATTTATTTACTAATCGGTGAAAGGGATGGTGAATGAGCCAAGACTCATTTCACGAGTACCTGGGAAGGGTAGGGAGTGAATACATTTAAAAGGTAACTGCAAAACAATCAAGAAATATAGAATGAGCAATAGTGCAATAATTACAATAAATTAATAATGAGTGGTGGTAATTGATCAATTTGTAAAGTGATGGCAGAACAGCCCAAATACAAGGGTTGAGCATAGAAGTGCTAAGAGCAATAGCAAGAAGGAGCAAAGCAATCCCCAAGATGTTGCTTAGGAGCAGAGAAGGGGGAGGAGAGGCAAAGTATGTAGGAAGGTTATTTCATATAGAGAGGAAACAGAGGAAGTAGTCTGACCCATGAAGGTACTGCAACAAGGGGTAACAATGGTTCAAGAATGAGAAAAGCAGAGCAAGTAGGCTGGCCTGTGTGTGTGTGTGTGTGTGTGTGGGGGGGGGGATTACAATAAGCTGAATAATAATATTTGTTATTCAGATAACACCTTTGCGCACAGGAGCTCTTTTTCAAAAGTTCCAAGTCAGTATAAGACAAAGAACTGAATGTGAGCCAAGTACTCAAAGGGGTTTCAATTTATTTGTGGCGACTGCACAAGTACAGTACATTATTTTTCTTTGGGAGGCCCAAGATTATTTCAATTTTAGGGAGGCTCAAAATCTTTTCCATGGATTTGGGGAGGCTCACTGTGACAAAGTCAGAGAACTATTGCTCTAGAGGATTTACAATACTGGAAAGGTGCCAGCCAGCCAATCAAAACGCACCAGTCTCTATATTTTTTGTGCCCACTGTATAATACTGCTTAAAGCAACAGTGCAAAAACTGTCATTTTTTTTTTGCATCAGCGATTTTAAGTCAGTACCATGCTGCTTGATGGCCATTTTTAGTTACTCTAAGAGTTTTCTTCAGTTATTTATCATGTTGTAATCAATTTGTACGGCATGTTTGTTCTCATCATGTAACTAGCTGCCCACTACATTGATTCGCGCGAATGACAGTTCTCACTGAAATAGTAAAAAAGCAATAAAGGAGGGAAGGAATTCCACATAGTAACCTAAATCTGCATTCAAGCGGCGTATTAGTAAACTAAAATCAGAGGGGAACCCCATATTGCACCTTATCCTTGCACTGCAGTTTTAACTTGCCCCAACTACTCCCAGCGCTGCTGCCCCGTCCCTCTCACCTTTGCTCTCTTTCAGCACCTCTCCTGCTATCTTGTTGAGGAGGAAGGACTTGCCGCTGCGGTACCTGCCCACCACGGCCACGACGCTCACCGGGTTGGCGAGTGCGGACAGCAGGCGCGTCGTCTCCTCACAGACCCGCAGCGACATGTCCGCCTCGCTCAGCACCAGCGGCAGCGGGGCCGCCCAGATCGGCGCGACGCTCATCGGGCCACAGGCGCTGTGCCTCGCCGGTGTAACGGCAGTGCCGGACGAGAAGACTCGCGAGTTCCGGGTCCTGTGCTGCATTATCGGTTGGGCCGCCTTCCTGCGAGTAACATGGCGGGATGAGGGACTGCGCACGCGCCGGACAAAAGCACACGCGCGAGCCTTTTCTTGTTTTGAAACTCTCAGGTGGACGTTTGATTCTATACATTAGAAGGATGTATTAGCTTAGAAAATGGGCTTTATATGTGATTACCAGTTCAACCAGAGAGTCAGCAGAGGCAATAGAACTCACAGGCACTAAGTTCTAGCCTAGATAGATGGTCTCAGTTACTCTGAAGAGAGAACTGGAACGCAAATTACTTCATATTTGGGTTGCAAACCTTGCTTTTGAAGTGCCAGAGACCTTCGGCACCGTAAGTGCTGATAACAGCCCGCCAGTTATTTTAAACGGACCCGCCCTTCGATTCGGCCGCGAGGATTTCTGGGAGATGTAGGCAGTCGCCTGCTGCGGTTTGGGGGAAGTTCTGGTTTGTGTATCATCGCTTTTGGCCATGGCAGCAACGGAAAACTTCGAGCTCCTGAAAAAGGAAGCCACTTGTCCAGTATGTCTGGATTTCTTTAATGACCCAGTCATGACAGACTGCGGGCACGATTTTTGCAGAATCTGTATCAATAATTACTGGATGGGGTTGGGGTGATTGTGTAGTTTGTCGGACCAGCGGCTGAGCTGCACTTAATGCGTAACTAACAATGAGCAAAGGTCATGTTGGTACCTACCTGCAGAGATTGGGGGGGCATGAAAGGTTAAATACATTGATTAAGTCTGCTATGTTGGTTTTTACACTTTTTTGATAATTTATTTTATCTGTGGTTGTGTCAGTTGACACGCGTGTCTCCGTTACATGTTACGCTAAGCTTACATTTACAGCAGTAAGCGGCGTGATTCCCGTAGAGCTTTGGCGCTACGCAACCTGGGTGGTCCAATTTCTACACTAGTCGCCGGGTTGGACAGGAATGTTTCCTGCCCAAATGTAGAGCGGTGCCGGACTGGAAGGGCGGCGATTGTGGAGAAAGTCGGACCACCGATGTTGCGTGGCGCAAAAGCTACAGCCGTCACGCCCGCTATGCGTAGCGTAACGTAACACTACTCAGGCAAGTGAAATAACGGTGACGAGACACGCATGGCAACTGACCCAGCTATCGGGGGTCTGTGCCACCTCCTCCACAACCCCCCCCTTCTCCGTCACATCACACAACTACCATCAATAGGGCAATAAAAAAACTAATATGAAAAAGTGAAAAAACAGTAGAAGACTTGATCCATTTATTTTACCTTTCATGGGGGGGGGCTATACCCCCCCCCAATTCGGACTATGTCTGATCAATCCTAGACAAATCAATTTATTTTACCTTTCATCGGAGGGGGCTGTGCACCGCACCCCCCCCCAATTATCAGTTTTAAAAAAAAAATCACAATAAAAACTATACAAACACAACAGCCATCCTGAGTATACATGTATCTTGCTCCAACCTCAGAACATTCACCTTGAGTCAAATGCTCCAAGAACAACCAAAAAAAAACGTTTTCCTGTCAGACGACGCAAAGTCCATACACATAATGGACCCAGTCACAATTTTCTCATTATCAGCTATCTGTTCAACAATTAATCGACTGGTGCTATTTCTGCAGGAAAAAGAAATTCTAAGTAGGGAAAAAACTGCATAAAATGTGGTTCACCCATGTTACTAATAGAAGATTTTTCTGCAGGCAGCCTAGGGTTACTGTGGAAATGCACCACCAGGCAGTGTAGAAAAAGGCAAGTTTACTGATGGGAACATATTTCACCAAATCGAGAACACTTCTGGGCAAGCTGGTAATGCTAACACTATACTGTGCTCAAAAATGTAAGTGACACTCACATGTGAACGTTTACAACTAAGCAGAAAGACAGTAGTAGACTGCTATCAGTTCCTACGTGATATCTGTAACTGGAAAATGCTAAAAATAAAGGAAGAACTGGGAGGCGTAGGAAAAGTAGAAATCGACGAGTCAGTAATGGTAAAAGCAAAGTACAACAGAGGCAGAAATGCACATACTTCTGACAAATGGGTATTCGAAATGTACGACGTCGAAGAATCATTTGGAGTACTACAGTTTGTTGATCAGAGAGATGCAGGAACACCCCTGCCTATCATTGAAAAAATATCAGATCTGTAACAATTATACACAGCAACCAATGGGCAGCGTACCACAGAACAGAAGAAATCCCAAACAAAACTACACACACAAACTGTTAACCATTTATTAAACTTTGTCAACCCATTGAATGGTGTACATACTAATTCGGTAGAGAGTTATTGGTCAAGAGCAAAAAAAACAGTTCAAACAAATGAATGGCACAAGAAAAAATGGTAGCATCATACCTAGATTCCTTTATGTGGAGAGAGCGTTTGGTAAAACCAGCACTGAAGGTTCCAACATGCTAGCCCATATTGCCCAGTATCAAAACGAAGAAATGTGTAAGTTTGATGAAGATCAACTCTAATAATGTAATTTTTATGTTAAATATCTGTTATATCATTAAACCCATCCATCTCTTCTTCGCTTTTCAGAACATCACAAAAATAGTACAAAATCATCAACACTGAATGGACTATAACAGATCAGTTGCTGCTTTTTATACCTCGACTGCTAATATCGTACCTTTCTCATAAAATCGTTAAACTGTATGAATTAATTCAGTAAACGTTTCTTGTTGAATTGTACTGTAGTGGTTGTATTTGTGTTTTTTTTTTTTATCTGTCTCGAAATAGTTGTACTATCACTACGAAACATGACCACGAATACGTAAATTAGCACGTAGCTACGTACATGCGTAAAATAGCACGTAGCTACACACCATGGTGATTGCGCATTGCCAGTTACGCATTCAGCGCAGCACCACGACTGGTCCAACACACTCCACAATCGCCGAAGAGACAACCTCCGGGTGAACAGAAAACTTGTTAGCATGGTTGAGGGTGCAAAATGCATGAATGAAAGTCGAGAGAAAGCCAAAAAGGACCCAACGTGTGACAAACAGCCACTGCAGCTGTTTTGTAAGGAAGACAACACATTTCTCTGTGTAGTTTGTGGAGTGTCGCGGGAACATAAGTCACCAAGTTCTTCATGTGGAAGAGGCTATGGAGGAATACAAGGTACAGTTACAGAACTGTTAGCATTTCAGTAAAATTCTTTGTTTCTGATTTCTGTCAGCAGTAAGACACGACAGGGTGTGTGTTAGACACTTTAACACAGGGCTAGGAGGCGGAGTGAGGAGCGCCCACCCTGGAGTGGCTTATTGCGCTCATTTATTTGTATTTCGGATGGCACCTTTGAGCCGAGGGCTCTTTTACAAAGGTTCCACGTCAAGGCAATAAGGTACAAAACATAACATGATCATTACAATGGAACTTACACACGCAAAAAAAGACAAGTAACGTTACAAGAACAGCAGCCAAAGGCATTGTCAAGGAATTGTGTTGCGAGTTAATTATACAGTACAAGTCATAGTGAAACTTTGTTAGGAGTGGGTTAGTGGGGAAAAGAGAAAGAAGAGTGGTATGGGAGAGAGAGGGAGGAGGGGAGAAAGGGAGGGCATTGTTGCGTTGGGTAGTGGTAGATGGGAAATAACAAGGAGGAGGGGTGAAAAGGAACAGGAGACAGATTTATCCTATACCCAGTAATGGTGGTAGAGAGAGGAGGAGCTGAGGCAGTGAGGAGGGATGCTTGAGGTAGTATACCTGGAGGGGATTATAAGGGCAATCACAGAAGGCACTAGCCACAAGGTGTTGACGAGTTTTACATCTAAAAGTACCAATCGTGGCAATGTTGGAGATTTCTGTAGGTAGCATGGTATGAGATGGCTATCTAAATTATGGAAGTTGATGAAAAGTAAAATAATTGTATTAAGTAGTAAACTTAAATGTTGGTCTTCTTTTAATAAAAAAAAGTCCAACTAAGACTGCAATAGTTGTAAGTTATGTGGTTTTAGTAGTGCCCCCCAAGCTGGCACCACTCCCTGCTTACATTGTTACTTTCTTTATAATCTCTATTAAAAATTATTTTTGTTTTTTGTATTTATTTTTTAAAATCTGTAAATTAGTAGGCAGCAGGTGGACGAACACGGCAGTTGTGCAGGTGAAACTACAGTGCCAAAGGAAAGCGGGAGATGGCACTACTGCATTACGCGAGGTGAAAATGTGGGCAGCATCTCACAAGGACCTAATGAAAATGGTAAGAGGAAAGCAGTTGTGAAAATAAAAATGAAATGCAAGTAACAGGGTGAGGGAGGAAAGTACGGTCTAACAGGCAGGTCGGCGTTAAGGAGAGTGAGCAGGCGTGTGGCTGAGGTGACATGTCTTAGTGGGTAACTCAAGGTCTGTATCTGCTTCTTTTTTGTTCTCTGGGCTAATTTTCCACAGTGCTCTGCATCTTACTGTGGTAGATGACAATGAAATGGGCATCCAAATTCCAGCTTTCTAGGGGAGCAGTTTGGTATTTTGCATGTGTAACTCCTAGGTGGTGCTATCCCAAGGGCTACTACCCCTGCCTGCTTGGCTAGTAGCAGGTTAAGGGGCCTAAGTTCTGAAATGGGTGCCTCCACCCAGAGGTCGGGGTTGGTAGTGGTCAAACCAGCCAGGGCACAGCCCTCCGGGACCCTGTAACCCCCCCCTCTTTCCCTTCTAGTGGCCACAACGATGCACAGTAATTACCTTCACAATGCCCCCAATATAACTTGCAAGTACCCACACTGTTTGCACTTACCACCAGGGCTGGTTCCTCTGGTTCGACCCTGGGGAACCCCCTGTAAAACAAGGTTAGACAGAGCAAATAGTAACAGTACTTTGAGCACAAACAGGCATCACAATCAGGTTGAATACAGAAAAAAGATAGATCTGATTTATTCAGGGGGTTTGAACAAGGGAGGGATGTAATCAGGTTAATTATCTTAAAAGCTGTATCAATCACACAGCTGTGTATGCATTCAGAGTCCCCTAACACAGTCACACTCTCTGGGTACCCAGGTGGAGGAAAAGGTGGGCTAGCCAGGAACGTTGCCTGGGGTAGGCCGACGTTGAAGCTGGTTGAGGCCCTGTGATGGAAAAAACAATTTGCACAACACACACACTATTTGTAATCCAGAGCCAAATGGCTCAGTCAGTGAGGCAAGAGAAATAACGAAGAAATCAGATGACACACTTCTATTAAACTGTAGTTGCAGGAGCTACCCTGATGGTTACTCCACGATACCCAGGACTGGACACAGGATGGACGAAAGTTGAGACAGCAGGTGATTCTTCTGGATGGCCAGGAGAAGCAGGGCCCACACGATTCGCTGAGGTGTCGTTCTTGTTCAAGCATGGAGCAGGGGGCTGATTTCCCCAGGCAGGTCTCTCGTCGATGGATTTTATCTGTGCAGTAGGGTAGTCTGGCAGGGCCCTCGTGGCAAGGCCCAGCCTCATGGGGATAACCCTGGATTCAGTTTGTTTGGGCTGGACACAACTTCCAGCAAGCAGAATGCAGGTCACACGATGTGGAGCCAAATCACGACCCACTTTCCGCACACACAGCACATTTATATGCAAAGAAATTGTACTGTACAAGGCAAAATGCTCCCCAGTCCCAATCACGTAGTCTCTGCTCAAACTGGGAGCTCGGAGGCAGCTGAAACTCCTGTCAGGCCGATCGCATTCAGCAAAAATCTTCGGTCCTCCACAGGTTGAGCCTGGTTACCTTTCAGTGGCTTACTTCAGTCTCACCACCTTGGATTTAGTCCGAAAGCAATTTTCTTCTCCCTCTCAGGGTAGCAGGCACACTTGCAGGCCTCAACTCAGGCCTTTCCACAGTTCTCCTGTGCGAGCTACTACACAGACTGCTGTTTGAATCAAACAAGCTGTTGCTCTCTGGGCTTCCAACTTCGATTCCCCCGAAACAGCAGGCAGCTCAAGGATTTCCCTTGGATCCAAAGGTTCGGTTGACGGATGCAGTTGTCAGTCAATGCGAGAGCTCCCCTTCAGCTGCAGAAAGGCCAACAGTCAAAACTACAACTCCCACAGATTTTATCCACACAGCCCCTGTAAACAGACTCCAGTTTAGAGTCCCCAAGTACTGATTGGTCGAATTTGGCAGTTCGGGACCAAAATGGTGGAGATGAGCAAGACAGTCCTCGCTGCAAAGAAAGCAGGTTAGAACAAACTGTGAGATATTCTCACTCTAAGGGATTTTCAGCAAACGATCACATCTTTCAACATAACTCCCTCTGCGCAATTAGCGATGGCAGAAACGGAGCAATCATCTGCAGCCCGGACGGGATTCGAGCACGACAACACTCAGCCCCCCCACTGGATTAATTTTTACTGCAAATAAGCGGCTCTTAAAGCGACAGTACACGGAGGCCACACAGGCACTCACTGGCAATACATTTAAAACTGCTACACCACAGGACCCCAACCTGGCTTTGAGCATTTAGGCAAGCTCTAAGAAGACTTTTCGGGAACCCCCATTTGTAGGAGGGGTTACACCTGCAATCAAAAATGCTGGCTGAAATTTCATTCGCAGTTGGCACAAAACAAGATGGCAGAGTTTTATTTTGCCAACAATCTAAATGGCAGATTTAACAGAATCAGTACACACTGCATTACTGGACCTTTTTCCTGTGCATCAGATACATTATCACACAGGAATTTACCAATGAGAGTGCTAGAATTTCGATGCCCATGTTTGTTTGTTTATTGAATTGTTTCACCAGTAAAGATGCACTGAGCAACTCAATGCTCGTCTCACAGTACGTCCTGGGGGAAAGGGATGTACAGTAGTAGCATTGAGAAATCATACAGCAATAAAGAGGTGCAATAAAAATACATATATATGCTTATGTAAGCAATAAGAACAACAGGGTGTGTGTTAGACACTTTTACACACGGCTAGGAGGTGAGTGAGGCATGAGGCCATGGCACGAAAAGGCCCATCCTTCTAGCCATGTGTTAGTGTGTAACACACAGACCCTGGAGTGGCTTATTGCATTTATGAAATGGCAATCAAAAATACAGATGTATGTGATAGCTAAAATGTTTAGTATTTAAAAGTGAAGGTTAATGTTTGTTTTAATTTTTTAATAAATAGTTCCTCCACCTACTGTTTTTTTTAATTTTGACCTACAAAGGCTTCTGTAGTTTACATCTGGTTGTCATGGCAGTATTCACTCCCCCCAAGCAAAGAAGTGGATTCTGTAATTAATACAGTACATAAATTATTTTTACATAAATCAGAAATTAGACGCTATGCGAGGGAAGTTGTGACCGACTGCAAGTTTGCAATTGATCTGAACAGCCACTGAGCAGCCGGGTCTGGAGAGAGATCGTGGCAGTACTTTGTTTAAATGTTTCATTGACTGTAATAATTGGCAGTCAGCTTCTGATTAGGATGGAGAGCGAGCGGGCTGGGAGAGAGATCGCTTTTTTGTTAGGATGGCGAGCGAGTGGGCTGGGAGACAGATCGCAGCACTTTGTTGTTGTTTTTTTCCCCTTTGCTACATGCTGCATGGAGTTAAAACGGAAACATTCAAAGACTGAGGCCAAGTGAACAGTCGGTCAGATGTATTTCTTTTATTTTTTTTACAGTTAGGCTGGCACCACTTCTGGCAGAAACAAGATGGCTGCGTTTTCTTTTCTCAAGGTTCTGAGTGGGCAGCATCACCCATATCAATGCCCGCTTGCCATAGCTTGGCACAGCCTGATCTTTTTCCCATGGTGTTAGACATATTTATATACTTTATTTAGCTTTTGTTAACCGGGTAAGTGCACTAGCCATAAAATGACTATTTTCAGGCACGACCCAGGAGAGTACAGACATGCAGAAACTTAACAGAATAACAGTTTATAAGTGCTTTACATACAATGAGTTAAAGAGAATACAATATATCGGAATATACAAAGTAAAGCGCTTTACATACAGTGAGTTAAAGTGGATACAATATATCAGAGACATACAGAGTAGACCATTCATAAGTTCATAGGTGCCTATCTATGCAATGAATAGAGAGGACATTGGACAATAAATTAGCACACTTGTAGCAGCCAATCAGAATGCTGCTTTACTACCAGCTATTTCATAATATCAGCCTTCCCTTTTGGAGTGCATATTGTGTAATAACTTGTCCAAAGTCCTTAATGCTTTCCGAGTTGTAATTCTTGTAGGATCACCCTCCCTGGTCTAGGAATATACAGGATGGCAAGGTCGTTCAGGGAGGGAACCACACAGTAATATTCAGAAGCACTTACTTGACCTCCAGAGCTTGAGGCAGACCTCCAGGATGTCCCAGACACATAGCAGGGCAAAATGGAGCGGCAGTAAGACTGGGTGTGCTGTTAAAGTAAGCAATAACTCAGAACAGGGTGTGCTGATGAGGATTATAACATGGGCTCTGTGATGTTTCTGATTGGAGAAGCATCGTGAGGGGCATACATTAATCTGTCTCTACTCATGGCCAGAGTGAGTAGGTAATAGCTGGAAATCCCTACCACGCTTAGTTGTGAAGTTATATGGATCGAGTCTGTCCCCTGTGCTGCTGAAGGTCTGAACTCCGTGGTCGGTGTCTTTTCCCTGCAGGAACAGTAGCGGGTCGGTCCCTCCTTTACAGCGTATGAATGCGGCATCCAGTCCCCACCCACCCAGATGGATCATGGAGGAGGGAGCGATGACAGAAAGTGAGGGGCAACAGGTGCTGATGCAGTGCCTGACACTCCTGAGTGACGACAAGGGCTGCAGGAATACCAGGGAGTTTCCAGAGAAGAGTGGTGGTATTGAGGAGAGTGGCCGGTGTCCAGAGCGATGGCAAGGAGTGCAGGAGACACTGAGGAGAGCAGCAACGGCAAGGCCCACAGGAGTACCAGTGAGTTGCCGGACAAGAGTGGCTGTATCACCAACAGGTGAGTGGGCACCAGGCAGCAGTGAAAACCACACAATTACAGCAAAGACCACTTTATTGTGTGGCAATGTAAGTGGAAGGATACCATATTCATACTAACACCCTGCCCCACCACAACTTGGCGGCCTGACCACAATGCATGGCCCAACCCCAGACGTGGCTGCCAGGACCCCCATTGGCAGTATACATACCCCTCACCCCCTGATGGATGTCATCCCGTGCCCCGGTAGTAGCACCATTAGTGCCATCCCCAAAGTGTCAGGCTGGTTCTCTGCATGCCCCCCAAACAAACAAGGCTGCCCCTGTCCCAGCAATGTGCACTAACCCCCCCGCATTCACACAGGTGCCCCAACCAACACATCTAAAGACCCACCCTGGTACCCCGCCCACTGGTGTCAGTGGGGCCCCCACAGTAATGAACTCCCCTGCTCCCCCATACCTTCCCACTGGTGCCACTGCTAGGGATCAGCTAGAGGCACAGCCCTCCTCCCCTGCTGTCTCAGCTCCTTCACTGCTGCTGGGAGGTGCTGCCTATTTATAGGGAAGAGCTCCCAGCAGCATTTGGACAGTCAGCGGCCGAGAAGGTGTATGGAAGAGTGTGCTGCTAGACGTCCGGGACAGTGGCACTGATGGGCAGGTATGGGGGTGCCTAGCTACTGGGGGGACCAGTGGTGAGGTGGGGCCTTGGGACTGGGTTGGGGAGTGTGCAGTACTGGGCACTGCCGCACTGCTGTTGGGGGAGGGCTTGAGCAGACCGTGACAGGGAGGCGGGTGCTGTGTGGGCTGGTGGCATTGCACTGCACCAGGGCCTGACATGCATCGGGGTGGAGGGGGAATAATGGCAGTGAAGCTCCAGGATTAGGGATGAACAGTGTTGTCATGGGGTTGGGGTGATTGGTAGGATCGATGACCGGGCGGCATTGTGTTGGGGCAGGGCGTGTCCTCGGCCATAAGGGAGAAGCCGTCCATGTGTTGGAGGGGGATAATCGAATGGCTGGGGGGCCCGCAGTGTTCGTGATGCTCAGCTTGGGGGACTGTACGCAGTTGTGTGAGTCCAGGTGCCCACAGGGGCTACTCCTGCACCCGCGCCTCCCCATGCAAGTGATCCACTGTGAGAGCCAGCCTATTGGATGCCAAGCTGGGTCCACAACTCCACCCTGCACGCCGGGGAAGCGGCCCGGGGACAAGTGGCAACCATTGGTGAATACTGGTCAGCAAGACTGACTGCCACAGTGAGCTATGCAGGCGGGATACGTGCCTGGAGCACATAATTCCCACCTGGTCATACATAGGCCCCATGGTAAATCAGCAGCAGCAATCTCATCTATTGGGTCAGTGACACTGTAGTAAGTACTTGCCTAACAGTTCCACCTAGCCTACTGACAAGCAGAGAACTGCTAAATCCAAACTAAATATTAATCTCAGGCTATGCCAGAAAATAGGTATTAACTTGTCTAGTGCGCTTACCAAAAAACAAACTACACAGTATGTAATTTTGCAGGAAAACGTGAAATAATCGAAACCATTTAAAAATGTCTAAAGTTTTTCATCCGCAAGTATCTGAAGAATTGTCCAAATTTGCAGACGACACTTATATAGGCCTTCCAGTTAATAGTAAAGCAGATGCTTTAAACTTACAACTAGCTCTTGGAGACCTGAGATATGGGCCAGGAAAATAGGGTGACTTTCAATACGGACAAGTGTACAGTTATGCATTTCAGTAAAAAAAAAAATCTCGAAGTGAAATATAGTTTGGGTGGTAGTATCCTCAAAGTAGTACATGAGAAAATAGACTTGGGTATTAGGGTCAGCAATGACCTTAAGTTCCACTCACACTGTAATCAGGTGGTTAAGAAGACACATAGTAGTAAATGGAATCCTGGGATGCATACATAGGCACATCAAAAGTAGGAAAGGAGAGGTATTGCTCCCTTTGTATACCTCTCTTGTGAGGCCTCATACTGGGTGCAGTTCTGGGCACCAGGCTACAAGGGATATACAAAAGCCCTAGAGAGGGTACAGTGAAGGGCAACCAAAATAATTAATGATGTTAAGAATATGGCTTACGGGGATAGATTGAAGAATCTGGACCTAAATTCCCTTGAATACCGTAGGCTGAGAGGGGGTGTGTGCCTAATTTATCAGGCATTGTCCGATAATCAGCTTTGGGAGCAATTGGACTTGCACCTCAGGGTGCAGTCATATAACACCCGTGCCCACCCCTTGCAGCTTAAGGTAGATAGATTTAACACAGTTTTGTATGTTTTGTTTTCAAATAGGGTGGCAAGAGTTTGGAATGACTTGCCGATTAAGGTTGTAGCCAGTAAACACAATGATATCTTTCAAACAGTCTCTCGATACTTATTTAAGGGGCAGAAACATAGAGGTATATTAAATTTCAAGGATAAGCGAGCCTAATGGACATTTGTCTCTATAGAGCTCTGCATTACCAATGAATGTTTGAGTAGCAAGTATAGCTGGTACACAGGATCATAGTTTACTGGGATAAACAATTTAAATAAATGAAGTCTTTATGTGATGTATAACTAGGTTCTGGATGGAAGTATTACCCAAATGATTTTACTAGGAAAACATGTAGGATAAAAATACCAAAAACCTGGGCACAGTCCTCAGCCATAAGGAAACAAAAGCAAAAAAAAAAAAAAAAAAAAATGAAGTCCTTACAGCATACCTCTCAACTGTCCCTGATTTTGCCTCAAAATTTACTCTGTCCTCCTAAAATTGTGTTTCCATGACCAAATAGTGGGGGTTATAAGCACAAAATAATGTCAAACATTAAGTTACAGACTTGTTCTTCCTTTGAAAATGCATTTTACACTAAGCCCTTTATTCTAACAGCTTCTTGAGTATATATCTTCAATGTTGAAGAAGTGTCCCTGATTTTTAAGCCTTGTCCCTAATTTATGAGGCAGGAGGTTGAGAGGTATGCCTTACAGTATAATTTGCAGTTGCTCGCTTTGCCATTACCTGTCTCCGCAGCTGCACGCCTTTGCCGCCAAGCGCTGCCTGAATAGGTAAGGGCCACCTCACGTGACACGCGGACACCGTTAGGTCCTTTTATGGAGCTAACCACGCCCCATCGGTCGCACAGCCTACCTGCGAGTAACATGGTGGAATGAGGGACTGCGCAGGCGCATGGGTCCTTTTCTTATTTTGAAACCCTCTGTTGGACGCTTGGTTCTTTACATTGGGAAGGGTGTATTTGCTTAGAAAATGGGTTTTAAATGTAATTTCCAATTCAACCACTGGAGGGTAAAGACCATAGAACCCATTTATAAGCACAGAGTTCTATCCTAGATCGAAACCGAATGCTCTCAGTTACTTTGAAGAGAAGATTAAAACACAAGTTACTTCTCAAATTTGTGTTGCAGCACTCACTTTCGAGCGCCCGGAAACGGTAGGCTCCATAGGCGCTGCTATTAGCCCGCCAAATATGCGTTAAACGGCCTCGCCCTTTGATTCTGCCGCAAGGGCCTCTGGGAGGTGTAGGCTGTCGCCTGTTGTGGTTTTGGGAAAGTTTTGTCTTGTGTATCGTCATTGTTGAATATGGCTGCAACGGAAAATCTCGAGCTACTGAGAAAGGAAGCTGCTTGTCCGATATGTCTGGATTTCTTTAATGACCCAGTCATGACAGACTGCGGGCACAACTTCTGCAGAGTCTGTATCAATAACTCTGGATGGGGTTGGCCGGAAACGTCTCCTGCCCGAATGTAGAGCAGTGATGACTGGACCAGGCAACCTCCGGGTGAACAGAAAACTTGCCAATATGGTCGAGGTTGCAAAACGCCTGAATGAAAGTCGAGAGAAATCCGAAAAAGACCCAACGTGTGACAAACATAAACAGCCACTGCAGCTGTTTTGTGAGAAGTGCAGCACCCTTCTCTGTGTGGTTTGTGGAATGTCGCGGGAACATAAAAGTCACCAAGTTCTTCCTGTGGAGGAGGCCATGGAGGAATACAAGGTACAGTTACAGAACTGTTGGCATTTCAGTAAAGTTCTTTGTTTCTGATTTATAATGTTTTTATCAACCTTCCTTCTGGACTGCATATTACAAACTTGTAAAGCTCCTAATGATTTCTGAGTTGTAGGGTCACCCTTCCTGGTTTGGAAGTATACAGTATGGTGAGGTTGTTCAGGGAGGCTCCATACAGTAATACACGAAACACTTACTTGACTTCCTGAGCTTGAGGCTGACCTCCAGGGCTTCCCAGACACACAGCAGGGCAAAACAGAGCCGCAATAAGAAGAAGTTAGCAGGACGTGGATACAGCAAAACCAACTGTCCAAACGTTAAATGGTTTAAAACAAAACCAGATCCTTTACTCCGCTGGCGTGAGCGCACATAAATTGATGTTCAAACTCTTGTGCTGCTTTCCACATACTTCAGCTGGCACGGCCTTTTTGTTTGTCACACCTTCACTCGGGGTGAGCATTCTTGTTTACTCTGGATTGGCTTCAACCCTGTCTGGGTGTGTTTACTGACCAGATCCTGGCTCCAGGGGAGGCAGTTAAAAGCTCTCGGTGTCCATCACCCCACCTAGCACAGATGGGGGAGGCACCGGGCATCTCCTAGCCTATCATTGCCATTTATAAAATAGATTATAGCTGGTGGTCTAGTGCTCCCCACCCACCGATTGCTGGCCCAGTAGATAAAAAAATATCCTAGTGATCTAGCGGAGCCCTAGCCCAGTCTCCCTTATACTACAAGAAAAAGTTTCCCTGGTGGTCTAGTGGACTAACAGCCTGCCCCATCCATCCCTGAATTCATGATTGGGGGGTTACCTACCAGGGTGGCGGCGGGTCCACTAGACTACGGGGATATTCTTCATCATCATCATCTGTCGAGTTGGCGATCATTGGGGGCACTGGACCACCAGGAATAACACTAGATCTTCAAGGAGATCTCTTGCAGCAGACTAACACAGGCAGGACTTACATGGCCACACAGAAACTTTCTAGCTAGCAGTCTACCACGGGGACTGCCTACCACTGACATCAACTTCTGATGTGGGCGTGAGCCTATAAGCGCAGGCAGTCCCTACAGCCTCCTCATTTTCCTGCTGGAGACCCCAATATATAAATCTTATTTTCCCATTTACTTTGATCCAATGTGTTTCTTATATGTGGGTTTCACTGTATAGATCAGTCCTGGGCTTTTTCTGGCCTTTAGAGTCTCCGTTTTTGGCATGTCGGTGCCATATTTCTTGAAAACAGTGTACAGGCGCATTGGGGACCATTAAATTTTCGACAACGCTAGTCCACCTTGGCCAGATTGGAACCCTTTCCACTCCTGCCATTTGCTTTTGCCTGCCCTCCCCGTATTCACCACTGTTCTCTATTCTCTGCTGTCTTCCTCCCCAACTTGGTAGATCGCTGCTTAACCCACTGCACTTCCTTCATGTCTAAATTCTGTCTGGCTTCACTCCCCCCTTATCTCCTCTCGCTTCTCTCCCTTTTGCCTTCCTCCTCTTCCTCCCCGTAACTCAGGCTGTCACTTCTACTGCTCCCCTCACGTAAATCCCTTGCTGGACAGAATGCATTTTCTTTCTGCTGTCCTAATATCTGTAACTCTTTTCCTAACAATTCGCTTTGCCTCCTTCAAACACTCTTTCCTCTCTACTCAAGGCCCACACTGCTCCCTCCTGCAAATGCTCACAGCCCAATTTCCTGCCTCCCCCCCTTTTCTCTTTTCCGTACCCACTACCTGTCCTCAAGCTCCTACACCTCTGCACCTCCCATTTCCCACTACTAACTATTCCAACCTCTACCCTCATCCTCTTCCCCCCCAATCTCAACCACTGTCTTCCTCTCCCACCCCTTACCCTCCTTCGTCCAACCCCCCTCTCCTCGCTGCCCTCCACCATTACCTCAATCCTATTCCCACTCTTTTGGCATCCACGTCCTCCTCCCCACTACCATCTCCACTCTCCTCTCCCTTCCGTTATGTAACCCCCTACAAATGGGGGTTCCTAAAAGCCTCCTAGGAGCTTGCTTAAGTGTTCCCCTTGCCTGCTGGCGTTCGGTGTTTTAAGCCGTTAGAATGGCACTGTGAATGCTAGTAGAGTCTCCACATACTGTCTCTTTAAGAGCTGTCTGCTTGCAGACATAATTAATGCTTTTCCAGGGGGACTGGTGTTTCCCTGCTCGAATCCTGCCTGAACTGCGGAGTAATCGCTCCATTTTGCGGTCGCTGAAGGCGCAAAGGGAGCCCATCTGAAAGATATAACTGTTAGCCTGTAATCAGTTAAAGCATTAGTAATATTGTAGTTTGTCTAACCTGCCTTTATTACAGATGGGACTTTGTGTGGTTGCCCCTCCATTTTGGACCTAAACTGCTGTGGTGGGCCAATTGGATTAGGGGAGCTATACAATGGAGACTGTTTGGACCAACCAGAATTTGGACTCTCCTGAGAGCTGGCTTACAAGGGGGATGTATAGCTAGTAATTCTGGGAAGTGTAGTTTTGGACCTTGGCGCCTTTTTGCACCAACTGAGAGAGCTTTGGAGTGATTGACAGCTGAGTCCACCAACTGGACTGGGTGACGCCCGAAGGGAATGCTCTGCCCTGTGACTGGGAGATCAGATCAGTTGTGACCATGAGGAGAGAAGGAGCTCTGTGCTTCTGCGGTGTATAGTTTCGTGCGGGGCGCGCTTGAGAGGCCCTGAAGCCGGTCTGTTGCTGTCGCAAGCTTAAATCGGACTGAACCCGAGGTGACTGAAAGTAAGGAAGGCTGGAAGGTGGAAACCAGGCTCACCCTGTAGAAGACTGGAGAAATTGCTGAATCGCACTCGGTCTGTCAGGATCTGAAGCTGCTATGTGAACTTCCAGGTATTTGCAGTAATTGCGATCGGGACCTAGGAGCTGCTGCCTGGTGTAGTAATTTCCTTTACATATAAATGTGTTGAATGCTTGTGAGGGTTAGCTATTCCAATTCTCTTTTCACCGTGCGTTGTGAGCCTAAAGCTGAACTAAATTTACTCTGACTAAATCCGTCTGCTAGTCAGAGCAGTTGGGTTTGGCCAGTAGAATCTCATCTCCATGCTTTGCTTGTCTGGCAATCCAGAACAGCTATCTTCATCAGGTTCTCAGCTTGGGGTAGTGTTGAGTACAAATCGGGCATTCCCCTGCGACTTGTTAACAGTCACCAGTGTGTCATCTAATTTTCTTTATTTCATTTCTTCAAGGACTGAGCCATCTGGCTCCGGATTACAATTGGGTGTTGTGCATATCTTTTTCTACAGGGCCCTATCCATCTGCACCTGCCGGCCAACGGACCTGGCTAGCCCCCCCAACCTGGGTACTCAAGTGTGACTTTTAAGACCCTGTATGAGTGTACAGTACTGTGATTTAATTCTGCCAATCAACATTGATCTCCCTCCCGTGTTTCATTCCCTCTAAATAAACCAGATTTGATGCTGTTGACTTTAAACTGTCTGAAGTGTCAGTACCTTTTATAGCAGGCATTGTATTGGTTTGTGTGTGCTGATTAACCTTATTTTACAGGGGGTCCTCGAGAAGAACCTCAGAATCAGTCTTGAGGATAAGTTGTACCTTTATGATTGAACCATGTGTACATGTGGAGCATTGGACTGTAACTCCTGTGCATTGTGTGGGCCATTAGAGGGATTAGAAGGGTGTCTCAGTGTCCCAGAGGGCTGTGACCAAACTAGACCAACCATTTCAAACCCTGACCTCTGGGTGGAGGCACCCATCATAGAACCTAGGCCCCTCAGCCTGTTGGTAGTCCAGCAGGCAGGGGTAGCAGCCTTGGGATAGCGCCACCTGGGGTTACACTTATACTATCCCCATCACTTTGCTCCCCACACCTCTGTACTTGCTGTTCCCAACCCTAATCCATCTCCTCCTTCTTCTATGCCTCTACCTGTCTTCCTCTCTTTTCTTCCCTTCCCCTCTCCTATCACTCTACCCTTCCTTCTCTCTCATGTACTCCAGTTGTTCCTCACTGTGGTCCCCTAGATTTAACGATCACTTCTTATCCTGTCCTGTTCTTGGACGTTACAGTCTCAAGTAGTGCCTGATATCTCACTCCTGATTTAATCAATTTGTATTGTTTTAATTATGCCAGTACGATATTGTGTATTACTGCGCCTTATTGCATTATTCTGTTTCTCGTTTTATACTTATTAGGTATGTATGCGGTGTTATTAAATATTCCTGGACTGCCTTTCGCTTTTCTGTTCAGTAGACCGTAATACGGTATTTATGCGCAGACTCACGCCCTTATACCAGACGGCCACAAGAACTACACCACTACAGACTGACGAGACAGCCAGCTCTGAGTGCTCGAAAGTGCTGTATTAATTTTTGTTATTACATATAAAATATGTGAAGGGAAGGATCAGTTCAAGGAAAAGGCTGTCTTACTGGAACTGAAACATCAAGACCCCCCAGGGATAAGTTCACAGGACAGGAGGTATTTTAAACTGCAGAGCTCTGGGGGTGCAATTACCTCGTCAATTTGCTTTCATCCCAGGAAATAAGATTAGCCATTCATAATGCCCTCAGGGAGATCCTTTGACTTGCATATTTACCAGGAAGGACTTGTGGGGAGGAGTGTCGAGAGAGGCCAGAATGGACATTGAAAAGGTTTGATGTCTGAACCTTTGAATTACATCAGAGAGACCTGAGGTGTAGATTCCAAGGTCCAGACGGGATTAAAGAGGCAAATACACTGTTGTTTTGAATACAGTGATTTAGATCAAAGACACTTTTGAGATGTATGTGTAGCAGAGCAAAAACCAGTTCTGACCAGTTAACCTGTGGAGAGGAAAGTCAGTGAGGTCATCTCATATATTTTTTTTTTTTTTAAATATTTGATTTGGAGACCCTGTATTGTAAAATATAGAGTTTGATACACCAAGACGGAGTAAGTGACCTCATGCGATGGCCGGCTCAAAGTGTGTTTTAAGTGCTGAAAGAACCTGACAGAGACACAAGCAAATATTTCTGACTGAGAGAAGAGACCCTAAAAGCACTGAAGAAAGTAAGCATTTAGATGAGATTAGTCTGAAGTTATGAACTGTAGGAACTGTACTTTTTTTTTTACCTGTTTGTTTTAAGGCTGTGTTGGGATGTATATTTGTTCTGTAATTATTGTTCTGTTTTGATATTTTTAAAGTAAAGATATTTTTTTACAAACGAAACTGCTGAAGTGCCTAGAAATCTTTTTTTATTTTAAGTGGAGCTTTTAAAGGTTATAGTAGCACTGTGTATGGGCTTATTGAATACCAAACTGGGAAATGGAGAGAGTTCTCTAAAAGTCTTGCATAGAGTTCTAGGGGTTCATTTGAAATACCTGGTTGGGTGCCCATAGGCAAAGATATCTGCCCCCCCCCACCAAGACAGAATTATCTGAGCCTGATAATTGGGTATGTTAACAAGGGGTTATCAGTTTGAATCCCTCCAGAGCTTGAGACTAAGGTGACTTGAACCCACAAAACAGTCAAGAGGGTTACCTTGTCCACTGTACACAAATCATAACGCTCAGAGGTTGGCACTTTGGGAGTAGAGGGCTGACCGACTGAGTGAGTTTGTGACACAGACTACGCAGAAAACTTCACAAAATGTTCCTAAAATGAATTATTAATTATTACAGTTATTGTACTGGGGTGGATATGATTTCCCCAAACACATACATTAAAATGATTATTCATTGCACAAACTTTCATCGGAGCACCCGTGGTGTGTGTGTGTGTGTGTGTGTGTGTGTGTGTGTGTGTGTGTTTGGGGTGGCAGAACGCCCCACAGAAACAAACGCAAAACGTTCTTAAAATGAATTATTTTATTTATTGCACAAACTCAATAGGAGCACACAGGGTGGGTGTGTGTGTGCCCCTATGGAAATGAGAAAATCAATTACAAACAATACCAGCAAATGTATAATGTGACCCATTAAAAAATTACCTGCCATTCCCAGGTGAATACACTTTAAATTGCTAGCTTTGTACCAATTCTGTCTGGCACACAAAGACAATAGGTGCTAAGACTGTCCTGGGTGGCGTAGAGACTGTATCCTTAACTTGTTTCTGATTTCATAACAATTCTTTTATATTATAGTATTATACACTATGGTATTGTACACTTGGGTGTACTAATATTTTGTAAATATCAGCAAAACATCAACGAAATTTTCCTTTGCATCTTGCTTTGAATCGCGTCTCCATTGATGCGTCAGTACCATAAATCTTGTGGTTGCAGCTACAAGTCCGGGACTATATAGTAATGCCCTTATCCTCTGCCCCAGGACACATCTGGAAACGAGCTTTATGACTCAGTATGTCTTTTCTGGTAAATCTTTTAAATAAATAAGAGAAGGGGAGTGAGCACTCCACAAACACAGTCCAAAGAAATAAGAGTTCATACCTAGGTAAAGATGGTGCCACTGATCAGGCGACTTTGGGTGCAGCAAGCTGGTACTGATAGTCCCAGTGGGCAGTGAGGTGCCAAAGTGCGGTCCAGGGAGCTTTCTAAACCTGCCTGATGCTCTGATATTAAACTTTGTAAGGTAAAAGTAAGCTGCCTGTGTTGATTGTTTTCAAAACTCTTTATAATTGGATTCAAAATAGAAATTGGACGGTAACAACTTGGGTCGGTAGTTTCTCCACTTTCAAATATAGGTACAGTGGATGTGATTTTCCAGTCATTTGGTAAACAAGAGTTAACAGGTTTGCTCTTGGGGCCAATGCTCGGCACCATCACTGCGATGTCCTGTCTGCCCTAGGATGGCTACCCTATGAATTTAAATTATTCTATGCCACACTAAGCTTTATACACTAAGTTTGTACATTGCTTCACTCTTTCTTGCCTTGCTGATGTTGTTCAACTTTGTCTCCCTCAGCTGTACTCTCAGTGCCAAACTTAAGACTCTCCATAGCTCGGAGATCGCTTGCATTTTCTGCTGTGTCCCACTGGAACTCTCTCACCTCTTTCTGTACTGGTCCGCACTTCCCTCTCTCAAGTTCAAAGGTCGCTGTTAACGCACCTAACCACTCTGCTTGCTCCTGCTTCCGCTGGCTCTAACCCTTGTTCACTTCTTGCATGATTCGCCTAGCAAAACTTCCCACACACTCTCTCTCTCTCTTTCTCTCTTTCTCTTCTGCTCTCCAAGTTAAAAAAAAAATAAAAATGACTGAATGCTAGGTTTTGCTGACTGTGCTTTACATTGCTTGTTTTTGCATAACTGAACGTAGTTGATGTACTCTCTTACTGTATAACTACTCTTTGTATAGTACTGCACTTCCTGTGTCGCCCCTGAAAAAGGAACAGTCTTGTCTCGAGGGCCTACCTGGTTACCAAAATTCAATAAATAAAATAGATTTTATAAAGATATACAATATGAGAAGCCAATTTATAGAAAATAGGATTGCTATTGTCATGACTACCACTTTTTCTTGTATCCAGTTTAATAAATACTTTAAAAACCTCTTACACAGTAACTTTTTGGAAAGAAAGCAAAGTTTTATTAACATGAGATGTAAAATCAGCAAACTGATGGCAAATTAGGATTCTCTTTTTCAAACGATATGCTAGCTTCAGCAAAAAAAACTTATTGAATGTTTTAACTTGTCCTACAGGATCCCATATTACTAAACCATTGTAAATTAAGATACTAGGTAAAGAAGAACCAGAATTATTCCCCTTTAAACGTTTACTATTAGCCCATACTTTCCTAGGGTTGCCAGTATTTTCTAAGAACTGATCTGAATATTTATTGGACTTGGCCAGCCTAATTTCCCTGGTACACCTGTTTCTAATTATACTGTATGCAAACCTGTCCCTATCCAATTTAATCTGCCTGTCCAGTTTCCAAGTAATCTTCATCTCTTTGATTAAGGTTTTCAAATATTTCTTAATCCAGGGTGTAACTTTTGTCCTCAACCTTTTTTGAATATGTGGTGCATGTTTATTAACCCTTGCTGTGCCGTGTACTGTTATATCAGTCCATGATTCTTATACGTTCTAATTCTGTTGGCAGCCTAAGGGTTAGTAACTTCAGGAAAGAGGACTTAAAAATCTCCAGACAGTGTCAAATCAGGGCAGGCATACATATAAGACTGCTGGAAGCTTGTCCAAGTCACTTTAAATGAGAAAAGAGTGAACACATCACCTCAGATCCTTGGTGGTGGTGTTTTCTTCTTCTACCCTTCCCCCCTGTCTGGTGTGTTAGTCAGGCTGCATGTTGTTTAACCCTCTCCCCTCCGGGATGGGCAAAGGAGGGGAGAAAGGGTTCTGCTGACTTGATCGTGAATGCGGGGGGGGGGGATAAGGGGGTGTTCTGAGAGGCTACTTGGCACAGGGTGAGATGGTGGCCGTCTTCCAGTCAGAAGGGCGGTCAGTTTTCTGCTTTCCTGGGGTCCCTCCCACAATCATACGACCACAGTGGCATCCTGGGGCGGGGACTTCGGTAGCATGTGGTAGCCCACACCACCTAGAACTCTTCTAGCCGCCTCCGAGCCAGTTGTCGGGTGGTCCAGTAGCAGCTCCCGGAGGGAAACATCCAATGGAGACACTGACTCCCTCCCTGCTGACCTCTGCTCCTGACGTCCTGGCTTGGGGTGCAAACCCAGGTCACCCGCGTGCCAGAGCGATGCCTCATTACTCAGCGCCACGGAGCCAGCAGTCATGTCAGATCCTTTACCCACAGAACTCACTTCTGTTTTCAAGTCTTTGTTCTCCTGCTGGACTCAGAGGAGGTATCATCCTTTCAAGGCACTCATCTGACGGCATCTGCTACAAGCAAGTACTTTTCTCAATGCCAGACTCTAAGGGGAAGCTTCCGAACAGTGTAATCCGACACTGTTAGGCACAAGTCTCCAACCAACTGACAATCACGGTCTCTGCCCTTCAGCACAAACCACTAACTCCTCCCTTAGAATGCCAAGTCAGAACAGCTGACCCAGTCCTCCAAGGGCATAGAAAACTGGCACAACCTAGAGATTCATGGACACTCTTAAAGGTACATAGCTCCTGAGGTGAGCTGCATTCTGTTTATAGTAAGGGCTTAATTGGAAGGTCTGTGCATGATTCCTGCAGCTCTGTCTTTCGATGCCAAACCACACCCCTGGCATCCACAGACTTCAGCTGTCCCAGTCTGTATTGTAGTATGTGGAAAAGGTCACAAAATGCAGCGTTTTTGTTTCGCTATATTCAGCTGCAGGTGGTGGGCTTAAACTGACTTTGGTAACAAAGTTGGGTTTGTTTGGCCTAATGGCTGGATGC
The DNA here is from genome assembly GCA_016271365.2 of Neoceratodus forsteri. NCBI lineage: Eukaryota > Metazoa > Chordata > Ceratodontiformes > Ceratodontidae > Neoceratodus > Neoceratodus forsteri. The sequence continues at coordinate 81,762,486 of JADMNL010000035.1, forward strand.
CCAAATGTTATGCCGTGCCACTGCTGGCAGGTAAAAAGTACCTTCAGAAACAGCACTGCTACTACCCTCTTGAGAAACGGACTTAAACGGGGGAACCAAGACATTAAGAATAATCATAGGGGCACTTGATTCTTAACAATAAGTGAGACTTATGGAGCAATAAAAAAAAAAAAAAAATACCAGTATGCAGTAAATAGCTGTGCACTAGGCTGAGATCCATGTGGACACAAAGGACCGTCGGGCAATAAAGGAAAGGCACCCACAGACACACCAATGATGGAATCAGTAGCTACCTTTAAATAAATGTGCCCAACCCATCTAACATTGGAGTGCCATGCAAGCAACATTTTTTTTTTTTTCAGTTATGGGGCAAAATAAATGCAGCCAGACCACAGCATTTCTGGTCCAGGTCGACATTTCCTATCCCAGTAGCTGGCTGAAGTACACACAAGATGTGCATTATTGTAGATCACCATGTACCAAGGGTGTGTTGTGAGGTACAAGGCTGCAGGCTATCTCCTGGGAAGTACAGCAGTCTAGCAAAATGCACACCCTGTGGTATTGTGCGTCTAACATTTTTTCCTCACTGTGTTTAGGATATAAAATAATCACATTTAAGTGTGTAAAACATGTGCTGGGACTAGATGGGTTTTTAGCTTTAGCACATTTTTTTCTAATGTAGTTGCCATAGTTTGTTGTTGTGTTTTTTTTTTTTTTTTGCTGCAGTGTTCACCACCACGGTTCCTGCACTTTATTATTTATTTAGCTTTTGTTTACCGGGTAAGTACACTAGACAAGTATTATGCCTATTTTCAGGAACGACCGGGGAGAGTACAACATGAGGAACAAGAGTCAAGGAGACATGGCAAAGAGAGTACAGTTTTTTTGTCTCAGTAAACAAACGTGTGGGAAATACATAATTTGATGCTAGGGGAAACATACAGTAGTAAGCACATTTCAGATTATACACTCTAGACTAGCTAGTTCAACTGACAGATATATACAGGTCATCATATATAGGAGTGGAGCATAGCTCAAGGACTGGATTGGTCATAATATAACTTATAACATTGTCGTATACACCCCCTAGGCTAGTTGGATTGCGGACAGGTATATACAGCTCATCACATTTTTCTAAATGTGCACATGTTAAACAGAAACACTTGGTAGTACAAGTTTCTACCTACCTACCTACCTAGCCTATGACCGTGGAGCAATAATGGGTGTAAAAATGCCCAAGGCTTTTTAGGCAGGAGTAGTCAGAAGTCATTGATACAGTGGGGAAAATATCTCCAGGAGTTCAATGGAGACACCTGGGGAGGTTCAGACAAAACAATTTGACACTTTACTCTAGGGAGGTTTGGGCAGTCACACTGTGATGCTAGTTTTAGGAAACCCACAGAATTTGAAAACTCAGATAGGAGGGCAGCCGGATATCCACAGGCAGCGAATTCAGAGTCTGGGCACACTTATGACAAAGTCCGATCCCCCATGAGGTCCGGGTAGGAGGGACTTTGAGCATCCGTGATGTGAGAGACCTAAGTAGGTAGGGGTGGGATTCAGTTTAGGCAGAAGCCGGCCAGCCCCTGGGGTGCTAGTTCTGATCACTTTCCCAGAGAGTCATCCCAAACCAAAATCAAGGTATCTAGCTGGTGAGAGCCAGCAAAGTTTCTCATATAGCTCTGGCAATTGGGTGAGTGGGGGCAGCCAAGGCAAAAGCGACAAAGTTTGTTGTAAGCAGTGTACCACCGGGTGAGATGTGTCTTTGGAGAGCGAGCAAATAGGTGCAGCCCATAGCTGAGGGAGGAAGGAGCACACCCTTCGCTAGGGCAAGCCTGGCTGCAGATGTGAGTTATGCCAGCCCTATAGGCCAGACCCAGTTTGTAGTTTGCCGCCCTGCAGATGTTAAGGATATGATTACCCGTGTCAAGTTGGGGGTCAAGTGTTACCCCCAGATATTTGATGGAGCTCACAATGGGTAGTGAGGATCCATCTGCGCTGGTGACGAAATAAAGGTTAAAAAAAAAAAGGGGGGTGTGGACACCTACAAGCAAGAACTGACAGCAAAGTGGGGTATTAGATGAATATCTTACTGTTCTTTGATAACATCCTCTTGTAGTGCAAAATCACAAACTTCGCCACGGCCAGCTGCACATATTCATCTCTGATGAAGCGTACTAGCAAGTAGGTGAAACATCAGACATTTTGTCCATGACATAATATCAGTCTGTGCCAACACACTATATGCAGCTGGCTGGGGGCGAAGTTTTGTGACTTTTGTGCTGCAAGAGGATATATTGGTAAACGTTCTCATCTTATATATCACTTTGCTGTCAGATCTTGCTTTTGGATATTTTGCCTTTCTATAGCAAAAGAAACGATTATTTTTCTAATAACTTTAAAGTTAACTGAATATTTTTGTATCTGTCATCATGCATGACAAAAGTCCGTTTTATAATTGTAATGAACCACTCGTGTGTTGGTTCCTATCTAGTAATGCACATCTTGGTCCTGAAGGCACTTGGTACAAGTGCCTTGTTCCTTTACCATGCACCTGGGCGTGTGGTTATTGGATATATTTTAAAATTGGTAAACAGAAAGGGCACACTGAGCTGAGGCTCGTTTCCAAGTGCAGAAACACCCTATCATGTCTTATTGCTTATTATGTAGGACTGGTCTCTATAGCAGACCAGTTCCTCTTGGAGTTAGTCAGGAAATGTTTTACAGCTGTTCCGTTGAAATGCATTGGGGGGCTGGGATATATCTTTTTATAACTGTCAGTGAGTGAGTTATGCCTTGCTATTGCTCCTTGCAGCTGTCTGTAATGCTTTACTAACTTTCTATTGGCCGCTAGGAGGCGAGCTTGAAAACCTGTTGAGTAGTGGCAGCTCTCTCATGAACATGCAGCTGACTTACAGCAGGTGATACATTGAAGAAGGCCTCAGTTTGTTAAGCCTCACTAGCCCCACCATGATGATGACAGTGAGTGGCGCACAGAGGAAGTACTATAACTGTCCATCTGCACAACCATTTGGCTCTCGTAGGAAACAGAAATTCTCTCTTCCAGCCTCTCGGTATAATGAAGAAACAACTTGTCCAGTCAATCCAGCTTTGTACGGGCTTTGCGCTTCGGGTTTTCCTAAATACTTGTGTAGAGCATTACCATTTGTTTAATCTGTACCGACAGTCTCACTGTGTGTGTCAATAAGTTATTTGTCAATATGCTGTATTATTTGGATCCTCCATATTGTATGTATACCCTTAATTGTCTTGCACTTCTCTGATACGAGCCTTTGTAAAGGAGTCTCTGACTCGCAGGTTTGTAATTCTGATTGAATAAGTAAAATACAAGTAGCCTGTCCAGAGACTGGGGGGAACAGGGTTTGGAGAAATCAGTTGCAGGAGCAAGGAGAGGCAAATTGCAAAACAGCACTTCGCCAACAAAAAAAAACAGTTTTACTCTTCACTTTGCTTACTTATAAGGAGATAAATGTTGTCTATAAGATGTCATTCGTGCTCATAGTACTGTTGGATTGAAAACTGCCAGTGCAAGAACTTAAGAGTTGGCCTTGGCTAGAGTTTTTTTTTTTTTTTTTCTTATTGGAAAGAAAAAGAGTAGTAAAAAGTTACATGATAAGGCCAGAGCCCAACCCGGCTCATTAAGGAATAACAAAAAATCTGCCCCCCTCCCCTGAACAGTCATCAGATTGATCCAATGCCTGACCTGTCAGGAAATTGACAAGAAAAAATAAACTCTCCCTTTCCTGCAAACTACTTGACATGTCTGGTACCCAACCCAGTCTGTCAGAGAATTAAAAAAAAAAAAAAAAAAGGCCCCCCCAACCCGCACTGCTACTACCAGTGAGTTTTGACCGTTCCAACCTGCAGCGTACTAGCATGGGAGACCGGGGGAGAGGGACTGACAGCATGCACATCTGAGGCTGTAATTTAAAAATATGCCCCCTCCCCTAACTACCTGACGGATTTTGTGCCCAACACCGACTGTCATGAAAAACAAATCTGTCCCTGTCCCCTCAGCTGTGGTACATGTGCTTTACAAAGCACGTGTGTTAAATTCTAATGCTTTAGCGACTCACAGATATAATAGAATTTGGTTTTATATGACCCTGCACGTGTATTCAAAAGTGTTTTAGGCACAGGAGTTCCATACTGGTAGAGCAAGGAATATGAATTTGAATAGAACTTCCAGTACCCAACCTGGCTGGATTTTTAATTAAAAACAAATACATCTGGGCCAACTACTTGATGGGTTCAGTGACCAGTGTGGCCTGTCAGGAAATAAAAAAAAAAAAAAAGTCCTCAGCTAACTACTTGACAGGTCCAGTCCCCAACCCAGCAATGAGGGGATAAAACAAATCTGTGCTTCCTCAACAGTCTGACAGATGCAGTGCCTATCCTGACCCATCAGAATTAAAAGTAAGTCTGGCCCTCTTCCCACCTCCAACTAGCTGTCTAGTATGTGATGCCCAACCTTACCTGTCAGGGAAGGCAAAAATTTTTGTCTCTCTCCCCAAAAACCTCTCAGGGGCCTGATTTACCCCAAAAAAAAACAGTGCCCAACCTGGCCCATCAGGAACTTTATAAAAAAAAAAAAAAAGCCCCCAAAAGCAACCTGACAGGCCAGTGCCCAACCTGAAATGTCAGGGAATAAAAACAAATGATCCCCTCATTTACTTACAGGTCTGGTGTCCAATCTGGCCTGTTAAAATTATTCCTCCCCAACAAACTGACAGGTCTGCTTCCCACCCTACCTGTCAGGGATTAGAAAAACAAAAAAAAGTCCATCCCTGCCCCTCTTAACTGTCTTACCAGTCTGGTGGTCAACCTGGCTCATCAGGGAATTCTCTCTCTTCTTCCCCCAAACACACACATCTGTACCTTCCACTCCGTTACCTGCTCAGTCCATTGCCGCGAGCCTGAGTATTCAGCCAAGCGGAGATAAGGAGGAGAAGCAGCAAAGTGCTGAGCGTATGGTGGAATAGTCTGGGTACTAAAACACTGCTCTTCCCAACCCCATCCACTCTGGTCACAGTGAGGGGCTCAAACGCAGTACGGGAGGCTTGGGACTGCTGCCGCTGCCACCAGCCTGTCAAAGGCATCTTGGCCTCTTCTGGTCCTCAGTGCACTAGCATAAGAGAATGGACCCTGGGAGCTGATGGCGCACACTTCCAATGCTGTAACCCCACGTGCCAGTGATCCTGCCTCCCCCACCCCTTTCCCCAACTACCTAATGGGACCAGTGCCTAACACGACCTGTTAGAGTATAAAGAAAAAACAAATCTATCTGTTTCCCTCCACCTAACTACCTGATGAGTACAGGCCCTATCTAGGGCAATTTAATTAAAAAAAAAAAAAAATCTGTCCCCACCCACCCTGGTCTGTTATGGAATAAAAAACATCTGTCCGTCTCACCCCCCTCCACCACCACCAGTACTTGACAGGTCCAGTGCCCAGCCTGTCGGGTAAAAAAAAAAAAAAGTATTTCCCCCGGCTACCTAAATGGTCTGGTGTTCAGCCTGGACTGTCGAAGAACAAAAAAATGGTGGTAATGGGGGGGGGGGCTAAAAGTTATTTGGTGCTGGGTGGATGAAACTAATAGTCTGGTATTGGGTTGAATTGAACCACAGTGTACAGTGTAGGGAGCATTACTGAAAAGCAGTGCCACTGTGTCAAAGCCCTCCATGTGGGAACTGTACACACAAAATCTGTAGAACTGAATGTGGATGTGGTCTTCATGTGAGATCAGCGAGACAGTAAGGCCAAAATAACATTAGAAAAAGCAAGGCCAGCCTTGTTGTTTGGCACCAGCCAAATCGTGTTTTATTTTATTATTTTAATGATCGTTAAGTGTTTTAAATCTCCTGATCACGTCTGCTCTCAACATTTCCTGCTGACCCCAGCAAAAGTGAGGCGTCAAGCCCCAGAAGGACCAAACTTAAAAAAAAAAAAAAGAAAAACAACATCTCTGGGTGTTTTGTGTGTGCATTCAGTATGGGTAGTGCTGGGTATCCTTGTGTATGGATGTTTGGCTGTGTGCAGATAGCTGTATTTATTGGTATGCATCTGTTTCTGTAGAAAACTATATATGTGTGTTCGCATGTGCAACTAGGTTTATAAAATGGCAAAAGAAAATACAGAGACTTGATCGGCTGAAAGATATACTGTATATCACATGACCATTTAGTGACTTCTTGTGTTTTTTTTTTTTTTTCCTACTCACACTTTCAGTAGTCCTGACATTTAATCTTTTCACATATCCAAGCGCTTAGTCACCTTTTATGTTTCTTGCAAAGTATGCAAACATATTGGTAGCAGTCTGAACTGAGAGGGCTTTTTTGGGGTCTTTCACTTGCACAGCTTCAGCATACTGAATCTCCTCCCTAATTCTGCCCACTCCACCTTTCTCCTTTTGAAGTTCTTGCCCAATCAGAAGGCTGAAAAATGCAAGAGATAGGGTTTTCTTGTGCAACTCCCAATTCCAGCTTGAAACCTCACCCCTGCTTTTAGTTCCACATTATGTACCACTGTTTAGTGCTTTGTTTCTCAGGAAATGGCAGAGGTGTTGCACAGCATATATCATTTGCATGCTCATGATGCATTGCTTGCAACTCTTGGAATTAATGAATTCTGATACGCGTTAAAAAAACAAGTAAAACAGATGCTCCAACACGATCCTAAACTCGTTGATCACTTTAGGTGAGGAGCTGTGGGAGCCGCACTCTACTTACCTGTGTTTTGAACACAGAAAATTAAAGCATTTTGATCATTACAGCATAAATAAACAAGACTTGGCACATATACCCCAGGTTCCCCTTGCCTTGGAAGCAAGCGGACTACGTTCACATGCAAAGCTTGTGAATAAAGAGAATAGTTAATTCCACAAGGCCCTGCCCACACTGCACCTGAAAAAATCCCTCTGTTACAGAAGGCCCAAACCGTTACTGTAAAACGGTTTGCATTTACACTAGTACTGTTACAGAAGGTGTTTTCAAAACTGTTACAGAAACCTGTTGTGAGGTGGTTTCAACAACGGTTTTAGTAGCGATAATTTCTGTAACGTTACCAGTGGCAGTGTAAAAGCACTACCGTTTAGCCTCCGGCCTCCCAGTATACCTTCCTGCATTGTGGCATCGCCATGATGCATGCTGGAAGTAAACAGAGGCAAACCAGGAAGTAAGGAGCAGCGTGATCGCGAGTAGTATTTAAAGCTGGTAGCAAAAGAGCAGCATCAGGAAAATGAAGTAGTGCACCATACTGCATCGTGCACCAGACTGAATTAATTGCCTGCACATTTTAAACTTTTGAGCTGCATAGATGACCTGTGGCAGTGTTTTTTGTTGTGCCTGAAGCTTGAACTTAAGGAAGCACTGAGCTGAGCAGCCCACAGAACAGAACTGTAAAGTGTTTGAAGTGCTGCTGCTGCCAAGGATTGCTTTCCTAACTGCAGTGTACTGCAGCTGCACGCAAAAACTTCTCTATAGTGGTGGCAGCAGTAGCAGCTATATAGTCAGCACCAGTACCTGCAGTAACTGTGTGTAGTCACTACCAGCTACATCATGGGATGTGCTCTGCTCTACGCAGCGGAAACAGTTACGGAATCATTCACAGTGTGAACAGGCTGTAACGTTTTCAAAACTGTTCAGTGGTAGTGTGGACACACACGTTTTCAGTCTGTAAAGTTTTGAAAATGTTAGATTTTAACTGGTATAGTGTGGACAGGGCCTTGGTGTTTTAAAAACAAGCTGGTTGTCCATACCTCGTTAGTGTTGTGACGACATTGGCACGAGAGCCAGGCTTGAGTTCCCCAATGATGTTACCACACTAATGAGGTGCAGAGAACGTGCAAGTTCTTAACACTTAGGTTTTTTATTGTTTAAAATACTACGGAAAGCATGTTTTGCAAACTTGACTTCTTAGATTTTGATTTATGTAGTGTGAGGAGTTTATGTGAGAGCAGCTGCTTTTTAAATGGACACTGTCAACCCCCTTAGGACTCAAATTTTCCCAAGCTTAAGCAAACGCTTGTTATGATTGGTCTCATTCTGCAGAGATTGCTGATACAAGTGGCTGATTCTGATTCCTTTTCTCTTTTTAAAAACCGTGAAAAACAGACTGCCCACCATACTGGTGTTACCACACAAAATCCTGTTTACATTTCTTGATCCACTCCCACTGCATTTTTCTTAGACTTGGGAAGGCCTCCAGCACAGTCTAGACACTCAAGATGCTGTGGGTGGAGAGGAGACCATTGCATCACAAGTGACTGCTGTTTGGGGGTCTTCATCATGTTCAGAAGTAGGCAGTAAGAGTAGATCAAGGATTTGAAGCAAAACACAATTGGGTATCATTACACTATTAGCATGCATTGTAGGTTTATTAAGAAAGGAAACAGATGAAACAACCAGCAACATTATTGTATTTTAGAGAAGGTAAGCAACCATAAAAAGTGGTGTTTCAACTAGAAATAATATGATGCAGAAGGGTTGACAGTGTCCCTTAAAGCAGTGCTTAGAGGAAACCACTGCTTGCATGTTAGTGGTTCTATATAATAATAATAAAAAAAAAAAAGTATTTTTTTTTTATCTTGGTTGAGCTAGTTACATTTAAGTTTAAAACAGCACCGTCAGACTTCCATTTTCAAAGGCTGCGGGGAGCCATCTCAGGTTAGCCGCTTGCTCCCTCGCCTGGGACATGCTAATATGCCCGTGCTGACCAATGTGCTGAGTTGACGGGGGGCAGATTGACATATCCCGGGGCGAGGGAGTGAGCGGCTTCCCTGAGATGGCTGCCTACCGTCTTTGAAAACTGACATTTGCCAGCACTGTTTTAAATTTAAATGTAGCTACCTAAAATTAAATTAAAAATATTTTGTATAGAACCGCTAACCAGGGGCATACACACTAGCGGGAGAAGCTCTGGCCACGTAAGCAGTGTTTTTCCTTTAAGGGTCGTAGTTCTTGCAGATGTGTGCTGAGGTAGCTCAGCTGGCACTCCAGTGTGTCACTGTGGTTGGAGTGAGAGACTGATTAGGGCACCTGTTACGATGTTCTTCATGTTCTCGTGTGTTACATAAATTCTGATTACCTCAGCAAGCTGCTGGAATGTTCTAAACTGTGAAACATAAGTTTTCAAAAACACTGCAAGCGTGCTTACTGTGTACAGCAGTATTAACAAGTATCCGCGCTAAACTGTGAGAAGGCTTTTGGGAGTGTACCTTTTCTTTACTTCACCTGTCAAAAAATGGTGATAGTGATTCAGGCATTCCCTTAACCATTTATCTATGCCCCAAAAAATGTAATGTATAGATTTGCTGTAGTGCTGTTAGCCCACACTATTCTTTTAAAGGTGACCTGCAAAATAATTACTGGAGCCTGCCCCATCCCACATAGTTTTGCCAGTGGCGGCAGGAGTCTGGGGCTGCTTTGGTAATATTTGAAATTAATCCTCACGTTTAAAATACTGCGAAACTTTTCAGTGACTATGGAAGTTTAAGCCAGTTCTCGACTGAGTGGGTGCAAGTGTAACTGGGTAGTCTTCCCAGTTTTGTGGCGTTGAAACACCATAGCCCTCTATGGAGCAGCAGGGAGGGCTTAAATGCTTATTGTATTACTTTGCTGGGATCTTGATGCTTTAATAACTACAACAGGCCCTGTTGGTGTATTGTAAATAATGTCAGTGTTTTCTACTGTTTTCTACTTTTATATAAAATATTTTTGGGATTCTTTAGTGTTTGATGGAAGGGTTTATAGTACTGTGGTATGCAGATTTGGGGTGTTACCGACTAAAAAAGAAGAGAAGACCAGAAGAGGATGTGGGAGACTCATCGGAGTTCCTCTGTGCTTTTAGAGTGTTTTCTAGAGTGCTATGTAGTTGTTAACATGTGTTTTAACCTTTTCTTCCACAGGTGTATTTGTGTGGGAGTATGGTGCTTTGGTATAGTGTTAATTCCCTGGTGTTTTTGGTTTGCAGGTACCCTGGGCTGGGGGGGGGAGGTCCCCCTGTGGGTGGTTTGGATAGATAGATAGATAGATTTTCCCTAGAGGACTAACGGGATAGACAGGCTATGGTTCTGATCCGAGTAGGAGCCACAGTTCTGGTCTATTAGGGCATGCTTTGGGCAGTTCTCCCAGAGCCACTGATTCTCCATAGTAAGATCATAGAGCAGGGGCTGATCGTCAGCCAGTGGCCTCTGGGCCTTCGTGTTGCCTGCCTGTGCCTGGCACATGGTAGAGAGTGTGATCACCCCTCTCCGTAGATAACACATAGGGTAGGATGGTCTGGTGCTGGGTAAGGCAGTGACTGGGGACAGTCGTTTTCCTGGCCAATGGTGGGTGTAACCCCCTTGTTCCCAGGGGTTACTAGAATCCCAGTTAGAATTAGTGGTAGGTGGGGAAGGCAGCTAGTGAAATGGCAGTTAAATGGATTTCACTCTGTCTCCCTCTCTGCTGTCAGTCACAGCTGAGAGCTGGGGAGGTGATATCATGTGGAACTCTCAGCTGCATAAGCCACACTCCTAGTAGCTGTGATGAGGGAGATAGAATGTTCAAGTCAGTCTAGAGGAGTCTGAAGTAGGAGTCTTGTAATGGAGTTTGTGGAGGAGGCTGCAGAGTGCAGCGGAGCTCTGTCATAGAGCTGCAGTTTTCTTGTGTGTTTTAGTTCTCACCCTCATGGAGGTCAGCTTTGCCAGCTTGTTGAAGTGATGGAAACAGTCTCCTTTGGATTTTCCTGTGCTTCATCCCAGGAGGATGCAGCATGACTCCAAATTGTGGGGCAATCCCTGATTCTCCTAGGACTTTGGAAGCTGCCTTTGAATGACAACTTTCTGTGAGTACATTTGTTTGTGTGAAGTGTTGCCCAGGAGTACCTGCAGTTTTTTTTTTTTTTTTTTTTTTAGGTGGATTCTCTGACAAAGGGACCCTGTCACCTTAGACTTTTCCTTAAAAGTTGTCTGCCCACAGTGGAGTCCAGTATGTGACCGTCCATGTGACAGAACTTTTACCTCTTGACACCCCTTTGGTGTCCTTGTATGATAAGTGTGATATACATTTCAGAACAGCATCTACCAGTTTTACAGTGTGAGGTGTATTTACCAGATGAATGGCCGAGTATGAACTAGGAAACAAAAGCTGGGAGACCCCCCATCTGGAGAGATCAGGTTACCTCTCCGGGTTCTGAAGGGCACCTGTGTTTTCTCTCAGTGCATGTGGCCAGTGCCTGAAGAAACAGTTTTCCCATTGAGTGGTTTTCTCCAGTTACCCCTAGTATGTGGGTCCTACAGTGTTGAGCCTTTACTGCTCTGTGTGGTCCGTGTACCACATCCATCTTATGCAGTGTGGGAAGTGTCCAAGTACTGGCGGATGTGCCTAGTTGAGGAAAGTGTGTTCTTCTAGTGACTAGTCCACATTTCAATAACTGTCCTGTGATAAATGGGATTTCTTGAAGTTCTGTATCTTAAATGTCTGCATTTACCCTGTGTGTAACCCTTGGGGTCCTTCTTCGCTTTGTGATGTTCTACGTGTGTTTTGGAATAAAGACATACTTTAGAATCCCAACCTGGTATGGACATTCTTGTTATTGCTTCCCTTGTGGAATTACTTTGGGTACCCCTGTCCAGAAGTGCAAACCTAGCATAGCCCTGAGCAAATGTTTTCTCCCCGGGGCCTGGGTTGTTGGCCATGCATTGGTCTCGCCAGGTGTGTGTCAGGTATTTCATGCCACACCTGGCTGTGTTCTGCATTGGTCCCATCTTGTCTATGGTGGGCAATGAGATACGGTTTTCTAGTTTTGTGTATTTGTTATTGTATGTAACGCCCACCCCTCTCTGTTTCTACTCCTATACCTGTTTTGGTGGTGAGAGGTGCCCTTCTAGTTAAATAAGGGGCGGTGGGGGTTACACAGGTAACTGTAATAGGGGTAGCTTAGAGATAGGTAGAATTAAGAGAGGAACAGGTAGGAGGGATAGGTGATATGGGGAACAAAAGTGTATTTAAGTGGATAGTTATAGGTGATTCGTAAAGTGCTAGGGAAGAGGTGAGGTTAGGCAAGATTGGTAGTAAAAGCCATTTATGGGAAGAAGGGGCGGGGGGGAGGAGAGAATGTCAGACTCAAGGTGCCCAGGGTCCCCTCACAGTTGCTTAGAGCCCTGCAAGGAGACAGGACACTTAGAACGAGGGTGGGGGAGGGTCACGAGCAACTGGGTGTGGAGGGGGGAGGCAAGGAGGGAGCCAGGCCCATGGGACCCATTGAGATGAGGGGAGGAGGAGGAGTAGGAGCAAGAAGATGGGGAGGCCGAGCCCAGGGGGAGACCCTCCAGGATGCTGGGAAGCCTGCAAGAGTGCGGGGCTAGGCAGAAAGGGAGAAGTAGTGAAAGTGCCGGGAGGGGGAGAGGAGTTTGGCAGGTAGGTATGAAATGCTAGGGGCAGACCCAAGGGGAAAAGGAGGGGAAGGAGAGCAGAGCACCCCAAGGGACCCCTTCAGGATGCTGGGAAGCTGCAAAGGATAGGGTGGAGGAAAGGTTAGTTACAAGAGATGGGGGCGAGGGAGGGAAGAAGGGGAGGAAAGGAGAGCCAAGCCATAGGGACCCCTTCAGGATGCTGGGAACCTTGCAAGGGTGAAGGAAGGTTGACTATGAGAAATGGGAAAGGGTTGGTTTGGGAGTGGGTGATTTCAGGTAAGGGAGGACTAGACATTAGCAAGAGGCGGTTAAGAAGGGTCATGGCAGGAGCAGCTCGATGAGAGGTTAATTTGTGTAAGGCAGTGATAAGGGAGTAGGAGGAGGAGTGATGGATTTGGGTGGGGGAGTTCAAATTTTGGGAAAACTGTGTGAGAAGCCTGATTAGAAAAGTAATTAGATGGGAAACCTAGCCAGAGATAAGAAACCTTGAAAATCTAGTTGTGTGTCTGTCAGATGTCACAGAAAGAATGTGCATATAGATATACAAGTTTTATACATTACCTAATGTTAAACGTCTTGCTATAGGGAAACTGGAGAGACAGCGCATGTGTGTGTGTGTGTGTATGACAAGACGCGCATGCTAACATTTGTGGAATTAGACACACTGCAATTGCATAAAATAAGCCTTTACATACTTTTTATATGTGCATCTATATATATCTGTAAATCTTTGGTCCAATAAAAGTTATCAAATCACCTATTGTGTGCATCTGAATAGAGGCTGGAAAGTCCACAGCATTCAAATGAGCTAGAATGGAGACAGTGGTAAAGATGGAGTGTATCACTGCGACCCTCCAGTTTACTTTAGAACATTTCATAGATAAGTGGTTTAAACTGAATAGATACACAACCCCAGGAGATCGGCTGATGGGTGAGGGAACCACAGCCTAGAAACTAGAATGAGACCTGTGGGGTAATTTGTGACAGTTCCTTCAGGGCACAGTCAGGAGTAACCACAGGCTCTCCGTTCTTGCGTCAAGTTTGATTTTAATAGTGTAGTAATTCTGTTTATTTTATATTATTACAAATGAGCACATAACCGTCAGTAAAGCCTTTTCTTCTTAAAGGGAATCCTAGGGCAGACTAGATGGGCCTCTTGAGTGTCTGTTTCTGACAAGACTCTGATTTTAAGCCTCACCTCCCATGCAGTAATGGTGCAGGACCTTCAGGTCTCAATTAAGAACGTACGGCTTTAGGAGGACATTTTTTTTCCTGTACTTTGCGGTCTTGTAGTTTAATGTTTTATTTGGTTGATCCTGCAACACCTCCTTCTCCCATGTTTTAGGTATTGTACAGAGAGGAAGAGTTTCATGTGGACCTCTTTACATCTTTAGAATAACCTATATATGTAGTGTGTACTTAGAATAACATTTTCTAACTACAACCTTTTTTTTTTTTTTTTTTAAGGAGAAACTTGAACAATCCCTAGGTTCTCTAAGGAAACAGATGAAAGTTAACCGAAAATCAAGAATTGAAGAGGAGAGAAAAATCAGAGCTTTGCAGGTAACTTCTTCTAAAAAAGATGCATTATTACTGGTCATTGTTTGTATACATGGATAACCATGCTGTAATTATCCATTACACATGATCGTTCGTAATTGTGACCTGACCATCAACTGCGTGCATTCCAAACACTGATACAGTCAGTCACACTATCAAGCATTAGCTCTGCATCAGCGCAAATCCAGCCTTTTTGTCCAACCTGTATTACCGGGGCCCTCCTCAAGAGGCAGATATGACTAGCACCGTGTCTGCTGGAATGTTCTTTTACACTCAGTTTTCTTGGGACCAGCAATCATTACAAAAAATGAAAAAAACAGACTGTTTGTATAGCTTGAGTGTGATGCTTTTTTATTTTTATTTTTATATATGTTGAACATTCCCCCATTTTCTGCTGGTAGGTCCCAGCAGCCATGGCAGTGCATGCACGTGGAGTGCGCACACACACACACACACACCCGGGCACCAGCCCCACTCCTGGCTATGCAGGCTCCCCTGTAGCCCGAACTGCTATCCGTCCTCCACTGAGTGGCAGCCAAGGGCCGGAGAAACCCCTCATCCCTCCTGGGAGAGAGAGCCTCCTTACAGCAGCTCAGTCGTGCTCCTCGCCACTCCGCTGACCCCCCCCCCAAAACAGCCTGGGCTCGTACCCGCGTTGAGGGCGTAGCACAAGGTATGGCATCCAGTGCCTCAACCCTACTGGGTCGGCTAGTGTGATGCCTTTTTAAACCACTCTAGCTTCACTTTCAAGGTTTAAGTGGCATCTCGCACCTGGGTAAAATTCTGTACACACCCTCAAGTGTGTATTATACTATGTGTATATGTATATCCCTTTATGGACTCTGAGTCATGTTTGGTAAAGGGCTTGTTGCAGTCTTATTGTAGGTGTATCCCGTTTTTCTGTACTATAATTTGCTGAGTTATTGACCAACTACAGGGGTTATAGAAACATAGACAGTGCGGCAGGAAAAGACCACATGTCTATCTAGTCTGTCTGGCACTCCCTATCTGCCCCGGGACCTATGGTCCATGCAGAGTTTTATCCGTCTCCGTGCTAATCAATTCAAGTTAGTGTAATTATTATTTCAGTGCAGTGATTGAGTGCCATTAGTTAGCTGGGCCGAGTTATTTAAAGGGGAACTACATTTGAAAGGACATGGTCAGCCCTTTTTTCATCATATTATTTCTAGTCGAAAGCCCACATTCTATGATTGCTTAACTTGTCTAAAATTCATTTATGTTGCTGTTTTATCTGATTCCTTTTTTGGTAGAACTGAAATGCATGGTAAATGGTGTAATTATTCCCTGCCTTGTTTTGTTTCCAAGCCTTGATCAACTCTTATTGCATACTTCCTGAACATTACAGACAGTGCAGCCACTCGTGATGCAGTGATCTCCTCTTGTCCCACTGTATCCTGAATGGCTAAACTGTGCCCAGGGTGTTACCAAGTCCAGAAAAGATGCAGGTAAGTTGTTCAGGAATGTAAACACTTTTTTAGTGGTTAACACCGGTATGGTGGTCAGTCTGCTTTTCACTTCTAGAAAGAAAGAGGAATCTGAATCAAACAGCCAGCTACATCAACAGTCTTTATGGAATGTGAACAATCATAAAATTTTTTTTTTTTTTTTTTTAAACTAGGGACAATTTGAGACCCGACGGTTGACAGTGCCCTTTAGCCTGTAAGTTTGTTTTTCCAGTGGCAGCTGTTTTGCAAATACCAGTTTGGATTCTGGTATCTTTCCATCCTTGCAGGCCTTTTAGTAAATTAATGGGGCTTCTCACTTACATTACAGTCTTCTGCTGTAGACCATTTTAAATGCATGATATAGCTGACCGGGCTTCTGACTTACAATCTTGCGCTATGGACCATTTTAGAATTGCATGATATAGCTGGCCGAGCTCGACTACAATCCTGCATTACGGACCTGTGGGAATTGCATGATATAGCTGTCCCTGGCCTCGGACTTACAGTCTTGTGCTGTGGACCATTTTAGAATTGCATGATGTAGCTGGCCGCTTGGTACAGCAGTAGAGCTACAGCTTGCAACACTGGTGGCGTGGGTTCAGAAACAAGTCTGGGTTTTCGTGGGCCTGCCAGGAGGAGGGGGAGCGAGCGTCCCAGCGAGCATTCTTCTATGGGGAGGGAGGGCAGTCAGCTCCGGGGTCCTGCTGTCACCTGACTGACCACCGGTGGCAGTGCACTGAGAATGACTTTCTGGGTGAGGGATAGTGACGGTGGCACACTTGACACACACTGCGTGCATGGAGCTTGCCTGCGTCCTGTGGGAGGGTGTGGCCAAATGGAGGAACTAGGTGGGCCAAGATAGTAAAGGTCCGATGCAGTGGATCAGCATTGTCTTGTCTACATCATATAAGGCATAGATAAGTAGACAGTTGTGTATTCACAATTAAGTAAAATGGCTTACCAGAGCACCAAACTCGGCATTTAGCCAATTCAGTCCAAATGCTTCTATCTCCAGATCATTTCAAAAACTCTGAGCACTCAGTTCTGGTATTCTCCGGAAAACAAAGGCACAGTTTACTTCCATACTAGAACTTATCAGTGACCGCCTTCCTTGAGTCAAGCTCCCAGCCCCAAGTACACGGTTCACCAGGCTTTCTCAGCGTATTCTTTCCTCCTTCAGATCTCCCAGACAGACTCCGTCGCTCCCTCCTGCCACAAGGTTTTTTTTGTAGTGTCAGTGATCTGGTGATCCAGCCCTTACAGTCGATTGTGTAACCTTTTACTTCTAGCTTCGTAGAGACCACATGCACTCAAGAGCCTTACTGTTGGCTTCACAGGGACCGCATGTCCTCAGTAATCTTTTACTGTTTGTTTGTTTGTTTGTCATTTAGAGAGAACATCACTTTTTATGAAACAGAAAAAGTTAGAGGCTAGAATGCCAAAAGATCAGGAAAATGGATGGCAGAAGAAAAATGCCAAAGAAATGGATGTTTGAGTTGCCACCTCAGAAACTTAGAAGGGGATAAAACAGAAGGACACATGATAGGTAGATTAGATTCAGAAACGTCTGTGTTTCATTTTATTTCACTTTAAGGGTAGGATTCACAGAAGGAATGCGCCCAACGCATCCGAGATCGCCAGGGCATTCCCAAAAATGCACCCAAGGCGATTCAGGCACAACCCGCGAGGCCGCATACCACCAGTAATGTTGTGTGCGCATCCGGTAGGGCTGTGAGGGGCGTGCCCATGCATACCGGGCACAGCCCCATTCACAGCCCGATTTCTGTGGCACAACTCCGGGGAAAGTCCGGGGATGCACCACAGAAAGATAAGTCTAGAAAAACAGACATGTTGGGGGCCACCTGCAGGCCGGCTACCGCACTGCGGGCAGCAGCACGGGTGCCCGCCCACCCTGGCAGTCCAGAGTACTCCCCTGCCGCAAGCTCCCATAGACAGCCGCACCTGGCAGCGGTCGTGTACTGCAGACCCCCCTTCCCCCAAAGCCCCCGTTGCAGCCGCCATGATTATGGAGGCACTCCTTAAGGCGAGGATAATGCAACACCTGGAATCCATAGGAGCACAGGATCCAAGACAGCATGGGTTTACAAAAGGAAGGTCCTGTCAAACTAATCTCCTAGATTTCTTTGACTGGGTAACCAGAGTGGTGGACCAAGGGGGAGCAGTTGATGTCGCCTACCTTGACTTCAGCAAAGCTTCGACACTGTTCCACATAGAAGATTGATAAACAAGCTGGGTAGGCTTGGGTGGGTCGAAGTTGGTCAGCTGGGTGGCAAACTGGTTGTGGGCAGAAAACAGAGTGGTGGTAAATGGTATGCAGTCAGAAGAGATGCAAGTCACAAGTGAGTACCTCAGGGATCAGTCCTGGGGCAGTCCTCTTCAATATCTTCATCAGTGACATTGCAGATGGACTAGAGGGTAAGGCTTGTCTGTTTGCAGATGACACCAAGATCTGCAACAAGTAGATGATCCAGATGGGGTGGGCAGAATGAGAAGAGATCTGGATAAACTAGCAAAATGGTTGGAAGAGTGGCAACTGGGATTTAATGCAAAGAAGTGCAAGATCATGCATATAGGGAAGAGAACCCTGAAGCCACCTATAGGCTGGGAGGAGTTGCTGGCAGTCACAAAGGAAGAAAGAGACTTGGGCATCATCATCACCGATGACCTGAAATCATCAAGCAGACCTCTAAAGCAGTAGGTAAGGCTAGGGGATGTTAGGGTGTATTAGTAGGGGTATCACAAGTCGTAAGAGGAGGTAGTAATCCTCTTTACAAGACACTAGTTAGGCCCCATCTGGAGTACTGCATGCAGTACTGGAGACCACACCTTCACAAGGACATTAACCAAATTGAGGCAGTCCAGAGAAGGGCAACCAAAATGTTGCAGGGACTGCATCAGAAGACATATGAGAACAGATTAATGGAGCTCAATATGTATACCCTAGAGCAAAGGAGGGAGAGAGGTGATATGATAGAAACATTCAAACCTTTTAAAGGCATTAACAAGGTGAAAGAGTCTAACATGTTTCAGTATAAGAAAAATAGCAGGACAAGAGGACACAGCATGAGATTAGAGGGAGGCCAGTTGAGGGGTAATGTGAGGAAGTTCTTTTTGCACAGAAAGGGTGGTGGATGCATGGAATGGCCTACCTCAGGAAGTGGTGGCTATGAATACAGTGCAGGGCTTCAAACAGGCATGGGATTGGCATAAGGGAGCAATACAGATGAGTATGAATGGGTAGGCCACTGACAGCAAAGGACGATGGCACATTCATTAGGTAGAAAAAGAAATGGGCAGACTGGATGGGCCTTGCGGTCCTTATCTGCCGTCAACTTCTATGTTTCTATGACAGAGCTGTATGACAGTGTGTCACATAGCTCTGTCAGTGCGCGGCCATGGCGGTGTGTGGGTGGGGTGAGCTGCCTGCCGACTGTGGGATCCTGCTGGGTGGGAGATGTGGGGTGGGTTGGGGGGTGCAGGGGGTCTGTCTGTGATGGACCGCTGCCTCGGAGGGGTCGGTGTTGGGAGGGATTCTTCATTATCTACACCACTGCCGCAGAGGGTGGCTACATCGGGGTTCTGCAGTGCATGTACCGCCAGTGGGTGTGGCAGCCTATGGGAGGCGTGTGGAGGACCTGCATGCCGTGTATACCGCTGCCAGGAGTGGCATTTTCGGGTTCAGGAGGCGGGCGTGCTTGTGTGAGTGTTTGGGTCAGCGCATTCCCCCAGGGCATCCCTGCCGGCGCAATGCAAATGGGGCCATAATGGCATGCTAATGGCCCCATTGCGCCATGCATGCCTAATGGCCTTATTTTCATGCCCCTGGCTGTGGATCACGTTTTCGGGCACAGGGCATCCTGAGATGACCGGCCTCAAAAGGGTTCACAGACTGCAATGGGGGATGCGCTGACGCAGCCTGGGATGCTCAGGTGCATCCTGGGTGGGGCATACCTGTGCTGTTCACAGAGGGGATGTGCCGGGGGCATCTCCATGCGCCTCCTCTGTGAATCGCCCGTCTTGCCCTCAGTGCATCTCCCCTGCACCAGGGCAGCAGAGTTGCGCTGAGGGCATCTTCTTTGTGAATCCTGCCCTTGTTCTTTTAGACATGGGAAGGGCATCCTGCCTCTGTCATTTTCCAACCTCCAGTGTTTTAACCCAAAAGAAAAAGCACAGTAGGGACTAACCTTCCTACACTCCTTCACAGTGGTGTCCGATATGGGGAATACATGGAGGAAAAGGCCTGTGGGCAACAATATGGGCCCAGCAGGACCTGCACTGGTGACATGGCCTGCCCCTGAGGAACTGGATCCTGCTTCCCTCATTTGGGGAAACCTGCCGACCCTGCTGCAGGGGCGGTAAGCTGTGTGGGAAGACACTGGGGATGCTGGTAAGTTTATGGGAAACTGGGTGATTTCACTGGGGGAGTCGAACCAGAGAAGGTGACTGATCAGTGTGTGGGGGAATAGGGTCAAAAGAATTGTAGGATATAGTTTATGTCCTTGAAAGGTCTTAGACTAATTGGTACAATTCATTTATGTTCAGCTGTAGAATTCTGTGGTTGACGGGGAAGTAAACGGCATCATAGAGTTCTAAAATTAAGTAATAAGGCATGAGAGGGGGTGCGTTATGGTGGGATAACAGCCTGGCTTGGGTGGGTTGAAGCACAAAGTGAAGCCAAGTGGTCCCACCGCCTGATGAGGGCCATTAATCCACCATAACAAACCCCACTGGAGTGCCTTATTGCGATTATGAAATGGATCCATCAGTTTATACAATTTTTTTTTATGATTTTAGGTTAAACAAAAAGGGAAAAAATAAAGATTAATTGTGAAGAAAAAAAAATAGTTCAAGTAGCTGATGCAGTCCTAGATGCAATGTTGCTTTCTGGGAAGAACGTGGCACCAAAACAGCTGCATTTATGTTACGGCAAGTAAGGGCAGAGTTGTGGGCAGCTTCATCATGGGACCAGCCAACTAGTTCAAGAGTTGACACAATTTATAAGTACAGTAGCAACCTGTAGTGTGAGGTATGGCGATCTGTACAGTTAAAGTTTTGTTTTTAGTATTTTGTCATTTGTCAACAGTTTGTTGGTCTTTTTAGCACTGTGATAACACCTTTAGTCAAGAGCAGCATTCGGCAGCAGTTCCTGGATCTGCGGTCGAAGGTATGCTGCTTCACAACTGTGTTCTTCATAACATCTTTTTAAGACGAGCTGTGATGGGTGGCAAGTTATTGTGAGCCCAGTCAGTGCCTAATTGTGTTGAACAGATTTAAATAGAAGCCGCGTTCGGCTACCGCTTGTGGCACCACAGTCAGCAGTACACGGCAAAGACCGGTCATTTTTTTTTTTTTTTTAGACAAACTGATGTGAGGTAACTTCATGAGCCCAATAATACCTAATTTTACTGGGAGCTGCCTCTTTCTGGAGCCACACCTGGGACCATAGTCTCTGCTGGTGTCAGTTTTATTTGTTTCAACATAAAAAAAATAGTTTGGGGTTGTCAAGGTAACACCATGATAGCCATACTTATGGACAACTATGATAGCCATACTTGTGGACAGTTTAGTGGTCGTAGTATTTGTGGATGGCTCTCTGTTTTGGATATGTGTCCTGCTTAGCCTGGAGCAAGTTTCATCTGGGCTGTTGTGTAAAGATAACAGCCCTGCTGAAAGTACTTCTCAGCCAGATTCCGGGAATTTACCTATCAATTTCATAATGATACTTGTCAGGTAGAGGTGTGTGTGTGTGTATGTATGTATGTGTGTGTGTATGTGTATATATATATATATATATATATATATATATATAATATATATATGTGTGTGTGTGTGTATATGGATATGTGTATATACGTGTGTGTGTGTGTGTGTGTGTGTGTGTATATGGATATGTGTATATACACGTGTGTGTGTGTGTGTGTGTGTGTACATGTGTATATACGTGTGTGTGTGTGTGTGTGTGTGTACATGTGTATGTGTTGTGGCGTGTGTATATATATATATGTGTGTGTGTGTGTGTGTGTGTGTGTGTGTGTGTGTGTGTGTGTGTGTGTATGTAATATATATAATATATTTTTATGTATAAATGGGTAGGAAATTGTTCTCTTATTGGATCAGCTCCACCACATGACCGTGCATATATCAGGCGCGACCGCACACCTGCACTTACCCCCTCAAAACAATTTTGACATTTTATAAGATGAATAAACCACTCTGAGGTGTGCGGTCGTGCTCTGATGCTCACGCCTGCGCCTTGGGCGGTTCAGCGCACTGAAGCCTGCGACCTCGTGCGCCTAGCGAACACCAAGGCGTGTGTATATCAGAGTGCAACCACACACCTCGAGTGGTATATCTAATACATTTATCATACACACACACACACACAGATCTTATCTGTGTCAGTCTTCACCATTCATCACTAGTGGGCACAGCGCGGAGCTGAGATCCTGCAGGAGACTTTTTTTTTTGGGGTAGGGGCAGTCTCGATGCAGGGCAGTGCCACCCTCGAGGCTGACGTTCTACGTGGCGTCGCGGGTTGGCCGTTATCTGTCGCGACTCCACCCTAGCCCCAATTCTTCTTCTCCTGCCATCGAGTATAGACCTCTATGCGAGACTCTTAAATCAACTGCGTGTCCGGCCTAGTTTCATTCCCGGCCTTGTGTGACTGTGTTCTGTTTCACCCTGCTCGACATCGCTTCTGCCGGTAAGACCGTTTCATTGTTTATAGGTGACGTCGAGTACTGTTTTTGTTTATTGTTTGAGTGCGGTCATGTCTCATCCCAGGGGCAAAAAATTGTCGAGGGTGGGGCCGCCACCAATGCGTCGGTGCATGACTGTTGCCTCTCCAGCCTTGGCCCGGCCCACAACATGGACAACTGTGACACCTGCTTCTCTATGGACCATCAAGTTCTTGAGATCTGCCCGTTTAAAGTTGGATGTGCGCTGCCGGCGGGCCAAGGCTAGGATTCTCAGCCCTTCCTCCGGGTCCCCTCCTGATCCTATATGGCCCGTGGAGGAGGGGGGCCTCCGCCTCTCTCAGCCTTGCCGCGGGGGGTGGGGGCTCCTTCCACGGTGCAGGAGGCCCAGTCTGCCACTCTCAGGGGGCAGACGGGAGGCACCGCTATGGCAGTTGCCTCTTCAGAGGTGAAGCTCCCTCAGTGTCTTGTTCTGGGCCCTCCGGGCCTGGACTGGCACCCTCCTCGGTTTTGACTGGTAGCGCCACCTTGATTTCAGCGCTGTTCGCAGCATTGGAGGCTTGGAGGGCGGTGTTGCGGTCGTCACCGGGCCGTCCTTCGGTGTCGCTGTTACTCCTGGCGCCGTTCGCGGTGCCAGGGATGTCAGCGAAGTCTGGGGGAACTGCTGCTGCGGTTTCTGGATCTGTTTCTGGTTCTGGCACCGTGCACGGTGCCAGGACTGGAGTCGGCGCGTTCGACTCAGTGCGTTTATGGCGAGGGCTGAGGTCGGCGCAACCTTGACTCGTGCTGCCTGTGGTGCCGGGGTTAAAAGTGGTCGGCACGTGGTCTAGGAACTGGCGGGGTTCAAGGAGTGATCTGGCATCTGACCTCTGGGTCTGCCTCCTCCCTCCTCCTTGGAGGACTCTGGGTCTGATCCGGTTTGGGTCCCAGATTCTTCAGAATCCTCCGATCCCTCTGTGACCAGCACCTCGGCCCCCACTCAGCCTCCCTCTGGGGGTCAGTCATTGTCAGTAGACTTTGGGGTCTTTGGTACTGACCAGCCAGCAGTGGTCCTCGTGGCCACTGCCATGCAACCTGGGGCCGCTGGCAAGTCTGGTACTCCGGCTGGAGCACCCCTTCCCTGGTGTGTTCGGACAGTCCAAGTTTGGGACAACCTGGGGCACGCCAGGAAGGGGAGGGTACTGTTCCCTGGGTGGGCTCTTTGGAGTCTGCCCAGAGTTGTCAGCTGCCTAGGCTGGTGGCTATGAGGACGAATTCCCTCTCAGGCTCTGAAGGGTTGAGGAGTTGGGGTGTAGCACAGTGCGCACCCACCGGAGCCCGGCCGGGTTCTGGGAGGAGCCTCGCTCTTCCCTGGATCGGTCCTCGAGAAGGACTTCAACTTTGGAGGTCAGGGGCCGTCCGTCTGGACTCGCATGGTCCAGTCACCTCGGGGGGCGGGATTTCTTCCCATGTCCTAGCTCTGACTGTTCCGATCTGGTTGAACGGCTGTTAGCTGCTGGGAACTTCGGGTCTCCCCCCTTGCGGGGAGTTTCCTCTAGGCCCCCCTGCCCTGACAGAGGCCGTTCTCCTGCTGCTAGGAGCTTGTCCCCCATGCCTCTGCCTCCCTCCCCGGCTATCCCAGGCATTCCCTCCCAGTCCTAGGGGCCTCTCACCTGGGACCAGTTCAGAGGTTCGGCTGCACATTTCCCTACCTATCTCCATGTCCTGGACCAGCAGGTGTTCCGCCATGCTTCTGTGCAGCCGGACCCTGAACCTCTGAGCTCGCCTGCATCATCTTCCTCCTCGGAGGGAGAGGATATCTGTCCACATCTCAGTATCTGATGTTTCTTCATATCAGTGCTTCCTCACGAGGATGTTAGGCGAGCTCCATCTTATCCGGTCCCTGTCAGCAATCCCGAGCATGTGGCGCACCTTCTTGGGCGAGGTACAGTGCGGCCAACCTCGTGGTTCCGCCTGGCCTGTTCCTTCCAGGAAGCGTCACATCGGCTTTTGGCTACGTCCCTTCTCCACTGTTCCAGCCCCAAGGGACCTACGCCAATGGTATTGTGCCCCCCCAACCCGGGTCTCCAGGTTCTCTGCCTCATCCCTTTTCAGGTTTGATCTGCCTGGACACCCCCTCTGGGCCTCATGCTCCCCACCGTGAGCGACCCCCAGACTCTGACTCTGCGGCGTTAGATTTTTGGGGGAGAAGGATTTTCTATTCGGTACGGATCGTTCTTTCTATTGCTTCTCATCAGGCCCACTTTGCTTCCTACGATAGGTTCTTGTGGTCCAGGCTAGGACAATTCCTAGCCACAATGCCTGATATGGAGGAAACCAGGCAAGCCATTGCCCTCTCTGCTCAGGGCCTGGAGCTAGCAAGGCACCAAGGAAGGGCATCTTATGACACCAATGAGGTAGCTTCCAGAGCTATAGGGACAGCGATCTGCATTCGGCGGACAGCATGGCTTCGCTTATCCCCGGTTGTCACCCTGGCCCGGTGTAGGGTGATTTCTTCCGCATACCGGAGAACCCACCTCTTCTTCCGCAGGGTGAGGGGCGACTTTCAGTGCACCTTTTCTCCCCCAGTGGGGGCTCCCCATCTCACCTGGACCAGTCTCAGGCCTGTAAGGATTCTCTCCTCTAGTGTCTCACCCAGTGGAGGCTAAGGGATTTAGTCCCGTAGGGAAGTTTAGGGACCCTTTTGGGGGTCTCGGTACTCACCCACTAATAATGAATGGTGAAGATTGACACAGATAAGATATGAAAATTACGTACCTACCGTGATTGTTGATCTTTCTGTGTATCTTCACAATTCATCACTAAGTCCTGCCCTCCTTCCCCCCTGGGGCCTCGGTCTCTGGGCTTTCCTCCTCTTTCCTGTGTGTCTCCCTGTTGTTTTTCTCTTTGCTCTCCTCTCCCTTGTGGTTAGGAGGAAGGGGACCCTGGAGACATACAGGGAGGAGTTTTCTCCTGTAAGAGGTTGTTATTTGGGGTGGGGGGGGTCCTCTCCCCCTTTATTAGTCTTATCTTCTCCTCACTTCCGTCTAGAGTGAGGTGAGGGATTAGGCCCCCGTTTTCCCTTAACATAAAAATGCCCTAAAGAGACTCGGGCTTGGTTGCTGAGAGTCTGGGGACTCTCGCGGAAAAAGTCAGAGCGTCCCGACACTCAAAATGTGCGTAAAGGACACGGGCACCTGCGTCCCCGAGAGCCCTGTGTTTCTGTATTCTTCCCTTTTCCCCAGGGCGCATCTGGAAATTGGCTATTGTAGCTCAGTATGCCTTTCCTGGTGAAACTTTTCAAAATAAATAAAATATATCGGAAACACCCAGTGAATTTATTAAAATGCCAGTAAAGATTTCCACTTACGACACCAACAATCCAGGTATGGGAACTGACCCAGGGAGTCAGAGGGCCAGCCGGGGGAGAAGAATTGTGCATCCTGGTGATTGCTCTTCTTCTCCGGGGGAGAGTGGGGAAGAGCGTCCGCGCTTGATGCGGACCTCATGGAGGCTGGGGCACCGCAGCAACTGGCGCCAGTATGTTGGGGCGGAGGGGCTGGACATCATTGCTTCTCCCGCCCCCAGGGAAGTAAGCAAATAAAAATGCCAGCCCCTGGCATGACTGCCCCACTCCGTCCACTGCCACTGAAGCCCGCCGGAGGTGCTTTGTGGCCCCAACCTGAGTGGGTAATCCGGGCTTGCACACAATGTCCTTAGGGAGTGGAAGCCCCTCAAGCCCCACCCAGGGGGTAAGCCTGAGCATGGGGGTGGCGGGCAGACAGGTCCAGAGGAGAGGGGTCGGAACCAAAAAAAAACCAGTAAAGATGGAACAGTAATATAATTAGAGCCAGCATTTAAATAACAGGTTCTGGGGAAGAAATGGATTTTCAGCTTCAATGCAGTAAAGGGATTGTTTCAGTATTATTGTAGGTGTATTCCATTTGCCTTTACTTACATTGCCTATTTATTGACCAGCTACAGGGGCTATTTTTAATGCAGCGATTCAAAACGAATGTTTATTTAAGCAAAGTCTTAAGTAGAATAAAATATTACAAGTTGGTGAAAGAGGCATTTATACCACTTGGGAAATGCAGTGTATTTATTCTTTGATATAACTGTTTTGTCCAGTGAAGTGTGACTTAGCTAGGAATGTCATAATATCAAGGTTTCGCAGTATACCACAGTATTTGAAATCACGGTATTGATACCATAGCTGATTTCCAGTACCTTGAATGTCGTGGTATATGGTATACCATGATGTTCAGGCCTTTCAGCTAATTTTTGAAGGTATGCTTAGTAACAACTGTCCCTTCTGTGCCAAACGTCCTGACACAAGAGTTCAGAGACATTTTTGTACAAAATCAATACTTCTGTAATACTGCAGTATTCATGAAAATTAACCACGTATTAGTGTCACAGTTATCATGCTGTCAATATTTAATACCATGACATCCCTAGTCTCGGCATCAGGGAGGTGTGGTGTATATTCCCTACCCCTGTGCTACCAGTCAGAATCCTCCTCCTGACAGGCTTTGTGCTTGCCATGGTGGGACTGACACACAGGTCCAGTGATTTGGCGGAGGCAGACCTGGCAGCATCATTGTCTTCCTCCCAGCTCTGGGTGGGGAGCTACCCTTCTGCCGTATTGAACCATGTAAAATCTACCCCTTCCTGAACTGGAAGTCTTTTGAGAAGAAATGTAAGGCTCAAGGATCCTAGAAGTCCTAGGAATTGAATTATACAGCCAAGGGATTAAAAAAAAAACAAAAAAAAAAACTAATACCTCTAACCCCTGAATATGGTTAAAAGTAAGTTGCAGGGACGCAACATTTGTGTATTAGTTGCTGGCTAACAGGCCATCCAAGATGTGCAGTTATGTCACCATAACTGCACACCTTAGGACTGGGACTTGATGGAATCCAAGTCACACGATGAGCAAATCAGTCCCCCAAACCCAAAAGTTATCTGCCATTACAAACATGGCTGCCACTTTGTCTTACTAAAATTCTTCAACTGTACCATGCCTTGCATGCCTAACAATGCACCTGAGGCATGTAATTATCACTGTGAATTTTTATTGGTTTTCTGTGAGTATAAGTGAGGGAGGGTCTGATTCAGTCGCTGCAGAAAAGATTGATCTTACTTCAAGAGGGCTCTTGCGGTAGGTAATTACATATAGGACTGAAGCCTGCAGGCGTCAGGACCCCACAGAAGAATTTCTAGCTAGCAGTCTCTGGCGAGGGACCGCCCCGTCAGGTGACCGACGTCAGTATAAAGGGGCGGTCCCCCATGCCCGCCTTCCAGTTCTTTCCTGCCAAGGGCCAAAAAGGCAAGACGAGAGAAAAGCGGATGTTTCTCTTCCTGGAAAAGGAGCTGAAAAAGCTAAGGGGGATGGAGGGTGGGAAGGTATTACCTACTGCCAGAGCCTGTCTCGAAGATCTACTGTTACGGTAAGTTCTTGCGTAACTGTACTATCTTATTTCTAAAGGGCTCTTGCAGTAGGTAATTATATATAGGACTGAGTCCCAAGCAGTCTGGAACAAGGAGTAGTACACGGGAGGAGGAAAATTACCCAACCGTAGAACCTCCGGCTGTGAGGGTCTCAGGAAAGGAGACCTTGCAGAACAGCCAACCCGAAGCCTGCTCTACGGCGAGAGGCAATGTCCAAACTGTAGTGATTCGTAAAGGTATGGACAGAAGTCCAAGTAGCGGCTGCGCAGATGTCTGCCGCCGACACATTCTTGAAACAAGCCGCAGAGGCAGCAGCACCCCTGGTGGAGTGGCCTCTGACCTGACCCGGCAGGGTCTTGTGATACTTGTCGTAACAGAAAGTGATAAAATAAGCCAACAATTTAGATAGGCATTGCCTTCTCTTTTGTGAGCAAAAGACAAACAGCTGATCAGGCTTTCTGAGATCCTTCGTCCTGGTGGTGTAGTATCTCAGAATTTGGTGAACATCCAAAGTATGCAAGAGGTACTCCCGCTGATTGGAGTGTTGTGAAAGAAAGCAGGTAGCTCAATGGATTGATTCAGTGTAGATTCTGCTACCACCTTAGGGAGAAACTTAGGTTGGTATGCAGAGCCACCTGTTCCTTTGAAAAAATCAAATATGGTTTTGCACTCAAGGCCTGGACTTCAGAAATCCGTTGAGCTGAAGTAATGGCCACTAGGAAGAGGGTCTTCAATGACAGGAACGTTAGGTCTGCTGAGGCTACCGGCTCGAAAGGAGGCCGGGTAAGCTTCTCAAGAATGAAATTCGGATCCCAAGGAAGGGCAAGAACGTGAAAAGGGGGTTTCAAGTGGAGAACCCCTCTAAGCAAAGTCTTAGAGACTTCCAACTGCATGAAAGATCTGTCCCCAAAAGGAACATGGTAAGCGGAAATGGCCGCAATGTGAACTTTCAGAGAGGAATGAATGAGACCCAGATCAAATAAATGGCGCATATAGTCCAGAAGTCTCCCGACAGGGCATGAGAATGGCTCGAAATCCTTGGAAGAGGCCCAGACAGAGAACCATTTCCATTTTATGGCGTAGGTAGATCTAGTGGAGGGCTTTCTGGCCTCCACCAGAATCTCAGCCACAAGCGGGGAAACCTCGAATCGGGCTTGAGCTATGTCTGCTGGAGCCATGCATGCAACTGAAGGGATTTGAGACCTGGATGAACCATGGTCCCCTGATCTTGGGTCAGCAAAGTTGCAACAGAGGAAGAGGTTCCTCTGAATACTGCTGAAGAGAGAACCAAACTTGCCTGGGCCAGAAAGGAGGCGATTAGGATCATGCGAGCTCCTTCTGAACTGAGTTTTGTAAGACCCTCTGAACTAAGGGAATCGGGGGCATACACGAATCTGCCCTTCCAAACTAGAGACAGAGCATCTCTCAAAAATGTCTGCCTATGAGCGAGTAGAAGGCGGGAAGTTTTGTGTTGTGAGGAGATGCAAACAGGTCTACCTGAGGTGTTCCCCAGCACAGGACCCTGATCCAGTTCCCACTCGTGAGCCTGGGTAGACGACCGACTGAGGTGGCCTGCCAGCGTGTTTTTGTCCCCCGGAACATGAACTGCCGTGAGGTGAAGGTTGTGTTGCACTGCCCAATCCCAAACCCGCATTGCCTCCCTGCAAAGAGGGTATAAATGAGTTCCTCCCTGTTTTGTTGATGTACCAGAATACGCACATGTTGTTGGTCTGGACAGCCAGATGACCGGGAAGCAGATACAGATGCAGAGCATATAGCATGGCCCTGAGCTCGAGCACGTTTATAAGAAAAGTCTGCTTGAGCCTGGACCAGGAGCCTTGAGTCCTGTGAGACCCCAGGTTGGCTCCCCAACCCTCTCCTGAGGCGTCTGTTGTCAGTGTTTGGGAGGGAGGTCTGAGGCAGAAGGGAACTCCCCGGCAAAGGTTCTCCTGAACCATTCACCATTGCAAGTCCCGAACCATAGGGTTGGAGACCACGACTTCTTGATCTTAATCGTCCACCAACTGATCCCACTGAGACTGAAGCGTCCACTGAGAGATCCTCGTCTGGAGCAGAGCGCGAGGGACTGTCTGAATAACAGCTGCCATGAGCCCAAGGAGGTGAAGGACTGACCTGGCACTAACCGTCTGTGACTGGACAACAGGCTTGCATGAGCCTGGAGGGTGTCCCTTGTCCAGCGGCAGGAATGCCATGCTGGAGGTCGTGTCCAGGATCGGCCCGATGAACTGGAGCCTCTGGGAAGGGACCAGATAGGACTTGGCCTGGTTGATGGTAATACCCAGGCTGGTAAAGATCTGCAGGGAAAGGAAGCGCAGGAGCTCCTCCCAGGATGGGGCCACCAGGAGCCAGTCGTCCAGATATGGGAAAAACCTGCACTCCCAGGGTACGCACATGAGCCGCTACCTTGGAAAGGCATTTGGTGAACACTCGAGGCGCCAAGGAAAGACCATATGGGAGGGCCTTGAACTGCTAGTGGTCCCCCGGAAAAGAAAACCGGAGGTATTTGTGGTGGGAAGGGTGAATAGGGATATGCAGGTAGGCATCCTGCATGTCCAGTGCACACAGGCACTGTCCTGGCGAAGTAAGGGCAGAAGGCTCTGCAGGGAGAGCATTCTGAACAGTCTGTACTCCATGAACAAGTTCAGGGAGCTGAGGTCTAGGATGGGCCTCATGTCTCCTGATTTCTTCGGAACCAGGAAGAAATGGGAATAGTAACCTGTCCCCCGAATGTGGGTTGGGACAGGCTCTATCGCCGCCTTCGGCAGAAGGGTGGATATTTCTTCCCGAACCAGAAGTTGATGTTCTGGGGAGTTAGACGACCTTGGGGGGAGGGTTCTGGGTGGTTTCTGAAAAAACTCGATTAAGTGTCCTGCTGCTATCGGTTGGAGCACCCAAGCATCTGAAGTGATACTCTCCCAACCCAGCAGATGGAAGGAGAACCTCCCTCTTACTGGTTCCTCTGGAAAGTTCAGAGGCTGTGGGAGAGTAGAGGAGTCAGGAGGTGTGGGGCAGCGCCGTGGCTGAAGCTCCCGCCACTTTCTAGGTGGGGGGCTTGGCAGCCGGAGGGGTTTGACGTTTGTCGGCCCGCTTACCCTGAGGTTTCGCTTTGGGCCGAGAACGTCTGCGAAAAGGGCGACGCTGACCCTGAGGGAGCCTGTACATAGAGTCCACAGACTTTAGTGCAGTACCCTGCTCTTGCAGATCGGTGATGATGTCCTTGACATCCCCACCGAACAGCACCGAACCCCTGAAGGGCGTGTCCTGGATAGCAGACTGCACCTTCGGGACCAAACCTGACACTCTGAGCCAGGCATGACACCGCAGACCTACGGCGAAAGCAGAGCTTCGACCAGCAGCGCCCACTGCATACGCGTGGCATGGAGCATGTGCCGACTGGCCAAACGAGCAGAACAGACTAGATCTGCCGTTCCTGCTTAGTCTGAGACTCAGGAAGGAGTCCAGCTTGGCTTCCACCTCACCTAGGATCACCTTCTGGTAATCCCCATATGTGCGACATAATCAGGGTCAACCTTAACTTTTTTTTTTTTTTGCACTAGCCAGCCAGACAAGTTGATTAAAAATTGCACTAGTCCGCAGGTGGTTGTACTAGCCCACAATAATAATGGTCGGTGTTGATCGGTTATACAGGAAAAATGCAAGCCAAGAAATACTCTGATTATTGCATATTTATCCTGCTCCCACATTGCTTCCTGCCCCAGCAAAAAAAAAGACTGCAGTCCAGTCACACGCAGTATGTACCCCCATTGTTTTTTTACCATGTGCCCCTATTTTCCTCTTTCTTCACCCCCTCCTCGCCAAACTAGAGAATACCATAATAACAAATGTTCAATCAGGCAGTTCTAGCTCTGCACATGCAATAGTCAACATCATCGTGCACGTCACCACAGTCCCATCCTGACCTGCAGGGCAATGTACAGAATCAGACAAAGAAAGACACTCTCATCCCCCACCCAGTGATTAACCAGAACTGCACTTCTGGAAGTTTTCTTACACTGTGAAGTGAGCCAGAGAAAGTTTTAGGATTTCTTTGGAGAGAGTCAAACAAACACAGGGGCCTTGGGTTGCAAGAAACTTTGACATATCTGTTTATATATACCAGGCATGAAAATATTGATTTAACATGCTCTGCCCTAACAAAAACAGATTTTTTCATAACAGTGTCCTTTCATCAGTCAAAGGGGAGCAGTATATAGGCATGATGCTGTACTACTTCTCTTTCTATATAGGATGATCTGTGCACACCAGGAATACCTTTTGTTTAACCTTTCAGATTATATATTTTACTAAGGTTTTGCTTTGTATCATACATGCTCCAAAGCATTGTTTTTAGGATGAAATGACATGCTGGGTGGTACTTTAAGAAGAGCTGTGAACCCCTACACCAGTCAGTAATGGCAGCTATGGGTCTGTGGATGGCCGCTTCAGAGCCTAGTCTGCAGTGGTGTCCAGAGAAAGTATAAAGTGGATAGGTCACCTGGCTGGGCAGACAGTGTATACATGATAGCATTCTGCCACTGCAGTGTTGGATACAGGCACTCAAAAAGGTTGGGAAATCGGGCACACTGGTCTTAATATTGTGGAACAAATCAAAGGCAAGTTCAGCAAATTGGAAGCTAGTGACTTAATCACTCTACCCTTGATCACAGCATTCACACTAGTTGACTGTCCTAACAACTGAGTGATAACGACTCACATTGAGTCTTTTGTGGGATCCCCCTCTTGAACTACCAGATAACTGCAGCTCTTAATGAGCTGCTAATCACACCGGGCCACCTGGAACACTGAGGGAGATTAACAAAAGGACTACAGCCTGCTAAAGTAGGGACTTTTTCCAACTTCATTGACAGCCACACAAAATCTGCACTAGTCAAGACGGACAAGTAGAGGGTTAGCTGCACTAGCCCTGGACAATTTGCACTAGGTTCAGGGCTAGTAAAACAATGTAAAGGTCGAACCCTGGACATAATTCAGGGCCCTTATTCCCAGAGTGGAAGAAGCATACACCTTCTTCCCATACTGTCTGTTTGTACTGACGTGGAGCCTTTGCAAAAGAGTCTTTGACTCAAAGGATTGTAATTCCGAAACTTTAATAAATAAAATAAAATACTGGTCCAGGAGAAGAGATTCCTTCTCAGGTGGAGACGAGCTGAGATGCTTAGGATTAGCCATACAGCCGTGAGCTGTGCTAATCACAACAGAGTTAGCTTTGGGGATATATTTAGAGAATCCACACCCTCCGAGCCTGGTATAGCCTATCCACCTTCCTCGGAAGGGGGCTAATGCCGACAGTTGCTTCAAATAGTGGAAACAAGGTCTGCATGAGGCTCAATCCGGGTGGAATCAGTGTCGAAGCAGTTTCGGCAGATCCAAATGAGCAGCAAGTTTCTTCGCTGGAGGATCTGGCTCCAAAGATTGCCACTGGTGAACCGCCTGGATCTTTCTCAGCAGCTCCAGAAAGGAGGGATCTTCCAGAGGTGACTTCAGGGAGTCCTAGGCCTGATCTGGTCTGGTCTGGAGTCGTGGCTCATCGTCTGGATCGAGAGCACCACGTCGAATCGTCCGAGGTCTCCAAAGAGGAGGAGGAAGAAGACACCTCCCGACGAGGGAAGGAACGGACCCTTTGGGCAACCTCGGAAGAAGGTCTCTCCCCTGCCCTGGCACCTGAGGGCAGGGGAGGAAGTCTCTTGCCTCTGGGGGTCCGGAACCGGGTCCAGTGTCAGCAGATGGCTCTCCACCTCCCTGATACCCCTCTACTGTCCCTAGCAGTCAGTCTTCCCTGTCTCTTCCCAGGAATTATAACCTGTTAACCTCCTCTCAGGGAGGATTTGGTACCCAATCTGGCGTTCGTCAATTTCAAGGCATGGCTCTTGAAGAGTTAGAGTATGCAGATTTGCATCTGTCCCAAGGGGTTCTGGATATTCTCAAAGCCTCTCGAAAGCCTGCCACCAGAAGGACTTATGACTCCAAATGGAAAAGATTCAGCATTTGGTGTTCCAAGAAGCATATCTCTTCAGACACTGCTGAATTGCCTACAGTTCTGGATTATATGGTCAGTCTTAATGGCCTAGGCCTCAGACCAGCTACTCTCAAGGTACACTTGTCAGCTGTTTCTGCTTTTCTGTCAGTGGGAAAGCCTTCCTCTCTATCATCTCACCCTGTGTTCTGTACATTTTTCAAGGGATTGCTTCATACCAATCCTCCCTTTAGGGATCCTGCCCCTGCCTGGGACTTAAATGTTTGCATTGCTCAACTTATACAACCCTTTTGAGCCTATGTCCTCAGCAGAGCTTAAGTACTTGATTTAGAAAACTGTGTTTTGTAGCCATTACCTGCCAGACATATCAGTCAAAGCCCTGTCAGTGGAACCTGATTTTATCTCCTGTCATAGAGATAAAGTGGTCCTTAGAACCAATAGGATGTTCTTGGCCAAAGTGGTCTCAGACTTCCATTTGAATCAGTCTGTGTCTCTCCTGTCTTCTTCACTGAGTCATTCTTCCTCAGGAGAGAGGAGGCTACACAGTTTAGATGTTAAAAGAGCCCTTAGCTACTACATGAGCGCACTCAAGGTCACAGGTTTGATTCCCTCCAGTTGTTCCTCACTTATGGGGAAGTGGGAAAGGGCAAACCAGCCACTGAGATAACGATTGCCAGGTGGATTGTTTATTGTATACAATTCTGCTATGAGAAACTGGGAAAACCCACCCTCAGGCCTGAGGGATCATTCCACAAGAGGTACAGCTGCTTCCCTGGCTGCTGCCAGGGATATCCCTCTGTTAGAAATTTGTCAAGCAGCCACCTGGAAAACAGTCCATACCTTTACCAAGCATTACTCTCTGGATGTCCAGGCTAGGAGTGATGCTCGGTTTGGCACAGCAGTACTTTAGAGCCTATTCCCAAAGTAGACTGCCATCCTCCTCCATGGAGGTACTGCTTGGTAGTCTGCAGATTGTCAGAATACAGCAAGACTTCATGTTTGAAGAAAAAATTACTCACCTTAGTAATTGTGTTTCTTCTAATGGAGTCTTGCTGTATTCCTCCCTCCCTGCCTCCCCTCTCAGAACCTGGTTTTGGGAAGGGGGTGGGCAGGCACAGTGTTGCACCCCAAGGGTACTTCATGCACACCCTCCATTTTATCTGGGTGCTTTTGTATTATGATCTTTTATTTTTGGATAGGTTTTGGGTTTCCTGACTTGGGTCTTCCTTTGGGAACCAAAACTTTCTGTTGCCAGTTGGCTAGTTAAAATTTTTACAATTTCCACATAGATAGCTAGTGAGTGTTTGCTCGTTAAGAACCTGATGGTTGGGTTTCAAAGTGCTGCAGACAGAGACCTCAGCCGAGCTCGAGATCAACGTTCTATGCACTGCATAGAAAATTAACCCACTACTCTCCAGGGCAGTTCAAAGGCTGGAGCTAACTGCAGATTATCAGAATACAGCAAGACTTCATTAGAAGAAACACAATTACTAAGGTGGTGAGTAATGTTTTCTTTTGGCAGGCACAGTGTGGATTATGTGATAAAACCACATTTCCTGGTGCTGAAGACACGGGGCATAAACACCTCATGACTCGCAATGCACCAGGGCATGTGTTTATCACATAACCCACACCCTGTCATATCTTATTAATTACCCATCTGCCCGAAATTATCCTTCATCCAAGTCACCAACGCTTTACAGGATATTTTCCAAATATTGAGAATCAGCTCTCTAAAATGTATCCATGTCAAACCTGGTGCAGAGCTCCCACTTTTTGTAATAGTTGATCTCGCTAAAAGTCATAAAATTGGGTGAGGGGTTGACCGGAAAGCTCCATGGATTTTCCAAGCTCCTATAAAGACGCATATTCCACCAGTTTGCATATATCCTTTCCTCCTGGGTAAGTGCTGTGATCTTTGTTTTCCCATACTCAGTGAGATGCAACAAGAGTTCCCAACTTGCTTGCCTATATCCTATCATGATTTTGAATAATGTACCTCTTTAAGTACTAAGGGAAACGGGCAAGTGGTGGCTACCTCAGCTCAACAGGGACCTAAAACAACGGACCCCAAAAAAACATCTTTGACCACTAAAAAAATGCAAGTTACTTCCAGGCCAGACAGGGGTACAGAGCAGCAGAGAGTGACTGAAAGGCTACAGAAAATACATGGAGGGGCTTGAAGCCACAATAGTAGTAGGTGATACAGATCATAGCAAAGCTTTCTTCCAGCACGTAAAGGTGTAAGGTGATGTAGACCAGGAAATACCTGGAATGGGTTGGGGAGAGAAAGGTTGTGCCACTGGACGCCAGTGAAGGCTTTGAGTGGTATGGGGTGATGTAGTGGTGACAGTGGACACCAGGAAGTGCTGAGAGTGGGACAGGAGAGAAAGGGTTGTGCTGTACACCAGAAAGTTCATTGTGTGGGGGCAGGGGGAGCCATAGTACTGCCACTGGACACCTCTTATATTTGGAAGAGATGGGACTGGAAGGAGTATACTGCCGAACTCCAGGGAGTGCTTTGAGTGGAACAGAGCGAGGTAGGGAGTGCCCCTGAACATGAGAATCTTTAGACTGGGATGTGAAGAGGGAGGGAGGTAGTGAACTAGTCACCAAGCGGTGCTTTCAGTGGGATTGAGTAGGTGGTGCTGCTGGACACTAGGAAGTGCTTCGTGAAAACTATTGACAGTACTGCCTAAGGCTGAAATTGGCAATACGAATTAGTGTGCATCTTTCGTGGTATGGACTTTAATTTCAAAAAACCTTTTTAAGCAGAAATTAGGGCTATAGCACAAAGCTGCAAAATATGGGCAAGGTGAAGTTAGGACAGAGCGCTTATGAATATTCGTGATTGTGTGTGTAGTTTGCTAGGATTTAAATTATTGCTTTCAAAACATAAGACAAAGATTTGTTGGTTTGTGCATACATATCTTTTCCATAAAAGGAAGTGACCGACATTTGGGTTACACAGCCATGCTTTGAGGAATCTTTCAAACCCTAGGCACACCACACCACACAATTGCCAATTTTCTTTGGCTCTGTGTTGCAATCCATGTAGTTTGCAAATAATCATAATGACTGCTTAAAAGAAATCCTATTTGTAGCATATCATAATGCCAGTTTGCAGTCATTAAGTTCATAAAAGGAACAGGTTCCTGGCCTGGTGGCACTGAGGTTGAGGCACTGGATGTCACACCCCATGTTACACCGATGACCTGCGCTGGTGAATGAGCTCAGGTCACCAGGGATTCGCCAGGAGAGGTAGGATTGAGCGTCCCAACAGTAATGCCCACAAGTCTTACCACCTGTGGAAGCAACGGGTGGTAAGGCACAGATAGCTCCTTACCGGGAGTCTCGGGTGGGATGGCACTGTGGATGCTTGACGCAAGTGCGGTGTAAGCACACCGCTCATCTAGACTTCAAGTTCTCTGGCGTCGCACCTCAGGGGTAAGGACCGAGAAAACCAAAGATAAAAAATCTCCCGTCTCACAGAATGACGCCCGGGCCATGCTACATCGGCGGCCCGCTGAAAAGAGCAGAGGAAAAGAGTTCCTCTGTGCAGAGACCAGAGACCAGGAGGAAGTTTAAAAAAAAAAAAAAGGGGGTGGTTCTTACAAAACACAACAATTTATTGACATAGTGATAAAATACAGCCCAGAAGGACAGAAGAGTCCTTTATAAACTCAACCATCTTCATTATACCGGGCAGACTTAATACAGTTCTTAATATCTATGCTTAAATGTAACACATAGAGGATATGCGCTGAGAGTGGTTGTTAACCACACTGTAATCGCCTAGAGAAGCGGTTGCCAGGACAACTAAGTAAACCTCAAGAGTGCAGCTCGAGAAGTTTACAGTTGTCTTGGCAACCACGAGAGGTGATTACCTCCGTGGTTAACAGCCACTTCTTGGGCACTGTTCTTTATAGTGTATGGAGTGTGCATCTTTTATAAAATACACAAAGTTAAAACTTACCATGCTGTTTATTTCATGGCCTCTCAACAATACAGTCATGCCAACGGATGAAAGCGCGACATTTGTTTTTATGTAAAAATTACAAATTACACTGCTAAAGAGTTAACATAAGTCTGAGCTGCATCCAGCACGTTTGCGGTTGGCCCATTTTTATTATGTGGTTGTGTGTGACGTAGTCTTCTGTGACTTCACCTCTTGCTGTGTGGGGTTAAACAGACGTGGAGCTTGTGGGAGCAGCATGAACTTTTAGCTAGGCCTGGGGAGATTAAATGAGGGGAAAAAAAGCATTTTACTGGAAGCCTGTCTGTTGGATTGTGGGGGGACTGTGCTGCTATCCATCATGATGTGTGCTGAGGCGGTTCAGGAACTGAATGAGTGGGACTGCTGACTTTTTGAATGCTAACAGATTAGCGTTCCGTGTTTGGAAACTGTCACCATGTGTGGTGTTCTTATTTGTATCCCACTTAACATGACGCCCCCAATGCAAGGTTTACAGCATGCTGACGCCATATTGATGGGATTATCAGGTTGTTAGACTGCAGAAAACACAGGTTAATTGACTGTCTCCATTCATTATTCTCTTCTGCTCTTTATTCTAAACAGAAAAATGTGGTGTCTGTCAGAAAGAGAATTGTCACTGAATTTGATCAGCTACATCAGTTTTTACATGAAGAACAAAAGGTCTTTTTTACCAAGCTTGACCGTGAGGAGAAAAGAATTCAAGATATACTTAATGCCAACTTAAAAAAGCTTTCAGAGATGAGTTGTACTATAAACAGACTCATAATTGAGATTGAAGATCGACTGAAATTGCAAGGCACAGACATTCTGACGGTAAGACTGGAGCAGCTTGATTTTTGTTTTGATAATCGTTAAGTTGGATAACTGTCCATGTTCTGTAAAGGAGATAACTTGTTTCAACCGAATTCATAGAGACAGTAAGAAACTGTTACACTATTGACTACAACAGAATTGTATGGATAATTACCATTTCACAATAACACATTGAATTCTAGAACGTGATCCAATTATTTGATAGTGGTACGTGTTTTATTTATAATTTGTGACCAGAACAGCCACACTGAGATGAACAGGACAAATCGGTGGCACTGTTGAAGGAGGAAGAGATTGCTATAGCAGGATTAAGGAAACATAGTGGATGGAGGGAAACAGATTGGCTGTGGAGGTCAAGGGGTACATTTTATACAGGAGAGACAGAAGGGAAAGGGGGTGGAGAATTGTATGTACAGAACAGTATTATTAGTGCACAGTTAGAAATGATAATTCAGGGAGTGGGTCTGCAGAGAGTGGGTGAAGATGTTATGTGGACAAGAAATGACCATGGGCATATGCTGTGGCTTACCTGACACTGTGAAGGAACGTGCCTAAAATTTAATGAGCGAAATTGAAAAAAAGACATAAACAATGGTAACTGTTTGTAATGGGAGTCTAGTTAAATTTCTATACTAGATTTTAGCTATTTTACATTGCAAGCACAAATTAAAACCATAGAAGCACAAAGAACATTAAAATGCCATCAAAAGTTTTGGTTACAGGCATCTAAAATTCCTACATAGCCTACAGCAATTCCTGGATGCCCAAGCAAATCCACAAGATAGAGGGTATGACCATTGTACATGTTGCACGAAGGGTTTTATATTGGCACAAATACTGAGCACACTCTAAGTGACATTGCAGAGGGACTGGAAGGAAAAGTATGTCTCTTTGCAGACGACACACAGATCTGCAACAGGGTTGATACACAAGGTGAAGTAGAAAGGATGAGAAGGGACTTGGCATGGTTGGAAGAATGGTCAAATGTATAGCAGCTTAGATTCAATGCAAAGTAATGCACCTGGGAAACAAAAACCCAATGGAAGAGTACAGAATGGGGGGTGAGATACTAACAACAAAAATGGAAAGGGACCTGGGGTAGTCATATCAGACGACCTAAAGGTGGGCAAGCAATGCGAGAAGGCAGTAAGGAGGGCTGGGGGGATACTGGGGTGCATAGGGAGAGGCATCACCAGTAGAAAACAGGAAGTTGTTATTCCTCTGTACAGACAGTTGGTGAGACCCAATCAGGAGTACTGCATGCA
This sequence comes from Neoceratodus forsteri, assembly GCA_016271365.2. Lineage (NCBI taxonomy): Eukaryota > Metazoa > Chordata > Ceratodontiformes > Ceratodontidae > Neoceratodus > Neoceratodus forsteri. The sequence continues at coordinate 81,802,167 of JADMNL010000035.1, forward strand.
GTTCTGAGACCCCACCTCTGCAAGTACAGAGACAGGATGGAGGCTATCCAGAGAGGGAACTAAATGGTGCAGGGCTGCACCAGAAGTCATATGAAGAGAGACTAAAGGAGCTTAATATATACCCTTGAGGAAAGGAGGAGAGGGGAGACATGATAGAAACTTCAAGTTCATCAAGGAAATCAACAAAGTCCAAGAGGGTAGCCTCTTTCAGAAAAAGAGATGTGCAAGAAAAAGGAAGATCAATTTAGAGGGGCATTAGAGGTAATGTGAGGAAGCATTTTTCTACAGAGAGGGTTGTGGATGCATGAAACGCCTTCCTGAGGAGGTCGTGGAGTCAAAAACAGTGGTGGAATTCAAGAATGCATGGACAGACAGAAGGCACTTTTAGTGGGGTAGGAGGAAGTAGGCTGTTGGTTAACTAGGATCTGCAGCTTATCCAATAGGTAGGGAAATGGGCAGGCTGGGTGGGCCAAGCGGTCCTTGTCTGCCATCAGAATCTGTGTTTTGTTTTACTCGAGTGCATAAAGCAGGTATGACTATACAATTGAAAGCAGTGCAAAGCAATGCACCAACAGTCTGCGCCATCACAAAACAGTGTCCTGCTGCCTGCAGAGGGGATGAAGCTGGATAAAAAACAGACAGCCCAGGAACAGTATTGGTTTTCGAGTTGCAACCATGTTATCATTTTTAGCCAAAGGTGCTATATTCAAATGTCCCCATGCAAACGAGTCAATTTCCCAATCCGTGCACATGGGGACCATTACCTGTCCATTGTGCAGCCACTTCAGTGTTATTTACCTCACTTTGTTCCTTGGATTGTGGGGAGGCTGGGCCAGAGCACAAATGTTAAAGCAGCAGTGCATTATAGTGGTGACAATTTTTACGTACACTTTTTTTTTTTTTTTTTTTTCTTCCTATAAAGGTTTTTATCCTCCCGTCTGGAATCTGGTGGGCTATCCGCCTTGTCCACGTGCGCCAACAGCCAGCCACTTACCTCATCCACCTCCTGCTGTCCTCTGATCAGTGGGGTGGGTCCCAGCACACTGGACGGGGCTTCACAATGCCTGGCTCAACCATTTTTCCTCCTGTTTTCTCCCCTTACATACCCAAATTATGAAGGGCAGCAAGTAACAAATTATGATTCACGAGGTTGAAGGCCTCGGTTAGGTCCACAAAAATGGCCGCTGTAAAATGACCCTTATCAAGGGAGGAACTATCCAGTGTTTCAAAGGAGGGGAGGGAAGGGAAGCAAGCCTAGCCTGTTTCTGGTTAGAACCAAAGGTCATGGACACTTTTTTTGGTGCTGACCCAGAGTTGGATAGCCTGAAACCGATGCAGGACATTGTGGAAGTCTTGCTTTAATAGACAATTGGAGCTACAATACAACGTTGTTACTTCGCAGCACAGAAGCACAGTTACTAATGCGCTGAGTTTGGAGTGACATTTTTGCCTGTAAGTACTTTACTGTTGTCATTTCAGTGTGTCGTGACTTTGTGTAGACGTATACTATCCCCCATCAGAGCATGCACAGTAAATAGTCACACCCCTGTTTACCTAAACGTCCTCCTTGCAGGTCGAACTGGCACAGGTCAACTTTCATTTGAGTTTTTTCCATGTACTCCAAATCTCAAATTGCACTTCTGGGTTGCTTGAATGTATCCTGTGTAATTTACGTCCAGTTGAAACGTGGTTTTGAAAAGCAGCAATTGGAGCTGCCCAGTTCTCCCCTTGGAGACATCGGGGAGTTTTGTCCGAAATTCAGATTCAAGGTACAAACCTATGTTATTACAGCACAAAGTGACGTTGCACAACGCTAAAGCTTTGAATATTGGGTCCCTGATGTTGGACGTCCGAGGCAAAAGGGAAACTGGTGACAAATAAGATGTGGGGATTGTTAATCTCAAGAGCGCAAAGGAGACTAGTTAAAGGATAAGGGTGAGAGGATGCAGGGGGAGGGAACGGAAGCAGAAGCGAGAGGAAGATACTTACTAGAGCACGATGGGGCAAATTAGCATTTAGAAGAGACTTAAAGGAGGAGATAGAAGAGGAGAGATGCATTAGAAGTGTGAAGCTGTTCCAGAGGTTTGGGCAATGACCGGAGAAGGTAGTCTGCCCCGTATCGGTTTTGCAGCAAGAGACAAAGAAAGAGCAGACAGCGGAGGAGGGGACAGACTAGGAGAAAGGAATAGCAGGAGTGAGGAGGGCAGATGGGTGAAAGGGGAAGAAGGAGAGCCAGTATTTGGCAAGAAAAGGAGCAGCAGCATTGGAAACACTGTAACTTGGGAAGGGATGGCAAGGTTGAGGTAAAAGGAGTAGTGGTGGGTCAGAGATGGAGTACCAAAGCAAAGCAGCAAAAGGAGTTGAAAGGGCACCCAGTCTGGCTCTGGTAGTTTTGGGAGCAGCACTGTGACCACTTCTGCATGGACGAGCATTGATAAAGTCAGCTTGAAGAGGATCTTGTGGTGGACTGGAAGTGAAAGACTTGTTCTAGGACTGTGGATATGTTGTTCATCCACATTCTTTGGCATCTCCCCTTCCACTTTCAATCTTGCCGGAAGTCTTCAAGCTGGCTCCTCCCACCCACCCGGGTGGTATAACCCTCGGCTCCGCCCCATGACGTCAGATCTTCCTTTCCGCTGGAAGATTCAGGTTGCCTCCGTCGTGCTCACGCTTGTTATAGGCCCTGGCTCAAAAACCTTTGGTTATTCTGAAAATCCGTCTAGTTCACACTAGCGTTCGCGACTCTATACCTTCGATTATGGAAGACAAGTCTTCCCCCGGATTTAATCTGTGCCCATGCAGCCAGAAGATGTCGAGCACCGATCCCCACACTGCGTGCATTTGCTTTCTCGGTGTCGACCATGAAACATAGAAACATAGACTTTGACGGCAGATAAGGACCGCTTGGCCCACCTAGTCTGCCCATTTCCCTACCTAGAGGATAAGCTGCAGATCCCATTTAACCAACAGCCTATTTCTTCCTACCCTCCCACAAAAATTGCCTTATGTCTGTCCCATGCATTCTTGAATTCTCCCACAGTTTTAGACCCCACAACCTCCTCAGGAAGGCTGTTCCATGCGTCCACCATCCTCTCTGTGAAAAAATACTTCCACACATTGCCCCTGAGCGTCCCCCCTCTGTCTTCAAATTGTGTCCCCTTGTTTGTGTCTCGCTTTCCATCCTGACGTCCTCGACGACTGTCTCGCACACCTGAAGTTGGGGAGGCCGGAGAAACAGAACCCTCCAGTGAAATCCAAGGCAGCTCGGTGGGCAGTTTCCACGGCTGAGGGATCCGCTGAGCAATTGGAACGCATGCAAGCATTCAAAGAGAAAGTGGCTCGGGCTGCAGAAGCTACTCTGAGCTTCTTCGTTCTGCTCAACCTGGGCTCCACCTTCTCGGGTTCCTTCTGAGAGTTGTGCCAGTCTCTCCTGACTAAGGATGAGGGTCCTGTGGGCACGCACTCCTCTCGATCCTGTAAGCGGGAGAAGGATCAGGAATCATCTTCATCCTGATGGAGACGCTCTTGGGAGCGGGAGAGATCTCGGTCCCAGGAACATGCAGTCTCAACTTCGGTCAAGATTGCTTCTTCAGCCGCTGGCTTCTCAGCTTTGCCGTCTGGCTAGTTGACCAAACTGTTGATCATCGATGTAGAAATCGGCATCGCTCCTTTATCATCAACTCCGGTCAACGATTCCCTCGCTCAAACTCCAGTTCTGACTTTCCCCGATGAGGAGACCCAGCCTGCTGGGACTCCCATCGAGGAAGTGGTCCCCGACCCTGGGAAATCACCGGTCCCGCCGGTGTCTCCCAAGCAATCGAATCGGGCTCTCCTATCCTTATTGAGGTCTTGGACCCCCTCGACCGAAAGGCCGAGGACAGCCATAAACGCTGTAAAAAAGAGGCGCCGCCATCGGTCATTCTTGTCCTCCTTGGATGAGGAGAGGCTCTAGCAGAAACTCCGGCGCTACGAGGACCTCATGTGACAGCAGATGATTTTGACTGGGCACAAGCCGACCCTGGCTTCCACCCTGACCATTACTTGGCTTTCGCCTTCTATCTATTAATCAATCAGTCAGTCAATCAGTATCTTTATTTATCCAGATGGGCACCATTGAGCAAGCTCATTTACAAGGTGGACCTGCAGTCCTACAGTAATAATACAGAAAGACAAGTTACAATAGTACAAACAGTAAAAATAGCTGCTATTATAGTAAAAATGCACATTTACAGGTAATATACATTGAACATAGATCTACAAGGAGTCATGGATAATGAACTTGTGCTGGATCCAAGCCCAAAAACTGTGCATTTTGTAGTGGGAAATGTTAGGGAGAGGGCATACCAGATAGAAGATATCAAGCGCATAATGTAGGGAGGGGGGAATAGGGATGCAGCAAGAGGACTCAATTGTTACAGCAGAGTGAGGGATTGGGAGGGCTGAGGACCGCAGACAAAAGGCTATTGTAAGCCATTTTTGCCTTCAAACGCATGCACATATGGAGGAAAAAGATCTGCTATATTAAGTGCAAGAGGAGGAATATAGTAGCAGGGGCATAACAGGGAGGGTCCTGGAGGTTAGAGGGAGGTGTTGGATGGACGAGGGACCGAATATTTTTTGTGGCAAAAGACGATAATTATCCCCAAGTGCGGTAGCATGTGCTAGAACCAGGCTGCAGCTGTTCAGAGCATCGAAGAATAAGATATGGGAGTTTGGCAGTAAATCCTGTGGATCTGTTGGTGGGCATGCTAGAGGCAGAGGCACACATTTCAGCTGGGGGGGCCGCCGTTTGAGGGAGGGAGGTTAGTTAGTGTCTAGTAAAGCAGTTGCAAATTTCCGTAATGCCATCACGGTAAAGCCTTTTGAACAAAAGGGTACTTACTGGGGTTTTCAGCTTAAGTATTTTTGGGGTTTTATTCCATATTGATGGAAGTGCGAATCCAAAGGCGGCTCTTCAGACTCGTGTGAGTGCCCTGGGTATATTTAGCAGGAGTTGTGAGCAGCTTCTAAGGGAATAATTCCTGGGCACAGTCGGAGACAGTCGACGATGTATTGAGGGAGTTTGCCACTGAGGGCTCTAAGTGTCCAGAGTGCTGCATTAAAGTTGTGCCTGTAGTGAAGTGAGGTCCAGCCCTAGGCCAAAGCAGACTCCTTCGGATCCGATCAAGTTGGTTCCCCCTCCCACAGAGCCGGGCCAAACCTCTGGTTCAGCCTAAACCGATCTCTCCACCGATCATGGTGGAACCACTGCCCAAGCAGCCTGTGGGAGGGGCTCCTTCCAAAGAAAGTAGGCCGGACACCAGGCTTCCCTGGAGTCTGTCAATCAGTCTCCTCCTTCCCGGCAAATACTCAGCATAAACTAGCTGACATGCCTTTCTTGGAGACCGACCTTTTCGGCCCAGGAGTGGCTGGTCACCTTCAGCACATTGAGCAGTCCAGTGCCACCTTGGACGCTACTTCTGCCAAGGGTTCTTCAGGCAAGAACCAGCAGAAGAAAAAGAGGCCTTTTCGGCATTCTTCCCCTGCGGCTCAGCAGCCCTCCTTTCAAGGAGGACAGCAGCATCAGCAACAGCAGCCGGCTCAAGCTTGGCACCCCCAGCCCAAGCCCAGGCCCTCCCAGGCCCGTAAATGAGGCCAAGGTTCAGATCCTGGATCCTCCTCCTCCTCGTCCAAGCCTGCTCAGAGACGGGATGCGGGCTGCCTCCCCCTCTCCTGTCACGCCAGCTCTGGGTCCTCCCGTGGGGTGCCTGCTCATTTCCGCCTGTTCCATTGTCACTTCGGACAGGTGGGTTCTCAAAGTGCTCTGTCAGGGCCTGCCTCTGGAATTCGAGCAGTACCCTCCAAGCCGAGCCCACGCCCCTCGGGAGGAAAGTGTATCTGCTCAGACTCTGTCGGCTCTCCAAGATGACATCGCTCAGCTCCTCCTCAAGGAGGCTGTAGCTCCAGTGGCGGATCCTCCAGCAGACACAGGCTTTTTCTCCAGGTACTTCCTGGTGTCCAAGCGGATGGGGGGGTCTGGCATCCCATTCTAGATCTGTATGACCTGAATCAGTATCTCAGGCCACGCACCTTTCGGATGGTCACTCTGTCCCAGATCATACCATCCTTGGAGCGAAACATGTGGTTCTGTTCACTAGATCTACAGGACATGTTCTTTCACGTCCCGAACCGTCTGCCTTGTCAGCGGTTCCTACGCTTCAGGGTCGAAGGGACCCTGTACGAGTTCCGAGCCATGTCATTCGGCCTGTGATCGGCCCCATGGGTCTTCACCAAATACATTGCAGTGGAGGGGGGGTGTCAGGATTTATCCTTACCTCGACGATTGGCTCCCAGCAGGTTCCACTCAACAGGAGGTGGAGAGATCCAGGGACCTGGCCCTCCAGACCTGTCCCAACTTGGCCTCCTGATCAACGAGGCCAAGTTGGAACTCGTGCCTTCTCAGGTGATGGGCTTCATTGGGGCAGAGCTAGACTCTTGTCAAGGCAGAGCTCGGCTCCCGGTGGACAGGGCAGAGGTTCTTTTCTCCTTTGCCCAATCATTTCTGGTTGAGCAATTGCGCCCTGCTTGGAACTTTCTGTGCCTTCTGGGTTACATGAAAGCGTGCACCTCAGTGGTCCGTTGAGCCCAGTTGCACGTGCACCCCCTTCAGTGGGAGCTGGCCGCCCAGTGGACTCAGCTCCATGGTCTTTTTGACCAGCTGATCACTGTAACCCTGAAGATGTGGGACGCTCTCCACTGGTGGACCACCCCAGACCGATTGCAGGAAGGGATCCCATTTCTCCGCCCCAAGCCGATGGTTGTTCTCACGACCGATCCTGTCTCATGGGCTGGGGAGCCCACATGGGGGACAAAAGGGCCCATGGGATCTGTACCCCCGAGGAGTCCCAATGCCACTTTAACCTGTTGGAGCTCAGAGCAGTCAGACTGGCACTGTCAGCTTTCACTCCTCAGCCCCGGGGTCAAGTGGTTCAAGTCCAGACAGACAATACCACGGCCATGTACTACCTCAACAAACAGGGCAGTATGCACTCCTGTCTGCTGTGCAGGGAGGCACTCTGCATCTGGACACTTGTCAGCCGTCTGGAGGCAGATCACGTAGCCATCCATCTGGCAGGAGCCTCAAACCATCTGGCAGATGCTCTCAGCCGCTCGAGCGAGACATCCCACGAGTGGTCTCTCCATCCAGAGGTAGCTTACAGCCTGTTCTCCCACTAGGGCAAACTGATGGTGGACCTGTTTGCCTCCAGGGACAACACCAAGCTGAGGCTGTTCCATGTCTGCCCCCCCTCAGCAGGGCTCACTGCAGGGGGATGCCTTCTCGAGGCCGTGGACTCCTAGGCCTCCTCTACACCTTTCCTCCATTTCCCTTGATCCACAAAGTGCTTCTCAAGGTGGGGAGGGACAAGGTGAAGGTGATCCTGGTAGCCCCAGACTGGCCACGCCAGTTCTGGTGTCCAGATCTCCTCGTCCTCAGCTGCAGGCCCCCGGAGCGGCTTCCAGCACGCCCAGATCTGATGTCTCTCAATCAGGGGATGGTATTCCATCCGGACCTTCAATCCCTGTGCCTCACAGCCTGGTACCTGAGCGGCTAGAGTTCTAGGCTTTGGGTCTGTCCGAGAATGTCTTCACTGTGGCAGAGGCATCCAGGAAGGAATCGACCAGGAAATGTTATGCCTTCAAATGTAAAAGGTCTTCCATTTGGTGTCAGGGCAAGGGCCTGGACCCTTTGTCCTGTCCAGTGGCTAACGTGCTTGACTATCTTTGGTCTCTGTCCGAAGGGGGTCTTCGGTCCTTGACCTTTAGGGTGCACCTGGCAGCCATCTCTGCTTACCGGGCGTGGGCCGGTCAGCTGACAGCCCAGGAGACAGTGGTTGTGCGCTTTTTCAAAGGCCTGGATCACATATCCCCTCCAGTGCGTGAACCTCCACCTCCGTGGGATCTTCTATTGGTACTGGCAAAGCTCATGGACAAGCCATTTGAACCAATCCACAAGTGTGCCTTGTCACACTTGTCGAAGACTGCTTTCCTGGTGGCTGTCATGTCTGCCAGAAGGACAGGGCAGCTCCAGGTGCTTTCGGTGGACTCCCCTTATCTGGTCTTCCACAGTGACAAGGTTGTCCTACGCCCCCACCTGAAATTCCTTCTGTAGGTGGTGTCAGAGTTTCACTTTAACCAGGTGTTAACTCTGCCAGTTTACTACCCCAATTACACCTCTGAGGCCAAGTACAGGCTCCATACTTTGGACCAGAGGCAGGCTCTCCTATTACAAGGAGAGAACAGCAGGAATTTGGGGAGAGGTTCGCCAGCTGTTTGTCACCTACGCTGAAGCTGCTTCTGGCAGATCTGCAGCAAAGTGGACGATTGCAAGATGGATTACATCAAGCATTAGTCTGTGCTATGAGTTGGCGGGCAAGGAGCCTTCCAGAGGGATAAGAGCTCATTCTATCTGCCATACTGCTGCACTGGTGGCTGCTTCCAGGGACATCCCTATCCAGGAAATCTGCCGGGCTGCTACCTGGAAGTCAGCAAACATCTTCATTACCCACTACCACATTGACCTTGAGTCACACCAGGATGCTGGTTTTGGGGCCTCAGTTCTCCAGTCTCTGTTTCCCAAGTAGGGGGTGTGCGCCTTGCCTCCCTCCTCCCGGAGAACTGCTAGGAGTCTGCCAGAGAGTGTGGATGAACAACATATCCACGATCCTAGAAAAAATGGTTACTCACCTGTAACACTGTTTCTTGGCATGGTATATGTTGTTCATCCACACTGACCCACCCGACCTCCCCGGCGGCAGACGCACAACACCTGGCTTCCAGCGGGCTATGATCTGGCATCATGGGGCGGAGCCGAGGGTCATACCACCCGGGTGGATAGGAGGAGCCAGCTTGAAGACTTCCGGCAAGATTTAAAGTGGAAGGGTACATGCCAAAGTGTGTGGATGAACAACATATACCACTCCTAGAACTACTATTACAGGTGAGTAACCTGTTTTTTTTGTTGTGGTAAAGTACACCAAGCTTTGGTCAAACCTTGGTGTGTATGGCATCATTATGGGCAGAGAAATCAAGACTGTTGACAGTATATGTGAAAAACTATTTCGTGGAAGTACCTGTCTCAATCAGGGAATATATAAAGATACACACCATTGTAGAATATAAGTAAATGACATTGTGATATTCTGAACACAGTCTAATTTTTCATAGGAAGTTGGAGACACTTTGGAAAGGTATGGTATACTTTCATATTTATGTCTTTATAACCTAATTATAAGTGAGAACGTGTAATATAAAATAATACGTATTTTTTCTTTGCAGGTGTGATATTGATTTCGGATAACCAATGTGGCTGATGGATTATGTATTCGTGAGGTAGTTTCCCTACAGTATTCTGTATGGAAGCATATGATGAAGATTATTACACCAGGTAAAGCAAGTGCAGTAATGATTACAGATCTGCTCTTCTGTGGTCCCTAAGTTTTAAGAAACCCACTTTAAGTGTACAGCCTAATCCTGTCTGATGATCATAACCCAAGATTTCCTGTGGAAAACTAGACAGTTTAGACATTTTTTCAGGATGTAGATAAGGCTGATACAAGTGTGAAGGCACATATGAAAAGCCCCAGCTCAGATGGTGAAGGTTTGTGATGATCTACGCCTAGTGGGGAATTGGAGAGATGTATAAATCTTGATCTCTGCTCAGCATTTGACCCAGTGAACAATGAGCTTTTTTTTTTTTTTTTTTTTTTTATTTTATTTAATTTTTTTAATATCCTGTGTAATCGCCTTCGGGCTCCACAGTGCTCCCTACTCACCAGCTATCCTCTTCCTGGGCTCACCTCTATCCCTCATATGCCAGCTGACTCCCTGGGTATCCCGGTGTATCCTTCACCGGGCGGGTCCCTGTCCCAGGGGAAGGCACTTGTACTGTACCTAAGCCGGTCTACACCTGAAGCTGCCTGTAAAGAACTACAGTCTGACTTGACATCCTCCAACACCAGCTGCTCAGTAAAACTGCTCCTCAATGCCAAAAACTAAGGTGATGATTCTCTCACCTGGCAACCACCCATCTTATTCTGCTCTTGGGACTCTTCCCACCTATCACTACCTTATTGGGGGAGAACCTGGACTATGTCCCCAAGTTCAAATACCTGGGTATCTGGCTAGACCATAAGCTCTTCTTCGGGGAACACTTGGAGGACATGGTAAAAAAGCTGAGACAGAGACTAGGGCTCTTCTACTGGATAAACCGCTTTCTAACTGCGGAGGCAAAAAAACAGCTTGTACAGTCCACCTTCATCCCCCTGTTAGACTACACTGATTTTATCTACAGCCATTGCAGTGCCTTACACCTGGGTAAGCTGGATGTCCTGTATCACAGAGCTCTGCGCTTAATTACCGGCCTCCCCTCCTCTACCCATCACTGTTCCCTGTACGCTGCTGTAGGCTGGACCTCCTTACAATTCAGACAAAAAAGAAACGTGGCCATATGGACTCTGAAAGCGTTAGCTGGAAAACTACCACGCTATATCTCTGATCTTCTGCCCTTAAGCGAAGTCCGAAAATACGCCCTAAGGAGCTGCTCCTTTATCACTCTGAATATCCCCAAGGTCCGCACACGATAATGGGAATGCGGCCATAAGCTACTCGCTACTGTCGCTTTGGAATGAAACTCAGAAAATCTTGAAGCTAAGAACCACAGTAACTATTGCAGTGTTCAAGTCCTTATACGCAAAGTTAATTAGAGATATATGTCTCTGCTTCCACTGACCTTGTTCTTCTACAGCTTCTGTATCACCTGCAACTGTACTGCACTGCCACCTCACATACCCCTTTTTCTTTACTTTGCCTCACCCTCCCTTCCATTATTTTACTCTTGCCCTGATTCTCTTCTCCTAGGGTCACCGACCCTAAGTTCTCCAAGTATAGCTGCCACATGATCCAAGTATATCTGCGGTGGTGCCTCCGAAACAGTTACCTGAAATTCGCCTGAGCGGCTCACGCTTCCCTAGCTCCAGGTTCTTTCAGGAGTCTAGATTGGATGCCGCTTGTTGTCTCTGGGCTGCTGACGCCTCCCTGTACCATAACCAGGTTTTTCGTTAATCTCTCCGCCTCTGCGAGCCACGAACCCCCTTGCTCCACAACAAAAACTTAATGCTTGCGAGCTGGGCTGCTGGCACCTCCTGATGCCATAGCTGGTCCTCTCTAATTCTGTCCATTTCTGTAAACTACGTACACTTTGCTTTGCTCCTTAACAATAGCCTAAGTTTTGCAAACTGGGCTGCCAGCACTTCCTGGTGCCATAGCCGGTCTTCGTTAATTCTCTCTCCACTTCAGTGAGCCACATACCTCTTTGCCCTATATCAAGAACCTAAGACTGCGAGCTGCCTTTGTCATTTTCCCCCTCCTCCATTGCAGCCACACCGACTTGAGGTACCTACAATTACTACTTAACAAAACCCCCTTTGTCCCTGTACTGAATATACCTATAAACTGGGCTCCCTGTACTGAATATACTTTCAAAGACAGAATAGATATTCAATTTGCCTGTTCCACTGAACACACTTATTACTGTTTTACAATTCGTTCTTTGACCTGTGTTTCAACTGTGTTTTTAATGTCTGTATCCTTGCCAATTATGCTATTCTGTCTTTTGACCATGTGAATGTAGGTCCACCTTGTAAATGAGCTTGCTCAATGGTGTCCACCTGGATAAATAAAGATTTGATTGATTGATTTACCCAGCGCACTATTTATTAGGTCCTCAGAAGTGCTGCTGAGGTAGAGGGGTCCGTGGAGGTTCGGTGCTATTGCAGAGTGGGGGCCGTCATCCGGCGAACACACGAGCCATTTTCCGTTTTTCTGATGCCCCCCCCGCCCCCCCGCACTACTCTGAACAGTGCCCCAGTCACCACTGGGAGATGCTGTTGAACCAAGGCGACTCAATCCCCCACCCCCGAAGAGGAGAGCAGTCCTCCGGACGCTCAATCCTCTTCGTCCCCTGCCGACCACCAGTGCCCCGAATCCATTCCCGAACCCGGGTTGCCAGCGTGGTTCGAGGTGTGGCGTCTAGCGCCTCAACCCTCTTTGTCACCGGGCCATGTACAATGAGCTGTTAGTAGATATACCTCAGCAGTGTGTGGGACTTTCTAGAGCTGTGCTTGTATGGTTCTGGGCTTTCCTGGCAGACTGGGAGCATTTCTTGGAGATGAAGTTGTGTTATTTGTGGTCAGTAGCCATAGACTACAGCATGTACCAGGGATCAGTCTTCTTCCAGTGTTTTTACACTACTTACATGATATTGTTGAGGGAGATCAGCAGGAGGTACAGTGCTGGGTAAGGTTTCACTGCTGTGCAGAGGATACCTAGATTTATCTCTCCTTTGCCCCAAACTGAGGCTGCTCTGTGCTGCTGTTAGTTGTGTGGCAGAGGTCAAGGGCTTAGATGGCCTTCAGTTGATTGGCACGGAATCCAGAGCAGTTACTGGTCAGCCCAGATTACTAGGTGTCTTCCTTGAAAATGCTCTCAAACTTCCCATTTTAAATGGGGTTGATCTTGATGCTGGTAGGGTAGTTAGTACTAGGCAGTATAGCATAGTGGTTAAGAACACTGAGCTGCAAACCTGGAGACCTGGGTTTGAATCCCACAGCCCCCACTTCCATACTGGTGACCCTGAGCAAGTTACTTAAATCCTTGTGCTCCCAGGTCACACCTGGAAACAAGTTCTGCACTCCTGACTGGCCCCCAAGTGGCTACAGCATCAGTATGCAATGGTGTCATTGAATTTTGGTACCAGAACTGAGAACAAGGATCTAGCATCTAAAGGGTAAACAAGTCAGACAAGCAATGAGCTACAGAGTCAAGAGGTCAGATGTAAGCTTTGGATGTGACAGGAGAGTGTTAGGTGCATATCAAGGGAGGTGATCCTCCCCCTGTATAAGGCCTTGGTTAGACTGCATCCATGGTACTGCATCAACCGCTGGTTGCTGGCTACAGTACAGAAAGGACATTGAAGAGCTAGAGACAGTGTTCCAGATAAGGTGAACACTGGCCTGTTTTACTCACCACATTTTAAGAAATATTTGTTAAAATTTTTTGGGAAACGCTCTATAGATACTTCAAAAGACACGTTTTCCAAGTTTAAAGCACTTTTACTCATAAAACTTACATTTTACTCATCTAATGTCAAAAATGGTGAGCATATTACTGTTAAATGTCAACATTATCTAGAGCAATGGCTAGAGAAAGTCCAGCACATGGCCAGCAAGCTAATTACTGACAATGGGGGCAAGATATATAAATGGAAAGATTAGGCGTACTCAGATTATTTTGTGTATAAATGGTTGAGAAGAAGCATGCTTATGATGTTCCAGACACTAATATACAGGTGGATTATATATGGGATAACAATTACTTAAAAAAAAAAAAAAAGTATGACATTTGTTTCCACCAACGAATGCTTCCACTTTAAAACCCTGGTATCCCAGCTTCACATTCTGTTTCATTTACCTTTGTCTCTGTTTAAAATCACTAATAAATACAGATTTTGCCCTCTGACCAGTAGTGTAGCCATGTTTTTTTTTTTTCTGTGGCCTTTGACAGTAATAGCTCAAGTATGTCTTTGCTGTGCTCTTGTATTTATAGAGTGAGCTTCTACAAGGTGAGGTGTTGATTGGCCATCTCGGTCATTCTCAGTGTTAAACAGTACAGGGAGATTGTGCCCATAGCAATTGCTGCAGGATGTGTGGGATCTGATCTGATCTGGGATCGGTTTGTCTCAGAGAACTGCCTGACCACAAGATTGCAGATCTGCAGCCAGCATAACACAGTACTTCAAGCATGTAACTGTGAGTCAGGAGATCTGGGTTGAATCCCATTGAAAATGTACTGCCTAAAATTAATATAAGTTTTTAAAAGCAGTCAGTTATTACTTTTATATCTGACGTGCTTTTTTTTTCCCTTTGGGAGATTAGAAGATTGTTTAGCTGATGTTAGTAGGTGTGATCTGTGGAACAGCACTCTCCCTGACAGCTGACATGTTTAGTTCCGTTTCCTCCACTACATCATCTGTATTGTGACCTCACTGACTGTGACATCACAGCTGCTTAGGAAGAGCCACTCAGTAGCTGCCAGGTCAGTCACCTGAGTTGCCGCAGTCAGTGAAGTTACACTGCTGATGATGTAGTGGGGGACTAGAACTAGATAGGTCAGCTGCTAGACAGAGTGCTGTTCCACACATCCAGCATAATACTGTCACATAAAAACTTTCTGATGAGCAAACAGAAAAAGAAAAATAATTTAGAAAATTTACAACTGAGTGCTGCTTAAAATTTCCAACATTTTTTTTCTGTTATATTTGGTTCCACTAGCTCTTGAAACTGTCTTTCAAAGTTTACCAATGTGGAGATTCTTGGCAGCATGGTATTAGCATTTTTCAGAAAGGGACTATAATTCGCGAAAAAATGGCTGTTGAACTATTCTCCACGTAAACTTATCCTGGAGCAGTTTGACTGGTAAATTAATCCTGGAGCCGTGGTTATAGGAACAATCTGACTGGAGCGTACTGAACCCCTGACTGGGCAAGTAGCAGGCTACCAGTAAGGAGTATGCAGTAAAGAAACTCAAGCCATGTCTGATGTTCATAACTCTGAGGTGGCTAAGATAGCAGCAGCACCTCAGCATAACCTGATGGTACATTTTCCATTTATTGAAATCATATTTTACCAGGTAAACAAGGCAGGGCCCTGGAGACTTGTTTCCACTTGTGACTGAGGGGAGGAGGGAGTCACGGGGGAGAATAAATGGGTAATAATTAAAACTGAGCACAGCAATAGTAACCAAAAAAATATGAGTGAACAGCAGGCATACATTTAGATAAGTGTAGTTGAATAAATGACTTGTTGGTTTGGCGGGATGCTGAGAGGGTGGAATTAACACAAGGAATTTTAGCATCAGGAATCTGTTGCATGACATTGATAGCAGAAACCCTCGAGTGTGTCAAGTGGGAAAGAGCAGTACCAGGTACAGGTGTCGAGTAACAGAGGAAGGAGTGGCCGCTTTGGTGCCTACAGTAGTCAGGGTTGTTACAGGAGCCCCCACCCCTCTCTGTGTGCTGGTGACCTGCTCCCTTAAGGTTCCAGAACTATGAACATTGTTCAGACACAGAACTCTAATCCCTTTCAGTGTTTCTGTAAACCAGCAAACTGTATCACAGGACCACAGAGCATCCAGGGTTCAGTATTGGCACATGAATATAAATTATCCCTGTACTACTCCTCCATTCTGGGAGAGCGGCAGACTGTGACACAGTGCTGCCACTTGAATGACCACAGGGTGGCAATGCAGTTGGAGCTGCTTGTCGGAGGGAGGACATGTGACCCTGAGCAAGTCGATTAACCTCCCTGTGTTCTCAAGATGCACCTGGAAACGAGCATCAACTCTGTGCCTTTCCCGTTCAGAGATTCTAAAGTAAAAATGACAACCCTGATAATCGAGCCCAGAGGTGCGACGGTAGTGCTTCCACCTGTCACACCGATGACCTGGCTTCAGGAGTGGACTGTGGTCATCTGGGGATGGATGGGAGAGAGAGGATGGAAAATCCAAAGGACAGCTTTCCTCTTACGGAGAGGGATGGTATGGCATCGTGCCCTTGGTCTGCCATCTGGCAGAGATTAGGTGGGAGCACAGCAGATTTGCCTCAGCAGTAGGAGGGCCACCTTCAAAAGGCACCCATGCATGGTACAGCATTGTACGTTAGCGACCTGCAGGAGAATATGCGGGAGAGCAGTCCCATACCCGCTTGGGGACTGTCTTTCCCCAGGTTCCATACCAGTGAGTGGACAGGGTTCCATAATCTGGATTGTGCTCAGGATTGGGGGGCATCATGGTGGGAAATCTGTGGGGGACTTGCCAGAGGTAGACAAGTCCTGGTGATAGTGTGTGACAATACAGGGGGAACCGAATAATGAGGGCAGCTGGCTGGAAGGAAGCTAAACAAATGACTACATGAAGCCAGCACACTCTTGCTTTGCCGATCTAGCTGCTCACCACCTTCCATGTAAGAGGGACCTGAAGAGAAGCTTCCTGACCATTACCTCCCCATGGAATCCCCACAGAGACCAGAATGAGGAAGAGGGACTCTGTGGACTCCATGAAGGCAGATTAGTGACAAAGAGATGGGAAAGGACACCAAGTACAGCAGCTCTGGTGATGGGGTTAAGGAAATAGGGGGGAAAAATGCAGTTTTACCTCCTAGTGCCCCAGAGTGGGGAAATGAGATGCATCGAGACCCCGTAAAGCAGCTGTATTTGTTAGTTGGCAAAAAAAATTTCATCATATAGTTTTTTTTTTTAGAATTGGTGTATTTCTGACATAATTAAATTTATCATCAGTACATTTTTATTTCACCAAGATATTTCTTAAGCAGCTTTAAATTGCCAGTTTTATAATGAATGGCTCAAGTTATTAAAGATAGCAGCCGCTAGCAATTTTTAAAAATTCCCTTGTAGTTACTTTTGGACATTACATACTGGATTCATACGAGTGTATTAGTAGGTTGGTATCACACATTTCTGATAGTAGACAGCAAAACACCACACCAAAATGTTTTATTCACAGTGGGTGTGGTCAGAGAGCGGGGACTTCAGAAACCTTTTAAACTTTGTCTCCATTCTGGAGTGAAATACAGTGAAATGAAAACTGCATATATTGATGTTTTTGCCAGAAATACAGTATTACAAAAAAAAAAAAGATTCAGAGACTGAATAGAATAATCTGTTGATGTAAGTGAAGATGGGAAACTGTTATTGCTGCTATGATGTATTTTTGATTCTGTATTTTATTGTTTTATTTGATACCCCAGCCCCTCTTACCCTGGACCCAAACACAGCTCACCCCGAACTCATCCTCTCTGAGAACATGAAAGCTGTGAGACTGGGAGACACCAAACAGGAACTCCTGGACAATCCCGAGAGGTTTACGCATGACTGCTGTGTCCTGAGTAATGAGGGATTCACCTCAGGGAGGCACTATTGGGAAGTGGAGGTGGGGTATGGCAAATGCTGGAATGTGGGAGTTGTCAAGGAGTCTGTGAAGAGGAAGGGAAGGATACCTCTGACACATGACTATGGTGTCTGGACTGTGGGGCGGTGGCGTATTGCTGGTTACGTTGATAACCTCGTGGAAGATAACATCGGGAGGATAGGTGTGTATCTGGACTACGAAGGAGGACAGCTGTCGTTTTTCAATGCTGATGACATGTCCGTGCTTTACAGCTATAATCTTACATTCACTGAGAAAATGTTTCCTTACTTTTTCACCCGTTGCAAGGACCCAATTAAAATCGTGACATCTGTGGTGATAGAATAAATTCATTTTCACATAACTGGTCATGTTAAATGTTATTTTATACAGTGTGCATTATGTCTAATCTCCAGACCTGTAGTCACTCACTGAGAAAATGTTTCTTCTGTATCATTTTCTGTGGTAATAAATAAATCCTTTATTTTGCGTCTGGGATACAATTGTGTCATCTATTAACATGTTTCACAAAGCATGCTATTCTGTTTTATGTTGCCTGGAGCAACCTTCTTTGTCTCCCCTCTATTTTTTAAATGTCTTGGTACTTAAAGATTTGCTTCTATAGGAAATGATCGTTGCTCCTCCACCCCCAACTATAGCTTAACGTGGCTTCTGTAGTGGAGCCGAACATCACGGAGGCAAACAGAATGCTACTTTAAACAGGCCATGCAAAGGCCCCGAGGAAGCCTCCTGCACTTTTTTATGTAGACAACCTGGGTTTGAAATTGAACTCGGGACCCTACAGCTGGGTAGCTAGGGCTGGGGACAATACTGCCCATGACAACATGTCCCAGGCCAGGGAGGGGTTGACACCATTTTGACCCCTTCGTGATGGACCAGGGAGATTGCTTCCATGTGACGGATAGGTGCTTTAGCTGTGTGGTGCACGTAATGCCCATAGGTGGCTGTGCAAGGGAGGAAGGAGGGTCAAAGGGCATATGGAGAAGGAAAATCTTACTCAGGAGGAAGATGGTGACCTGCACCTCAAGCCCTACAATCATGGATCCTCAGCCCAAACCATATGTGTGTGTGTGTGTGGTAGGTTGGGGAACCCCATGACCTTAGCCCCAGCCTGGGAAAAAAATAGGCTGGAGGCTAGTGTATGATGGGGCTGGAGAGAATCAGTCAGATGACAGGGCAGAGAAAAACATAGATTGAAAAAGGTGACCCCAGTACATCTGGACCCTGCACCCCTGTCTCTGTGCTGCCTCTTGACACAGGGAGCTTGGGGGTTATCTCCACCTTGTTCCCACCAAGGGGTGGGGGAGCCAAGGTTACATGGAAGATCAGCTGTCACATTACAGGGGTTCAGGTAGGCCTCAGGTGCTTCAGAGGAAGATGAAGACTGAAGATTTAAGGGGCATAAATAAAGTGAGGGGGGGGGAATACTACTTTTACTGGTCCCCTGTTGCCTCATTTCTGCCTCTGGCCCTCTTATGCACAGGGTAGTTCATAGGGACCAATCCACAAAGCCATTTGCAGAGTGCCTCCTTTTCTTATGTGGCGAACACCGCAGCATACAGGAACACCGCCATCAGTGCACTGAAGTGGTCACCCACCTGATCCCAGTTCCCCTGCAGAGCTACATGACTGGTCAATTCAAGAGGCTTCTCATGCAGAGAACAGTGCAGCCTACAGGAACACTCCCGTTCTAACCCCATGAATTCTTCAATATTCTTAGCTCTTGCAGTCAACCTGAATAATAGAGCTGCCTAGAGAATGGAATGTATGTAAATGATGGAGCCCATCATTGGCTAGTGCCACTTATTCAAATGATGTCCTTATCAGCTGCTGCATTCTAAAATGGTCAGATTTCATTCTCCGCTTGCTAAATCAAGACACCTCGGAGATATCTCCTCACAGTCATGATATTTCAATGCTGTTTTACATTGTTTACCTCAAAACAAATTAAAACATTT
This sequence comes from Neoceratodus forsteri, assembly GCA_016271365.2. NCBI lineage: Eukaryota > Metazoa > Chordata > Ceratodontiformes > Ceratodontidae > Neoceratodus > Neoceratodus forsteri. Next base: position 81,821,162 of record JADMNL010000035.1, read on the forward strand.
TATTTTATTTTCATTTGCTGTTGAGAGATCTGGAACTATATACACACTAGAGTACAGGTGACTAAGGAGATTTATATTTAGTGTACTCTACGTTTCGAAACCATGGTTTATGGGGATGTGTGGGACTGGAATTAAAGACTAGAACTAAAACTACCAAAACACATGAATATCAAGTCAAAGGCCAATTGTACAAATCTAACAGAAGGGGTACACCAAAGGGTAGTGTCCACTTGGAATAAACTCCCATCTGAAATAATTACCAGCACTACTATTACTTCCTTTAAGAAGAAATTTGATGAATTCTTTAGTAGTACAAGGACATAGCAATCACCAAAGAGACTTCTTGGCCCAAGCTGTTGTATCTTACCTAACTTATGAGACTTATGCTGTTTTTATCTTCTGTTTTAATAGTTTATGATAAGTTAGTTTAGTTTTTATACTCTTATTTAGCAGTTCCTCCCAATTCCTTGTAACGGTTGAGGAACCGACTCCTCTGTCAGGGTTTTCTACTCCTGACTGGGAGAAATAGAGAACTGAGGAATCACTGTAAGAAAGCTTCCAAATACGCCAAGGCTAAGTACCTGCATGATCTCCAGACCAGTCACCTCCGGGACCCCAAGAAATTCTGGGGCCAAATTTGTTACTTAAAGGTGCCCCTAATGCCCAGGACAGAGCAATACTTGTTGGGAATACCCTGACTAATGACCCCTCCACAGTAGCAGAGGCATCCAGCGTCTCCTTTTCCAACCCAGGTGGACTCTCCCCCACCCAATCCCACTTGGTGTTTCCTCACCAACAACACCAAATGGGAGCATGCACGCCCCAGTTTCACCTGAAACTTGTTAAACCATCTGAAGTACTGTCTCTCCTGCTCAAAATTGACCCTGATTCCTCTCTGGGACATGACCTGCTCGAACCAAGGCTGCTGAGGGCCGCTGCTCACTTATTGCCCTCCCTGTCACTTGGCTCATCATTAGGTCCCTCCTCGAGGAACCGTCCCAAGCAAATGGAAAGTAGGGACCATAGTCCCAGTCCATAAAAGGCCCAGGGACGTAAGTGGGGAACTATAGGCCTATTTCCATTCTCTGCCCCTTGGAAGGTACAGGAGAGACTGGGCCACAATCAACTGCACGACTGTCTTGAGCTGCACTCTCTCCTAGCCGACATATAACATGGCTTCGGAAAGGCCATGGCACACACATGGCCCCCATTCGCCCACGCCTGATGTCTTCGACGCTGTGAACCTAGGCTCTTAGACTGGTGCATTATTTGTCGAATCCTATCCAAGGCTTTTGACTTAGTCAGCCATAGTCGTCTTCTCTCCAAACTCCGCCTCCTCGGACTGGATGGGTTCTCCCACTCCTGGTTCGAGAGCCATCTACTCAATCAAAGTCAAAAAGTCCTCTGGAGAGGAACGCAGTCCAGCACCCGACCGGTAGTCTCAGGGGTACCACAGGGCTCAATTGCTGCTCTTCACTCTCTTTGTTAATGACATAGAGAGGGTTTTCGGGCTGAGTAAACTCATCCTCTATGCAGGTGACACTGTCTACGGCAGTAACCCGCTATGCAGCGTCATCACTGCTAAACTACAAACCAGCCTTACAGCGCCAGAAGCCTGGTTCTCCGCCAACTCCCTAGTATTGAATGAGGAGAATATGAAGGCTGTCCTGTTTGGAACCAGATGCCTCAGTTTGGATAAGTGTGACCTTCTCCAGCTCCAGTTAGACCAGGGGAAGCGAGTTGAGGTCCTAGATAGGATCAAATACCTTGGGATCATCCTTGACCAGGAACTGTCCTACAAACCCCACATCGACTCCTTAGCCAAGTCCATCCACCAGAGACTTGGACTCCTCTATTGTATGAGAAACTCCTCTTCTGATGAGGCTCGGCATGCAGTCTCTAACTACACCCTTCTCCCCTACCTCCTCTATGGGGGCCCCCCTGTTACAGTTCCTACGAGAAGGGGAACTAAGAAAACTCACGGTGCTCTACCATAGAGTGGCATGCTTTGCTACCGACTCCCCCAGGAGACACCACTGCAAGGTCCTCACAGACCTTCACTGGCCCACTGTCGCCATAAGTTGGCCTACTCGACCATCTGCCTGACTTATAAATTCACTACCACTGGCCCTCCTCATCTGCGTGGACTGCTCAACCCCAGAGTACAGTGCCGAGATACGAGATCCTCAGCCGGCTGTCCCCTTGACATCCCCCGCGTACGCCCCAACCCGGGTAAGTGCTCCTTTACATATGCTGCCCCGCATTTGTGGCACACACTCCCAGCTACACTGGTTGATAGGCCTTCTCTCCAAGGATTCAAGACGGGCCTCAAAGTATACCTTCTGGAGCTTAGCCTGTGCAGCTGCACTCGCTAGCCCCATTTTCCCTCTCATTCAATTGTGACCTCTCTACTTAATGCCCTACCGGTGTATGTGTGAATCTGTGACCCCTGTTAACTCCAGCATTGTGCAGATGTATATTCTGGATTCTTAACCTGTTATTATTGTCTCTCCAATTGATACTGTCTCACTTTTAACCTCTGTATTATTGTCCACTGTATGTAACTTTTGCTGTATGTATCTAATCCGGTGCCCCTGAAAAAGGGACCTCTGGTCTCAGTGGCTTACCGGTTATCAAAATCTAAATAAATAAATAGAATTTTACCTCAGTTTTAGTTTAGTATTTATTTTGATTTTGGGGTAGAACGATACTTTCTGGTTCTTTTCTGCTTACCTCGGTTTCTCAGAGGAACCCACTTGCAGTTCCTGAAACCACGTTATAACCGCTAAAAATGTGTGTGTGTGTGTGGGGGAGTTGTTTTGGTTTACTTTTGGGTTTTGCCATTTAAACGTAATGTCAGATAAACCAGATAAACCAAAGAAGAAAACTGGCCCTATTGGGTTTAAGAATTGTATTCAGTGTGGAGAGGTTTTTGCCAAGGCAGACAAACACGATTAATGTTTTGTCTGTCTTGGTGAATCCCACTTCACAGTTGAATGTGAATAATGTAAAACCTTCCCAGAGAAAACAATAGAAAAAAGACGGGAAAGGTTAAAGAAAAGGTTGGCTCCAGATACAGAAACAGGAAAACTTACTTCGAGAGGGTTCCTTCAGTAGGTCATCACAAATGGGACTGACGTCGGGCCACGCGGCAGACTTTTCTAGCAATCCCTGACGGGGGGACCTCCCACCCGTCACGTGACAGACGTCACCGTGATGGTATATAGTGGGCGGTCCCCACGCCCGCCCTCCTGTTCTTTCCCGCCGTTGCCTTGTGCTAGTCGCTTCGCAGACTCCATTCAGCGTCCGTCGGAAAGTGTTTTTTCGTGCGGTTTTCTCAAAACTCGCTATTTCTTCTTTTAGTTTAAATACTACATGTCTTCTCCGAAGAGGTGCTCCATACCGCACAAAGACGGGCATTCCAAGTGCGTCATCTGCCTAGGCCCAGGCCATCCAGTCTCCTCCTGCCCTGACTGTCAGTCCTCAGGTCGGCTACCAAAAGCGGAGACAGCAGGCGTTGGAGGCCCATCTTCTCAAGGCCTGTCTACTTTCGCTGAGAAGAAGATAAGCTTAGGGACTCGTCGAACAAATCTTCCCTAAAAAGCACAAGGAGAGAGCGAGGAGGCGGGTTCGCTCTGCGAGACGACGTCAGGCCCTCTACCAGCCACTGTTGAAGTACCCGGGTAAGGAGAAACTTCATGCAGATAAGTAGGCTGCCGGCTCCTCCGCCGACTGCGCTGCACTAGCCGGTAAGTCAACCTCCAGCTCCTCCGGAGACTGCCCGGCAGCCGTTAAGTTGACTCCCCCGGCTGGGGGCAGTCACCCTGCCTCGATCGTTAAGTCAGCCGGGGGTTCTCTCCCCGACCATGCCCACTAAGTCGGCCGTCCCCAACGACCGCACAGCCTCAGTTCTCCTGTCGGGGTCTTCTGGCGCTATAACCGACGCCACCAAAGGGAGACAGCCCCGCTCCCTCCTGTTCTTCCCTCGCCCGTGTCTTCACATTCCACTATGGACACGTCCAGCGAGGCTGATGGGGACGCTGGTGAACCAGCCGATTTCGGGGGTTCTTCCCTGTGCTTCCCCACTGGGGACCAGGGTCAGGAGGCTCCTCCTCTGCCGGATGGTCTTTCTCTGGAGGCCCTTCCTCAGCGGAGGACGGACTACAGGCACTTCCAATGCTGTCAGTCACTACAGTTCCAACACCGGGACCGCTGGCGCCTCCAACGCTCCAGTTACCACAGCAGTCCCGATGCCGGGACCACAGGGACCTCCAACACTGCCGGTCCCTACAACAGTCCCGACGCCGGGCCTGGTGATCAGGCCTATTCCGTCGGCCCCGATGCCGGGCCCGACTCCTACCACTGAGACCCTTTGTCCGGTGCCGATGCCAGATCCTATTCAGACGCCGAATCGGGTGGTGCCAGTGCCATCGGTCCCTATAACATGGACTGTTCCGACGCCGGATCCTAATTTAATCTATACTACTGCGGGTCCGATGTAGGTTCCCCCGACGTCAGGGCTGACGATGGGGTACTATAACCGTCCCCTCACTGTCCCCCATTACCCACACAGGTATTCTGGGGATCCTTACCCGGAGGTTCCCACTACTGGATGGAGTCCAATGGGACAGTTTTACCAGGGTTCTCATCCATATACCCATTACATGGGTCCGCATGGGTATTACCCTCCGCCAGTTGCTGTTCCCCTCCACCTCCCCCTAGCCTCAACCAACTCCACCTCCACCCTTCCAGCTATGCCAGATTTCAAGTCCTTCCTACAGTCTTGGTGGCAGGGAGCGAGGTCGGAGTTGGTTTTGGACCTACGAGCAAGACTCCCACCTCCGCCACTTCATAGGTCCCCTTCCCTGAGCAGTTCGGGTCCGATTGTCTACCTCTCGGGGAAGACTCGACTGGACGTTCCCCTTTCTCGCTTTGAACATCGTCCAGTGGAGGAGGCCGACAACAGTTCTGATGGGAGAGAGGACTCTTCGGAGGAGGAAATTGTGGAGGAACCCAAGCCGAGAGGCAAGACCTCAACAAAATAGTCACCTGAGGATCCTTCCTTCTCGGATCTCTTGAGGGCCCTCAGAGATTATTTCGATTTGGAGTCAGAGGAACAGGACCCAATGAGACAGCGACTCGAGGAGCACCTCGATTTGGAGTCCCTGTCTCCAGTCCCAATTCCTCCGTGGATGACCTCCCCACCATGACCTCACCACCACCGTCTGGCAGATGCCTCAATCAAGAGGGCAGACAGGCTTTACCGAGCGCCTAAGGATGTGCGGTTTTTGAAGTCCCATCCGAAGGCAGACTCCGTGGTCATTTCAGCAGCTCATGATCGCTCTGCTGCGCCCAAGCACTTGAGCACCACTCCTCCAGATAAGGAGTCAGGGCAGATAGACCAGTCATAAGAAAGTCTATTCTTCGGTCACGCATGCTCCCGCCTCAGTTACGCAATGTATGGTGTCCCACCAAAAAGCGACTATGGCCAGGTTGGAGGCGAAGGTTCAGTCTATGGATCCTTCACCTCTCAAGGAGGAACTCGCCAAGGATCTTAGCCTCTCTGGGATTTCTTGTAGGCATGCTCTACGGGCCACCTACGATTCAGTCGATTCCGTGGCCCTGAGATGGCACTCCTGGATTCGCCTCTCTGGCCTTGCTAATGCGGTTCAGTCGGTGATTCAGGACGCTCCTTTCCGGAGCTCGGTCCTTTTCGGAGGCGACACCAAAGACATAATTACAGAACTACAGGACAAATGTGTTGCCCTTAGATCTGTTTGATGTACCAATTGAGTGCTCCTCAACGAAGACAACAGCAGCCCTTTCGGAAGAGGATCTGGCAGCAGGGGAAATCTGCTCAGGCACTTCGCCAAGGCAAGGGGAAGGCCACAGGTACCGTTACCTCCCGGCCTCCAAGAATCTGCGTCGGTCAGGGGGTCCTCCCCCTGACCAACCTGCCACTTCTTGACTCCCTGATCTCACTGCCTCCTCAGCATCTCGGCGAGGAGCAGGTGGGGGGGGGTTCGCTCTCCACGTGCAGGAGTGGAGGCGATTACCTCCATGAGTGGGTCCTGCAAATAGTGGCCTCAGGTCACCACTTTAGAGTTACTGGGAAATTCTCCGGTGAAGTCCTCATACTCTCGGGATCAGGCTTTCCTCGTTCAAGAGGAAATAAATTCGCTCTTGCTAAAACAAGCGATCGGCGAGTCCCTCCAGGGCATACAGGAAAGGTTTCTACTCCCATTTTTTCCTGGTTCCAGAAAAGACCGGGACCTCCGACCCATTCTAGATCTGTCAGCTGAATCATTTTGTCGAGTACAAAGTTTAGCATGCTGACACTACAAGACCTTCTGCCACTCCTGTTGGAGAATCACTGGCTCTCGCCCTGGATATGCAGGATGCCTACCTACATATCCCTATTTTCCCCAACTTCCGTCTGTTCCTGCATTTCCTCTTCCGGGGGGAGCACTTCCAGTTCCAAGCACTCCCCTTTGGCCTATCTTCGGCACCTCGGGTTTTTATCAAGTGCCTAGCAGTGGTTGCGGCGTTTTTACGCTGCAAGGGCATTGCAGTTTCCCTACCTGGACGATTGGCTACTAGCTGCCTCTTCCAGGGATGCATTGTTGAGGGCTCTGTCGTTTACCCTGGACCTGTTCAATCGACTTGGGATCACTGTCAACGTGCCCAAGTCATACCTCATCCCCACCCAGAGACTACAGTTTATTGGGACGGTCCTCGACATGGTCCAGTGCAGGGCTATCCTTCCTCCGGACATAGTGGAGACTCTGGTCCACCTGGCCGCCAAGGTGGCGTCTTGCTGGACCATCCCGGCCAGGGAGGTCCTTCACCTGTTAGGCCTCATGGCAGCTTCCATTTGTACCGTTCCCCTAGCCAGGCTCCACATGAGGATCACTCAGTGGTCCCTGAGGGTGCAATGGGACCAGCTTTTAGACGATCTGTATCATCCGGTCCTCATCTCCTCAGCGGTCTGGAAGGATCTTCTATGGTGGATGAATCCACACAATCTTTCCTTGGGTCTCCCATTTCGAAGACCAGCGCCCGTAGCCACACTCACCACGGATGCCTCGAACATGGGGTGGGGTGTGCATCTGGGGGAACACCAAGCCCAGGGACTTTGGTCTGTCTTGGAGCTTTTTCTTCACATCAGTGTTCTAGAGCTCAGGGCGGTCCTGTATGCCTTACAGGCCTTTCAACCCCTGCTGCCCGAGGGAACATTGCTGATCCAAATGGACAGTATGTTGGTGGTTTGGTACATCAACAAACAAGGAGGAACCCGGTCGTACCCTCTTTGCATGGAAGCGACCAGGGTGTTGAACTGGGCAGCCCTGGACCACTTGTCCCTAGTGGCCATGCACGTACCGGGAGTTCTAAACTATCTGGCGGACAGTTTCAGCAGATCGCAAACCCCCGCTCACGAGTGGGAACTTCATCAGGAAGTGGCAGAATCCATCTTCCAGAAGTGGGGGCGGCCAGAATTCAACCTATTCGCCTCTCAATTCAACACAAAACTTCCCAAGTTTTGCGTGCCTGTTCCAGAACCAGGTGCTTTCTGGAGCAACGCATTGTCTCTATCCTGGGCAAGGACATTTTTATACGCCTTCCCTCCATTTCCCATTCTGCAGAGGGTCCTCCTCAAACTACAGACGGAGAAGGCCAAGATGATTCTCATTGCTCCTCTTTGGCCGAGACAAATTTGGTTCCCGCTGCTTCAGCAGCTATCCAGGGAACCACCGGTTCCACTTCCATTGACACACGACCTCCTTACTCAGGATCAAGGTCATCTGGTTCATCCGGGGCTCAGGACCCTGCATCTGCATGCATGGCTCCTGCAGACATAGCCATCTCTCGCTTTGGGGTATCCTCTCGAGTGGCACAGGTCCTTGTCGAAGCCAGAAAACCTTCCACCCGTTCCACTTATGCATTGAAGTGGAAGTGGTTTTCCATTTGGACGACCGAGAAGGGCTGGAACCCTTTTTCTTGCTCGGCCCCACAAGTCATGGAATACCTCCTTCACTTATCGGACTCTGGTCTAGCCTATTCCTCTCTAAAAGTGCACCTCTCGGCTATCTCGGCGTACCACGAGCTGGTGGATGGTAAACCTGTGGCTCAGTTGGATATCTCAAAGACCTTTTTGAAAGGGATTCTCCATCTGAAACCCCCCCCCCCCGCAGCCCAACACCACCATGGGATGTGAATTGGCCCTGGAAAAGCTCTCCTTGCCTCCTTTCGAACCAACAATGAGCTGTGACCTACACTTTCTATCTTGGAAGGCATTGTTTCTGGTTGCCATCACTTCAGCTCGAAGAATTTCGGAGCTTCACGCGTTGGTTTGTAAGGAGCCTTACCTTATTTTTCACCGGGACAGGGCGGTTCTCAGAACCCATCCGAGGTTCCTTCCAAAGGTGGTGTCGGAAGCTACTCTGAACCAATCGGTAGAGCTTCCAGTATATTATCCGGCTCCCGCTAACAGGGGTGAGGCACTCCTCCATACGATGGATGTGCACTGGATTCTCCGGTGTTACACACACTAAACCAAGGACTTTCGCTCTTGCGACCAATTGTTTGTCTCCTTCGCACCTTGAACTCGAGGCAGACCGGTTTCCAAGCAGGGCCTTTCCAAATGGTTGGGCAACTGCATCAGATACTGTTATCAAAAAGATGACAAACCCCTCCCGGGTGTTATCAGGGGTCATTCTACTAGGGGCATGGTCGCTTCTGCAGCCTTCCTTCGTAATGTTTCTGCAGCGGATATTTGTGCTGCCGCCACTTGGAGTTCTGTCCATACCTTTACCAAAGCATTATAGTTTGGACATTGCTTCTAGGCGGAAGGCTGGCTTTAGCCTAGCTGTCCTGCAGGTCTGTTGTCCTAGGCTGGGTCCTTTCAGACCTCAGTCTTTTCTGTAGATTTTGTTTTGCCCCTCCCTAGTTTTTCTCGGTCTCTCCTTAGAGGACTGCTTGGGACTCAGTCTATTTGTGATGACCTACTGAAGGAACCTCTCGAGTAAATAGTACAGTTACCTAGGAACTTACGTAACAGTAGATCTTCGAGAGGTTCCTTCAGTAGTCTATATTTCCTCCCTCCTTCCCCTCATTTTAATTTTACAGGGTCTCCAATCCTGTTCGCTCCTGCTGTTAGGCCTCTTCCTGGCTTCGGCTGGAGAACTGGAGGGCGGGCGTGGGGACCGCCCACTATATACCATCACGCTGACGTCTGTCAACGTGACGGGTGGGTGGTCCCCCCATCAGGGATTGCTAGAAAAGTCTGCCGGAGTCCTATTTGTGATGACCTACTGATGGAACCTCTTTCGAAGATCTACTGTTATGGAAAGTTTCTACGTAACTGTAATGTAATGGTTCTGACCAGCCTACTCACTCCAAACTAATAGGTGAAACTGTTGAAAAAGAGCTATCTACCCTGGATAAAGGTGAATCTTCTAGGACCAAGCGAACCAGTTGAAAAACCAGAACTGGCTAAAGAAGACAAAGCACTTAGAACCCCCTAGCTGGAAAGCAAAAGCGGATTTCTACAGAAAAAAAGAGTTGTTTATGTGAGTGTATTGCTCAGGCTCTGAGTCTCCACCTAGGTTGCCTGAGGATTTTTCCTCACACTTCACTTTGTGAAGAAAATGGTAGAGGCTTTAGACATCACTACCAGTGAGCTGGTAGCAGGAGGTGGAATACATCGACTTCATGGAGCTGACACCTACCAAAAACATTTATTGCCTATAAATAAGTTATTCAAGAAACCTGTCTTGAAGATACTCCAGACACCAAATTCTGTACCTCTCTTGGACAAGGGCTAACAGAAAATACCAACTGGAGGGAAGGAGCAGAATTTTGTTAGCTCACCCTGATCATGAAGGTGTTGTGCAGACTACAGCCTGTGACAGGGCAAGGTGCGTTGGCATCCCATCCACCAGAAAAGGAATCAAGAAAGATTTATAGCATGGCAAAAAATGCTATCAGCTTCCCCCTTAGTTAGGCAGGCTAATTACATGGCCTATGCTGCCCAGTATCAAAAATCATTGTAGCAGTCAGTCTTAGCAGTGGCAAATAAGGCCCCTTCCCTCTGGTCTGGCGGCTGACTTGGCAGAGACTGCAGGCTTCTGATTAGAAGCCTCCAAGTATCAGTTCCAGAAGGTAGCAGATGCCAATGACACTGCTGCCAGGTGGATGGTCAGTACAGTGTCTCTCAGAAGATTTGCTTGGCTCAGAGCCACTAATTTGTCGCAGGATACCCAGACAAATGCCATGGACTTTCTGTGTGAGAATAACTCTGGGAACAAAACAGAGGCTTACATGAAGAAGGTGGATGAATACAAAACCACCTATAAGAGCACCTCAGCCAGGAAAAGCTTTCAACTTCCTATAGGCCTTATGGAAAGGGTGGGCAGGGCTAGGTCTTCCTATGATAGACCATTCTTTCAAGCTAGGCTGCTCAGCAATACCAGCAGTATCCCTGACAAGCGTGATACTTCAGAGGTGGGGGAAGAAGGGGTTCTAGGCACAGGGCTTAGTTTGGCCAGGCCCAGCCCCAGTCTAACCATAATCCCTGACATGGTTGCCAAGGTCGCCTCCCCTGTACCTGTAGAGGGCAGGCTGGCTCATTACTTCCAGGCTTGGGAGACCATCACCACAGACAAGTGGACCTTGGAGGTAGTGAGTCAGGGTTTTTCTCCTTCAGTTTCAAATCCTTCCCACCTTTAAGAACAAGACTATTCTGACCAGCTTCAAACTCTGAGAAGAAGTGGCAAATCTGTTACTGTCCAGGGCAGTAGAACCAGTCTCTCCACAGCAAAGAGGAAAAGGATTTTACTCAAGGTACTTCCTCGCCACAAAGATAAGTGGGGAGTGGCGACTTATTCTCGACCTAAGGTTACTAAACAGACACTTGGTAAAGCCAAAATTCAAGATGGTAACTTTAGCCATGATTCTACCAGCCCTCCAGAAAGGAGATTGGTTGGCATCCCTGGATTTAAAAGATGCTTACTTCCACATCCCCATAAGGAAGTCTCACAGAAAATATCTCCGATTCAGACTACCAACAAGACATTACCAGTTCTCAGCACCGCCATTCAGCCACACTTCAGCTCCAAGAGTGTTCACAAAGTGCCTGGCAGTGGTAGTGGCACATCTCAGAAGGCAGGGAATCACAGTATTCCCTTACCTGGATGAATGGTTAGTGATGGGAAAGTCACCACAACAGGTGAAGGATCACGTAAGGACATCCTGGAATCCCTGGGGTTGCTACTAAACCTCAAAAAATCTGTCCTGCAACCGGTGCAGGTTCTGCATTTTATAGGAGTACAGCTGGACACACTGAGGGGAAGGGCTTACCTGCATCAGGACAGGGTAAGCAACATCATCCAGATTGCTGGATCTTTCAGACTGAACAAGCCAAAACCAGGAGGGCAGTTTGCTACACGCATGGCTCCTGCAGACTTAGCTCAATCCCGTTTTGGGGTGTCTCCCCAAGTGGCTGAGATTTTGGTGGAGGCCAGAAAACCCTCCACTAGATCCACTTATGCCATGAAGTGGAAAAGATTCACTATCTGGGCCGCTTCCAAGAACGCGGAACCTTTCTCCTGTTCAGCGGGGCTTCTGCTGGAGTATCTGTGTCATCTGTTTGACCTGGGTCTCAGTCATTCTTCTCTGAAGGTACACATGGCGGCCATCTTGGCCTATCATGTCCCCTTGCAGATAAAACTTCCGTTCAATTGGAGGTCTCTAAGACCTTTCTCAGAGGTTCTCTATCTGAGACCCCCATCCATACTCCTGCTTCCCCTTGGGACTTGAACTTTGTTCTTGAGAAACTTACTCTGCCTCCCTTCGAACTGGCAGCTTCTGCGGATTTGAAGTTCCTTTCGTGGAAGACTCTCTTCCTGGTGGCCATTACTTCCGCTCGAAGAATTTCCGAGCTCCAGGCCCTGATGTGTAAAATTCCATGCTTGATTTTTCACAAGGAACGTGTCGCTCTTCACATGAACCCTAAGTTTCTCCCTAAAGTAGTAGCAGAGTCTACTCTAAATCAGTCCATAGAGTTACCCGCCTTTTTCACGCAGTACTCTAATCAAGGGGAGTATTTACTCCATACTATGGATGTTCACCGGATTCTAAGATACTGTACTACACCAACAGGATGAAGGATCTCAGAAAGACTGATCAATTGTTCGTCTCTTTTGCTCATAAAAGGGAAGGCAATGCTGTTTCTAAGCAATGCCTATCTAAGTGTTTGGCTCATTGCATCACTTTCTGTTATGACAAATACAGCAAGACCCTCCCGGGTCAGGTAAGAGGCCACTCCACCAGAGGAGTAGCTGCCTCAGCGGCTTGTTTCAAAAATGTGTCTGCGGCAGACACCTGCGTTGCCGCCACCTGGCCTTCCGTTCATACCTTTACTAAACACTACAGTTTGGATGTTGCCTCTCGCCGTAGAGCAGGCTTTGGGCTGGCTGTTCTGCAAGGCCTCTTATCTTGAGGCTTGCACAGCTAGAACTGCTTCTTGGAGTAGTTTTCTTCTCCTGGTGCCTCTCTTTGTTCCAGACTGGGATTCAGTCCTATATGTAATTGCCTACTGCAAGAGCCCTCAGTAAGATAGTACAGTTACGTAAGAACTTACGTAACAGTAGATCTTAGAGAGGCTCTTCTGTAGGTGATCTCCCCCTCCATCCCCTTAGGCCTTTTCAGCTCCTTTTCCAGTGATGGAAATATCCGCTCCTCTCTCGTCCGGCCTTTCTGGCCTGTGGCGGGAAAGAACTGGAAGGCAGGCATCAGGGACCGACCCCTTTATACCGTCTCCTGACGCCGGTCACCTGACGTGGGGGCGGTCCCTTGCCAGGGACTGCTAGCTAGAAATTTTTCTGTGGGGTCCTGCCGACGTCAGTCCTATATGTAATTACGTACTGCAAGAGCCTCTTTCGAAGATCTACTGTTACGGTAAGTTCTTACGTAACTGTACTTTCTTCATGCCTCGTACGACACTGCAAATACGGAAGCCAGAGCGGCAGCGGCAGGTGTCTGCCTCCATCGCCATGCCTGGTTGAGAGTCTCTGGCTTTCACCAGGATCTGCAGTTGGGAATCTGGGACTTTCTGTTCCAAGGTTCCGTCCTTTTTGGGCAGGAGTCGGAGTCACTTATCTCTCGTCTCCAGGAGTCAGGGAAGTCTATCTGGTCCATCCGACAAATGTATAGAGGGGACCAGAAGAGAGCGAAATGGCCATTTCGGAAGCCCTCAGGTGCTAAACCCCGCAGCAGCCAACAGGGCCAGAGGGGTGGCTTCAAAAGGAGAGCAAGCAAGCTGGAGGCGCTCCTCTTCGTGGCCCCAAGTCCTCCCAAACCTCTCTGCCCACTCCTTGCTCCGCCCAGTGACTCCCTCCCTATCCCCCCCTCCTCTGGTACCAGGGGAGGCAGTAGGGGGTTGCTTCTCCCTTCACCTGAAGGGTTGGAGCTCAATAACTGCGTACCAGTGGGTCCTAGACATTATAAGGAGGAGACATGTGCTGGAGTTCACCGAGATCCCCTTAGATACTCCAAGGTCCTCAAGATATCCTCCTTCTCACATTCCTCTAATAGAAGGAGAGATTCAGGCCCTCTTGTGGAAAGGGCAATATAACCTGTCCCTCTGCAGCAGCGGAGAAAAGCTTATTACTCCCATTTCTTTCTTGTCCCAAAGAAGACACAGGATCTTAGTCCCATTCTGGACCTCAGTTCTCTGAACAACTATATTGAATACTGAAGGTTCTGGATGGTGACCCTTCCAGGGCTTATTCCTCTGCTGCATCAGGGAGACTGGTTCTGTTCCCTAGACATGCAAGATGTGTACATGCGCATAGGGGTCTTCTCCCCCAGGAAGTACCTGAGGTTCCACTTCAGGGGTGCATTATCTGTTTGGTTCTCCCATTTGGCTTCTCCTCTGCTCCTCGAGTCTTCACCAAATGCTTGGCAGTGGTGGCTGTAAGGCGCCAGGGCATTATGTCTTCCCTTACCTCGATGATTGGCTGATTGCGGCCTCGTCAAGACGCACCTCCTTCAGGCTCTCTGGGACACCTATACTCTATTCCGTGAGGTGGGATCACCCTGAACCTTCCAAAGTCTTCCCAGAGCCCAGCCAAAGACTTGTCTTCATTGGGGCAGTCCTGGATTCGGACCAGAGCATGGCTTTTCTACCGGGGGTGATCACTTTCGGGAGATTGCTGGATTGGTCCTTGTAACCACTCGGGTCCAGGCCAGGACCTTCCTCAGACTTCTGGGGCACATGGCGGCGGCCATTCCTGTCACTCCTCTGGCCCGCCTCCACATGGGAGTCCCACAGTGGATGCTCAGGGTGCAGTGGGATCAAAGCTCAGATGACCTAGACCACATGGTCAGGGTCACAGAGCTGGTCAAGAGGGCACTACTTTGATGGATGGACCCTCTAAATTTAGAGAAAGGAGTCCCTTTCCGTTGGGAGCCCCCAAATCAGACTCTAACGACGGATGCATCGGATTTGGGTTGGGGGGCACACCTAGGGGCCAGCCAAACACAAGGAGTCTGGATCCCTATGGAGCGCGATCTCCACATCAATGTCCTGGAAATGCGAGCGGTCCTCAATGAGCTGCATACCTTTCAAGAGTACCTTGTCCCAGGCTGTCTCCTCATTCAGGACGGACAACATGGCGGTCTCTCTACATCAACAAGCAGAGGGCACACTCCTACCCCTGTGCAGGGAGGCGATGAGAGTCTGGTACTGGGCGCTAGAATGCACATCTCTCTATCCGCAGTGCATTTTCCAGGCATCCTAAACAACTTGGTAGACAGCCTAAGCAGGTCTCAGTCCAAGGCACACAGTGGGAGCTACTGCAATCAGTAGCGGACCAGCTCTTCAACACATGGGGTCGACCAGATCTGGACTCTTTGCATCCCCCATGCAATGCCAAACTGCCAATTTTCTGCTCGCGAGAGCCAGCGCTGGTGTTTTCTTGCCAGACACGCTGTCCCTTTGTTGGTCAGGGAGGTTCCTTCGCCTCCCCCATTCAGAGTTGTATTGAAGATACAGGCGAAGGGCTCGGATGATTCTAATAGCCCCTTTGTGGCCCTGGCAGATTTGGTTCCCACTACTTCAGCGGTTGTCCTCGGAACCTCCAGTTTTGCTACCAATGTGCTCAGAGTTGCTGTCCCAGGATCAGGGCTCACTGGTCCATCCTGAACTCAAGTCTTTGCACCTTCATGCTTGGCTCCTACAAAAGTAGTAAAGTCCAGGTACGGGGTCTCCCAGGAGGTGGCAGACGTCCTCGTCTCAGTGAGGAAGCCCTCTACTGGCTCCACTTATGCTATCCTATGAAGTGGAAGCGCTTCTGCTTATGGGCGACATCTCACCGTATGGAACTCCTTACCTGTCCGGTGAACTCAGCATTGCAGTATCTCCTCTCCTTATATCAACAAGGCTTGAGCTACTCTTCCATAAAGGTGCACATGTGGGCCATTTCTGCATATCACACCCTGTTGGGGGTCAAAACCTTAACTCAACTGGACGTGGCCTGCACCTTTTTACGAGGGATTTTACACGAGACCTCCCATTAGGGATCCTATCCCACCCTGGGACCTCCTGTTTGTGTTGGAGAAGCTCCCCCCCCTTGAACCAGCGGCTGACTGTGAGCTGCGTTACCTTTCCTGGAAGGTTTGTTTTTTAGTTGCTGTTACCTCAGCTCGAAGAGTTTCTGAGCTCCAGGCTCTGATGCGTAAAGAGCCGTATTTAAGTTTTCATAGAGAAAGGGTTTCCCTCAGAACGAATCCTAAGTTTCTTCCTAAAGTGGTCTCGGAATTGACCCTCAGCCAGTCGGTTGACCTTCCACTTTACTTTTCTTCTCCCACCAATAGGGAAGAAGCTCTCCTTCGCACTCTGGATGGCCACAGGGCGCTGAGGTACTACCTTTAGTGCACAGCTGCACACCGTAAATCGGAGCAACTGTTTGTGGCTTTCGCGGCACAACATTCGGGCAACCCAGTGTCTAAGCAGACTATTTCAAAGTGGCTTGTCCACTGCATTGTGTTTTGCTATGAAAAGCACAATAAACCCCTTCTGGGACCGGTTAGGAGTCACTCCACCAGGGGAGTCTCTGCTTCCTTTGCCGCATTGAAGAATATCTCTATTAGAGACATATGCACGGCTGACACCTGGAATTCTGTGCACACTTTCGAGAAGCACTATAGCCTGGATATTGCATCCAGACGCTGTGCCGGCTTCGGCTTGGCAGTCCTTCAGGGACTTCTTTCTTGAGGTGCTGTGTTTCCAGCATCATCCCATCTTTCCACCTCCCAGGGTTAGGCACCTCCTTGGCGCAGGACTGCTTGGGATTCAGTCCTAATGGTTATAGCCTGCTGCAAGAGCTCCTCTCGAAGATCTACTGTTACGGTAAGTTCTTACGTAACTGTACTTTCCTTCCTAAAGTAGTTTCTGATTTCCACTTGAACCAGTTCATAACTTTGCCAGTATTTTCACTGAACATTCTAGCTTAGGTGAACATAGGCTTCACAGTCGGGATGTCAAGAGAGTTTTGAGCTACTACATGACACATACTAAAGACCATAGGCAGGACAGGCAACAGCTGTTCCTGACTTATGGGGATATGGGAAAAGGAAAATCAACATCTAAAAGAACTAGCTCTTGAAGGATTGTCCAGTGTATCCAATTCTGCTACTCAAAGGCAGGTAAAGAGCCCCCATTAAGCCTCAGGGCCCATTCCAGGGGCATGGCTGCTACCCTAGCAGCTGCCAGAGATGTTCCCCTATTGGAAATCTGCAAAGCAGCTATAAGGAGAACAGTACATACCTTTATGAAGCACTATTGCTTGGACACTCAATCCAGGGGTGATGCCAGGTTTGGTGCAACAGTTCTGCAGAGTCTATCCCAAAATAGGTTTTGTGTCCACTTCCAAAGGTACTGCTTCGTAGTCTGCAAGAGATAAGAATATTAAAGAATTCCTGGGGTTAGAAGAAAAAATTACCACAGTAATCTTGTTTCTTCCAAGATATTCTTCAATATTCTTAACTTTCCCACCCTGTGTCCCCTTCCAGAACCACTGGCCTCTGCATCTCATGCTGGGTATCTAAATGAAAGGAGTAAGTCACCCTTGTGTGTCATAATTTTGAACCCGTTGGGTGCTGTTTTCCCTCTTCAGGTCATATTTGACAGTCATGGGGGTTACCTCTAACAAGAGGTTTGTTATTGTTTTGGTTATTACTATAAATAGTTTTATCATTCTATCTTTATTGCCTAAAGGCTGTTAGCATAATATTTAATAGGTTAGCTTAGGATAGGCCTTTCCTTGCAGGCTCCAATGAATCTTACCGTTCTAGAATGCAGCAGCTGATAAGGGCAGCATTTGAATAAGTGGCACGAGCCTATCATGGGTTCCATCGTTTACCTATCTTCCATTCTCCGGGCTGCTGTACTATTCAGGCTGACTGCAAGAGTTAAGAATATTGAAGAATACGTAGGAAGAAATAAGATTACTATGGTGAATAATTTTTTCTAAGTGCACTTAAATGGTCTCTCACCTGATCCCACTCTTCCTGTGGAGCTGCATGAATGGTCAGGTCAAGGGGTGGGCTGGTTGGCAAGGCTGCAGTTTACCTGGCCCACTGCATGAAATGCACATTACAGGGGCCTGAAGGAGAATGTGGAAGCACCTCCAGGAGTAGTTCTCTGTAGTAACATTGTCCGTCTTTCAGGCCAGCCACTACCGACTACCCAGGGCCGTAAACATCCTCCCAGAGAAGTGTACTCAGCCATCTGAGCCAGCTGGGAGGCATGTCAGCATGTTTTTGTTGTTTTTTCTGTAATTTTTTTTTTTATTGAAGAATATTTTAGAGAAACAGCATTATATGGTAGCAGGAGACATTTTGGTACATATGTATCAAGAAAACAAAGATTACAGCAAGGCATAACCATTACGTTGTAGCTATATTGTATCAGGAGCACACAATTGAGAAGTCCTCAGTGGTCTACAAGAACAAAAGCATGCACCGCCTAGCTGAGTACTGCAGGTTTATCTGCTTTCTTCAGGTTTGTCAACTGGTAAGAAGATGAACGTAGAGGGAAAAAAGCAGTGAGCGAGAGTCAAACAATCCACCTATGTCAGTTGGACCTGTGGGTTTATGATTAACAAAGATGAATAAAGGAGACTCATAAGTTTCAGGAGGTGTTTTAGTTAATGAACTTCCAACTTTGGACATGTCGGAAACCGGGTGTATAAAGACAAAATAGTCGGAGATGTATAGTTGGTAAATTTTCAAGGCTGGGGAGACGACAACAGGTACTACAGTACAACTTCCAGGTTTTCTGTAAACATGATACTTCTCATTGGGACACATTGCTGCTTTAAATGTCATTGGAAAATTAGTAGTTGGTTGTCTTGGTTTTTATACTTGCTTGTGTGAACGCGCAAAGCAAACATTGTGGGACTGCTCAGACATAGTAGGGGCTGGGAGGATGTGGGCTGCACCAACCAATGCAACTGAGCCTCCAGGAAGTGTGCATGTGAACACCCAGTCCAGACAAGGCTGCTGCTGAGCTTGGTGATGGGCTGAAACTTCTCACATATGAAAGGATGCTGCCGTACCTATCACAGTGCAGCCACGTTTTCATACGCCAAAGACAGACAGAGGAAATCAGTCACTCACTGTAAGAACAGAGTTCAGTACACAAAAATAGATACTTATGCAGTACATTCTGTTTATTTGGGTGCAAAATCCTATAAAAAGCTCCACTGGGAGCAAGACATCGGGTTCGCCTCTGGCCTGGTCAGCTGTACCCATGCTGTATTTTGCACCCATCTAAAGAGTTTATTGCACAAGTGGTTTTTTTTTTTTGTGGACTGAACTCTGTTCCTCGGTGACAATACCTCGTTTCTCTTTTGTCTGCTACCTGACACTCTGAAAGATATCATCAAGATTGTACAGGTGCGCTGCATCCTTTCATATGTGAGAAGTTTCTGCCCACCATTAAGCAGCATCAGCAGCAGCCTTGTCAGGATTGGGTGTTCACATCCACCTGCTGCAGGCTCAGCTGCATTAGTAATTTTTTACTCTGAGTGCATCATTCCCTGGAGGTGGGTTTCTTTCTTAGTGCAATAGTGTTGTCTGTCATATGCCCTCAGCCAGCAAAGCAGCATTCCCCCCAAGCTTGTAAATAACACCAGCAGGGTATGGTTATTCCTCCCACTTGATCCAGCTTTCCTAAATCTCCGGTGGTTTGCCCAACCCTGCTGCAAGATAAGGCAAGAACCCTCTTGACTCACTCCAAGAGTTGGGTATCCAACATCTCCTCTGACAACACCACCTCCCAAATGTACTCCACCAGTCTGGTGCCAAACTCCATCACCAGAACAAACAGCACACACACCCAAAAAGTAACTAGTGATCGGGTGCCCAACCCCATTGCTGGAACAAACAATCCTTGTAACCGTTGAGGAACTGACACCTCCGTCAGGGTTTTTCTACTTCTTTTACTTTACTTTTTATTTTGGGGCAGAACCGATACTTTCCAATTCTTTTTCTGTTTTTCAGAGGAACCAACCCGCATAAAAAAAAAAAGGGGGGGGGGGTCTTTGTGGTTTACTTTTGGTTTTTGCCATTTAAACATAATGTCAGATAAACCAAAGAATAAAACTGGCCCTACTGGGTTTAAGAATTGTGTTCAATGTGAAGAGGTTTTTGCCAAGGCAGACAAACACAATGAATATGTTGTCTGTCTTCGTGAATCCCACTTCACAGTTGAACGTGAAATATGTAAAACCTTCCCAGATAAAACAATAGAGAAAATACCTCCCAAAGTAACTTTGGTGGTTGGATGGCCAACCCAGCCACAGGACAACCCCTTCCATAGCATGTCCCACAGGGGTTCCAACCCCCGAAACCACCAACACGGGGTTCCAAACACTGTGTCAGTCAGTGAAAAAAACAATAAAACCGTTTCTCGTCAAACAGAAAATGGTCCCTTAGCGTGTTCTGTGCCTCACCCCCACCCTCACTCAGCCCTCTTCCCGCCCCACCTATCCGATCTACTGCTGAACTCCTGTATTGTGTCACACAGCTTCCTCCACCAGTGCCAGCTGGGAATTGACTGAAATAAGGCATGTCCAGTTTATGGCTCGTTAATGCAGTCTGAACTTTTACAAGTAACTTTGTCATTTTTTAACATTTTTGCACCAAATTTTCAACATAGCCTTTTTTTTACCCCATCTGATGAACAGAGGAGATGAATTTTTCAAATCCCCTCCAAAACCTGTTTTCACAGTCACTACACAAAATCAACTTTCAAACGGGACCTGAAAAATTCCACCCTTGTGTTTTTTTTTTTATATTTTTATTGGTATCGTAGGTTTACAAATTCATACAGTAATTTATTGACATTGGTTCAAAAGATTCTTTCCATTACTGTAAGTTTGTTACAAGGAATTTTATTATATTTTTCTACATTCTTTCCCTTCCTTTCTTTACAATTTACCTGGTCCTTACAGCCTATCAAAGTTTATCCCTTAAAGTCTTAAGATTTCTACATATATTGTACTTTTCAGCAGCACTTCTAGGGGACTGCACTGTTAAGAACCTTTAAGTCAAAATCTGACCATCTCTCTCCCTCCTGCCAAGCCCGTCCTATAACCATTAACATAGACAATTGAGAGGCGAGGATAGCAGAGGAAAGACTACCCCGTCCATCCTCCCCTCCTCCCGGAGCCCTCCACTGTCCCCATGGGTCAGGACAAAATCTTGTAATTTTCCAGTTGAAATAGCACCCATTTGCGCCATCTAGTGTCGAAGTTATCCACCCTGTCTCTCATTCTGGCTGTTATTCTTTCCAGGGAATATATTTCTCTAGAAAGACTACACCATGACTCCTTAGTAGGAATCTTTGTTGCGCACCACAACCTAGTCATAACTTTTTTTGCCACTAATATTAGTAATGTGGTTTGCCTATATGTATTCTTATCAACTTTGGCCCTGTGGAGTGGTGGCTGTCAAAATGTATGTAGGAGTTAGAAGATCAGGACAATCATAAATTTTTATTATTTCTTGGGTGACTTCTTGCCAGTAAGGGATCAGGAGCTCACACTCCCATAGTATATGTGCCTGGTCCGCATGGGATTTGCCACATGCCCTCCAGCATTGTCCCAAGGGGTCCATATCGAATTTGGCTATTATAGCTGGGGTGCAGAACAATCGAATTTGCAACTACCATGCATACTCTTTCCAGTATGGAGAACTGGATACCTTAAGTAGCTTTGCTAAGGCTGCCCCCAGTTTGACTCCAGAATTTCCATTCCCAATTCCTTAGCCCATCTAGATCTTGTGGATTCCATCGAGTCCTGGGGCTTCCCATTTAGGGCTTTGTATATGAGACTTGTGTTCTGTTGGGGCCCCATCTCTTAAGACACATTTTGTTGCCAGGGCATGAATATAAAGGGCTTCCATAGGGGTAAGATATTTCTTTATCAGGGTCAGCCAATGCCTAAATGGTTCGGCTGTGTGCTGAGCAAATTTGGAGAGCGGTTGGCGTTCGGTGGGGTGTCCAGAAAGATAATCTGTTAGATTAAATATATCACTCCAGTTTAGTTCAAACTGCTTCCATGGTGCATCATACCCAGGATTCAACCAGCAGAAGACAGTTCTTAGCTGAGATGCCAATGTGTATTGTTGGAGATTGGGTAAATTTAGGCCACCCCTCTCCTCGGAAAGCTGAAGAACGGAGTAGCGGACCCTGGGGGGGTTTACCCCTCCATAGGAATCGTGAAATTAACCGGTCGCAGGCTTGGAAATAGCTTCTGTTAGGTGGCACTGGCAGGGTTTGTAAAAAAAAAAAAAAAATGTGTGGGAACACATTTTGTTTAATCGTTTCCAGTCTGGTCATGAAACTTAGGGGGATCTGCATCCATCTGGCTGTATCTTCACTAAGTTGTTGTGTTAGTGGTTTGAAATTTGCTAATTCTGCATGAATCGGGTTCTTTGTTATTTTAATTCCCCAAGTACCTCATGGTCTGCCTCTGCCACTTAAATGGATACCTTAATTGTAAGTAAAGGTGGGGGTATAATCACGTAATAAAACTTCCGTCTTCTGCTGATTGACCCTATATCCTGCCAGCTCTCCAAAGTGAGTAAGCTATTACCATACCTTCGGTATAGATGTTTCTAGGGAGGTTGGGGTCAACAGCGTGTCATCTGCAAAAAGTGAAATTTAGTAGGACTTTCCTCCATGGAATTCCCTCTATCTCTGGGTGGGTTTGTACTGCTTGGGCTAAAGGTTCAAGGTACAAAGCAAAGAGCAGGGGGGAGAATGGGCCTCCCTGGTGGGTTCTACATTGTAATGTGAAGGGATCAGTTAAAGAACCATCTAATTTTAAATAGGTGTGGGAGGGTGTTGTAAATATTTTGAAGTTGCTTAATTATTTTCTCCGGGATCCCGAACTGTGACAGGGTCACCCACAAAAAGGGGCATGCGACCCTGTCAAATGCCTTCTCCCCATCAATCCCCAATAATGCTAGAAGGATATTTCTCTGAGACGCATATTCTTTCAGGAGATGCATATGCCTGACCGCATCATGTGCCTGTCTGGTCTTCATAAACCCAACTTGGTCAGGGTCAACTAAAGATGGTAAAATATTTTTGAATCTGTTTGCTAGTGCTGACATGTATAATTTATAATCAGAATTTAACATGGATATTGGGCGATAGGATAAAGGGAGTATAGCATCTTTATTGGGCTTAGGGATAACCGTTATTATGGTGCATTTCCAAGAAGGTGGTGGGGGGGTCCCTTTTTGCACTTCATGTGCTGCTGTTAGCAGGGTGGGCATTAATAGTTCTTTAAATGTTTTATAAAATTCAAGAGGGTAGCCATCCGGGCCTTGCGCCTTCAGGGTTTTAGCCCTGTTCAGTAGCACTTCCGGTTCCCCTGTCGTTATTGGGGCCAATAGTGCATCCCTCTGGGGTGTAGTCATTTTGGGAAGCTGTAAATATTTTTGTATCTGTTCTGTTGGGGGGGTGAGGATCTGCTTTATATACTGTTTGGTAATATTTGGCCATAATTTGCCTGATTTCCTTGGGTGTGACACCTGCTTCCCCATCTCGAAGTCGACAAGGGCCGTGACACGGCCCTGGCCTTATGCATCCTTGGCTTGCTGGCCAGATTCTCACCCCTGGGTCCCCTTTGTGACAGGTGTGTTTCAGATAAAACAACTGCTGCTCTATTTTCTGGTCCATTAACTTTGCAGCTGCTGCCTTATCCGGAGCATTTGTGGTTTTACTGTTCTGTCTGCCAGGGCCCAGAGGTGCTGCAAGTTCCTTAACTCATCCTGGTATTTCAGAAAGCAGGCTTCCCGCTCTCTACATGTTTTGGATGAGAAGGCCACTATCTCGCCCCTTAAGACTGTCTTCAGGGTGTCCCAGAGTATGGCCACCACCCCCCCCTCCAGAATTCTCCCCAAGGATCCTAGGTATTGCATCCTGAACCAACCTGCAAAATTCCAAGTCCCTTCGGTGTATTAGGTTCAGTCTCCTGAATGCAGTCTTATGTCCACCTCCTAATCTGAATTTCACGTACACCGGGGCATGATCCGACAAAAATGTCACTCCGTGCCACACATCTTGGAGTGTTTCCAGGAGTTCAACCATGGTGAAAACATAATCTGATCGTGCTGCCACCCCTGTACCCTGAGCCGTATATGTGTAGCCCCTAGATGTAGGAAAGCAATGGCGCCAGATATCAGTAAAACCCAGGGAGGGAAGGGTATTTTTTAGATATTTCTGTAGGGGATTAGCGCGATGGGGCCCATATTTGGAGGCATGCATTGTAGGATTTAAAGTAGTATTCAGGTCTCCCTCCATGATTAACTGCTCTTGTATTACCTCTGTCAGCTGAGCAAAGAATGTTTGCGCTCAAATTTTGGAGGATCCCGGGTGGAAATAGACTGAGACCAGAGTGGCCACCTGCATGTGTAATTTATCAGTTACTATAGCATACCTCCCCTCTGCATCTTTTATGCTATCTTGTATTGCAAATGGGACTCCCCTAGGAATGAGAAGTGCCACACCCCTCCTCCTCCTCCCCAAGACATGAGAGGAGGCCTCCACTGTTGTAAACCCCAGCTTTTCAATTGCGGAGAGGTGGGTCTCTTGTAAAAGTACAACTTCTGGTCTGCCTCGTTTAATAAACTGTAGCAGTCTAGATCTCTTAACGGGACTATGTATCCTCTTGATGTTAAGAAATAAGATTAATGATGGCTTATCCATTTTGTTTTTAGTGGGAGATTCCTAAATAGAGGCACCCTCTCCACAGCCCAACCCATCCTATTACACTTCCTGTTACCTTTATAAAAATTCCATTGATGCTCTGAGGGAAATATAAGTACTCTGTTGTGCCTGTCTAAGTATTTTCTAGTGCAAATCCCACAATACCTTCAACTTTAACTATATAACAAGTAAGCATATTAAATACATACCCACAAAATGGGGTATAGTGAAAGTTAGAAAATAACCTTTTAACAGTCTCTATATAACTGTTCTTAGTCCAGGCTGTTTCAGCAGCCTTGCATTTGAAGTCTGGTTAAGAAGAACAAAAATGCGCCCATGAGATAGGGTACCATAACTATTAAACACAATAACCATTAATGATGGATATATTGTTCTACGATTTCCAAGTTGATTCACTGTAAAAAAAAAACAAAAAAAAAAAACGTGTTATGCATATATGCCCATGTGCTAACCGCCTGGTATGCAAGTCGATCACTCCCACAACACAACTATTAATATTGGACTCCCAGTTAAACATTCAATCCGTCTTTTCATTTTGGCCTGTGTCTGTGAGGTGGCTATCTGCTGCATCACCAGGGTGGTTTGCATTCAAAAACTGTGTCAAACTCAAACAATATACAGAATAAAGGTCTAGAACTGACTCCCAAGGTAGGGAGGGATTCCAGTTCTCTCTTACGATGGGGGAAATGACATTCTCCCTTGGGGGTATCTCACAGATTTACTGTGGGCCCCCAGCACCATTGCCAAGCATTACAATGGTGCAAGTGGCTATACAGAGTAGACAGAATAAATACAGGCCCCCAGTACAGAGAACTGGGTCCTCACTCCCTCCTTCTTTGCAGTGTGACAGCCATGTCAGTCTGCCTCGAGGGACCAACAGACTGCCCACTCCTCAGGGTATGAGTTTTTCAAATTTGTTCCCCTTGTTCCTCCCAATCCCAAAAACTTTGGTTTCTTGCTTGGTCGGGAGGCACGTTGTTGTTTATATGGGGGGGGGGGGTAGCTTACCACCTCCCTCCACAGGGTTTCTGTTCTTAATGATAGCCATGTTAAACTGTTTTCACTAGTGGCTATGCCCTGAGATTTTCCCTCCATCTTTACCTCATAAACCCCTCCTGCACACACCAATCCTCATTATATGTTGCTTATTATCAGGAAGCACACTATATGGACCCCCTGTAACAAGTTCAATTAGATTTTTGATTCATCCATTTGTTCAGGGTTATTAGGCCCAAGTCATTCAAAGTGTCATTTGTCTTAATTTATATTATTGGGTGGTGGGGGTTTAGCCAGGAAATGATTTACAGTTTACCCCCTGAGTAGTTCAGATGCAACCCCAGTACCTGACATAAGATGGGTATGTCCAATAAATATTCCATGTTTTTTCAGTCCGGGCTCATCCTCTGGAACTTTTGGAGCAGTGTCTTGACTCCTTGCAGCGTGGAGATGTCTTGGCACTTTCTGGCTTGTGTGGTCTGGACTTTCTCCCAGGTCTCCTCTCTTCATTGACATCCGTCTTCTTGCTGACTGAGGCGATTTGGTTGGGCTACCAGGATACTTTTGGTCTTTAGTGCCCACGATCGCTTCCTCTGAGTCTCAAATTTTTGAGGCCTTCGTAACATGCCCATTAGCCTTGTTGAGTATGGAGTAAACAATTTCAGCTGCTGTTGCTGTAAGTTTGGAGCATATGCCCTTCTTTTATTTGCTATGTGAGGGGAGTAGTCATTGTCAGAATACAGCCTTTTTTCTTTAATTTATTTCATCCTCCAGGGTCGTGTCAGTAACTGTTGTTTTACAGTATAGTTTAACAGTCTGACTATTATGGAGCGTGGTCTCTATTCGGCCTGCTGTGGCTTCACTGTGAGGGCTCTGAGCTCTTTCGATTTCTATCTTAAAGGCCAGGTCCAGCTGTAAAACATCTCTCAGGAGAGATTCTGCAGATTTTATCGCGTCTCGACCTTCCTCCTCCTCAGGTACCCCATGTATGCGCAAGTTGTTGCATCTCGATCGATTTTCTAGGTCCTCACATCTGTCCGCCATCACTTTTTATTAAATTCCTCCCTTGTTGATCAAACAGTGAGGTCATAAAAAAAAAAGTTAAAAATTTGGGGTCAAGGTGTCAAAAAACAACATAGGTATGAAGCAACATTGAATTTTTCCAATGTTGACTCTCAACATTATTGATTTTTGCAGAGTTTGGCCCCAAATTTTCAACGTAGTCATTTTGTGACCCCACTTGATGGACATGACTGGTGTCATTTTTAAATCCCCTCAAAAGCTGTTTTCACAGTCTGTCCATGAAATTGCTCTTCAGACATGATTTAAAATATTCCAACTGTCTTGATCATAAAGTGGAGTCATAACAAGACTGTTGTAAATTTGGGGGCATACTGTCAAAAAAATAAGTTACCAAGAAGTGTTGAGTTTTCCCATTTACCCATAACTTTGTTTTTGTGGGTTTTGGCACTAAATTGTCAACATAGCCCTTATGTTACCCCACCTCATGAACTTGACTGGTATAATTTTCAGCTTTTCAAAGGGGATTTAAAAAAATTCGCCTGTCATGATGATGATGATGAGTCATAAAAAAGACTGTGTTGACAATTTGGGGTCAGAATGTCAAAGCAAGGAAGTTCTGAAGAAATGGTGACCTTATAATGATGTTCTTTATTCTGTTCACTGGGTTTTTATTTCAGCTTTATACTCTTAGCCTGGTGGAACCCAAAATCCATGAGACAGTGGCTACTGGGGATAAGAAAGGTCTGCCCATTGCCTCATACTGTTATTTTAACTTGTAATAATATGCAAGCAAATATGGTAGGTATTGACAAATGTTTTTTCCTTTTGTTTCTATTAAGCTGATTATCCATTTGCAGTCTGCCCACAGGCCTCCTCAGCCCCCTCACGGACCTTCTCACAGACTTACGGTTGTCCACCACTTAACAAGGACTATCTCTGATGCATAGCCAGGCATGCTGGTTGTGCAAGAGCCTGCAAAGGTGCCAGCCTTGACAGCCCACCTTTTTCCTCCAACCTTCATTTTGTTCCTAGGGGTACCGGTGGGCTATGATTTCTGGCTGTGTTACTGGCCTGTCCCATCAGTCAGAACTCTTTTCGAGGAGTCATGTCCACCCCTCGCCAGAGGAGGAGAGCAGTCCTTAGGATGCTCCATCCTTCCTCCTTGTCTGACCCACAATAGTCTGCACTCATTCCTAAATGGGGGATCTTACTTCGAGAAACGGCTCTTGCAGCAGGTTACACCATTAGGACTGAAGCTGGCAGGCGCCAGGACCCCAAGGAAAAATCCTAGCTATCAGTATCCAGCGGGGGACTGCCCCCGATGTCGGTCCCTCCCCGACGTCAGGCATCACATAAAAGGGGGCAGTCCCCCAGCATCCCCAGTTCTTTTCCCACCATTGACTCGCCAGCATCGGCCTCACGGATGCCTGAATAGATGAACAATGCGTGAAATCTTTAAATATTTTTCTTCAATAATTACTCCATGTCTACTTCTCCTACTCCTCTCAAAGGACACCCCTCCAAGTGTGCCTGCGGCAAGCAGACCCCTTTTGCTGATCATCATTTGGCCTGCGTGAGGTGTCTGGGCCTGGAGCACGATACCCAGGCCTGTTCAGTCTGCCAGCAGTTTAACAGCAGGACCCGGATCTGCCGCCAAAAGACCCTTCAGGGGTTTCTTCTTGAAGAGAAACTCAAGAAAATGCAAAAGAGACCTTCCTCCAAAGGGGAATCCTCCCATAAATCTGGGAAACATTGGGACAGGCATCAGGACTCGGGTAGGTCGAAATCCCTGAGCCGGGCCTCCAGTCTAAGGCCAGCTCCAGCTCTCTGGCGGTCTGATCAGTAGCCCTCCTGGGCTCGTTCTCCACCCCGGTTAGGTAAGGTCTTCAGGGGCTCCTCAGCCTCCCTGCACCTGCTGAAGACTACTCGGATGCCTGACTCCTTCCGGCTGGAATCCTGAGACCAGCACTAGTCTAAGTTTGCCTCCAAAGCAAGTGGGGTGTCAGACCAATGCCAGGACATTGACCTTGGGTCCATCTCCCAACCTTCAAAGGTTCCAAAAAGGAAGACCTTGGAGCTGACGTCCCTTAAGCAGACGTCGGAGGCGAAGAAGGCGTCCAACCTGGCACCTGCCAAACAGACTACAGAATCGATGCCCACACCACCGACGCTGGTTGACACCAGATGTCAGGGGTCTTCCGGAGAAGAGGCTACCACGCCGCCTGATGACCAGACGGGCGACACGGAGGATGCCGACTTACCCCGGGAACTGTTACCGGATCCGGCGGTTCCCCAGGGCCCGATGCCTGCCCCCGGCGACAGACCCACACCGATGCCAGGTCCATCGTCAGGCATGAATATACAGGAGGTTAAAGACCTGTTCACCTGTTGGTGGGAGACCATTAAAAAGGACGTGGTTCCCACCAAGCCTCTTCCACCTCCACCACCTCCTCCTCCTCCGGGCGCTGAAGGTTCAAGACCCCTGGCTCCTAAGGAGCCCACTCTGCCTCCTAGGGGCAGGTACAGAGAGAAGAAGAGACGTCCATCACCATCTCCCTCAGGGTCTCTTAACTCTAAACGACCCAGGGGTAGAGGCAGACAACACTCTCTGGGGGATGACTCCAGGCCGGATACGTCTGACACTTCTAGGTCTTCATCCCCCTTTAGTCCCCCTTCACCAGACCCATGAGACCTTCCCAGGTCACCACCGGATGATCCTCATTTTCAGAAATCATGAGGCACATCCAGGAGAACATGGGGTGAGAGACTGAGGATTTAGACCCGAGAGCAATTCCTTGCCCGTTATTTCAGGCAAAAGATCCAAGCCTGTGGTGGTCCTCCCTTAGTGGACACCTTCTGGACGTCACCAAGGCTGCTTGGAAGCATCCTCATTCGACTCCAGCTGTTCCAAAAGGCTGACCACCTCTACAGGGCTCCATTGGAAGACCCGTATTTGGTGCAACAACCCTGGCTGATTCCTGGTCATTGCAGCATTTCATGACCGGTCTCAATGGCCGCAGCACCTGAGCACCCAGCCTCCAGACCAGGAATCTAAGCAATTAGATTTCATGGGAAGATGCATGTATCTTGGCTGCTACTCTATAAGGTCTCTGAACTACCTCACGCACATGGTGCAGTTTCAGAATGCTCTTTGGGAATAGGGCCAGGGCCTTATGAAGAATTTCCCGGATGGTGAGAAGAAGGATGAATTTCTCAACCTCCTTCGGACTGGGTCAGATATGTGCACCCAGGTTCTCCGAGCACTATGATTCAGCTGACTCGGCAGCCAGGGAGCAACCTCAGGCATTTGTCTCCGGAGACACTCTTGGCTGAGAGTCTCCGGCTTTACCGACCTCAGAAGAACATCCTGGGCGTTCCTTATAATGGAGCTGTCCTGTTTGGTGAGGAATCCGTGAGGTCATCACCAAGTTACAGAATTCCCGGAAGGCAGTCCGGACTGCACAGGCCTGTACTGGCCCAAATCTGGTTCCTTTCGTAGAAACCAGAACCGTTTTTGCAGCCGGCAACAATGGCAACAGCCACATTCTGGCCAGCAACCTAGGGGCAGCTTTGGCCGTGAAGGTCAAGTTCAAGTCCACCACAGCATGACTCCTTCCCAGCCCCCCACCACTCCTCTGGATCAAAGGGTCGAGAAGGTCGGGGGTCGCATCTCTCATCATCTTTTGGGATGGCAGAAGATAACCTCCGACCGGTGGCTGCTGCAGTTGGTAATGGTAAGCCAAGGACACTCTGTCGAGTTCCTCGACCACCCACCGTCCAGACCTCCCCTGCTCTCCTGCTATTCTGGTCAGCACATCCTGCTCATTCAGCAGGAGATCTTGCTCTCCTGGATAAGGAAACCATAGAATATGTTCCACCGAACCAGAGAGGAAAAGGTTATTATTCTCACTTCTTCCTGGTTCCAGAGAAAACAGGGGACTCGCACTTGATTTTGGATCTCAGCGACCTCAACACCTTTGTGTTGTACAAGCGCTTTCGCATGGTGACCCTTCCCGGGTCTTATTCCCATGCTCAAAGAGGGTGCATGGCTAGTGTCACTGTACATGCAGGATGCCTATCTACATCTCCCAAATGCTTGAATGCACCAAAAGTTTCTGTGTTTTGAGTTTCTGGGATGCCACTACCATTTTCAAGCCCTTCCCTTCAGACTGTCTTCGGCACCTCGGGTGTTCACGAAGTGTATGGCAGTCATGGCAGCAGTTTTCAGAAGGCAGGGCCACTACATGTTTCCGTACCTAGACGACTGGCTCCTCATGGCACCCTCACGGGACGCCCTGATGTCCGTGATTCAGGATGCCTGTTCCCTCTTCCAGTCGCTGGGCATCACCATCAACCAGGAGAAGTCATACCTTATCCCATCTCAGAATCTGCAGTTTATAGGAGCAATTCTGGATACCACTCGAGGGAGGGCATTCCTTCCTCAGGACAGGGCGGAACGCATCAGGTCCCTCATAAGGGAGACAATGGAGAAGAAAGCGGTACCAGCCAGGACCATTCTTTGCCTGCTCGGACACATGGCGGCTGCCATTGCAACGGTTCCCCTAGCTCGACTCCATATGCGGGTCACCCAATGGATGTTACAGGCCCAATGGGACCAGAAGCAAGATCATCTGCAGCATCCAGTCCGGATCACGAATGCAGTCATCCGAGATTGGCACTGGTGGCTCATCCCAGACCATCTTTCGATGGGAGTCCCCTTCACTGCGCCTCCTCCTTCAGCGACTCTCTCCACGGACGCCTCGGGGTCCGGATGGGGAGCTCATTTCAACGGGGTCAGGACTCAGGGTTCCTGGTCATCTCTAGAATCTCACCTTCACATAAACATTCTAGTGATGAGAATCATCCTGTACGCCCTACAGGCCTTTCAGTCGGAGATTCCACCGGGTACTTTCCTGGTACAAAGAGACAATACTGCGGTGATGTATTATCTCAACAAACACGGAGGCACTCATTCCTACCCCCTTTGCAGGGAAGCCCAGAGGGTTTGGAATTGAGTACTGCAACACGGCGCACAAATAATTGCAGTACATGTTCCCGGAGTGAACAACACCATCGCGGACAGTCTAAGCCGGTTGCAGGCCAGAGTCCATGAATGGGAACTGCTTCAGGAAGTTGCAGAGGATCTGTTTCACAGATGGGGGACACCAGAATTAGACCTCTTCGCATCCCCATTCAATGCAAAACTGCCCAATTTCTGCTCACTAGATCCAGGGCCTGGTGTTTTCTGGCAAGACGTGTTGTCCCTCTCTTGGACGGGCAGGTTCCTCTATGCTTTCCCGCCCTTCCCTTTGATCCAGAGGGTTCTATTGAAGCTCTGAGAGTGGGCGTCTCTCATTATGATAGCGCACTTTTGGCCCAGGAAAATTTGGTTCCCTCTCTTGCATCAACTGGCCCAGGAACCTCCAGTGCCTCTGCCATTCAGCTCTCACCTTCTGTCCCAGGAGGCAGGCTCCTTGGTCCATCTGGATCTTTGGTCGCTGAACCTGCATGCCTGACTCCTATGGACATAGCAGTCCTGAGATATGGGGTCTCTCAGGAAGTCGCAGATGTTTTGGTGGCAGCCAGAAAGCCCTCCACTCATGCTACCTATGCCATGAAATAGCGCAGATTCTGCATCTGGGCTCAAGCTCGTGGATTGACCCCATTGGATTGTTTGGAGAGGTCAGTTTTAGATTACCTCATGTCCCTCACGAGGCAGGACTTGCCTACTCCTCCATTACAGTACACCCATGCTACTATTTCGGGCGCATCATTCACCGATAGGTCACTGGTCTCTCAGCTCAACCAGAGGCTTCCCATGCCTTTGCTCAGCGTCCTGCATTTGAGACTTCCCATCAAAGACCCAATTCCAGCTTGGGATCTTCCCTTTGTTCTAGAGCAGCTTACACTGCCTCCTTTTGAACCAGCTGCGGATTGCGAGCTGCGTCTCCTTGCTTGGAAGACGCTCTTGTTAGTTGCCGTTATTTCTGCCAGAAGAATTTCTGAGCTTCATGCACTGATGTGCAAGGATCCCTATTTAGTTTTTCACAAGGACAGGGTGTCCTTAAGAACAAATCCTAAGTTCCTTCCCAAAGTGGTCTCGGCTGTCACACTCAACCAGGACATTGACCTTCGGTGTACTACCCCAATCATTCTAACAGGGAGAAGCCTTGTTACACACTCTTAATGTGCATAGGAGCCTCAGATACTATCTGGCCAGAACCAGAGCCCATCGTAAGTTGGACCAGCTCTTGTTTCCTTCGCACACAGGATGCAAGGTACACCTGTATCTAACAGTCACTTTCCAAATGGGCCTTCCATACAATGCTTGTAGGCATCGGCTATTGTCCAAGCTCTGTCTTCCCTGGACAAACCCCACTTGTTCTAGGTGACAGAAGGAGGTGATAACAAGCTCAGTCTGTTTGCCAAAATTTTCATGTCCATATTTATTAGCCAAATCACACAGAAGTGACGGGTTCATCAACGCCTGGTGACGTCCCCTTTATCATAGAGTTAATCATCTCCTCAACCTCTGGGACAGTAAGTGGGCTTCTCAGACCTACATTTTGTTCTGCTGTAGTTTGTGGCAGGACATGGTCCCTATATGACTGGTTTAACTGGTTTTCAGGAGGGATGAGTCCTGATCTATCGAGTTGCTGATGGAAGGATAAGAATTATAAATTAATGCTTTCTGGAGATGTTACTATGTCTTCTTTTAGAGTATGGGTTTCCATAATATATATCTCTGCCTCCTGGGTCTTAAGTGTGTGGGCTAGCAGCTTACCTGCTTGCTCCCCTGCCTCCCAGTACTTCTGAATATGATTACAGAGGGTGTACTCCAATTTAAGAGGAAGAGCCTGTTCTAGCTCCTCCTCCTCCTCCTCCTCCCTGGAAGTCAGTTTGGTTTCAACCAACAGAAGAGGGACAGGGTTCCTGTGCAGCCCTGGCTTCCAGTTCACTAAGTGTCCATTCCATATCCCTAAGTTCCCTCTCACTGGCTGTCTTGGATTTGGATATGAAGGTGGTTGATCTTTCCACTTATTACAGCCTTCATGATGTCGTAGATAGTGGCTAGGGGCATCCCTGGCATTTGATTGTCATCAAGTATAGAAACATCTCTTTCATTGTTAATTTAGTTTGATTTATTGATATGTCCAGAAATACAACAAACAGCAACAAACACCCTGAAATATATACACTAAAGTTATAGTAGTTGGGTAGTGAAGAGCTACAAGAGGTGCAGGTAAGATACATACATAGAATATGAATACAGCTGCTGAAAACTAGCAGTCAGTAAAATGAGTTACATCTCGTGATGCATACAGGAATGTAAAGTATGTAACTTTTCTCAGCGGAATCATAAGTCACTAAAGTATGATGAATACTCTCTATAGTCTTTCTACCCTCAGATTAAGGAGCAGTTCTTGTAGCCATTCATTGAAGCTTATCGATTGTTGGTCAAACCAGTGCTGAAGAATAAATTTTGGGTCCGTGGCGGAGATCAAGGCTATCTAAAATTTCCTTTCTCTAACAGGAACAGTTGAATACTCACCAAGGGACAAGTCTGAGGGTGAGAAGGCTATCCAATCCCAACAAGGGGTCTGCTCGAGTCTGGATAGAAGTCCATAACTGCGCAGTTGAGACAATCCCAAAGATACAGTGCAGGGTACTGCGTGCAGTGTCACATCTAGTGCAAACTTCATGAGGCAGCTTGCCCATCGCAGCCAATTTAAGAAGAGTAAAATATAAATTGCATAAAAAGTAGTATTGTGTCAGGGTAATTTGTCATTTTTAACATACTGTATGTGTGCAGGTCTTTCCAAATCTGTTCCAATTAAATTGGTGGTCGGGGAATGTTGCCACCCAGTAGGAGCAGGCTCTTTTTAACTGCGGGAATGCTTTCACAAAAAGAAGGCTATAAAAGTGAGAGATGGCATAAGGTAGTGTGGCACCATGAATCAGGGAGTCCACTAGGCAACTATGATTCAGTGTCCATGGAGCGGGGCCTGTATGCTTAGCAATGGCGTGAGTGAGCTGCAGAAATTTGAAAGTGTGCTATGTCAGCAACTAGTGGGCAGCCTGCAGGGAATAGAAGGACATGGGGCACCCTTGTGAGAGAATGTCTGCAATGTTGAACCCTCTAAGAACAGGCTAGAATGCTGAAGATAAGATCTGGCCAACTGTTGTAAAGTTTGTGTTGCCTAGTATTGGCTGGGAGATGTCTTTAAGGAATGAAATCTGAAGCATCTGTTTAATTTGTCCATGTACCCCAAGAGAAATAAGAATAATGGGGTTCTGTAAGTACTTTCACTGTTTACTAGAGTGTATAAAAGAGCAGCAGGAGATACTTTGGCCAGTTGACATTTATCTCACTCAATGGAGAGCCATTGGGAGGCATGATGAGCGAGCATTCCAGTAGGGTCAGATGCAGCCCAGCACATATATTTACTTACGTAGCTCATGAAATAATACAGTTTAGAATACCTGCCTTTGGAGCTGCCAATTTATGAGAGGCTCGCCTAACTGTTTTGGCCCCCAAATGACCTGGAGATCATAGTGAAAAAGGAGTTAAACCTAGACAACAGGAGAAGTACATTTAATATTTATATGGGGTAAAGGACCCAAGGAAGAATGTTCATTTTAATGACATTTGTTCTACCCTACAATGTAAGGAAGGGCACTTTATCTTTTCAAGTCATGCTTGAGAAATGAGGGCAGAAGGGATAAGGAGAGAAGGCAAATGGGGAAAAGGGCTGGCAAGCTGGGTGGTAGCAGAATTTGAAGGCCATGTGCAACTGCTCAAAGTCTGGGAAATAAAATTCCAGACCTGGCAGCCATAATGGTAGAGGCTGACCTGGACATTGTTGCCATTACAGAGTCATGGTGCGATGAGCACCATGACTGAAGACTATGCTATACAAGCATATCCTTTCTTAAGGAAGGAAAGGCTGGTAAGAAAGGGGAGGAGTGGCTTTCATGGAGGGATAGCATAAAAGCAACAGAGTTACAGGGAAGGTGGAGGTACTGTGGGTCACCTTACAGACAGGAAATGGAGCAACTATATGTACTGGCATGATCTACAGGCCTCCAGCATGGGGGGGGGTAGAAAAGATGGCAAATAAGGGGGAGGTGCTGCTTATAGGAGACTTCAATCTGCTGGATGCAGATTGGAGCATCCCAGATGCAGCTTCAGCTAGGAGCAGGGACATTCTGGACTCCCTTCAGGGGGCGTTCCTCAGGCAACTAGTAGAGGAGCTCACTCATGAGTGAGCATTATTGGACCTTGTACTCACCAACAGGGATAGTGTTGCAGACGTCACTGTGAGTGTCCACCTGTTGACCAGTGATCACCGCACGATGTGGTTCAATGTAAGAACTATGGCAGAAGCGAACCACACAATGGCAAGGCTCCTAGACTTAAGGAGGGCAGATTTTACAAAAATGGAATACCTCAGGGATTCGCTGGCAGGGGAGAGGACCTGGGTGGAATGAAGGAACAGTGGGCAAAACTAAAAGTGGGGATAGTGAAGGCAGCAAACCTCTGCATCAGGCAAGTAACCAAAAGCAAGAGGAAAAACAGACCACTATGGTTCTCAAAAGAGGTAGCTGGGAAGGTTAGTGCAAAAAGGTTAGCATTCAGGAGGTATAAGGAGACAGAGAGAGGAGGTATAGGGAGGTGTATCAGAAGCAGAAGGAGCCAGGGAAAGCAGTCAGGAGTGCAAAGGCACAAATGGAGGAGAAAATACCTCAAGCAGTAAAGAAAGGGGACAAGACATTTTTCAGGTATGTAAGCGAAAGGCGAAAGACCAGGGCTGGGATTGTAAGGCTAAGGAGGGAAAGGGTGTGTGTGTGAAAGGGGACAAGGAAAAAGCAGACATCCTGAACAAATACTTTTGTTCAGTGTTCACAGAGGAAAGGGAAGACAAGGGACCACAGATAAGTGCCAGGGACATTGTAGGAAGGGAGGTGGACAGTAGTCCATTTACAGAGGAAGAGAATCCTGAAGGCACTTGCAAATCTGAAAGTGGACAAGGCAATAGAGCCAGATAGGATACATCCAAGGATATTGAAGGAGCTCAGAGAGATGCTGGCTGCACCTCTGACAATCCTGTTCAACCTCTCACTGGAGACAGGAGTAGTCCCAGAGGATTGGAGGTGGGTAGATGTAGTCCCGCTTCACAAAAGTGGTAGCAGGGAGAAGGCTGGAAAATACAGGCCAGTCAGCCTGACTTTGATGGTGGGGAAATTTATGGAATCACTACTGAAGGAAAACATTATGGAATACCTTGAATCCAGTGGCCTACAAGATCCAAGACAGCATGTATTCACAAGGGGGAGGTCATGTGAAACAAATCTGACAGATTTCTTTGACTGAGTAATGGCCTACAAGATCTGAGGCAGCATTTATTCATGACGGGGAGGTCATGGGTCACTGGGTGACCAGGGAATTAGATCAGGGCGGAGCAGTGGATGTGGTCTACCTAGATTTCAGTAAGGCCTTCAACACCGTTCCACATAGGAGACTCTTAAATAAGCTGGGCAGCCTAGGAGTGGATCCAAAGGTGGCGGACTGGTTAAGAAATTGGTTGGGGGGATAAGTGACAGAGGGTGGTGGTAAACAGAGTTTACTTTGAGGAAGGAAAAGTTACCAGTGGGGTGCCACAAGGAACAGTACAATGACCAGTTCTCTTTAATGTCTTAATGACATTGCAGAGGAACAAGAAGGGAAAGTATGCCTCTTTATAGATGACACTAAGATCTTCAATAGGATAGACACCCAGAGGGTGACTAGGGATCAAAGAAAACTTGAGGAGTGGTCAAGAGTGAGGCAGCTAAGTTTCAATGCTGAAGAAGTACAAATCATGCACTTGTGGTGCAGAAACCCAGAGGTGGAGTACAAAATGGGGGAGTGGTACAGGCAACCACCAAACAGGAAAGAGACCTGTGGGTAATCATATCTGATGACATAAGATGGCCAAACAGCATGCCAAGGCATTGGGAGAGCCAGTGGGATGCTAGGGTGCATAGGGAAGGTATCACCAGCAGAAGGAAGGAGGTGGTGATACCTGTATAAATCACTGATGAGACTTCACCTAGAGTAGTTACAGGTTCTGCATCAAAAGCCCTATGAGGAGAGATTAAAAGACCTCAATATGTACATCCTGTAGGAAAGGAGGGAGAGTGGGGCTATGATAGAGAGTTTCAGATACCTCACGGGTATAAATAAGGTTCATGAGAGAAGCTTTCATCAAAGGAAAAAAGATGCTCAAAAACAAGGGGTCATGCTATGAAATTGGAGTGGAGTAGGCTCAGGGGTTATAAGGAAGTACTTCTTCACAGAAAGAGTGATGGATGTCTGGAACCAACTCCCTGCAGAGGTAGTGGAAGCAAAAATGGTAGTAGTATTCAAGAAGGCATGGGATAGGCATAAGAGCACCTTAGTGTTAAGGAAAGTGGGGGACAGAGATAAAGTAGGGTCTGTGGTGTCACAGTAGGTAGGGTTAATGGGCAGACTAGGTGGGCCAAGTACTCCTTACTCCTTATCTGCGGTCAACATTTTATGTTTTTGTGTTTTATGTGCTGAATAGTGAAAAATAAATCATCCAGGTTATATATATATATATATATATATATATATACCACACACACACAGCGTATGTGTATATATATATATATATATATATATATATATATATATTAAGAACAGAAGTGTCTCTAGTAAGTTAAAAGTCAAGATACTGAAGCCATTTAGGACTGCATACTAAACCTAAGTCAGTAATATCAGTCCTGTATACTGAGGCATTAAGCGGTATTATCAAAGTCTTGTGGATATTAAGTTTATAGTTAGATAACTTGCCAATGTCGAAGATAGTTTGGTGGACTGCAGGGATGGACATTGTAGGGGAAGTGATGAGGAGAATGTCATCCACATAAATGGATATCTTATATTGGTTAGTTCCCATGGCGATTCCAAGAATGTGAGGGTTAGTTCTGAGTCTGAGGATCAGGGGTTCCAAATAAAGGTTAAACAAGAGTGAGGACGGGGCATCCTTGTCGAGTGCCTCGATACATTTGGAACAATGGAGAGAAGACTCCATTACAATAAATCTGGGCACTGGGAGAAGTGTAGAGATCACTTGAATCCACTGAATAAAATTGTTAGGAAAGCCAGATCTAGGCAGAGTAGAAAATAGGAATGCCCAGGATACCTGTCCAAGGTTTTCTCTGCCACCAGGGTCCCAGAGTCCCTGGATGCAGAGAAAATATGAGCAAGTTTTCTACAATGGTCCAACAAGCGCCTAACCAGCAGGAATCCCACCCGTAATTCCCTAATGAAGGAACCCCGTATAGACCTAAGGCACGGTGCTAATACTGTAGCTAATATTTTCATGTCATGGTTGATTAATGATATAGTTCAATAATTCATTACTTTTGTTGGTCCCAGCCCCGTTTAGGGATTAAAGTCATCATGGCTTCAGCCAGGGTGTTATCGATAAGCCCATGTTTGTGGATGTATGTAAACGTCTGCATAAGAAGCGGTACCAGCTCCACGTGAAGGTTTTATAGAAACTGGCAGTAAAGTCATCGGGGCCCAAAACCTTATCACGTGAGAGTGAGTTAATAGCATGGAGGACCTCATCCTGTGAAACGGGCAAATCCAGAAACTGTTGCTGTGCCTGACTGAATTGCCGGAAGTCTACCGAATTTAGATAGTAGTCCAGTTCAGCTGGAGAGGAGCTTGAGGAGGCAGCATAGAGTTTTGGTAGTAGATAACAAATTTCTGGGTAATGTCCCTAGGAGTGGGTCTTAATACTACCGTCTAGGCCAACTGAAAAGCTTGAATCAAATGTGCCACTTCTTGTTTTGTGAGGTGGAGGGCCTTAAGTCTGCTCGCCTTTTCCCCCTTGTTCAATGTAATTAGCATGTGTTTTGAAAATAGCAGGGTCTGCCCTCTCCCATAAAAGCTCTGTGTATTGGTCTTTTAGGGAATATAGGGTGTTCATAATATTATCTGGGGTAGTAGGGCTGAGTTGGGCCTCAAGTCTCCTGATATCTTCCAAAAGTGATTTGGCTTTGGTGTCCCTGTCTCTTTTACTGCAAGTAGAGCATCTGGGCTGCTAGGTGTTTGATATGTTTTAAAATCTGAAAATGCTTGCCCCTGGATCCTGCACCTTTAACATTCCAAGATATATGCTTAATGTGACTGCCCGTTGTGAGAAATAGAAGTTGCGAGGAATGCATCTGATAAAAGCCATAGGAAATTCCCCTGCCCTCATAGAAACAGGCCATGCTCTCACAGTTAACAAACTCCTCCCCCACAATACCGTCCTACATATACACACACAGAAGAACAGAACAACAAACATGAAATAAAAAACAGCTAACATGAAACAGTGTCAACAAAGAACCTCAAATAGTGTGGCAGGATGGTGCACCTCCAGTCCTAAGACTGCACACCAGGTCACTCGTCTGTGATGTGCACTCTGGAGAATTCCAATCCCCCAACCTCTGGTGCTCTATGAAATTTGACCTGGCAAGGTCCAAGTGCTGATAAATAAGGGCAGTGCAAGGGAAAAGAGTAGGAGGTGGCTATGTGAAGTAAGTCGCAAAC
This sequence comes from Neoceratodus forsteri, assembly GCA_016271365.2. Lineage (NCBI taxonomy): Eukaryota > Metazoa > Chordata > Ceratodontiformes > Ceratodontidae > Neoceratodus > Neoceratodus forsteri. Next base: position 81,861,100 of record JADMNL010000035.1, read on the forward strand.
TCTGCACTATGAAGTAGAAAGAGCAGTCTAACAACAAATGACCCATGATATGCTGCTCACTCCATCAAACTAGTTGCAGTAACAATCTGCAAATGAGTAAAGTTTAAGAAGCAAGATAAGCTAATGTGAGGGTCATTCTCCCCTCCTTCCATCAGGGAGGCAGATGGGATATGCATACCCGTAACAGGTAAATAGCAATCTGCCCCCCACCCCCCACCCACCCACATCTGGGCAAAAAAAAAAAACTCTTGAAGAATAGAGTCCACCTGAATAATATGAAAAGTCAATTTCCCTTTTCCATGGAGAAAGGGACTTAACATTTATTTTTATCTTTGGTAACCAACAAAGGCACACATACCTGTTTTCAGGAATGACCTAGAAGCACTAGGCAGTTAAGTGAATTGCTCAGTGTTACACAGTATGCAAGTGGAGATTGTGAGAATCAAACCAAGGTCTGGTCTGTTGAATGTATTAAATTCATTACTCTAACCTCTAGGCTATACTGCCTGCTAACATTTATAGCATACTGTCAACCCCCTTAGGCCTCAAAGTGTCCCTAGTTTAAAAAATGCATTTTAAGATTACAAACATTATGTAAAGGTTGTTGATACTGCTGGTAGATTGATTCTGATTCCTTTTTTTCTTTTAAAAGTGAAAAACAGACTGCTCAACGTACTGGTGTTACCACACAAAACAGGTTTGTTTACATTCCTTGATCAACTCCAACAGCATCTTTCCTGGGCTTGAGAACACCTCCAGCACAGTTTTGCCACTCATGATACAGTAGGAGTTTAGAAAGGTACTGCCTCATGAGTGACTGCACTGTTTGGGGGTGTTTCTAATGTTCAGGAAGTATTCATTAAAGGGGCACTGTCAGCTTTGGCCCTTCGTTGTGTGCACATTGTGAAAAGTGTGCCTCCTGGCACATACCTAGCACACATGTGCTGAATAATGCCCCATGTATGTAAAATGTATTATTTATTACCTTAATCTGCAGTTTTGAGTGAAATACTGTTTCATCCAGGACGATCAAAAATCAGCTGTGTCCCAGAAGCACATCGAGATCGGAGACGAGGGTTAGGCAGACTGCGCAGTCCCGAAGTACGACTTTTACACAAGGTAGCTGCAAAAACACGTTATTTCTGTCCCAGGTAATATATCGGAAAAGCTGCTGCTATTTAAAGCGTTGAAAGCAGGCACTGCAAGAGCACAGTTAAAACTTTTAGTATGCAGCTAAGATCCTCATGCGACAAGAGGCATAAAGAAAGATCCCGCGATGCGAGGGAGCATGCCGCTTGTGCGCACAAGCGCTGGATCTTAGCTGCATACTAAAAGTTTTAACTGTGCTCTTTGCAGTGCTCGTTATCGCTTTTAAATAGCAGCAGCTTTTCCGTGATATTACCTGGGACAGAAATAACTTGTTTTTGCAGCTACCTTGTATAAAAGTCGCCTTTGACCGCGCTGCCTGCCTAACCCTCGCCTCCGATCTCGATGTGCTTCCGGGACACAGCTGATTTTTGATCGTCCCGGATGAAACAGTATTTCACTCAAAACTGCAGATTAAGGTAATAAATAATACATTTTACATACATGGGGCATTATTCAGCACATGTGTGCTAGGTATGTGCCAGGAGGCACACTTTTCACAATGTGCACACAATGAAGGGCCAAAGCTGACAGTGCCCCTTTAAGAATAGATTCAGGATTTGAAACAAAACAAAATTGTTTATAAATATGCATTAGCATGCGTTTCAGTTCTACTAAACAAGGAGACAGACAAAACAAACAGCAACATCAATGAATTTTAGAGGAGGTTGGCAATTGTAAAATTTAGGTTTATAACTAGGAATAATATGATGAAAAACAGGTTGACAGTGTCCCTTTAAAAAAGTCACAAATTCCTAGAAAATGGTGAACCAGCCTGTGCCCTGCAGCTGAACCCACTCTGTGATCCCTTGAAGTCCCAGAGACAGTCATGCTGAATGACGAGTCCTGTCTTCCAGTTGGTTCTGGGTTCTGTACCTCGATTTCAGTCCATTTAAAGAAAATCTCCCTGCTTCCTTCAGTAGGACTTCAAGCCAATCAGGCTACAGGAACAACCATGCTTCAGAAACCGCCATGATAGCAGGCCAGTCAAGGGGAGATGGAGCCCCAAAAGCAAGGTGGTCCATCTGATGGTGCCATGGGGAAAACAGGGAAGAAAACTGCAAGCACAGCTGAGCAGGTACCTGGGCTGTGGGCCAGGGTGGAATGGGAGAATTAGAGCCTCACTAAGGGAAAAGAAGGATTCATAGAGAAAATGTTTGAAAAGAGAGTCTGTTACATGAAGAAAGGAACATATAGCTGACAGACATGGCGGGCAATTAGGCCGCTACTGTCCGCAATGAGCCGGGTTCTGTGGGGTGGGAAAAAGATTAGGGATGTATTTTGGGAGCTGGCATCTGGCATCTGCAGCAGACATGAATTGTTTCTCCCCATCTTGAGTAGTAAACCATAAACAAGGAGGATAGAGCATACAAAATGTTACGTCCAGCATATAAGGTCTGTTCTCTGTATTGTGTTTTGCTTGCTTTGCCTGAACATGGGGACTTAAATAACTGAATATGGTAAGTCTGTAACCTTCCCACCAGATCTCCTTTATGTTTCTGGCTTTCATTAAGATGTGGGTTTTATTCCAAAAATTCAGTAGCCTAAAAATACTAGGACAGGGTTTTTGCCCAGGGTCCGGCATCGGGCGTAAGGCTCACTGGGCCCGTTCAACAATGTAGTGCAGACCATTAGGTAATGGGCCCACTATTTTTTCACAAAGCCTCTGCACAAAAAGGATGTTGTTGGGTCCCTCTGCCTTTTAAGGAAGGCCAACAACCACCAGATTCTTAAGGTGGCTGTGGCCTTCCTTATCTTCCAATCGTTCTTCGAGATTCTGGAGATTTTTTTTTATATTTAATGTTTATTGACACACAGAAGTACGTCAAAGTAAACATTTTTAAAGCAGCATATAAAGTAAATGCATGGTCAGTATAAAGGCAACATTTCTCTGCTGTCTGTTACAGGTATTTGAAAAAAAGACAATGAGAAAGAATAACCCTTACAGAAATACAAGTGTGCAGCACGTGTGGCATGCACAGTTGTTTCCTTCGATATTTCATGCTCCCTTTGTTTTATTCCGCTTTCTATTTGGTCCACTTTATTTTGTTTGCAATATTATTTACCCAGATGATGTTTACGGAGATATTAACTGCTGGAACTGATCTACGCAGATATATGTAGATATACTGATGTATCTTGTCCCATCATTTCCACAGTCACCACAGATCAAATGGGAATAAAACATCCCTAAAAACAAATGCGCTTCCATCATCTGAAATAGCCAATTTCAATAGAGGACGGATCATTTTCGGAGTACTTCAAACTTAATTCCTTCTCCACTGGGTAATTTCCAGTATGTTGTAACCATTCCCACTAATGAGGTACAAGACCAAGCCTGTACAATGGTCTCAGGGAAAAGCCTGTTAGGTCTTCAGGTAAATTTGCCTGGGTATGGTTAGTTTGGAGGTAAATGGGATGCAGCACAAATTCTCCTTCTATGGGGATCATTTTGACAGAATGCTGCAAGGATGTTGCCCCACAAGAATTGAATGCAACTCCCACCCTCGGTGCTGGGACCCCAAACAATATGCTTACACCTGCGCTTATAACTGTAAGTAGGGAAATAAACAAGAACACAATAAGGGCAATTTTCACAGTAAATGCAATTCAAAACCAATATGATATTTATTGGGGGAAAAGAAACAAGCCCTGGATGGGAGAAAAGAAAGGGTTAAATTCAAATGCAAACAATATGCAGCCGACCCCTACTGTACCCCACTGCCCTCAGGTGAGTACCTACAGCTCTTGCATTATGCTCCTGCTGATGCACCACTCATCCAACAGTTCCTCGGGAGCTTCCAAACAGTGTATAAAGTGTGCACACAGTTGGCAGATGCAGGCCCAATGGTGGACCTCGGTGCAGTGCCATTTGTGGACTGGCTTCAGAACAAAATGTAACCCCCAAGGGGCGCTATCCTAAGGGCTACTACCCTGTCTGCCCTAACTGTAGCAGGGTGAGGGACCTAGATCCGTTGGCGGGTGCCTCCACCCAGAGGTCGGGGTTAGAGCGGTCGAGGATGACTTGGTCACAGCCCTCTGGGTTGCTGCAATCCCTCTTTCTTCCCATTAGTGGCCCACACAATTCAATTACAGTGTCCTTACCATATACACTTACCCCCCGGCTCGAACCAATCAGCTTGCTCCGGGGACCCCCTGATAAGTAAGGTGCAGTTACACAATATTCACTGTGCAGTAATTCACCATTAACACACAAACTAGCCAGTGTACCTTTGCAAAACAAGCCATCTGATTTATTTAAGGGGAGATAACAAGGACCGGGGGGAATCAGGTTGATTAGCTTACCACTACAATATATGAGTATCTACCTAGGGCTCTGTGCACAGGCCTAACCTATAAGTTACTGTCTATGGGTACCCAAGCCCTAAAGGCTAGTTTTTTGATGCAGCTGGTTGGGGCCCTGACACAAATGAGCATTTAATTCCTATGAAGATTAAATGGAGCCAGCAGGCCCAGATAGTGTCACCAGTACAGAACCCAAACTGTCCTGCCCTCACTAGGACCATTGGCCAGGGAGCTACCCTGATTTAGTACTCACGACTCCAGCAGACAGAGCGCTCTCGCACCTCTCTCAGGACCGAGCCTATATTTCAAGCACTTTTCCACTCATTTATATGCCAGGCAGAGGGGTACCATACCAGGCAGCTGCTGTCCTTCTCGATCACCTGCCCGCCATACATTGGGCCCAACCGACGCAGCTTCACTGTTCCTGACAGACCGAGCGCGATTCAAGCAGATTCTCCAGTCTTCTACAGGGTGAGCCTGGTAGGTAGCCGCACTCCTGCACAGCCTCCTCTGACCACTTCCCAGCGAATTTAGTCCGAAAATTACTGGCATTTAAAAACACGCGACGCTGGCCTTACACGCGCTTCCCGCGCGACCGCTCAAACAGCACCGGAGCCCCGAGCTCCTTACCTGCTCACAGCCACAACGTCTCTGCTTCTTGGACAGTATGGGGCAAGACTCTCTGTTTGGGCGCCACCCAATCCCATTGGTGGGCTGCTGTAACCAGCCACTAAGTTCACCCCTCATTGGTGCAAAAAAGGTGCCATGGTCCAGAACTTCACTTCCCAGAACCTCTAGCTGTATCCCCATTGGTCAGCAGGCTCCATTGAGAGTCCCGATCCTGGTTGGTCGCCAGTTACTCCATTTTAGATACCCCAAGCCCCTATTGGACCCTTCAGACAGTCCTGGTCCAAAATGGAGTGGCACAGCACACAAAGTCCAGCTGCAAGAAAGGCAGGTTAAACAGCTTACATTCCCACAACCACATCTAAAGGTATGGGACAAACAGTTACACTTTCTGGAAAGTGCTCACTCTGCCCCTTCGTCGACGGCCAAAACCGGAGCAATTAGTCAGCGGCTCGAGTGGGACATGAGCAGGAGAACACACAACCCCCCTCATAAGCAGTGAATATGTCTGCAAGCAGACAGCTCTTAAAGAAACAATACAGGGAGGCTCTATAAGCACTCACAGAGCCATTTAAATCGCTTTAAGTGCTGAACGCCGACCACCAGGGGGACACTTAGACAGCTCCTAGACAACTGTTAGAAACCCTCGTTTGTGGGGGGGGGGTTACACCCTTCCTGGCCTGGAAGGAACTTGGCGTCCGCGTCAAGTAGTTATCCTTAAATCACTTTAAGGTGAAACTGTTTAAATTAACAGCACATTAGACTTTTGATTACACACATCACATAGTTTACTTTTTACCTATACAACAGTACACATATTACAGCCCCTTTCTTTTATACATCAGGTCATTACTTCCTGGCTATGACACTTGGATAAAGGGGGCCCTTCCCTATCCACTACCTGAGGGCTAACTGGGGCAGTAGTACTATACTCAGAGGGTAATACTAACAGTTGTGCATCGTTCCCCAAAACTAGCTTGGGCAATGAACCTGTGACTGCCCAAACTTGACTGTGGTTGCCTTCCCTACCCCACATTCAGTTGTACCCCTTTAGTGTTCCTTGACTTCTCTAGTTGGGTCATAGTTTGCAATGGGACCAGGGAAATGGCATTCCAGGACCTGGAGGACTGGTGCGACTTTGAGGGGCTAGACTCCCATAAGACACTACTTGTCCATAATGTGGCCATGGGGTGATGGAAGGAGGACATATTAGATTTTTTGGAGGGGGTCTTGCCTGAATGCAGGGGGTTGAAGATCCGGAGGGCGACGACCGGCCGAGTCCGGGGGTGGAGGGATATCACCCTGGAGGCTGGGCAGGATTTGGGGTCTGTGGAGGTGCCCCCTGAGGTCACCCGGGGGGGGTCCAGAGAGACCTGGACCCTAATAAAGAAAGGCTTGGCCAGCGGCCTGCCCCTCAGGGAGCCAGACCCCTCGGGCCCCCCACCCAAGGAACAGGAGGGTTTTGTAACTCGTCTGGGGAAGTGGCTCAAGGAGGAGGGGAAAACCCTGCATGATATCCAGTCTCTGCTCCCCGCTGGGGGGTTGCCGCCAATTGGGCTGCCAGGTGGCTCAATCCCCTACCTGAGTGTAGCCCACGAGCAGTATAAGAGGTTGCGGACTTTCTTGGGTGCCCTTCCCACACCCGAGGGGGAAGATGATTTCCACTCCTGGAGCAGCCAGGTGGCCCAGATGGTCCAGGTCTGGGAGTGCCCGGAGGAGGAGAAGTGCAAGTGGGTCTTAGAGAGCCTCAGGGTCCTGGTGCTAGATGTGATCCAGTCCCTCCGGGCCAGTGATCCCCACTGCACACCCCAGGACTATTTGGACATTCTGCAGAGCACCTTTGGGGTGGTCGAAAAGAGAGAGGCAGTGCTGAGCTAACTGTGGGGCACCACTCAGAAAGTGGGACGAGAAACTGTCACAGTACATCACCCGAGTCGAGACTGTGGTGCGCAAACTGGCAGAAGCAGGGGCACGACCCTCCTGCCGGGGTGGCGCAGTTGTGGTTGGAGCAGATACTGAGGGGAGCAGTGCATTCCCCCTTGACTGTGGTTGCCCTCGGGCTGTGGGCTCGAAAGAGAGATCCCCCTCCTTCAAGCAGCTACTGGAAGAGGTAAAGGAGGAGGAGGAGGCGCAACAGGAGGTGGAGGCCCTGTAGGGGGCACTCACCACCACTAGCACTGCACTACAGCCCAAGGAGTCGGCCCAGACTGAATTGGTCGGGTCACCAGACCTGGGGGCAGTGTTGCAGGAGGTCCAGGGCATGAAGGACCTGGTATGAGCAATAAAGCTGGCTATGGAGTCCCTCTCTCTCCCAGCCAAGGAGGCACCTGACACTCGGTGGCCGCCCCCGAGCTATACGGCTCCCTGGTCCAACCCTGGAGGGTCCCTAAGACCCCAGGGTGGGTGGATTTGCTTCAGGTGTGGGCAGGATGGCCATACCAGGCGAGGTTGCAGCAGGGAGGTGAACCCCCCAGCTGGTAGCTGAGAGGCACCTGGACCAGGAAAAACTCTAACGGGGGCCGGTAAGGGAGCAACCCTCACCTCCAAGATGGCCTTGCTCCACCCTCTGGACCGACCCCCATATACCTACCAACCAACCAGGACGTGCCAAAGGCCTAATCGGCCCTCGGGCTGGCACCGAGGTTCTGGTGGAAGGGGTGGCCTGCTCAGCACTGCTGAACAGTGGATCCCAGGTCACCATCATCCACCGGCCATTTTATAACCAGCATCTCACCCACCTCCCCTTCTGACCTCTGTCCGGATTGTCCCTGTGGGGTATTGGCAGCACAGATTACCCTTACGATGGGTATTGTGTGGTTAGTATCTTCTTCCTGACCAAGGGAGGGGGAGCCCTGCCCTCCAGAGAGGCCCTAGCGTTGGTCTGTCCGGAGCCAAAGAGCATGTCGGACACCCCGGTGCTGATTGGGACCAATGCCAACATGTTTGAGCATTTGGCCCAGATGTGTCAAGACCGGGGTGGCATAGGTAGCCTTGCAAGCCCGTTGGTTACTGCCACCATGAAGCAGTTGGGGCTTGAAGTGACTGGCGATCCCACAGGGGTCAACGGATGTGGGGTTGTGGTGATTGGAAGGGGGGAGGCTGACTCTCCCCCCGTGGTCTGAGTGTCGGGTGGTAGGAATTGCCCTGTTTGACCGATCCCCCTTGGGGGAGATGCTCATGCTTGACACGCTTCCCCCGGGCAGCCTTCCACCTGGGCTCTTAGTCCAGAGGGGGGTGCTGCCCACCCTGGCCAGTCCCCAGCCCGGCGTGTTATGGTTGAGGTCTGGAATAAGTCAAGAAAACCGGTGATCATCCAGAGGGGTTGTGTGTTTGCGTCCATCTTTCGGTGTGACGGGGCCATGTCTGTCACCGCACGAAGATCCTAGGGAAGAGATAGACCCATCCTTGATTGATTTTGGAAGCTCACCAATCTCTGATGCCTATAAACGGAGCCTGAACCAGAAGTTGGCGAAGCGCTGGCAGGTCTTCTCTTTGCATGAGTGGGACATGGGATGTGTCACTGGGGAAGAGCACCACATCCGGCCGAGGGACGACTGCCTGTTCAGAGAGCGGTCATGGAGGTTAGCCCCCCGGGATGTGGAGGATGTGAAGAAACACCTAATGGAGTTGCTGGGTGCTGGAGTCATCACGGAGTCCCGCAGCCTATATGCTTCCCCCATTGTGGTGGCTAGAAAAAAGAGCGGAGCAGTGAGAATGTGCATCAACTACCACTCGCTAAACAAACAAACTATCCCAGACCAGTACACGGTGCCCAGAGTGGAGGACGCACTGGACAGCCTGTCTGGGAGCAAATGGTTTTCCATGCTGGACCTTCGGAGCGGGTACTACCAGATACCCATGGCTGAGGAGGACAAGGAAAAGACTGCTTTCATATGCCCACTGGGATTCTACCAGTTCAAACGTATGCCCCAAGGCATATCGGGGGCCCCGGCCACCTTCCAACGTTTGATGGAAAGGGCTGTAGGAGACATGAACCTGCTGGAAGTCATAGTCTATCTGGATGACCTTATCATTTTTGGGTGGATCCTGGAAGAACATGAGGCCCGGTTGATGAAGGTCCTGGACTGACAGGAGGAGTTCGGCCTGAAGGTTTCCATCGACAAATGCCAGTTCTGCCAGCCACAGGTTAAGTATGTTGGGCATATAGTCTCGGAAAAGGGGGTACAGACCGACCCAGCTAAAGTAGAGCCCTCAAATCATGATCATGGCCCACCCACTTGCACGCCCTGCAGTCTTTCTTGGGGTTCTGTGGGTATTATCGATGATTCATGAAGGATTACTCCCTGGTAGTGCGTCCCCTGAATGACCTGATGCAGGGTTATCCGCTGACGAACCATAGGAAGGGTCAGGACCCCGCAAGGACTACCTGCACATTGGGGAACTTTTGGGTCCCATTGGATGCCGAAGTGTGAGGAGGCTTTCCGGGAGATCGTCCGGCAATTGGGGGAGGCTCCAGTTCTTGCTTTTGCAGACCCACGTAAGCCCTATGTCCTGCATACTGATGCCAGTCTTACTGGGCTGGGGGCTGTCCTGTACCAGGAGTATCCCGAGGGGTTCTGCCCTGTGGCAGTCACTAGCCAGGGCCTGATCTCCTCCAAGAAGAACTACCCGGTGCATAAACTGGAGTTCTTGGCGCTAAAGTGGGCAGTCATGGAGAAATTCCATGAATACCTGTATGGGGTACCGTTCACTGTGCGCATAGACAACAACCCTCTGACCTATGTTACCACAACAGCTAAGTTGGATGCTGTGGGGCATCGGTGGTTGTTGGCCCTCTCCACGTATAACTTCAGCCTGGAATATCGGAGTGGGTGGGCCAATGTGGACGCAGGCGCCCTGTCTCGCCATCCACACCCTGACACCCCAGACCCCCCGGTCCGAGTCGAGCCGGCGCTGGTGCAAGTGCTCTGCTCCCAGGCCAGGCCCCCTGGCAACAGCACCGACTGTCCCACCCAGAGCATAGAGGTGCTGGGAGCTCCCCCCGGAGCAATCCCTCCGGCTTATCTGAATTTCGCTGGCCTGGACCTTTCGGCCTTGCCATAGCCTAGTAAGGCTGATTTGCAGTGGGAGCAAAGGGCAGACCCTGGTATCTGAGACCTGCTTCGTGCCCTCTCCGAGGGGGGATCACCTTGGCAGGTGGGAGTGGGAAAAGTTGGTGCTGCGGGATGGGTTGGTTATGCGGACAATGCGGGATCAAGATTCCTCGGGCCGTTTCAGACAGCAACTGATGTTGCCCGGGGTCTACCGGGAAGTGGTTCTCAAGTCACTGCATGATGATATGGGGCACCTAGGCTATGACCGCACCTTGGATGCCTGCCGGGCCAGGTTCTATTGGCCACGGATGAAGGTGGACGTGGAGGGCTACTGCAAGTGCTGCTTACGGTGCATCCAACGGAAGACCTTGCCCCAATGAGCCACGCCCTTGGTCAACATCCAAACTAGTGGGCCCCTAGAGTTGGTGTGCATTAACTTCATGTCCTTGGAGCCAGACTGGAAGAACGCGGCCAACATACTGGTCATCATGGACCACTACACCCGGTATGCTCAGGCTTTCCCCACCAGGGACCAAAATGCGAGCACCGTGGTTAAGGTCCTGAAGCAGTATGTCCAACACTACAGTCTCCCTAAACAGGTCCATTCTGACCAGGGCCGGGATTTCGAGAGCTGTTTGGTGAGGGAGTTTCTGGCATGTTATGGCATACAGAAGTCCCACACCACCCCTTACCACCCCCAAGGGGACCACCAGCCTGAGAGGTTCAACCAAATGCTGCTAAACATGTTGGGCACCCTGGACCCCACCGACAAGGCTAATTGGAGTCAGCGGGTGGGACAACTGTTGCACGCCTACAACTGCGTAAAGAATGATGCCACCCAGTGCTCCTCCTTCTACCTCATGTTTGGTCGCGAGGCCCGGCTGCCTGTGGACCTCTGTTTTGGGGTATCTGCTGATGGGACCTCCAATAAATCATACCTGGAGTACACCAGTGACATACGGAAACAGCTCCACGTGGCATACAAACTCGCCTCCGAGGCAGCGGCTCAGAGCTATCAGGGGAATAAGAGGAGGTATGATGCTAGAGTGTGCAGCCAGGACTTGGAGGTGGGGGACAGGGTCTTGCTGCAAAACCTGGGGTTCCAGAGTAAGCACAAGATCCAGGACCGGTGGGCCCCAGATGGTTATCTAGTGGTGGAGAAACTGACTGATCTGCCGGTATACCGTACTAAGCAGGAGCATGGCTGGGGGTTCGAGAAAATGGTACATCGAAATCACCTGCTCCCCATAGGAGAGATCGTGCCTATCCCGACCTTGGAGTCCAACCTGCCAATGGCAAGGTGCCGCGTTACCCGAGGGGATGTGTAAGTGGCAGGGACGGGTGTTTTCCCCTACCCAGGGACGCTCCACCATGGGTCCTGTTTCAGATGCCCGACAGCCCTCTGTGGGGCCCCGGGACTCCTCCAGTGAGGTGAGTGAGGGGGAGGAGGGAGACTCCATTTGTCCGCAGTGGGGAATGGGGCCCGACGGCTCCCTCCCCTGCTGGGAAGGGTCCTATGGGAGCCCCTCCACCAGTTCCAGCCACTTGGAACCCCTGACCTACCTGGACCCCGAGGCCCCACCCTTTGTCACTGAGGCCTGGCCCCAGTCCCGCATCCGGGCCACACCTGGAGCGGGTTTTGGGGAGGCAAGGGGGCCTGCCGGCGTGCCTGCCTCCACTAGATACAGAGTTGCCTGCCTTTACGGACTCTGCCCAGGTTCCGGACCAAATCCCCGACAGTGTAGAAGTACAGGGATTGCCCAGAGGGGGGATGCCGGACCGTGGCCTTACTGGACTAACCATGCCCCCTGCTCGGGTGCCAGCCGATGCCTTGCCCTGCAGATCTGGCCGGCCCCCCGGCCCACCATAAAGCTCACATACGAATCCCTAGGTGAGCCCACAAATTTGCCCCTTGATGTTCTCCTCTAGCCTGTGGTGCCAGTTCTCCATCCTCCAGTGTGTTGCTCTAGGAGGGTAGTGGAGACATGTAGGTGCCCACCCCCTTCTACCCGCATATAGTATGCTGCCACAATCTGAACTATCCGATCTCGTTTGGGGATCCGATGGTTGCTGGTACTAGTTAGGGACCATGGGTAGAGTCAGTAAGGTTCCTGTTGTTCGTCATGGGTTTCCCAGAGGGGCTTGCCAGGATGCCAAGTTTCCTGCCAGGGGTGTGTAAGCCCCCCCCAGCCCAGCACTTACGTAAGGTGGGCAGGGGGCTTCCGCTGTCCTGGGGGTACTTGCGCCTGGTCCATTGGTGTGGCTGGACCTGATGCAAGCCTAGCTGTGACTGGGATTATTGTTGGTGCTAGTTAGGAACCAGGTGTCTAGCTAGAAAAGTGCATGCTACTTGTTTGGGTTCCTACAAAGAGAAAAGGCAGCTCTACCCCTCCCCCACCTCCAAAAACCAAGACAGGAGAAAGACTGCCTGCAGGCATGGGAGGCTCTGGTTACCCCTCCCCCGTGGCAGGAAGTAGAAAGGGAGGAGAAAGCAGGGCTGGTGAGAGAGACAGGAGAGAGTAGAGAGAGAGGGAGAGGAGAGAGAGACACACACAAGGGTGGAGGAGCACGAGGAAAGGGAAGAGAGGTTCCCCCCCAAAGGAAACCAGAGGGCTATTTTGGTGGTTTTCTCTGGCAAAGGCACTGGGGCTGCATCCCTCTCTACCCCCTCCTTCAATCATAAGGAACAGGAAGGAGCCAGACAGCCACTGGGGCTGTGCAGGAGGTCCCCTCAGGTCGGTTGCTCAAAAGTACTGGGGCAGACTGTTTGGCCTGAAGGTGCTGCAACCTCCAGCCTGGGGTGTATGGGAGGCTGCTGCATCAGGGACAGATCTTCCTGCCAAGGGAAAAGCTGGGGAAACAAAAAAGGCACCGGGGGAGTTGAATTGCTGTGACCCCCCATTGCAAAGATCAGAGGAATAGTGGAGAGAAGGACGCCTGCCTGGTGAAAGACATTTACAAAGGCCTGTGGGCGAAGCTGGAAAGGCCGGGCAGGTGAAGAACTATGCAACCCATTTCGTGGGAGACGACATGCTGTGGACTGCAGGGGTCATCGCCCTCTCCGGGCACTGTGAGTACCCTGAGCTGCAGCTCAGGGGAGACCATTGTTTTCTTTGCCAGGAGGGTCAGGAGGGAACCGCCTCTACACCAGTTTATCTTTGTTTTCTTGGAACTTGTTCAAGTGTGTAAGGGCCCCAACGGTAGTAAGTAGTAAGTAGTAGTAAATCGTTTTATTATTCACAATGAATAAAAGGATACATTCAATTGAGCAAAGCTCATTTTCAATGAAGTTCCAGGTCACAATTAATTTAAAATAAGTTTCCACATCTAATCATTAAAACCACATATAGTTAACTACACAATACATCAAAATATAACCAAACAAACAAATCAAGAAAATCACATTACATGATAGCATACATAGAAACATAATAACACACATAAAGACACTAACAGTTTAAACACCTAATATCATTGTGTAATACAGTAGTACACCAACTCCTCAATTCACTTTTATTATAACTAGTTCTATTTTTCTCAAATCCAGGGAGCATTATTCCATATTCTTATTCCTCTAGAGGGTATGGAAGATCTTCCAATACTCAGGTTATATTTAGTTGAAACAAATTGGGTTCCATTTGAGGCTCTCAAGCATTCCTTTGTCTTCTAACTTCAAATAGGTCAGCTACATATTTGGGTACTTCCCCAAACCACACCTTAATCATAAACTGTAACAAATGTAGATCCCTTCTCACATCCGGTTTATACCAGTTTAGTTCCTTAAAAAGTGTACACCTATGAGTTCTATAAGGGGCATCCAATATAAAACGAGCCAACCTACAGAAAACTAGGTCCACTTTGTCCAAATACTTCCCAATAGCCCCTCCATAAAGCAGGTCTCCATAATCAATTACTGGGAGTAAAAGAGAGTCTACCACATTCAAACGTAATCTCTAGTCATAAATTTTTATACTTATAGAGAACACCTAGTCTCCTATTTATATTTTTTATGAGGGAGTCAATATAAACATCCCAGCTCAAGCATGGATCTAACCAAACTCCCAAATACTTATATGTGTCCACCTGCTTAATAGCTATACCTTCCTTAGTATTAATTTCTAAAAATAAAAACGGTAAACAGCAGGCCTGCAGACTAAGGGACCGTGAGGTACCCACTAACTATGACTGGTCTGGGTGCACGCAGGGGAAAGGGGGGAGTGGGGATAAGTGAATGTTTGGTAACCAGGAGGTTTTGGTGGAGTAGCCCACATCTCTTTTGTATCAGCTTGTAGTAATAAACTGGATATTTATTGTTCATCTGTTTCACCTGCTGTGTGTGTAAAGCCATTGTGGGGAGTGATTGTGGGTCTGGGGGGGTCATCATGGGCAGTCATTAGAGGGAAGACCATTATTTATCCTGGAGAAACTTTCTAACCTGTTCTACCCACAGGAGGCAATGCAGGGGCCCCAGGTGGAGGCACTAAGGCACCACAGAAACTACTGGTAAGGACTCAGGCCCGGCCCCTAGGGAGGTACTGCTGAGCCCCGGTCCCTTGGGAACTTAGCGCGGGTGAGTGGGATCATCGGGGGTTACATACTGTTTATGCTGTTAAATCAAAACTGAAACTGAACAAATAAAGGCAGTAGTTTCAAATGTTTGTTGATGTGTCTCACATTTTGAGTGTGTGTGTGTGTTCCAAAATTCAATGCCAAAAGATTGAAAAGTACAAGATTCTGTTTCAGCTGATAATTGCAGCCCTGAGGTGGCTAAGTGGATAGACTACTAATTCATTGTGCTCTCCCTTTGTGGGTCTAAATACCATTTTTGCGTACTAGAGTTTCATAGATTAATCTCTTCCATTCCCTTTATTTAATTTCCCCAGAATTCATTTTATTTGTTTAGGAATTACAGCCTTTTAAGTCAGGCACTCTTTTTTCCAAGGGCTCCACAACAGTAATAAAGAACAAGGCTCTAGTGAGATTTGAACTCCCGACCCCTGGTTTACGAGACCAGTGCTCTAACCTCTGAGCTATGGAGCCAGTTGCAAAGAATGTTCCTGTGTTTTATATGTCAGTTACAAGTGGGGGCGGGGTTTATTTGACAACGTTTTTTAAATTAGTTTCAGTTTTTCAAACAGCTATAGTTTCATCAGTTAGCTGCAGAAATTCTGAGAGAGTATTAATTGATTAATTATTGATTGATTAAGGCTCAAGTAGCAACATTTATATTCATAATCATAACGTGCCTGGGCAACTTTCTGTTTAACAAGGGAATCCATGGGTAGGGTGGTGGCAACTCTATAAATCTGTGGAAGTTCGCACATTATACCTGCCCTTTGGTCTCTGCTGATGAAGAGCAGGGGGGAGGAGGCTTCTTAGACCTGCAGTCCCTTCTGACCTAAATTACTATGTCACATAAAAATACAGGAGACCTCTTGTCTGTTTGTTGGGAAGGATAAATGATTTGAATTCACAGCTCTAAACAGTGAATTAAAAATTTTGCACGTAAGGGAACCCTTCCTTTGAGTTCTCAGTGAACAGATTTGATAATGAAAACTACACAAAGTACTGCTTTCCCACTATGTTAAGTCATGCAGCTGAAGTGATTGGAAAGCTTTTGCTGCCCACTGGTGGATAACTAGAGAAAAGCCATACTATGCAGACTAATTGTGTTGTAAGACTTACGTGGAACATTTAAAATAACCTGCTCTAGATGAGGCTTGAACTCACAACCTCAGTATTGTTTTGCTTTATAAGTACTACACACTAACTGATTGCACTACTGGAATGCTAAGCATTACTTTGAAAATACACTTCTTGACACAACATACTGAAGAATTATGGCTTTGTTGTAATGATTCCTCCTGTTAGGAGAGAGAAAGGCATATTCTAAGTTATAAAATTAGCATAAAGTTCTGTCTCTGGGGCATCACTCACTGGCAGGAAGATGCTGCTTATTGTAAAGCATCATTGATAGACTATTGCTGTCTAAAACAAGATTTTTTATTTTAATTACATTTTTACCACTTGCCCTGGTAGCAGCAAGCTCTTTGCCGCAGGCCAGTATCATCCACACACCGGCACCAAACATGTGGAGGACTCCTCTGATTCAACCCCAGGTCTTGCTGCGGGTGGATGCAGAACATCCTGCAGGGTGTGGTGTCATTGTTGCCCAAAAAGGCCATGTTAAAAATTTGGTGGGAAAATATGAAAAATGAGCAACATTATGAGTAAATGTTAAAATATTTCAATGCTCACTAATAACTTGGACATTATAACATACTGTATTTCTACACCAGTTTTCCACATAGCCTTCATATGATCCCACCTCATGAACCCAGTAGGTGAAAGTTTTCAAATTCCAACCAAAAGGTTATTTTGTGCAAAAGACTAAAATCACCTTTTGGACGGATCAAAACATTCCACCCCAGTTCTTTATGAGTTGAGGTCTCGAAAAGCCATGCTGAATGTTTGGTGGAAAATGTTAAAAATGATCAAAGTTAGGAGCGAACATTGAAATATTTCAAAGTCACTCATAATTTGGTCATTTGAACATATTTTTACACCAAATTTTCAACATAGCTTTCTTATGATTCCACCTTATGAAGCCAGTAGGTAAAATGTTTCAAATCCTACCTGAAAGGTTATTTCATGCAGTGAGCATGTGAAATTACATTTCTGGCCAGATTTGAAAACTTTTAACAGCCTTGTTCAAGAGGTTGGATTGCAAAAAGGCCATGCTGAAAGTCTGATTTAAAAATGTTAAATATTAGCGAAGATATGATTGAATGTTGAAATGTTTCAATGTTCACTCATACCTTGGTCATTTTAACATATTTTTGCACCACAGTTTCAACTTTGTCTTGATATGACCCCACGTCGTGAACGCAGTAGGTGAACATTTTCACATCCTGCCTAAAAGGTGATTTTGTGCAGTGACTTTGAAATCAACTTTTGGGCTGGATTTGACGTTTGACTTTGGTGACTCCCACGATCTGATATCCACTCCTTCTGGTGTTATAATATTACGTTTGTGCCCTGTTTGAATGAAACATAATGTTTGATTCAAAAGGGTCTGGGACAGGGTAAGGGTAAGGGTTAATGGGGGAAGGGAAGAGGGAGGGTCAGCTGCTGAGTGGGGGAGCTAGCTGCAAAGTCAAGCAGACTTGATAGACTTTTGGGCCTTTATCTGCCGGCAAATTGTGTATGTCCGTATGTTCATAGGTGCATAAAACTAAGTACATCTGTATTTTTTGCTCTCCTTTTGCAGCTGCTGAGGTACTGTTTGGGGTGTACAAGGGGTCTTGGTAACAGATATTGACATGTCTACAATGGGGTGAGGATGCCGTCAAAGAGGCAGGAAAGGGTTCTGGATTAGAAATGTTATTTCCTAGCTACACCACTGGCTGCTGCCCACACAGAGAAGAGACACTGCCTCACACTAACAAGATTTATTCATACTGTTCATGCTGTTAAATCAAAACTAGCTGTACAATAAAAGGTAGTGGCTTCAAATGTATGTTGATGTGTCTTGCATTTTTACTGTTTTTGTGTGTGTTACCAAATTCAGTGGCAAAAGGTTTAAAAGTACAGTCTGCATCACTTCTGAGCAGAGAGCTTTAAGGATTCTGTTTCAGATAACAAAGGTGAGTTTTAGGTGGCTAAGTGGTTACAGTAATGTAGTGTTATATCATTGTGTTCTGTATAGGTGGGTTTAAAACCCATCCTTGTTTGCAAATTTCGGTAGAGAAGTTCCAGGGATTAATCTCCTTTGTTCCCTTAATTAATTTCTGCAGGATAAAGGAATCTTTGGTTCTGTTATAATAACTTCATGTGATTGATATGTTAGTTATAAGTCAGGGTGGGGTTTATTTCACTTTAAGGTTTTTAAATTTGTTTCAGTTTCTCAAACAGCTACATTTTTATTGGTCGACTGCAGAAATTCTGAAAGCGTATCAAGGCTCAAGTGTCTTGCACTGGGGCCAAAATTTACATTCATAATCAAAACGTGCTTGGACATCTTTCTGCTTATCAATAGAATTCAAGGCTACCGTGGGTAGGAAATCTACAAATTTGTACATGTTTGCTCAATATGCCTGCTTGTTTAAATGTGCTGATGAAGTCAGGGGGTGAGGGGCCTCTTAGGCCTAGCTCTACAGTCCCTTCTGACCTAAATTACTATGTTACACAACAAAAACGTGAGAATTGTGCTGAGTACTGTGTCCAGTTCTGGAGGCCCCACCTCAGAAAGGACATCGATCAAGTGGAGACGATGCACAGAAGGGCTACCAAAATGGTCCAGGGCATGCATCAGAAAAGCTATGAGGACTGGCTGAGGGAGGTAAACATGTACTCACTGGAGGTAAGAAGGGAGGGGGGGGACATGATAGAGACATTCAACTATGTCAAATGATTTAATAATGGAGGGGAGAGCAGCTTTCTGCAGAAAAAGAAGAGCACTAGAATGAGGGGTCCTTCAATGAGGCTGGATGGGGGGAGGCTAAGGGGCAACGTGAGGAAGTACTTCTCACAGAAAGAGTAGTTGAACCATGGAACAGGTTACTAGAAGAAGTGGTGGGTGCAGGCACTGTGAACACATTCAAGCATGCATGGGATAGGCACAGAGGATTAGTAACAATAGGAGAGATGGGAATGACAGACACAGGTCGAGCAAGACTATACTAAGGAAATAGGAGCAAATCAAAACAGAGAGCAGACTAGCTGGACCAGGAGTTCCTTTTCTGCCGGCAACTCCTATGTGACTATGAAATTGTGTCGGTTGGAAAGGATGAATGATTTGCGGTCACAGCTCTAAACGGAACCACAGATTTTGCATGTAAGGGAACCTTTCCTCTGAGTTCTCAATAAACTAATTTGATATTGAAAACAACATGAAGTACTAGTTTCCCTACTGATATAATGATTGGAAGTTTTTTGCTGCCACCTGGTGGTAATTGGAGGAAAGTCATCGTAAGTGTACTAAGTGTGTTGTAAGATTCAAGTGGAACATTTAAAACTGATTGCTCAGGTGAGGCTCAAACTCAGCATTGCTCTGCTGTATAAGTACTGCTGTAGCTAACCGATTGCGCCACTGGAGCTGTAAAAAAAATTTTCAGTATACACTTCTTGAACCAATATACTGAAGAATTATGGCTTTGTTGTAATGATTCCTCCTGTTAGGAGACAGAAATGCACATTCTAAGTTCCAAAATTAGCATAAAGTTCTGTCTCTGGGGCATCACTGACTGGCAGGAAGATGCTGCTTACTGTAAAGCATCATCGATAGATTCTTGCTGTCTAAAATAAGATTTTCTTTTAAATTACATTTTTACCATTTGCCCTGGTGGCATCAGGCTGTTTGCCTCAGGCCAGTATCATCCACACACCAGCACCAAACATGTGGAGGGCTCATCTGATTCAGCCCCAGGTCTTGCTGCGGGTGGATGCAGAACATCCTGCAGGGTGTGGTGTCATTGTTGCCCAAAAAGGCCACGTTAAAAGTTTGGTGGAAAATATGAAAATGAGCAACATTATGAGTAAATGTTAAAATATTTCAATGCTCACTAATAACTTGGACATTATAACATACTGTATTTCTACACCATTTTCCATAGCCTTCATATGATCCCACCTCATGAACCCAGTAGGTGAAAGTTTTCAAATTCCAACCGAAAGGTTATTTTGTGCAAAAAAAGACTAAAATCACCTTTCGGACTCGATTCAAAAAATTCAGCTCCCCTTCTTCATGACTTGAGGTCTCGAAAAGGCCATGCTGTATGTTTGGTGGAAAAATGTTAAAAATTATCAAAGTAATGAGAGAACACTGAAATATTTCGAAGTTCACTCGTAATTTGGTCATTTGAACATATTTCTACACCAAATTTTCAACATAGCTTCCTTATGAGTCCACCTTATGAAGCCAGTAGGTAAAATGTTTCAAATCCTACCTGAAAGGTAATTTCATGCAGTGAGCATGTGAAATTACGTTTCTGGCCAGATTGGAAAACTTCCAACAGCCTTGTTCATGAGGTTGGATTGCAAAAGGCCATGCTGAAAGTCTGATTTAAAATGTTAAATATTAGCGAAGTTATGATTGAATGTTGAAATATTTCAATGTTCACTCATACCTTGGTCATTGGCCATTTTGAGAAATTATAATGGTTTTTTTTTTTTTTACTTTTGTTATGTATTTATACAGTGATTGTTAGCTTATGTTGTTAGGTTTCTGAGACTTTGCCATTTCTTGTGTTAGTTTTTCTTTTGGAATTTTAGGACTTATTTTGTATGGTTGTTTTCTGCTGTGGTTATTGTGAAATTATACTTGTGTCATGGATACTATAATGTCTGCTTTCATTTGTGCTCTTCTCTTGTTGGTTGTGGGATTAAATTCAGTATAGTTTCTTTGTGTTTGTTTTGCTATGTTGTTTTGTTTTCATTCTATTCAGGGTAGAAGTTCTTTTGCTTTGTAGTTTTGGAGTGTTTCCAGTTTACTTGAGGTGTAGGTTAAGTTTTCATTTATTATTAGTAGTTTCTTTAAGGCTTATTTTTGTGAATGTTTTACAAGAGCTTCTCATTCTGATTTTCCTACTATGTTGTGTGTGTTGTAGGAAGGTTATGTTGGAAATTAGGGAAAAATACTAAAAACAACAGAGTTATGATTGTACATTGAAATGTTTCAACACACGCTATAACTTTCGTCATTTTCAGTATATATTTGACCCCAAGTTTTCAACGTAGCATTTTTTTCATATCAACCCATGAACTGTCATATCTCAAATCCTGACCAAAAATATGTTTTCATACTTGTGGTACAAAATTATGTTTCTGTCACTGTTTTATACATGACACCTGCCATGTTCAGAAGGAGTGGTCATAAAAAGACAGTGTTGAAAATGTGGGGTCAAAATGTGAAAAAAACTAAGTTGTGAAGAAACACTGAATTGTTCCAATGTTTACTCATAACTTTTTGCATTTTGGACCTAATGTTCAGCGTATCCCTTGTGTTACCCCCCCCTCTTGAACATGGCAGGTGTCATTTTTCAAATTCCCTCTGAAATTTGTTTCACAGTCACACTGTGAAATCACCTTTCGGATGGGAATTAAAAAAATTCCACCTGTCTTGATCATAATGTCAGGTCATAAAATAGAAAGAAATTTGGGGTCAAATGTGAGAGCCACTGAAAATTAGATGTTTCCTCCTCAGCTGGCCTATTCTGAGTAAATATAATCTAAAATGTGTAAAACAGGACACCTCTGAAAATGAAATATTGCATCTCAAAATATTGATCCTGGGTAAATGCATAGTAAAAATCTGTAAAAGCAAGAGCCGGTACAACAGCAGTGCAAGTGGCAAACATTCGGCATTAACAAATGCTTGTTTATTGTACACTGTTTCTTCGTTTTACTCTTAAATGTTTTAGAATTGACTCGGCCATTCTCAGATGCACTATAATGTTTACACTTACTTTTCTCTACTTTGTCTTACAGGAAATCAAAGACTTTCTAACCAGGTAGGAATGGAATTTGTTTTAGTTAAAACTTATTGCTACTTAACCCCTTCACAGCCTAGACCTTCTCACACAACAGTCTCTCCTTACACCTCATACCTCACTGAATGCCAATGTAAAGCAAGACATACCAAACAGCCATTTGCTTCAGTACAGAATGTGAGTGAGTGAGTATTACATTGTTGGCTAGGGTGTTTAATAACTGGGTTGCCCTCACTTTCAAATGCCATAATAACCAGATTTTGCCCTGATACTGTGCCATTTACTGTGGCCCAACTGTCACCATTATATTTGTCCAGCTGCTTTTTTCCCCAGCAATCAGAAAATAAGAAATTACATAAAATAAACTACGGGGTGTTGTCACTGGTCATTTTTTACACTCCCTCAGTGTGTGATACCATCACAAACCATTTGTGGTTTATGTATTTTCACACCTTCAAGTATGTAAGAAAAACCCATAATATAGAACACCCTATACATCAGGGGTGTCCAATCTTTTCAGGGTCGTGAGCCATATTTAAATGTCTGAATAAGATGTGAGCCACAACAACATGCATATACCATATTTATCCATATTTTGGTGTTAAAATAATAACGTAGTCACTAGTCAATAATCGTATTTTATTAAGTTTTATTAAGTTATAGCATTTTTTTTTAAATGGTTGTAATTTTAAAATAATTATTCAGAGCAGCTCTGGAGCTTTAGACTTGCTTGCAGGCTTAGTAAACATAGCTTGTTGAGCACTGAGGGCACTTTTCAGCTCCTGTACTATGGCTTTTCTTAAATTTAAAAGATTGTGACATGTACTTGACACATAATTGACAAACTCCTCAAGAGCCACATCAAACTGCTTCAAGAGCAACACGTGGCTCTCAAGCTACAGGTTGGCCACCCCTGCTGTACATTATTCTCTATATAGCATATAGTCAGACCTTGTAATTCACATATAGCTCATTCACCTTTTTGTCATAATTCAGAGTTGTGATGTCAGAACTGTGAAATATGGCTTTTTAGAGAATGTCTGTGCCACTCAAGCTGCCTAAACATTCCTCTTACTCTATGCTGTTCTGAGGTAAGACAGAAGTAGGACCTACACACTGTGGGGGGACTTTTCTTGCTGTTGTAGAGGAAGGAAAGGAACTGGGGATCACAATGGGTAAGGGACTGCAGCATGACAAGCACTGAAACTAACAATATTACACATCCTTGCTGAGCTGAAGCTACTGTGGTTCTGGCTGTCTATTCTGACATTGTGCTGCTCAGATCATCCAAATATGGGTACACATGGTGACCCTCTGGCACAACAAGTGGCTACAGTCACTATCAGAACTTTTGTAAAGACTTCTGAAGCTGTGATGAGACTGACAGGAAGAGCTTGATACTAGAAATGCTTACCTCGAATGGCAAACCGCAGGAATCTGATGTGAGTGACAGATTGGAATGTGGAGATAAGCATCTGACAGGTCAATGGAGACAAATAATCCCCTAGCTGAACATCTCTAATATCGAACACAGGGACTCCATCTTGAACCTGGCTTGTCTCACACATTTGTTCAAACCTTTGAGGGTCCAAGATTAGACAAAAAGTTTTCATGCCTATGAAATAGATGAAGTAGAACCCCTGACCACTCTCCAAAGGGGGCACTGGTATGATTGCTCCTTCTCAGTTAAGTGGATTAGGGTCTGTCCACTATCTCCCTTTTCCTGGGATTGTTTAAAACTGGGGATTGAAAGAATTGACCTCTGACATGCAAAATAGATAACTCCATTGCACAGCCTTGTGATATGAGCTCCACCAACTTGGTCTGGATGAGCACTCGCTCTCCTGGTTTGAGAGCTACCTGATCAACCGAACCCAAAAAGTCCGCTGGAGAGGAACACAATCTGGCACAAGACCCATGGTCTCCGGGGTACCCCAGGGCTTGATCCTGGGTCCCCTGTTATTCTTACTCTTTCTCAATGACATTGAGGATGACTGCATGCTCAGCAACCTCATCCTATACGTGGATGACTGTCATCTACTGCAGTGACCCATGACCCAGTGTCATCTCTGCCAAACTGCAGGCCTGTCCTCTCATCTCTGAGGTCTGGTTCACCTCTAACTCCCTAAAGCTGAGCGAAGACAAAACTAAGGCTGTCCTGTTTGAGACTAGACACCTGGGCACTGACAGAAGTGAGCTACCTCAGCTCAACACAGCCCAAGGGAGAGAGTAGATGTCATAGACAAGTTCAGATACCTTGGGGTCCTCCTTGACCAGGAGCTGACCTATAAACCCACACATCGACTCCTTAACTGGGTCCATCCATCAAAACGGTCTCCTCCTACCGCCTGGGCAACTCCCTGTCTGGTGAGGCGAACGAGCCATTGCCACTGTAATCTCCTCCGTCCATCCTGTACGGGCCCCTGCTACAGTTCCGGAGAGACGGAACTCAACAAACTCACCATGCTCTACAACAGAGTGGCTCACTTTGCAACTAACTCCTCCCTAGGAGGCACCACTGTGAGGGCCTCGTGGACCCTAAACTGGTCCACCCTACGGCACAAACTGGCATACTCTTCTGCCTGTCTGGCCTTTAAATTCTGCTCCTTCGGCCCTCCTCCACACCTTCATGGGCTGCTCACTCCAAAAGTCCAGTGCCGAACCCTGCGATCCTCTGCAAGTCGCCCCCTCGATATCCCCCATGTTCACACCAACCAAGGCAAGTGCTTCTTCCAATATGCTGCCTCCTACCTATGGAATGCCCTCCCAGCAAGTCTGTTTGACAAGCCTACTCTCCCTGTGTTTAAGTCAGGCCTCAAAGTGCATCTTCAGGAACTCCGCCTCTGTGGTTGTGTGCCCCAGCCCCAGACCGAGACGCTACTCCCCTTGCTACCACCAGCAACATAGCCTACTCCCCAAAAATCTCTTATGGAATAATGTTAAATGTACTGTGTACCTGTCTTAATACCTGTGAACCGTATGATACCTGGTGACTCTGTGCTAAACGTTTGATTCCTAACCTGTACCTGCAATAACTACTGTATATTGATACCTGTGTATGTATTCTCTGTAACTAATTCCAGGTCGCCCCTGAAAAAGAGACCTCTGGTCTCAGTGGGATTACCCGGTTACCAAAATCTAAATAAATAAATAAAATTAGCTCTAGAACCCAGCAATCTGTTGTTGTTTGGGCCCTTCTTTTGTAAAAGTTCTGCAGTCATTGTCGCAGAACTGGGGGAGCAAGATGAGCTCAAGAAATCTCATGCTGAGAATGTGCCTCTTCAGCTGACACCACTGAAGCATCTGTGGGAGAAGGATCCTTGTTCTGAGAGTTCTTGAAACCACTGTATGATCCTCCTACATGCTGACTGCTGCATCTTAAAAGGAATGAAAATAGCCTATGACACTACAAAAATGACCAGAGCCTTTGCCCGTAAGTGATAAACCAGAGTTCTGCTGGTCATTTGATACAGACTGCTGACTCTTATACTTTATCTCTTTCAAGATTTCCTCTAATTGTGCACCAAACAGCATGTCATCAGAAAAGGGACTCTGAACATGTGTGTCTTGGGAGCTTGATCTGCTAACCAGTGATCCAACCAAACTACTTTCATCGTGGCTGCTGTAGAGGACCTTGCAGACAGTTGTTATACATCCATAGCCAAATCCCCTAAGAAGGTCAAAGTTAGATTGATTTGGAGAATCAAATCCTTTATTTTGGAATCCTCAGAAAGACCATGCAACAGCATGGTAACCACTCGCAGTGGACTTGAGTCACCAAACTGGAGGTGGAAGCGACCTTAATAGCTGAACCTGCAGTGGAGTAAGCTAGCTGATAAGTGACATCCATTCTATTATCATTGCCCTCTAAGAAACCAGCAGCTCCCTCAATTGGAATAACTGTGTGTTTGGCCATATTAAAATCCCACTTCTGTGATTGATTGGTCTCTCCTCCTTCTTCAGCAATGCTTCCTGAAAAGGATAGGATTTAGCCCTCCTTCCCTTTTGCAACTACTTTCGCTAGATCACCCTACTCCTGGATGGCCACCTGTTCTTGAAGTGGAAAACTCAGAAAAAACATTGAAGAATTTCTGAAATTAGATCAAATGAGGTGTACCAATAGTGGGACAGCAAATTGAACTTCTGCCAGCTGTAGAGTTGTACATGTCCCTTCAATCAGGAAGGAAGGAAGTAAACTGAGTATTTAACAGAAATGGTACTGAAGAGAACTCATCGCCCTCTGACTATTCACCTGCATCTTTCTCAGACATTTCTTCACCTTCCTGCTGCGGAGTTCTTAAAGTTGCTTGGGTTTCATTGACCAGAAAATCATCATTGTTTTCTGGCTGTGGGGCAGAACCAAGTCCTGAAAAATCTGGAGTGTTTTGAAAATCTGAAGGAGCATCTTTGTCATGATGTGGTACATCTGCATGGGCCTCTTGTGAGCCCCTTGATCTGAGGAACCCGACTGAGATTCAAGTGTCTTCACAGGTGGACCATGTAATAGTTTGGAGTGCAATACCTAATTCAGAAGATGAAGTAGGGACTTATGTAACTCACAGTTGCCACTGCCACGTGATACTGTAAGCCAGGTGTACCGTCCCCTGCAACCATAGCAGACTGAGTGTTACTTAGATGCACAGAATCTGACGGCAGATAAGGATAGCTTGGCCCACCCAGTCTGCCCATTTTTCCTTACCTACAGTATCACCACAGACCTTACTTGACCTCCAGATCTTTCTCCCTCCCCCTTCCTTTCTCTAAGATTCCCTTATGCCTATTCCATGCACTCTTGAACCCCATCACTGTTTTTGTACCTCCACCACCTCCGCTGGAAGGCTGTTCCAGGAATCCACCACTCTTTCTGTAAATAAGTAGGGGTCAGCATTTGATTAACTAGTGCCAAATAGGCAGGACATGACAGAAGGACACTGCATCATAGTACTGAGCCATACTTTGCACTTTCTGAAAGAGAAGAATCTGTCAAATATGCCTTTTTGCCAATAATAGCCCCCCAACCCCCAATGCGAACAGTCTATTAGCTAGGAAGTGTGGGTGTCAGTGCCACAGGTTACACAAAAACTGCTGCAAAAATTATACAGACCTACTTTGCTTCCACCAACCTAAGTGTAAGCATTTTCTGCAGCAAAAAATGACACCGATCGTGTCACAAAAATTCCACAACTGTGTTATTGATGATAGCGCTGCAGCTGCAATCTTTTGTGAGGTCAAAAACCTGCACTAGAACTTGGTTTTCATCAGCAACAATGCTGCAAACGCAGGTGTGGAACAATATGATGCAAACAGGGTGGGTGCATGTGTGCACTAGTGGTTGCATCAACAAATGCTGCATGCGTGTGAAGCTTGCTGTAAGCAGTTAAAAACATAAAAATAGAATAAAAGACGGTCATCCCCCCCTTAGCAATATCAAATAACAACAAAAAAACAACACAAGATTGACTGACACAGGACCACACAGACCTGCTGTTCAATGCAAGAGGAGAACTGACTGTCAAAAAGGAAAAAAAAACTCCCCAGATTTACCTTGGGCGCCAGGCAAAGAAAGCAGACTAAATAAAACAATTAAAAAGCCTTATCTTACACCCTTAATTTTTGTCAAGCAGGCAATGTGGTACAGTACTCAAACAGATCTTCACAAACAAAGCCTTTTGCGAGGGAAAAAAGCAGACTTGTCAATCTAAATTAAAATCAGGTATGACTGAATTTAGAAATATAGACACAGACAGTGTCTTCTTGCTAGAGTTACTTTTTTGGGAGAAAAGCAATAAAAGTTGTGAAGATTATGTCAAGTTCAGAAGCTACTGAAAAGTGCAGCTCTCCCTTTTGACACTGGCACAAAAAGGATCAGTCAGCGGGTGCAGAACTCTCATACCACTAACGTTCTGTGCTGGTGTTACAGCTTTGATCTATGCCAGTGTCCCTAGCAGGGGTCTACCTTACCCCATTTGTCATGATTTCCCAGTGACGTGAAGCACTACAGAAAAACCTTAATGATTTGTGTCTAATAGTGATGGCTGGGTAAAGAATTCTGCTTTTGAAGCAAATCAGCAGTTTTGTTGCCAGTTGGATCCAACCTAACTAATTAAGAGCTGTTAGCCATCCTATCGTTTGGCAGTATATTTAGTGGTTGGCATGAAAAACTGCTTACATAGATTTGAATTTTAGGAGTAAAACTATATATGAGAGCCCAATCTTTTGATTAGTTTTCTACCCGCATCCACAAAGATTTTAAAAATTAGACTGGATTCTAGCCGTATTACCAGATAACAAAACTAGTTGATTTTTTTCCATTGTATGTTGCTGAAACAGCTATGGCAGAGAGATCTCTAAGGGGGACAGTGAAACAATATGGTACGCTTATATAAAGCAATATCCCTTAACAGGGCATGGGTTTCCTGGGAAGTGCACACATTCTCCACAAACCTATAAAACCCTATGCCCCAGAGTGGGTTATTGATTTTACAAATTGTTAAAAAAAATATATATATATTTTAATGTACAAAAGGTTTAATTTTTGCATAGTTAGGCTGTTACTAGGTGCAATGTGTGGGTTTCATAAGATAGGACAAGTACCTTTGGATGAAGCTGACAGGAGCATTAATCCCGAAAAAAACTTCTGTCCTGTAGTGAATTATTGCTTTTCCAGAAATGGAAAAAAGTTTTTATTTTAAAGCAGAAAGATGTTATTTTTTGTGTAGTTAGGCTGTTGCTAGGTGAATAAGGTTAGGTTATTTATGATCTATCTTTTGCTGGGAACTAATGAACTGTCAGGTGATGTATTTAGACCAATGATGTTTCTAGGTTCCAAACCCCATTTTATAATGTTAATCAATTTTGGCGAGCTAAAAATCAGGTTAAAAATAATTTTATTATCCACAATGATTGTACCAGAGGTACAGAATCTCGTTGTCACGTAAGCATATAAATGATAAATGAGTGGATGTTACAGTTAGACTATCAGGTAAATCATTTACGAGCAGAGGCAAACATAATTGAGCAATAACGACAGAGAAGCCGGTCATTTCTGAGGATTAATGACCGATTGGGATGGGTGGCCCAAAAGTGCGAGTCAAGGGCCACCCACCTTCAGCAGTCTGGGAAGCCAGCCGGCAGGTTGTTACCTAATGTAAGTCTAATAGTAGCAATTTTCACGCCTTCTTTAGTTGAGGTTTTAACTGTATCGACGGCAATACGTACACATTACCCATCGGTTAACAACTGGATTGGTCATTTCTAAGATGTTAATGACCAATCCAGAAGCCAATCAGAAGCCTCAGTAGGCCCATGAATAATTAATCAGACTTAGAACCAGTAATAGATTACCTGCTGTAGAAGGAACATTAATAAGAAGCCGCTAATTGCTTTTATGAGCAAGTCATTTGTAATCTGTAATAGACTACTTTTCAGAACTAACTTTAACAACCAACTACTGAGACATAATGGCATGTTTTGTTCAACATTAGAGCACTGACGTGATTGAAATGTTACGCTGGAAAGACTAGATTGTGTCACTGATAGTACAAATGACAGCATGTATGTATATGTTTTATATAGGGCAGATGTAACATTTCAGAAGCCGGCAGAGATATCTGTGGAGCTGTATGAGTTCAGTGGTCCTGTACAGTATGAGACGTGGAAGAAGATGAAAACGGCCATTTATCCAGGTACAGACTACTCAAGAGAAATGCATAAATTAATATGAGTAATGTACCTGAAAATATAGCACTGTCAAAAAGCTCAACTTTGATATTGATGTTTATTTCATTAACAAAACCAAGAAACCTCACACTTGCCAAATACCCAGAAAGTCAGATAAGGCTTAAACCATCACAGTAAGTTTAATAAAAAAAACACTTTATTATTTACATATTCAAAAAGTGCTGTCAGTGCTGGGCATCTAGCCAGAACAGGTGCAAACTCCCCATGGTGGCCACAGATCACATCCCCACAGCGTTTTGTGCCCTAGTGGCACTTTTTAAGGGTAACAAACTAATGTCAGGTGTTTTTTAAATAAGTCTCCGAGGATGACGTCAGTATTT
Organism: Neoceratodus forsteri; assembly: GCA_016271365.2. NCBI lineage: Eukaryota > Metazoa > Chordata > Ceratodontiformes > Ceratodontidae > Neoceratodus > Neoceratodus forsteri. The sequence goes on from JADMNL010000035.1 coordinate 81,890,782, forward strand.
CTCCCTCAGTTCTTTGTGTTAAAATGACCCCACATATAAATGCACATTATTAATTAAAGGGGAACTGTCACTGAGGATCTTGGTCCTCCATTGACTGTAGGTTAAATAGGAAATTGTATGTTTTATTAAGTGTGTTTTAAGGTGTTATAAATGTGGAAAGTGTTGTAATAATAATTGTTTTGTATGAGCATTGAATCTAGTGAGTTATCATCCTAATATTTCAAACTATTAATAAAAGTAATCAATCTTTAGGATTGCTTTAACCTCTAGGCTATATTGCCTGCTGATCATTAAAAACTACACATCTCAAGGCTGACTCTGTAGTGGCAACAGGTATTGCAGCCCCACACTTTATCAGGATTTCTAAACCCTGGCTGTGTTCATGTCAGTGCAGATTTCTAGGGCTGCCACAGCACTAACTTCTTTTTTATACTGTTCTCTTACAATTTCAGGTGTGAACTCGGGTTTACAAGATGCAAATGTGGCAGTATAGCCTAGAGGGTAAAGCAACCCCAAAGATGGATAATTTTTACCAACAGTTTGAAATGTAATGGTGATAACTCATTAGTTTCAATGCACATACAAAACAAGTATTATAAATGTAGAAAGTGTTGTAACAACACCTTAAACACACACTTGATAAAACACTTAACTTCCTAGTTAACCTACAGTCAATGGTGAGCCAAAATCTTCGGTGACATAATTTCCTGTCAGAAGGCTAAAACATATGGCTGCCCCCAGCCCTTAATTACAGACTGATTTACATATGAATAACTCTGGACTGCAAAAACTCACAGATAAACACAATGGCTCACTCAAATTAGCTGTTTATGGTCTTTCAGACATTAAGAAACCCTATTGATGACAGTTCCCCTTTAATTACAGAAACAAATTGCAACATGCTATTAACAAATTGCAACATGCTACTAACAAATTGCAACATGCTATTAACAAATACATGCTACTAACAAATTGCTACATACTACTAACAAATTGCTACATACTATTAACAAATACATGCTACTAACAAATTGCAACATGTTGTTGCTTCCCTTGTCACTTTCACCTTCTCCACACATAATGTCCCAGGCACTTGGAAGCATGCCAGGGTCCTCTAACTCCACAAAGGCGGTGAGTCTTCTGTTCCAGGAACTTATCAACCTATCTCTCACATCCTCATTCTTGCTAAGCTCCAGCAGATGATAATTCACTCTCTCAGCTGTCCTCTTTGTTGAATCCTTTTCCTTCTTTCCTTAATTGGTCCAGCTAGGCTTCAGGAAAACTCACTTCGGTGTGCAACCCCCCCCCCCGAATTCCTGCTCACATCCTGAATGGGACAAGATCAGGGTTTTCTGACTGCAGTCATCTTTGCAATATGGCCAGGGCATTCAACACAGTGGCACCTCCTCCAACTTGATGAACTGGGAGGTGTAGACCTTTCAGTTGTATGGCTATATGGTTGCGCTACTTCTGTCCAACAGGTATCAATCCATCCTGGTAGTAGATTTCCTCTCCACCCTTACCCATTAACTCAGGACTACCACATGGCTCTGCTTCAGTCATAGTCTTATTTTCCATCTTCCTGAATGGTCTCCCTAAAGTGTACTCCTCAGCATGCGTTTATATATGCATGAATTGTGGTTTCATCAGTAGTCCCAAGCCTCTAGGCTGAGTGAATCTCCATTGGAATTTTGACTAAATCCAAGGCTAGTTCCACTTAAACCAATTCACCCTGAATGCTGAGAGTAGGGTCGCCATGATCACTGGTAGCAGACACTTGACCAGGATTCCCAACCACCTGGTCTTCTGGACCCTGGCTGGCTCTTTACTGGAGGAAGTGTCTGCCTTCAGGTACCTTGGCATCTGGCTAGGATGATATATATTTTTTTTTGTTTTGTGAATTTTATTATTTAACAAGGTGACCTTACGAAAAATTGATCCACAGCAAATACAATATTTGGCAGCAATTATACATTGTGCTTTCCATTAGGATATACCATTGACTTTCCCAGGGTGGTTACTCATAGGGCAGAGAATTAACATAGATTGCAATTAAACATGCAGTGAGTTACATAAAGGAAACCCCAGCATACCATCAAGGGCCATGCCAGCAATGGATCATTTAGAAAAGGATAAGAAAATAACTGAGTTAAAAGAAGAGCAAAAGCAGATACTGAGGAGAAATTAGAAAATAGCAAAAAAAGGCCAAAAGTGGGGATAAAACCTTTTTTTAGATATGTGAGGGAGAAGAGAAGAGAAGGGCAAGATGGGATTACTAGGCTGAAGGGGGAGGGAGAAATAAAATTTGAAAGGGACTGTGAAAAAGCAGAGTTATTAAATAAGTACTTTAGCTCGGTACTCACAGAGGAGGAGGACGACGGTAGGGGACCTACGCTAAAGTCGAATGGAAAAGAGGGCAAATGGGTGGATCTGAGCCCATTCTCTGTGTGTAGGGTTAGGGCAGAGCTAGATAGATTTAGAGTGGGCAAGGCAATGGGGCCTGATGGGTTACACCAGGGTGATCAAGGAATTGAAGGAGAGCTGGCCACACCCTTGACAAGGCTCTTCAACTTGTCCTGGATATGGGAGAGTGCCATAGGACTGGAAGAGGGCAGACACAGTGCCTTTACACAAGGGAGGTAGTAAGGAGGTGAAGGGAACTACCAACCTGTCAGCCTCACGTCAGTGGTGGGGAAGGTAATGGAGGCATTAATCAAGGAGAGGGTGGTGGATTATCTGGAGGAGAGTGGCTTGCAGGACAGCAGACAGCATGGTTTCATGAAGAGAAGTCTTGCCAGACAAATCTAATTCAGTTCTTTGATTGGGTGACTCAGTTGATTGACGGGGGTGGACATGGCCTGTCTGGACTTCAGTAAGGCCTGTGACACTGTCCCCCATAGGAGGCGATGAGCAGGATGGAAAACCTGAGGTTGGGTGGGAAAATAACAAGCAGGGTGGAGGCCTGACTGTCAGGAAGAACTCAGAGGGTGGTGCTAAAGGGGGTACACTCTGGGACAGCGAGGGTGAAGAGTGGAGTGCCACAGGGGTCAGTTTTGGGTCTGCTTCTCTTCAACATCTACGTCAGTGATATTGCTGAGTTTTTGAGGGGGAGGGTGTGCCCATTTGCTGATGATACGAAGATATGCAATAGGGTGAACACCCGGGGGTGGAGGACATGAGGGAGGGACTTAAAGGCAGCTTGAAAAATGGTCTGGGATGTGGCAGCTGAAATTTAATGCCAAGATGTGCGCCTGATGCACTTGGGAGTAGGAACAGAATACAACGGTGGCAGCAGATAGATGTAGGGCACTAGCCTTAATGAGTACATACAAGTAATACAGTGTAGAATAGGGTATAGGGTTACAGTCTCCCTTTGCGCAACAAATTTGACACAATTCATCAGTGACTGTTTTTATCCATTGGTGCAGGAGCAGGGACTAATGTTAAGGAGGTGAGTGCGCAGTCCCTTCTGGAATGTGGCTAGGGAGGGTGCTGCCTGAAGGTGGCCAGGGAGATTTTTCCATTATGTGGTGGCTATGTGGGCAAATGATTTACTGCCAGCTACCGAGCAACAATGCGGACCAGTCTGGATTTGTACCTAACAGGTCTCCATATGATTCAATTTATTATTGAATAACTTCAAAGTATGAAAGTATCAGCTATGGGTTTTTTTCCTTGTTTTTTTTGTCTTTAGATGCCAGTAAGGCATTTGACATGTTAGAATGGAGATACCTTTTTGGGGCCATGCAAGTATATGGTTTCCCAGAGGTTTTTTATAAATTATATAAGAGACCATTATAGCAAACCAATGGCAAAAGTAAAAGTTAACACTTTTTCAGATTTTTTGTGCTCCAACAGGGAGTCAGACAAGGAGGTCCCCTATCCCCTTCTTTGTTTGTTATTGGTGTAGAACTTCTACTTTGTGAAATTAGACCCAATAACAAAGTAAAAGGGATCAAAGTGGCCCACATTAAGTAAAACTTAATGCATATACATGCAGTTTGTTACTACTGTTACAAGATCCAGAAGAGAGCTTGAAGGAATTAAAAAATATAATCAGTAGATTTTGACTAGTGGCAGGGTATAAGATGAATGAGTAACATCAGAAATGATTATCTTTGGCTCTGTTCAGTTGGATAATTAAAAAAAGTCAATGCCACTTTACAGAAGAATGGTATGAAATACTGAGGGATTGATATCACAAATAAATCTGGAAGGATTCTATGTTTTAAATTACTGTAGGCTGCTTGCCTCCATAAAAGATAAACCTCTGGGGTGGAGTAAAATTCCTCTATCCTTGTGGGGGAAAATTCAAATTATTAAGATGCTGGCAATCCTTTTTTTATCTTATAGTTTACAAACTACTGTATAATTACACCTGTTCCCTCTAACTGGTTTAAAAAATTAATAACATATTTCATAAGTTTATCTGGAATTACAAACAACCCAGAAGAGCCTGGCAAAGACTTTGTATGTGCAAAGAGCAAGGTGGTATGGCATACCCTGATATAGAAGCCCATTGTGTGACCTACATGATTAGTAATTTGGTTGGCATACTCTGACGAGGACCAAACTAATTTGGATGTTGAAAATGCAGTATTGAGATAGACTACATCAGAGATAACAAATATTTAAAAAAAATATTTTTTTACCTATAGGACACTAAATAAAGCAAGAAGTGTTATTGTTAAAAATGTATGCCATACAATTAATAAGTTTACAAACAAAACTAATTGGGCAACTCATATATCACCAAGGAATGATATATGGAATAATTCCAACTTTAGATTAAATGGCGATATGCCTCATAAAAAATCCTGGGAGGAAAAAAGGGGATTAAGAAATGGCCGGATCTCCATGAAAAGGGCACTTTGCTGAGTTGGGAAAAATTCAAAACTAAATTTAACTTACATAACCACCAGATGTTTTATTGTAATCAGATAAGCAGCCTATATAAAAAAGATAAAAAAAAATGCTGGGAAAGAGCTCCAAATAATAAGAGGCTAGAAGGGGAACTGCAGACTGTTCTCAACAATAAAAAAAAAAATGAAAAAAAAAATTCTTGCATGGATAATTAATTTGTTGCATAGATCTGTTGTTATTTCTTATACAGAGATTATTCAGTAATGGGAAGAGGATTTAAATTAGTTTACAGAACAACAGTGGTTGCTGGCTTGCACCTCGATTCCGAAATACAAACTTTCCAGAGATAAAACTATTCAGTATAAGATCTTCAGTAAGTGTATCTTTCCCCATACAGGTTAACGGAATGACGCTTTTCTGTATCAGCTGTATGTTGACATTGTGGGTTCCCACAGCAGACATGTTCCATTTATTCTGGGAGTGTGCATTATATATTAACTGGTGGTCCCAGTCCTTGAAATTATAAAAATTAGATATAACTTTCCACATTGGCAGGATCCAAAATTATAATTTTGGGGATATATAATAAATGAAACATGCACTTGAAGCATGGAGAAATTATAAAATCCAATATTATGCCGGTTAAAAGGTTGATTCTTTAATACTGGAAACATCCAGTGGATTCATTACCTATTCCAAACTTAGAATGGAAACAGTTGTTCTTGAGTTTTTTTATACAATGATAACTTTTTCAGGAGTTATGAACCACTGTGGAAGCTTTATAATAAAAGGACTGAGAACAGGAGTCAGGAAGACTTTATGTAAAAGGACGCATTTATAGGGAAAACAGTTATGGGTTATATCTGACATATTTATATACTGTATTTATGACATGTTTATACTGTGTTCTATTACCTCTGATTGATGAGTATCAAATGTATGGCCCAAGCCGAAGAATTTATATTGCTCATTGATTGATCAATAAAATATTATTGAAAAAAGAGAAGAAAAAGTTAGTGGCAGCCTAAGAACCATCACATTTCTGAGGAAGGGTTGGGGCTCCTTTCTTTAGGTTGATAGAAATGCCTGATTTACTACATTTCATTAACTGATCTGTAAGTAGGCAACATCCAGTGATTTTTTATTTTTCAAAAACAGTTTTCCCTGAGGATAATGTTTTTTGGACCTCACGCAGTATGCTTTCTTTATTTTAAGACACAGAAAAGTAGAGGTTTGATTTTGTATGTATATTTCAGTATCTATATGTATTTTTCTGTGCATCTTGGGCCTTCATGGGGGTCTTACTAAAGAGAAAGTTAAAAAGTTTTGTATAATTGCATCAGTTCTGACCAAAATTATGTCAATCCTCCTGGCACATGATGCAACATGAGAAAAATGCCACAATTGCATCAAAACACAGCAGCAACGATTGGAAAAAGAACAACAGACAAAAAAAATAAAAATTGCACTCCAAAAACATTCGGAACCCCATCCCAGAGAGGTACCAGAAACTCCAAGGAAAAATAACCTAACCCGTGCAAGCTACACTGAGGGGAAAAAACCACGAGCAGATGATGCAGAAGAGGGAGAGAAAACTGTCCTTAAAGGAAAAACTGTTAAAAAAAATATATATATACCTAGGCACCAGACTAATTTCAAGCCACGATAGCAAGACCATTAACACACTTGCCACACACCCCTTTTAAGAATTCTAACAGAATTCAGGGAGAGCAGTGAAACACCTAGCCTCTGACAGGAATTTGGGGCTACAGCAGCAGCCAATTAAGCAAATAAACAGGCACAAACTAAAATTTGAAATTCTGTTGGTAAAACAAACAGGGTTCTCTGCTGAGAGTTACTATGGTGAGAAAAAACAACAAAGGTTTTGAAGAAAGTCTTCAAGCAGCAGAGCTGCTAGCTATAGTATGCTGGCTGCTCCTTTGGCCAACACACTAAGGCTGAAGATTCTAAGCTAACGACATCTGAATATGCCAGCAGATAAAGGCCTTACGGTCTAGCTAGCCTACTCGAGTGTGCAGGTCCCACTGTGTTTACAGAGGGACCTGCCCCGTACCTATTCTTCCCTCCCCTCCTCTACTTGCAACTTTCCTTTTCGCTCTGTCTAGCCTCTCTTGATGCTGTCCGCCATTTCAGGAGACCACCTTCTCAGCAAAACATTCCACTCAGCGACCACCTCTAAATAAAAACTGCCTCCTCGTCTCCCTCCTGGAATCCCCTCCCCCAGATTTAGGCTATGCCCCTAATGGACTTTCTCCCACTAAGGATGAAGAGTCTCAGTGCTCACACTGCTAATACCTTTAAGGTAACTGAAGGTCACAATCATGCCCCTCCGATTCTGTCCTCAAGAGAGTACATGTTGAGCCCCCTGACTCTCTCCTCTTAAATGTTGCCCTGCTGGCCCTGGATCATCTTCGTTGCCCTTCTTCCAGTGAGTTGACATCTTTCCTAAGATCCTGATTTATTTAGTTTTTGTTGACCGGATACGTGCACTAGACAAATTCTGCCTATTTTCAGGCACGACCCGGGGGAGTGGGATACAGATGAATGCCAACTGACCTTGAACCAGATTAAGCTGTTGGTGGTATTTTTAGTGAATGGGGGGAAATTTGGCCAGGACACTGGGGAAATTCCTCTACTCTTTTTGAGAAGTGCCATGGGATCTTTAACATCACCAGAGCAGACAGATGGGACCTCAGTTTGTCTCATCCAAAAGGAGTGCAGCACCCCTCCCCATGCTGCACTACAGTGTCGGTATTTGGATTTAACCCAAGTGCCTGGTGTGGGGATATAACTCAGCCTTCTGATCTCCTGGCCTCAGAGGTGAGTGAGCTACCTGCTGAGCCACTGACACTGGCAAGATATGGGCACTGTACTGCACACTGTACTCTGGGTGTGTCCCACCAGTGATCAGTACAGCGGCAATATGACCTCCACCTTTCTGATGGTAATCCCCCTGGCTTTGCAGCCCAGCATCTGATTTGCTCCGGCTTCTGCTCTTCTGCAGTGTGTTGAATGCGTCAGGTCACTCTTGATAATTAATCTGGGTCCTTTTCTTCCTCTGGCCTGGTTACCTGCTCACCACCTAACCAGTATTTGGTCCCTGGTGCATAACCTTATACTTTTTATCATTGAACCTAAGTTGCCAAGCCAGACCACTTCTCTAGCCCAGTCAGGTCTTCCCGGAGTTATTATCTCCCCTCCTCTGTGTTCGCCCTCCCACAGAGCTATGTGTCATCTGTGAATAGGCAGATTTTACCTTTGATCCCATCTGCTATGTCACTGATGAAGACGGACCAAGCACCAAGCCATGGGACCCCACTTGTCAATGGCGAGCTTTGAGAATTCTCAATGTCACCTTCTGACTTCTGTCCTGTGACCAGCTTTAGTTTTGACCCATCTAGCAAGTTTAGCCCCATCGCCAGGTCTTCCAGCTTCCTGACCAGTCTCCTATGAGGCACCGAGGTAATGCCTTGGTAAACTCAGATACAGGACATAAACAATGGTGGCCCTTGTCCACTGTCTTGATCTTCTAGTCAAAGAACTCAATTAGGTTAGTCTGGTAGGACCTCCCCAACACAAACCCATGCTGTCTCTCAGCCTGGAGACCGTTTTCCTCCAGAAGGCTCAAAAGTCTCTCCTTCAGGATGGTCTCTCATCAGCTTCCAGGCTGACCGGCCCATAGTTGCCCAATTCATCCCCTGGCCTACTTTGATGGAGAGGCATCACATGTGCAGTTCTCAATCCCAGGGCACACTTACAGAGTTGAGAAGTGTTAAACAGATCAGTCAGAAACCAGCCAGTAAATCCACCAGCTCCCTTAGGATCCTTGGGTGCACGCCATCTGGCCCATGGGATTTATTCACCTTGAGGGCCTTATGTACCCTGTCAACCTGGCTCATCAATGGATCTCTATTGGAAGGAATGGTTCCTCTCCAATGGAAGCAGGCAAATGTGGTCCCCATTCACAAGGGTGGTTCGAGAGAACTTATTAGCAACTATAGGCCCATCTCCCTGCTATGCACTCTTGCAAAACTACAGGAAAGGCTTGTTTATGGGCAGCTGAGGGACTACCTAGAGTCCCATCAACTCCTTTCCCCCTCTCAGCATGGCTTCCGTACCAACCATGGCACCAACACAGCTCTCACCTATCTCACAGTGGACATACTCAGTGCTATGGACACAGGTAAGCCGACAGAGGCATGATCTTTATTGACCTATCCAAGGCTTTTGACCTTGTGGACCACAACCTCCTACTAACAAAGCTTGACAAAATAGGTCTTGATCCCCACGCCCTGGGGTGGTTCAAGAGCTACCTATCAGGTCGCTCTCAGAGGGTCATCTGGAAAGGTGACCAGTTGGATCCTCTACCTGTCAAAGAGGGTGTACCTCAGGGCTCAATTCTTGATCCCCTCTTGTTCTGTCTATTCACAAATGAACTTAACCTTCACTGCGGGGGACAGCTCTGTTGTTCATACATGAGCTGACACTGTAATCTTCCACTTCACGGAAAATCTGCTGGAACTAGGCCCTCTCCTCCAAGCTGACCTAAAGACACTGGAGGCATGGCTCACATCCAACAGAATGGTCCTTAATGCTAGCAAAATGAAAGCTATGCTATTTGGTCTTACATCCCTAGGGCAGGATAGGTCCAGATTCCGACAGCTTAATTCTCTAGCGGGAACAAGCATAAATGTGGTGGACACCTTAAAATACCTTGGGCTAATAATTGACCAAGATCTCACCTTTAAGTCCCATGTAGACCATGTAACCAGAACCATACACTGTAAAATTGGCATGTTATACCGGCTAAAAGACCAGCTTATCCCAGGCGCAAGGCTTGCAATTGCCTCCAGTGTTTGCTCCCAACACTTACCTATGCAGCCCCAGTAATACAGGTATGCCTAAGCAAGAGTTCAACAGGCTGCAGGTTCTGTACAATAAGGTAGCGAGATTTGCTACCCAAAATCACCCAAGAAGACACCCCTGCGATTCCCTTTCTCAGCTGCAGTGGCCTTCCTTTGCCTTGCGACTTCAGTACCCCCTGCTCTGCCTCGCATTCAGAATACTGAGTACAGCAGCTCCCCCCCAGCTTAAAAGGGATTATCACCCTTAAGCACAATGCTCAGATGCTGAGAACCTCAGCATGGTCTTTACTAGTCATCCCCTGAGTCAGGACAAATGCCGGTGGCAGATCTTTCTCCTTCATGGCCCCCTCTCTGTGGAATAATCTCTCACCGTCAGTACAGGAAGCCCCCTTCCTATCAAATTTTCACACTAGGCTCAAGGCTCACATGCTAGAGACCAGCACTTGCCACTGTCTTGGTATAGGGTAGTTACCTTTCTCCCAAATAATCTCTCTGGCTTGTCTTGTCTCATAATATCACTGCTAGTATGTCGACTATGTTCTCCGACTCAATTACTTAATGTGAATTACTGCTTTTACTATGCTACTGTCTTCATTGTTACCTGGTTAGGAGTGTACTACCTCTGTAACAAGTTGTACCAAATAATATGTCTGTGTTTGGTATCCCGGTGCAGCCCTAAAAAAGTGGCCTTACTGTCTTACTGACATCATTGCAGCCTGGTTAGGACTGCACAATCTCTGTAACTTATTGTATCCATTAATATGTACCCGATTACCTGTCTCTGTATCCCAGGTCACCCCTGAAAAAGGGACCTTCGAGGCTCAGTGAGTCACCCGGTAATCAAAATTTAATAAATAAATAAATAAACTTGTATTACATGTTCCATGACTCTCTCCTTCCCAGTCCCCCCTCCGCTCCCTTGTGGCACTGGTCCTCTTCCCTGGTGAAGATGGAGCAGTACTTCTTAAATCCCTCCACTTTCTCTACCCCTCTGCTCAACCCCCTGCTTTTATTCTATTATCTATTTATTCCCTGAGCCTGGCAGGTGGCTCTGGTCCCTCCCTTGGAGGGACTCAGCCTCCAACTACACTGTTCTCCTACCTGACACCCCTAAACCCCCACAGCCCCCCATGGCAAGGCCAATATGAAGGGACACTGGCTTTCCCCCCACCCCCAGAGCAAAATCTGGATTGGGTGCTGGTGCAGCCATCATGGAGCCCGCCAGCTCCTTTTCCTCCAAGTTTTCTCCAGCCCCCCTTCCTGAAGGCATACTCTGGCTTGCATCTCCCCCTTGCTGACGCCAGAGGGTGATCGACGAGCAGGACAGCAAACCTGCCCTCCCTGAAAGAGGAGAGCAGTCCTCTGGATGCTCAATCCTTTCTTTCCCCTCTGCCAACACCAATGGCCCAGGCTCATTGCCAAACCTGGATTGCCGGTGTGGTGCAAGATGTAGCAACCAGCGCCTCAATGTCCAGCACCACCAGGCCAGCACCCCCTCTGTTTTTTAATCTTTAATGTCCCTCTTCTCCCATATATACTGGGAAAAGGCCTTCTCACCCATTTTTACTCCCTGTGCTAGCTGTACTTCCCTTGTAGCCTTTGCCTCTCTAACCGCTCTGCTTGCCTCTCTTGTTCTAGCACAGTAATCCTCCCTAGCCTCCTCGTTCTGAGTATGTTTGTACTTCCAGCTGTCTCCTTGTCCCTTACTGCGTTCGACACCTCCTTTCCGAACCAGCTGGGCTTTTAGCCTTAGATTTCTTGCTTTTGATTTTGACACACTCACTCATGGCCTGCATCAGTCCCTCCATTATTGTGGTCTATTTCTGTTCCACCTCCTTTCTTTTCCGATCCTGACAAGGTGTCCTGCTGGAATTTCTCCCATCCTATTATAGTCAGCCTTCCTGAAGTCCAAAACTCTCATCTTGTTCCTGATCAACCCTCTGCCCATGTCTAGGTGGAACCATACTGCATGGTGGTCACTTCCTTCAGTTAGCACTTCCACCTTTATATCCTGAACATATGCACAGTTAGACAGGGCCAGGTCCAGTACAGCCCTCTCCCTAGTGGTCTCCATGACACCTTGTGTCAGGAACCCACTCTGGAACACATCCAGCAGTGCTTGCTCCCTGATGCAGGAGCTAGCCATGATTTTCCAGTCTTCCAGTCCATCCTAGGGAGACTAACATCCCCCATTATTACTGCCTCCTCCTTGCTGGCCATATCTATGATTTGGGACCCCAGTACCATGCCCAACATCTTATCCTGGGATGGTGGCCTGTACACCACTCCCATCCTTGGTTTCCTCCCCTTAGTGAATTATACCTGCAGCCACAATGCTTCTGTCCTTTCTTCTACCTCTTTCTCTGTGGTGCAGGTTATCCACCCCCCCCTTCATACAGAGCCACTACTCCCATTCCCATCCCCCTATCCTTCCTATACATGTTATACCCAGGGACTGCGAGGTCCCAGTTAGGATTCATTGTGGCCCATGTCTCTGTGATATCCACTATGTCCACCTCTCTCTCGGCCATCAGCAAGTGCAATTCAGTCATTTTGTTTTCCAGGCTTCTGCCGTTCAGAGACACCAACCTCCACTGTGACTTGAATGCCTTTTCCCCTAACCTGCCTCCATGCTCCCCTCCCTCAGTCCCTCCTTCCTTCTTCCATCCCGTCCTGATTGGGGGGGGAGGTCAGTGACTACGGGCGGTGTACACCCTGCTGCTCCCCTTGTCAGTTTAAATTAAGGTGTTTCCTCATGAATTCATCCACTTAGCCCTTTAGGATCCTTGTGCCCTTCCTGTTTAGATGTAACCTGTCCAGTGCATACAGAGCTTTGTTATCTCTGGTCTCTCCCACTTCCACAGTCACCAACTGTCCCATACCCTTCCACCTCACGACACCCTCTGAGATATATGTTAAAGTCCTCTGTTCTTACTATTCTTGCAGTACTAACCCTCGGACCAGTAGCACCTCCAAGAAGGCTACTGATCTCCCTGCCTGATTCCACCGTGTTGTAACTGACTCAAAATGGGGTGGAGTCCATGAAATGATGATGACGTCACAGCTTTGGAGTTTATTGGTTTCTAGCAGCTGAGCAGCTGTAACCCTAGCAGTAAAATGAATATCCTAGTGGCAATGTGGAACAACACAAACATTTGTGTATCCATACATTAATGGTATATCAGCATAGTTCCAAAGTAAGCCCATTATAAAGACTGTTTCTATGAAAAGTGCAACTTTGGAACCATATGGATTAGGAACTTAATTATTGTTTTAATCACAACTAAGAGTAAAGTTGACATGGCTGTGTCATGTTGATACAGTTTTCATGTATCAGTGCAAATCAGTTCAGGTATCGGACTGTAAAATGGAGGTGGCAACACTTGATATGGTATCAGCTACTGCATCAGAAGATACCAGTGATAATGCTGTCAAGGAGAACCACAGCCTTATTTCCAGTTGTGGTTAACTGATAGTTAAGGCTATTAGTATAACCGTAATTAGGTAAAAATTTATTTATCGAGCACCCCATCTGGAGACTGGGTGCTGTACAGGCAGGCAAGGTAAAAATAACAACATTCATCAATTTTAAAATGAGTATCAAAAACGAGAACAGCAAACAATAAATATTACCTGACTAGACTCCTTACTTATATGAATGATTCAGCAGTTCACTGTCACCAAACTCACAAACAGTTCATACACGCCTGTCTGAAAAGATGTGCCTTCAGGTCCCACTTGAACACCTCCACCGATGAGGCCTCCATCAAGAATCTGGGAAGTCATTTCCACAAGACAGGGCCCGCCACCTCAAATGACTGATCTCCAGCCAGGCCCTGGGATGCACCAGAAGGCCATCAGTAGAGGAGCGGAGTGAGCAAACAGGGTGGACAGGAGTCAGAAGGTCACTCATTTAGTCAGGGCCCAATCTGTATGAGGCCTGATAGGCGAGCAGGCCCATCTTGAAGGTAATTCTTCATCTCACCGGCAGCCAGTGCAGTTCATGCAGGATCAGGGTCACATGACAAAGCATCAAAAGGCCTGTCAGCAAATTGGCCACGCATTCTGCACCAGCTGCAGCGACAAAGCCCCTCCACTGGGCCTGCAGTAGTGTTACAGTAGTCAAGTCTAGATGTTACAAAGACATGCCAGTGAGAGCAGGTCATCTGACAGGATTAAGGTTTAACTGCGTGACATTCCTAAGGTGGTAAAACCACTCCAGATGTCAGACAACACCATGCCTCAAGTGCCAGCCTTCTAAGGATGAAGCCCAGATATTTCAACTTAGTACATGTAGCCAAAGGGTAGGCCAAGGCATAACCTCATTCCCATCCCAGTGGCACCTATATCCCGCCGTGACCAGGCTCAATCACGAGCACCTCCATCTTGTCGGGACTGAGTCCCAATCAGCTAGAGGACATCCAGGCCTGGTCTCGCCAGACATTTATTTAGCACTTCCACAGTGCCACTGTCTCCGGTGCAATTATATACAGCTGGGTGTCATCTGCATAACAGTGAAAACCCAAGCTGTACTGTCTGATGATCTCACCGGGAAGCATGTACACTGCAAACAACATAGGTGACAGGCTCTGTGTAAATAGATAATACCATATATATGTATCGAAGGACTGCTGTTACTGAATAACTGTTATTTCTCTGGGAACCCTCCTGATGACTGAGCTGTTACACCTAAAGGGATTAGCATGGAGTTAACATTTTGCAAAATAAATAACTGTTTTTCTTTAATTTGACAGCTATAGCGCCTATTACTTTGGATCCCAGAACCGCCAGCCCCTGGCTTATTCTCTCAGAGGACCTGACTGCAGTGTCCGATAGCGACAGAGAGCAGGATGTTGCAGATAGCCCGGAACGGTTCTATTCTGGCCTTGCAGTACTGGGCTCTGAAGGATTCACATCAGGTAGACACTACTGGGAGGTGGAGGTAGGCAACAAGACCCGGTTGGAAGTGGGTGTGGCCCGAGAGTCGGTGAAGAGAAATGGCACCATCATTCTGTCTCCAAAAAATGGATTTTGGGCTCTGACACTGAGGGAGAAGGATCAATACAAAGCTTGCACCTCCCCTCCTACTGCCTTACCCCTGAGCATAAGACCTAGGAAGGTTGCTGTATACGTGGATTACGATGGAGGACAAATCTCATTTTACAATGCACATACCATGGAGCACCTTCACACCTTCACTGACGCATTCAGCGAGAAGCTGTACCCCTACCTCTGCCCTGGAAATAATGATGGGGGTAGGAACAGTGAACCTCTTAAAATAGTTGCACCCCAGCTCTGAATATTTAAACAAACAATCACTGTATCCCTGAGGTAAACGTTGGCACATTATGGATGTTCTGAAAAGCACTTGAACTTCAACACGCACTTGAAGAAATAAACTCCCTGAAATTCGGGGGAGAGGGTTTATTGTTTGGAATGGATATGTCAGCAATAAGACACAACAAGGTGTTGGTTGTGGTGTCACAGCCACAAGACCAAGGATGCAACAAGGCATGAAGTCAGCCCCTGGGCATGTGGTTGTGACACAACAACCAACACCCTGGGCTGTCTTACTGCACTTAAACAAAAAGTATTTGGTTGAATAAGTGAAAAAAAAAATCTTAAAGTTTTTAAACATATTCAAAAAAAGAAGAAAATGATGTCTGAAAAATGGCAAAATAATTCCCTTGCACTATGCTAAATGTGTAAATATTAGCAAAGTGCCAGGTGAGGGTGCAGAAGCACAGCTGATGACTAGAAGTGTTTCTTGTAAGTGTGATTACACTACCCATCTGTTTCTCCTTTCCGTTGCAGGCTGATCCATTCAGTTTTGCTACGATGCTGCTCCTGTTCACACAGTAGCCCTCTACATTGGTGTGACTGAATTTCTGGCATTTCAGGCTAACTTCCATGGGGGCAGCTGCTGACAGTTAATGGGCATGTATGTGGATCTCTGTATCTGTATCGGGGTTCCTGCAAATCACGATTTCATGTGGCCAGACACAGCTTAAAAAAACATCCACTGAAACACCACTTTATACTATAATTCTCCAGTACCCTCTGACATAGACTGAACTAGAGTTACTGGCCAAGTGGACGCGACCTGTTTTCGCAAAAATAAGGTTACAGCTGTTTCAGTACTGGAATGTTATAGCAGCAGGAAAACTGAGCAGACTGGGTGGGTCCTTTTCTAATATTTTACCACAACACTGGAGTGGGCAATTGAGGGAGGTATACAGGCATCAGTGGGCAGGTTGGAGGTTTGGCACAGGGTGGCCTTGAGGGCTGCACCAGTGTAGATGAAGCAGCATGTTAACATGCTTGCAAAAATGCCTGCACCGTTATGCGTTCCCACCAAAACAGGGAACACCCTGAGACACAACTGAGCGACTTGCAGCATTCTGGCAGCTGGTTACATTGCCAGATTTGCAATGGTGCAACTCATCTGCACTGCAGGCAATGGTGCAGATCCAGTAATGTAAACACATCTTATGGTACTGCAGAAATCTGGACTACAACTCCCACAATAACGTGTGTGTTTTCTATGGAGTTGTACTTCAAACTGGCGAAGAGTAGTGTAATAGCACATAAGTGGCAGTGGCACTGTGTAGCTTAACCAAAAGAAAATAAAAAAAGCCATAAAAGCCATTTTTTAAATTAAGAGTGACATTGGAAGAGGAATGAGTGATGGGCAAGTAGGTGCTAACGTGGTAGTGGGCAGGTAAAAATAGTGGAGAAGGTATCAGGGGACCGTGGCTCTCATCGAGGTTATAAGAGTAAATAAAAAGATGGAGTTTGAAAGGAATGAAAAAAATGAAAATAAAAAATGCAGAAATACCAATTACATGAGGTATGCTGTGTGGCAGTTTGACCTGTGGCTATGAGGAAAAAAAGGCAGATTTTTTTCAACTGTCTGTTCTAAGAAGGTACACTGATATAGCTGGTAACGGGACAGACTGGCACCACTACTTATGTCTCTCAACTGCTGTGAATTTCTCATAGTGCTATGACTTTTACACTCAAATTTACCTTTGCTCTGAAGGTTTACTGATGTTCCTCATAATGTTACAGCTATTTCTGGACAAATTATTAAAACATTTAATGTCATAAAAACATTCCTTAACACTGAACTTGTGGGTCCCACTATTCTTAGACATATTAATTTGTAAAATAAGAAAGTGCTATACGTTCTGGTCATTTGCTCTGAATTTTGAAGGCTAGTGCAATGAAATTTAATGCTCAGAGGGTGAGGGGCATTTTTAACCATTAGTTGTGTTGTCCAAAATCCAATGGGTGAAAACAAGTTTTAGCCAATTAAAAAGCAGCATTCTTAATGTCAATAAGGCTGCCTGGCGTAGTCGGGACAGACTTCTTGGGATTACTATAAATGAGTCCGTGGAACCAGGAAGAGGCATTTTACCCATGTTACTATGCAGTTACTTTTAAGAACTACTTTCATGCCTCATACAGTAACCGATAGTAACCAGCAACAACAGTCACCCGTAGCCACCTCTAGGCTACAAATAAAACACAACCCATTCCCTACAAAAAAAAAAAATCATTTTTGTTGCTACAGTAGTTCTTTATTTTTTTTTTTTTTTATTTATTTAGTTTTTGTTGACCGGGTAAGTGCGCTAGCCAACAAGTGACTATTTTCAGGCATGACCCGGGAGGTACAGTTACAGAACACAGTGATACATAAGAGATTACACAAAGCAGGATACATTTGCAGGATACATAAGAAATTACACAGAGCAGGATATATTTGCAAAGGACAAAGTCACACAGTGTAGTCAAGCATAGCAATAAGGATAAAATTACATGTTCTAAATTAACTCTTGTGGTGTGACTCTTGGGCTGAGACCGGACATTGCCTGAACCGCGTCACAATGAGCCGCATCACATTCAATCACTGCCTGAGCCATGTCAGTCACTCATTCTCTGAAGACCGTGTCTGATTCCTAAATAAAATAACACCTATTTCTCTGCCTGTCTCTGGGTCATAGAAGGAGACCTATCAAAGGGCCATGATCAGTGGCTGCTCCTCAGTACCCGCCCCCCAGGTCTGCAGCTGCTCATCAGTCCCCCAATCTGCAGCTGTAATCAGTCCCCAATCTCCAGCTGCTACTTATTCCCCTTGCAAGTACAGGAACATACTCAACTAGGCTGTGATTGGTGGCTGCCTCTAAATCCCCTCACCAAACAGGCTACAATAGGGATGAACAAAATTTTATTTTGCCAGTGGAATTCTGGCAAAATGCTGATTTCTCTTCCGCAAACTTTCCAGGAAATATAGTGAAATTTTGTCAAAATTGTGATTTTGGTTATCTCCATCTAGTTTAAAAAGTATTTGTCCAAAATATACCACATTTGGTACAGTGCCTGTCCAGTGCCCATACAGATGTGCCACATTTTAGATCTTTATTTTTAAAGGTGACTCAGCTATTAGCCTCCAGATATTTGGAAATTTTAAAATTATAATTAACAACTATGTAAACTAAAAGTGTTTGTCCATATTGCACCAACTTTGGTATGGTAACTTTACCAATGCCCATATATGTGTGCCAAGTTTCAGATATCTGGTTTTAAAGGTGACAGTGCTATAAGCCTCCAAACATTCGGCAATTTTACAATTACGTTATGCGGTTTGGTAAACTGCTGAATGTTAAGCCTCTATAAGTTTAAAGCTAGAGAATGGAATATCACCAATGTTGTTAGGTTGACTGACCCTAAATATTAGGCTTTAAGGCAGTTCCAGAGGCCCAGCATCAAAGCATCATGTTGCCATGCTGATGACCCAGGTTCGGAAGTGACCCCAGGAAGTTATGTCGGGAGGTAGGCCATGGCTAAACCTTACAATTTACATAACCATTACTTCTCATTTAGCAGTTTCCATGACTCTTCCAAGAAAATATTCTTCTAGGTTTTCAGTTATCTAGCTCCAAAGGTGGCCAAGTTGTAGGCATAGAAATAATGTCAGAAGTTTTCACATGACTATTAAATTGCCACACTTTGAGCCCCTATAACTTCTCCACCCTTCATCCAAATGTTAACAAACCTGGCATGCTTTTAGAGCAGGTACCAGACAAGAGACTTGCCAGACGTCAGACCTCTAGCTGTAACACAGTCTGAGTTACAGCCAATTAAAGAATTTTGGAAAATTCCAAGAAATGCAAAATTGTGCAGAATGTCATGGAAATTGCACAAATTCAGAATTTGCTAATTTTGCCCAGCTCCAGGCTGCAGTCAGTGGCTGCTTCTCATCCCCCTCACAAACAGGCCATGATCAGAGGTTACTCATCAATCCTTCTCACAAACAGGCCATGATTGGTGGCTGCTTCTCATTTCCCCTCACAGACAGGCCATGATCAGTGGCTGCTCCTCATTCCCCCTCACAAACAGGCTGCGTGTGGTGGATGCTCCTCATTCCCCCTCACAAACAGGCTGCGTTTGGTGGCTGCTTCTCATTCCCCCTTATAAACAGGCCATGATTGGTGGCTGCTCCTCATTCCCCTCACAAATAGGCCATGATTGGTGGTTGCTCCTCAGTCCTCATCACAAACAGGCCACGATCGGTGGCTGCTCCTCATTCCCCCTCACAAACAGGCTGCGTTTGGTGGCTGCTTCTCATTCCCCTCACAAATAGGCCATGATTGGTGGTTGCTCCTCAGTCCCCTTCACAGACAGGCCACAAGCGGTGGCTGCTCCCCATCCCCCTCACAAACAGGCCATGATTGGTGGCTGCTTCTCATTTCCCCTCACAGACAGGCCATGATCAGTGGCTGCTCCTCATTCCCCCTCACAAACAGGCTGCGTGTGGTGGCTGCTTCTCATTCCCCCTTATAAACAGGCCATGATTGGTGGCTGCTCCTCATTCCCCTCACAAATAGGCCATGATTGGTGGTTGCTCCTCAGTCCTCATCACAAACAGGCCACGATCGGTGGCTGCTCCTCATTCCCCTTCACAGACAGGCCACGTCGGTGGCTGCTCCCCATCCCCTCACAATCAGGCCATGATTGGTAGCCCTCCTCATTTCCTTTGTCACAGAAGCCCAATCAACAGGTCAGGTCCTCTGCTCCCACAGTGCCAACCTCCGGCGCAGTCGCATGAACAGTTAACAGAAACGGGTAACCCCTTGTCTGTTTTGTGGGTTCGAATCAACCTTTGGTCTCAGTTCTGGAGGATTCAAACTGTGGACCTCTTGCTAGCGTACCCAATGTACAGGCTCAGATAATTCTTCTCTTCAGGGAGCCAGATATCTTTTGCCTATGGGCACCCTAACCAGGTGTACAACATGAACCCATAAAGACTCTGATTAAGACCTCAGATTACTCTTACCTTTTCCCAATTTAGTATTACTATATGAGCTCATGCACAGTGTTGTCACACTCTTAACCATCCACGCATCACAGGAAAAAACAGAAGGACTTGGAAGACACAAATATTCTATAAAAATATGCGTTTACTTAAAAAATAGATAAAAATGTAAAGTGTAAATACAGAACCATATATCACAAAACATACAAAACAGGTTTAAAAGTGCAGACAAAATCTCTTACCACAGTACTCTTAGAATTGTCTTTTCTAAGGAATATTCTTATCTCACAGTTCTGTAGATGTTTCTTTTTGAGTCCAAACATTTGTGTCAAACTGGTGAACAGAATACTGTTTAAAAACTGGCTTTGCCAACCTCTTTGCGTGAGGTCACCTAGCTCCTCCCTGTCAGAATATAAAAAATATATCTATGCAAACCAGGATGTCTTTTTCAGAAGGTAAATTAAATTTTTTTCAAAACTAATTTTTTTCAAATTACTTTCTTTGATCTATGAGTAGCTTCCCCTTTCCAGGACATCAAATCATCTTTTATGACTTTGCACCAGTGTGACATAACCTGGTTTTTCTCCTCTAACATTATAAAAGTTAATGATCTATCTTGGCAGTTGGCAAGCTGCAATTAGTCGCCTAAACAGGATATCCTAAATGTTAAGTCTCTTCTAGCCTGTAATTATCTCTTGGCCTTCAGGTAACACCTTGTATCTAAAATCTGGGAGGGTGTCATCCACAGACTGTCAGCATCTCTTATGAGAACTTTCAATAACACATTTTTATATTACAAAATCATAGATTAATCAGAACCAGCTCACAAACACCTTCCCCTCACAGGCTACAGTTGGTGGCTACTAATCATGCTCCCTCATAAACAGGCCATGATGATGGCTTCTCATCAGTCCCTCACAAACAGGCCACGATTGGTGGCTGCTCTGCATTCCCCTCATAAACAGGCCATGATTGGCGGCTGCCCTCACTAACAGGCTGCAATCTGTTCCTCATTCCCCCTCACAAACAGGTTGCATTTGGTGGATGCTCCTCATTTCCTCTACAAACAGGCCACAATCGGTGGTTGCTCCTCAATCTTCATCACAAACAGGCCACAACTGGTGGCTGCTCCTCATTCCCCCTCACAAACAGACCAAGATCACAGGCTGCTTCTAATTCTCCCTCATGAACAGGCCACGATTGATGACTGCTCCTCATTCTTCCTCACAAACAGGCGATTGGTGGCTGCTCCTCATTCCCCCTCACAAACGGGTTACAAGCGGTGGCTGCTCCTTATTCCCCCTCACAAACAGGCCACAAACGGTGGCTGCTGCTCATTCCCCCTCACAAACAGGCCATGATTGGTGTCTGCTCCTCATTCCCTCTCACAAACGGGCCGTGATTGGTGGCTGCTCCTCATTCCTCCTCACACATAGACCGTAATCGGCTGCTCCTCATTCCCCCTCACAAATAGGCCATGTTCATTGACTGCTCTACATTCCTCCTAACAAAAAGGTCATGATGGATGACTGCTCATTTCCCCTCATAAACAGGCCAGTATCAGTGACTGCTCCTCATTCTCCTCACAAACTGGCCACGATCAGTGACTGCTGCTCATTCCCCCTCACAAACAGGTCTGAAGTGGTAGCTGCTCCTCATTCCCCCTCACAAACAGGCCACAAGCGGTGGCTGCTCCTCATTCCCCTCACAAATGGGCCCGCTTATTGACTGCTCCACATTCCTCCTCACAAAAAGGTCATGATGTGTGGCTGCTCATTTCCCCTCACAAACAGGCCACTATCAGTGGCTGCTCCTCATTCCCCTCACAGACAGGCCACGATCAGTGACTGCTCCTCATTCCCCCTCACAAACAGACTGCGATTGGTGGCTGCTCCTTATTCCTCCTTACAAACAGGCCACAATCAGTGGCTGCTCTCATTCCTCCTCACAAACAGGCCATGACTGGTGGCTGCTCCTCATTCCCCTCACAAACAGGTCATGATCAGTGACTGCTCCTCATTCCCCCTCACAAGCAGGCCACAATCGGTGGCTGATCCTCATTCCTCCTCACACAGGCAACGATTGTTGGCTGCTCCTCATTCCTCCTCACAAACAGGCCACAATCAGTGGCTGCTCTCATTCCTCCTCACAAACAGGCCACCATCAGTGGCTGCTCCTCATTCCCCTAACAAACAGGCCATGATCAGTGACTGCTCCTCATTCCCTCCTCACAAACAGGCCACAGTCGGTGGCTGCTCTTCATTCCCCTCACAAACAGGCCACGATCGGTGGCTGCTCCTCATTCCTCCTCACAAATAGGCTGTGATCTGTGGCTGCTTCTCATTCACCCTCACGAACAGGCTATGACTGGTGGGCTGCTCCTCAATCCTCCTCACAAGCAGGCCATGATGAGTGGCTGCTCCTCATTCCCCCTCACAAACAGGCTGTGATCGGAGGCTGCTCCTTGGTCTAGCTAGACAAACTGCTGGGGATCACACTAGCAAAACGAAGTGGCACCAGACCCATTATCTGCATGGAATTTTAATCAGGTAACAGTCCTGCAGGGGTTTCTTATCTTGATGCATTTTTGTCACTGTATCACAATTATAGCTTCAGAAAAGTTATTTAACTTTGCACCAAGAACCGGTTCATAGAACTTCAAACACACAGTCTACAGTTCTTCAGCTTACTGGCGCCATTCTCTAGGGCATGGATCAAGGCATCATCTCCGTCATCTTTGTTGACTTGGGTCAAACCCTTCAACACTGTTGTCCACCTCCTCCTCCTCCTCCTCCTCCTCCTTGACAAGCTCAAGGCTGTGGGGCTCTCTGACTCTGCAACTAACTGGTTTCACTTATACCATAGTGGCAGATCCCAGTCTATTAGAATTGGTGACTCCTATCCCTCCCCCATCTGCACTGGTGTTCCCCAAGGTTCTGTCTTTGGCCCTTTGCTCTTCTCTGTCTTCCTACACAAAATTCTCTCTGTTTGCTCATCTGTGTCCATCCATATGTAAATGGATAACGCAGTCCTATTTGCCTCTGGTTCCTTCCTCACTGAGCTGACGGCCAGGCTACAACTGGACTTCAACGATATTCAGCACTGCTTCCAATCAGGCATCACAAAATGCCAAGAAAACAGTCTCTGTGACCTTTGGCACTAAATGAAAGCTTTCCAGGCTCACTTCCCACCCTTCATTCCACACCTTAGATGGGGCCCTCAATAGATGACATTCTCTCATTTAAGTAACCTGAGGTCTGGTTAGACCAGCACCTCGACTTTTCGGTGCATGTGGATGCCATCCACAAAAAAATCCACCCTAAGCTTGGCGTGTTATACAGGAAAAGGCATCCTTTCCCTGGCAGCTGAGCTATTATCCTGTGAAAATGATTCTCACTACCTTCAATGTGGCGACATTGTCCACAGTGCTACCCAAAAGACCACCCTAGCCAGACTGGACCCTCTTTCACTCCTTCTGTCACTTTGCTTTGAACTGTCTGTCCCACCTCACCACTGCTCCTTATACTCCTCCTCTCCTCCCCTCCTTGAAGCTAGACACCTAGCTCACTATACCTCCTTTATTTTGAGATTCTGGATGTTCTCCTCCTTTTACTTTGCTAACTCCTCTCCCTACCACCCTCCTCCTACTCCCTACGTAACTCCAGCCATCGCCCTTCATGCACCTTCCAGAACAACCCTCACTGGCCAGGCTGTTTTCTTACTTCTTCCCAAACTTGGAACTCGCCTCCCTTCCAAACATGCTCTCTGCTCTACTCCATGACTTCACCTCTCACTCCTGCAACTGTTGCTGATACGTGTCCCTGCTCCACTTCTCATTCCCTCTTCCCTTCCCTAGTCTGCATTTGTCCACCCCTTTTGTTTCCTTCTCCACCTACAGCATTCTAGCCCTACATGGCTGTACTTCCTTGTAACCCAATGGGTAGGCTATGTTTGTATAACTACTGTGTGAAAATTGATTAATTGTAGCGTACTGCATCATTTATAATTTATTTTATGATTGTTTTTAATGTACTTAAATTTATTGTTCAGATTGTTTTCTTGAACTCCTCCCCGGACACATCTGGAAGACAGCTGTTACAGCTCAGCATGTCTCTCCTGGTGAAACTTTTGAAATAAATAATTGTATAACAGCTACAGTGATACTTAAACTGGGTATGAAGTAACTGATAAGACTTTTTTAAATAATAATGTATGTCTCTTTCTTACTTTTCATTACTAGTGTGAAGTTGTGATCAGTATTTCTCAACTGGAGTCCATGTTACAGCATGTGTTTCACAAGGTCTGCTAACAGGCTATAGTGAATAATTCACAAGGCCTGCTAATATTTACTTGTATAGTGAAATCATAGCACTTGCCATCTTTAAGCTATAGCTTAGTGGTGAATGTTTTAATCATAACAAGCAGCATAATTTCGCCATACAAGTGAAATATTAGCAGGCCTTGTAAAATCTGTGCTGTAAGATGGGACTCCAGTAAAGTAAGGTACTAGACCCCTGAGCAGCCACGAACCCAGGTCTTAATACTTTTTATAGATGGACTGACATTGTGTAAATAGTGATGCTCAGTAAACTGCGAGCGTGGCAGTGAATGACAGTTCAAACAGCACTGTCGGAAAAAAAACCCTCCTGAAAGGAGAAGTCCATGTGTACAGTGTAGCAATACAGGCGTTGCTGAGCCATCTGTGCAAAACCAGAATAAATGTCATTACGGCACATACTGTGTCAACAAAATTTGTATTGAGACATAGGATAAGCGGTACAGAATGTATGGTATTACAAGACATCAGACTCAATGTTCAATACTTCATAATATCATAGTATACTAATATAGTGTAGTGTGGACAGGGTACAAATTATTGCAACATTCAATTTGATTCAAGGTAAGCTTAGCACCTTATATGTTTAGAACACCAGTGGGGATTTGTATCACATTTGATCACACTAGTGTTGTGCTGAGGACCAAAAGGACTACAGTGAGTACCAGGGTAGGGGGAGAATTGACTTACTATATTTTACTATACCGTGCAATAGGAGCCTATCTTATTAGTTATATCCAGGCAGGAATAATTTCCTCAAAGAGGAAAGAGGTCAGCCTTGATAGCAGCAACCAGGAGGCCCCAGAGCTTCAAAAAAGCCTCATGTTTCCCCAAGGCCGTAAGCTGAGCCCTTTCAATTTTCATGCATTGTCTTAAATTGTCAGTCCATTGCTGAATACTGGGAGGGGAGGCCACCATCCAACACTGCGCAGTTGTCTTTCTGGCATCAACTAAAGCCAAAGACCAGAGCACCCCATGGCCTGCCTCTCTAGGGTGATTGAGATCAGCCCCCAAAAGATATTCAGCAGGAGTGGAAGGAGGAGGAGTGAAACTCATGACACCAGTCATTACATCATGCATTCCATCCCAAAAGGAAGCCACCCTAGGGCACAATAAGGCCAAGTGTAAAAAGTCCGCCTGGGCTGCATTACACTTAGGGCATATATCAGATTTTAAGGGATCCATTTTATGTAGCCTAACTGGGGTAAAGAAGGCTTGGTGCAGAAAATTAAATTGCACTTGCCGCAGCTTATTACTCCTGGAGCACACCACTAGATGGTTACATGCACGTTTCCAAAAATGTTCATCCACCATCCCCCCCAAGGTCCACTCTCCATTTACTAATGATTTTGGTGAGGGCCGTCCATTCTTCTCCCCCGAGGGAGCAATAGAAAGTAGCCATCAACTTAGTACAAGGTTTGGGAAGAAAAGGCCTTCCTCGAAAGGAGACAGTGGACTACAACCTTCTTCTGGGCTTAAGGTATGGCGAGTAAATTCCCAAGCCGAAGAAATATAAAAAATCCTCTTAGGTATGTTCCATTTGGTATTGAGATAGGTGAAGCTTACTAATTGCTCCCACTGCATGTTCTGACACGCCCACTTGAGACCCTTACGCTCCAGTCTTAATCGCTGAGTCATAGCAACAGTGGAGATGACTTAAGTTTAACCACATCCAATATAAGAGTCATTCTATAGGGGCAGCTGTTCTCCCAATTGATTGGTGCACATTATACCATGCATCAATGGTCGATGACACAAAAGGGTTAGGATGTTCTGGTATCATTCCTAACCAGCGCACTTCTGCTAGCAGTCCACCCTTGGCACACCGGTCACAACTTGATTCCTCAGTTTCAAACCACCCCATATCCACACTCTGCAAGCCAGTGGGTAGAGCAGTGAGCTAAGCTGCAAGGTAATAGAAATCAAAATTTGGAAGGCCTAAACCCCCCCCCCCCCAATTTCTGTGGTAACTGAAGAATTATTTTTTGATCCTGGCTGATTTACCCGCCAAATAAATCTGTGGATAATAGCGTCAACTTTTCTAAAGTGATTTTTTAAAAGTTTAATCGGAAGGGACTGATATAGTAGTCTTGGCAAGATCATCATATCTATTACCCCCACTCTCCCCATTAATGACAATGGCCGGGCAGTCCATCTCTCACAATCCACAGCTATTGCCCCCAGCAGGGGTCTGTAATTCAGACCATAAATGGCATGGGTCTCACCAGAGAGATAGATCCCAAGGTACTTAATTCTGGTGACCAATTGCAAACCATTCAGATGTTGGATCAGAGGCTGCCTGCCCAGTGTGCCAAATGGCAGAACCTCACATTTCGACCAGTTCATCTTGTGGCCCGGTATAGACCCATATTCCTGCAGAATCTGAGGGCTCTTGGGAGGTCTTCTGCAGTATTCTGAAGATACAGAAGGAGATCGTCAGCATACATAGCTAACTTGTGCTCACTGTCATTAATTCTAAAGCCCCTGATATCTGCACTCTCCCGGATGACCCCTGTAAGCAGCTCTAAAGACAATATGTACAGCAAAGGGGAGAGGGGGCAGCCCTGTCCTGTGCCTCTACCCAAAATAAATTTAGGAGTCAAACGTCCATTTACTATTACTTGTGCTGCAGGTTCCTTGTAGAGGGTTCTAATCCATGAAATAAAGTGCGGGCCAAATCCCAGACTACCTAAAGTGGTAAAAAGATACCTGCATTCCACCCCGATTGAACGCTTTCTCAGCGTCTAATGCTAAAATAGCTGCCCCATGTTTATTTTTAGATTTCTCCCAATGATGAGCAATATTTAATGTTCTCCGAATATTGTATTTCCCCTGACGACCCTTCACAAACCCAGTCTGGTCCTGTAGTATTATCTTGGGTAACAAGGGATCCAGCCTGGAAGCCAGGGCCTTAGCCAACACCTTATAGTCAGCTGTTAACAGTGAAATAGGCCTATAGGAGGCACACCAGGATGGATCCTTACCTGGTTTTGGGAGAACAGTTATGGTTGCAGATTGGGTGGAGAGGGCAGCCTACCCAAGGCCAGACTTTCAAGCAGTATATCGCTTAGAGGTTCTAATAGTAAATCATGGTAACATTTAAAAGGTCTATTGGTAAATCCTTGGCCCAGGTGCTTTCCGCCCTAAGGCTTTTAATGGCTAAGCTGATCTCTGTCTGAGATATTGGGGTCTCAAGGCTTCAGCCTGTTGCTCCTGGGAGGGATCTCATGGAGGCCTTATCCAAAAATACATGTATTTGCTCAGCGGAAGGGAAACCTCAGAAGTATACAGCTGTCTATAATACTCTGCAAGGCCTGTCCCACCTCATCAGGACTATCCACTAGGGCTCCAGCCGAGTTGTGTATTTGATTTACTGCCCTGTCAGGCCAGCAGCTTCTCTGCACAATCCCCATCAAAATACTGACCAGCCTGGGAAAGTAAAATTGCCCTTTCTAAATGGGCACCACATACAGTATTATATTGCCATTTCTACTTCTGCAGTGTGTTATGTAATGCTTGATTCGGGTTCGCTCTATGTACTTGCTCGGTAAACTCAGTCTGTGACCTTAATACTCC
Source organism: Neoceratodus forsteri (assembly GCA_016271365.2). NCBI lineage: Eukaryota > Metazoa > Chordata > Ceratodontiformes > Ceratodontidae > Neoceratodus > Neoceratodus forsteri. The sequence continues at coordinate 81,918,761 of JADMNL010000035.1, forward strand.
CACCTCTCTAGCAGTGATCTGAGTCTTATGTGCTATATACAAGATGGTTTGATCACGTATATAGGCCTTCAATGCCTCCCATCTAGTTATATTAGAGGTATCCCCTTTTTTATTAAAGGTGAGGAATTCGCTAATACAAGTATTTATGTGTTTCACATATGCCTGATCTTTTAGCAACAGCGGGTCCAACCTCCATGGTCTATTCCCAGTAGCTACTCTCCCTATAGACAAATCCACTGTTAATGATGCATGGTCTGAGACTAAGATGGGTGAGTAACTTGCCCCTTTAAGAAATGGTAAAAATGTCGGACTAACCAAAATTTTATCTATCTGGCCATAAGAGCTGTGAGCATTGGAATAAAAACTATCATCTCTGCTGGATGGAAACAATGCATCAATTGAACCCACCTCTTGTTCAAGAATCTCCAGGGCCCTAGCATTCTTAGAGATCACCACGGGAATGGTGCTAGATCTGTCCAAAATAATATCCTGCACACAATTAAAATCTCTCCCCAGGACCCACAGACCCAGCCAAGCAACTAGTTCCAAAAAGAGCCTCTGAAAGAACTGGGGGTCATCAACATTAGGAGCATATACCAAGCCCAGATTGAAGGTGCCAGTTCCTGGAGATATCACTCTGGCCAAGGCATATCTACCAAATGGATCCACCCAACTTTCCACCGCTGTAAAGTACAGTTACGTAAGAACTTACCATAACAGTAGATCTTCGAAAGGAGCTCTTGCAGCAGGCTATAACAATCAGGACTATGCCGCAGGCACTAGGACCCTCCGTAAAACCTCTCAGCCAGCAATACCCAGCAGGGACCACCTCCGACGTCGGCTCCACCCCGGCATCAGCTCTGGTACAAAAGGGGGCGGACCCAGCTCCTCCCCAGTTCCCCCGCCAAGTCCCAAGAATGAGCGCTGACAGGAGAATGGAGCAAAGCACAAAGATGGAATTCTGTACATCTCAGGGGGGAAGAAGGGCGGGAAAGTAATGCCTGCTGCAAGAGCTCCTCTCGAAGATCTACTGTTGCGGTAAGTTCTTATGTAACTGTACTATCTTACTTTGAGTGGGAGCTCTTGCAGCAGGCTGTTACTTTTTTTTTTTTAACTTTATGTTTATTATTATATATTACAAACATACAGTTATTAATTCACAGTAAAGGATATACATTCTGGATAACATATGAGGTCGCCACTCCTCTTAATATCTTTGTTTGACTATCCTTACTATTTAGATACATCTTTGGAGGGTAAAACATTAAACATGCATGACTTTTGAATACATTAGTGCTGTATACTAGAGTCCAAGAACATGTACTGTAAATAGTCCAGGTCCATGTCAAAATTCATTTTCAAAAGATAATCCCCCTTCCTCCAAGGGAAGAGAAAGTTTAACATGCTTATCATTGATTGAGTTACTTCTATGTAACTATTCCTCATTACAGCATTAGGAAGGGAACATCCTTCTAAGCTTCATTTTAAACTTCCAGAACAAGCAGAAACTATATTAAAATAATCATTTTATATCCAAAAGCCGGAATTTAAACCCCATAAAATGATAATCTGCCTGAGGGCACAGATGGGTAGTCATCCCAGAAACCGAGGTGAACTGAACTTTCAAATCGCTAAACAGTGCTCACCTACCTGGGATCAGACCAAATACCCTACGCTCCCTTACCGTGCAGGCCTATAAATCAAATCTCTACCATTAAACATTCCCCTTCCTCAGGATTCATCCTCTTCAGATTCGAGATCCTCTTCCTCATCCCTTTGTCTACGAGCTGGAACATTTTTCTGGGACCATTTGAGAGCATCTGTTGGATCATTAAAAATGTAGATCTTTCCTTTATGGACAATCCAAAGCCTTGCAGGGAACAAAAGGCCGTGTGGGATCCCTGCCTCCCTTAAAATTGCTTTCACTCCATCGAAACTCCTCTTCTTCTGCCGCGTAGCGTAACTCAAATCCAGATAAAGGCGGACTTCTTGTCCATCCTGGAGCAACGTGCCTTTTTTTCCCGCAAGGGCAAGAAGATAGTCCCTTGTTCCAACTCCATCCAAGACAACTGTAATAGTGCGAGGGGTCTCTTCGTTGTCTCTTCGGCCACGAGTCGTCACCCAATAAGCTTTCTGAATAGGGATTGGTTTAAGCCTCCCTGTCTCACCCAACTGTTGCTGGAACCATTCGGAAAGGAATAAAGGCAAATGATCGCCTTCGCAATTCTCTGGCATCCCCACTAGCCATAGATTTGATGACCGAGCTTGGTTTTCCAACATTTCTATCTGCGACCTAAGGTGGGTGTTTTTCTTTAACAGGTTTGCAGCCATACCCATTGCAGTATCCGACCTCTTAGTAGAGTCGGCAGTTGCTATCTTGATCAAGTCGATAGTTGATTCCAGACAGACAACCCGATTAGTTAGGGTGTCAAATTTTTCTGATAGCCCTGCTACAGATTGAATGAGTCGGGATATTTTGGCCCCTAGAGACTGCAGCGTTTCTTCATCGGAATCCTCAAGTATTGGGTTGCTTGATGTCGGCCTCATATTAGGCCCTCCCGAAGTTCCTTTACTTTTTGCTCCGTCTGTCAGTGTGTGATCTTTATGGGGATTCCCCATTTTTGTTCCCGAAGAATTCCGACACAGTTTTTAACAATTTCAATAAAACTTTTATACTTGTAAATCATTTATTTCTGCAAATTTCCGTGTCTCTGGTTCCCTTCTCTAAGCTGAAGCCTCCATCTTGTTTGGGCTCCACAGTGCCCCCCTGCAGCAGGCTATTACAATCAGGACTGAATCCCAAGCAGTCCCTCGCCAAAGAGGTAATCGACCCCAGGAGGTGGAAGATAGTACACTGGACACAGAGGCTCAAGACCATAGTCCTTGAAGGACTGCCAGGCCGAAGCCGGCACAGCATCTGGAGGCAATGTCCAAGCTGTAGTGCTTTACGAAAGTATGCACTGAATTCCAGGTAGTGGCAGCGCAAATATCCTTGATGGATATGTTCCACAGCATGGCAAAGGAAGCAGACACTCCCCTGGTGGAGTGACCCCTAACCAGACCCGGAAGGGGCTTGTTGTGCTTTTCATAGCAGAAAGAGACACAGTGGACAATCCATTTAGAAATGGTATGTTTGTACACCGATCTGCCAAAGTGTTGTGGTGCAAAGGCCACAAACAATTGCCCTGATTTACTGGTGATTAGCCATACGCGTAAGGTAATACCTAAACGCTCTGTGAACATCCAAAGTGTGAAGGAGAGCCTCCCTGTGGGGGTGAAGGAAAAATAAACTGAGGGTTAACCCACTGGTTGAGGGTCAGCTCCCAGCCCACTTACTGAAGAAACTTAGTCATCCTCATGGAAACCCTTTCCTGTGGAAAATTAAGTACAGCCTTTTACACATCAGAGCCTGAAGCTTGGAGACTTTCAAGCTGAAGTAATGGCAACTAAAAACAAACCTTCCAAACAGGTATCGTGCTCACAATCTGCTGCAGGTTCAAATGGAGGAAGGGTAAGCTTCTCCAACACAAAAGGAGGTCCCAGGGTGGAATAGGATCCAGAATGGGATGTCTCCATATGAAGAATCCCCTATAAAGGTGCGTGCCACATCCAATTGGAGCTGGGTTCTGTCACCCGAAGGCGTGATAAGCGAGATGGCCCACATGCACCTTAATGGAGGAGTAGCTCAAGCCTTGTTGGTATAAGGAGAGGAGATACTGAAGAGCTGAGTTCACTGGACAGGAAACGGATCCAGATGGTGAGACAAGGCCCGCAAACAAAAACGCTTCCATTTCATAGCATAAGTGGAGTGCGTAGAGGGCTTCCTCACCGACGCAAGAACTTCCACCACCTCTGGCGATACCCAGTATCTGTGCTTTGTTACTTCTGAAGGAGCCATGCATGAAGGTGCAAGGATCGGAGATCAGGATGAACCAGCGAGCCCTGATCCTGGGACAGCAACTGCGAGCATATTGGCAGCAGAATTGGAGGTTCCCTGAAAGTCAGTGGGTAATAAATTCTACCGAGGCCACAGCAGGGTGACCAGAATTATTCACACCTCCTCGGCCTGTAACGTCAACAGAATCCTCTGGATGAGAGGAAAGGGAAGGGAGGTGTAAAGAAACCTCCCTGCCCAACATAGGGACAACGCGTCTGGCCAGAAAACACCAGGCGTGGGCTCTCGCGAGCAGGAAAGCAGCAGTTTGGCATTGCGTAGTGACACAAACAGGTCCGGTTCTGGATGACCCCATCTGTCAAACAGCTGTTCCACTACTGACTGCAGTAGCTGCCACTCATGCGCCCTGGACCGAGATCTGCTAAGACTATTGGCCAAGTCGCTGAGGACACCTGAATGTGCAATCGCAGAGATAGTGATGTGCCGCTCTAGTGCCCAATAGATTCTCATTGCCTCCCCTGCACAGGGGGTAAGAATGAGCCTCCTTGCTTGTTGATGTAGAAGACGACCACCATGTTGTCCATCTGAACAGAAGAGAGCCTGGCATGAGGTCCTCCCTGAAAAGCGTGTAGCGCATTGAGGACCACCTCGCATCTCCAGGACATTGATGTGGAGTTCACGTCCTCGGGGTCCAAACGCCTTGTGTTTGGCGAGTCCCTCAGGTGAGCCCCCAACCCCAAATCCAGGCATCCATCGAAGGGTCTGATTTGGGGGCTCTGGATGGAAGGGACCCCACTTTCCAAATTGAGTGGATCCATCCACCAAAGAAGCGTTCTCTTTACTGGCTTCATGACTCTGACCATGAGGTTGAGGCTGTCTGAGCACTGATCCCACTGCACCCTGAGCATCCATTGTGGGATTCTCATGTGGAGGCAGGCAAGAGGAGTAACTGGAATGGCCGACGCCATAGAAACATAGAATTTGATGGCAGATAAGGACCGCTTGGCCCACCTAGTCTGCCCATTTTCCTACCTAACAGATAAGCTGCAGATTCTAGTTAACCAAAAGCTTACTTCCACCTACCCCCACTAGGACTGCCTTATGCCTGTCCCATGCATTCTTGAAGTCCCCCACTGTTCTTGACTCCATGACCTCCTCAGGGAGGCTGTTCCATGCATCCACAACCCTCTCAGTGAAAAAATACTTCCTCACATTACCTCTGAGCCGTCCCCCCTCTATCTTCAAATTGTGCCCCCTTGTTCTTGCACATCTCTTTTTCTGGAAGATGCTACCTCTTGGACTTTGTTAATTCCCTTGAGGTACTTGAAAGTTTCTATCATGTCCCTTTCTTCCTTCTTTCCTCAAGGGTATACATATTAAGCTCCTTTAGTCTTTCTTCATATGTCTCTCTGTGCAGACCCTGCACCATTTTGGTTGCCCTCCTCTGAACAGCCTCCATTCTGTCTATGTCTTTTGGATATGGGGGTCTCCAGAACTACACTACAGTACTCCAGATGGGGTCTCACCAACTGCCTGTACACAGAGGGATACAATTACTGTTTTCTACTATTGATGCCTCTTCCTATGCATCCCAGTATCCCCTCAGCCTCTCTTACTGCCTTCTCACATTGCTTGCCCACCTTAGGTCATCTGATATAATTATCCCCAGGTCCCTTTCTTTATTTTACTGTTGTCAGTATCTCACCCCCCATTGTGTACGCTTCTGGCTTTTTGTTTCCATGCATTACCTTGCACTTCTTTGCATTGAATCTGAGCTGCCATACATTTGACCATTCCTCCAACCTTGCCAAGTCCCTTCTCATCCTTTCCACTCCATCTTGTGTATCAACCCTGTTGCAGATCTTTGTGTCATCTGCAAAGAGACATACTTTTCCTTCCAGTCTTCCTGCAATGTCACTTATAAAGGCATTAAAAGGACCGGTCCTGAGTACGGAACCTCACGGTACCTCGCTAGTAACCCTTCTTTCTTCATTGTGTACTCCATTTACTACTACCCTTTAAGGCCCTGTTGTCTAGCCAATTTTTATCCAGGCTACCACCTTGGGACCCACCCAAGCTGGCTATCTTGTGTATTAATCTTTGTGTGGACTGTATCAAATGCATTGTTAAAATCTAGGTAGGCCATGTCCACAGCCCCTCCCTGGTCTACTACTTTGGTCACCCAGTCAAAGAAATCTATTAGATTCGCCTGACACGACTTTCCCATCGTGGAATCCATGCTGCCTTGGGTCCCAGCCCCACTGGCCTCCTAGGTACTCAAAGATTCTTTCCTTCAGAAGTGATTCCATCATTTTCCCTACCACTGAGGGTCAAACCAACTGGTTTGTAGTCTCTGCCCTGTTCTGCTCCCACTTTGTGAAGAGGAATCCATCTGCCCTCCCTCAGTCCTCGGGTACCACCCCATCCTCCCAGGATTTGTTAAAGAGAGTAGTCAGCGGTGTCACTAGTTCTACCTTAGTTCTTTTAGAATTCTTGGTGAATCTCATCAGGCCCCATTGCTTTGTCCACCTTCAATTTTATTAGTTCTTCAGAACCCTTTCTTCTAGATGGGCTGGTATCACCCCCTGTCTTCAGAGTGTTTCTTTGTTTGGTTTAGTAACTCCCTCCTCTTCCTTTTGTGGAATACTGAGCAGAAATATCTGCTCAGTATCCCTGCTTTTTTCACTGTCACCTCTACCCACATTCCCTCCTTTATTAGGCTTCTGTATCCTCTCTTTGGTCTTTCTTCGCCCTAATGTACCTATAAAGGTCTTATCCTCTAACAGAATTGGCTATCCTTTCTCGGTTTGGGCTCTGCTATTCTGACTGCCTTCCCAGCCTCTTTTCTGCTTTAACTGATAAAGTTCTCTGTCCTGCTCCTTCTGTGTGTTTCCTCATATTTCCTGAATGCTGTCCTTTCTCCTTAACCTTCCTGCCACCTCTTTTGAGAACCATAGCGGTTTTTCCCTTTGTTGTGTTTTTGATTTGCTTTACACAAAGGCTTTGTTGCCTCTGTGATGTCTACTGGATCACTCCCATTGTTCCTCCACCCTCTTCTTTTGCCTGTTTAGTGCTTTTCTGAGCACTCTCTCATTTTCCCAAAGTCAGCCCTCTTAAAGTCCAGTACTTTGCTTTTGTATGGCTTCTGATTGTATGGCTGTGTTTATTGTGAACCACACTGTTTGGTGGTCGCTTGTTCCCAGATGGCTACCCACTTCTAAATCTGGAGATTCTTTCTCCATCCCCATTTGAGAGTACCAGGTCTAAGATTGCTCCTCCCATGTGCTCCAGGAAGTCTGAGGAAGGTCCTTGTCAGACCTGAGGAGTTATTAGAACCGATCCGCCATCTCTTGCAAGCGATCAGCCTCTCTGGGGTAGAAAAGCCATGCCCTGACTGAATCCAGGACTGCACCAATAAAGCATGAGTCTTGGCTGGGCTCTGGGGAAGGCTTTGGGAAGGTTTAGGTGATCCCCAAGTCCTGTGAAGAGTGTATATGTATCTCCGGTAGAGCTGACATTGCCATGACCTTGACGGGGCTGCTAGCAGCCAATCGTCCAGGTAAGGGAAGACATAATCCCTTGATGCCTTAGAGCCGCAGTCACTACTGGCAAACACTTTGTGAGGACTCAAGGAGCAGAAGAGAGACCGAATGGAAGAACTCAAAATTGATAATGCTCCCCCTTGAAGTGGAACCTCAGGAACTTCCTGTGAGGGGGAAAGACCCTGATATGCATATACGCATCTTGCATGTCCAGGAAGCAGAGCCAGTCCCCTTGGTGCAGCAGAGGAAGAAGACCTGGAAGGGTCACCATTCGGAACCTTTTGTACTCCATGTAAAGATTTAGCGAGCTTAGGTCCAGAATGGGATGAAGGTCCTGAGTCTTTTTTGGGACCAGGAAGAAGTGGAAGTAATGCCCTTTTCCCAGTTGACTCAGAGGGACTGGTTCTTTTGCCCCCTTTTTTGCAAGAGGGTCTGTATCTCTTCTTCTGTGAGAGGAATATGAGAAAGAGGATATCTGGAGAACCTTGGTGGAGCGACTGGAGGAATCTCCATGAATTCTAAGGTGTGTCCTCTCCTTATGAAATCTAGGATCGATTTGGCTGAAGTTATTGAGCTCCATCCCTGAAGATGCAGGGAGAAGTGACTCTCTACCACCTTCCCTGGCACCTCCACTGGAAGGGGGGTTGAAGGAGCTGACGAGCCAGGGTGGGCAGAGAGGCCTGGGAGGACTTGAGCCACAGGGAGGAGCGCCCAGGCTGCTGGGTTGCTGGCCTCCTCTGAAAGCCTCCTCTGGCTCCTGTTGGTTACTATGGCTTGACTCACCTGAGAGCTTCAAATGGCTGCTTTTGCTGTCTCCGCTGGTCTCCATGGTACATCAAGACAGACTGTATAGGGTTGCCTGACTCCTTGAAGTGAGAGATCAAAGACTCCGTCTCTGGCCCAAACAACACGGTACCCTGGAACGGTAAGTCCTGGATTCCGGACTGCAGATCCTGATGAAAGCCTGAGGCCTTCAACCAGGAATGCTGCCTGAGGCAGACACCTGATGCTGCTGCTCTGGCTGTCATATCCGCAGTGTCATACGAGGCACACAAAACATGTGTGCCTACATCCGAGCCCAATTTGAGAAGGTCCAGAATCTCCATTTTCTTCTCGGAGTCTGGCAAGGCATTAACCAGCTCTTGTCCCTGCTCCCATAATGCATTCTGGTACTGGAACATGTACGTAAGGAAATTCAGGGACCTAATTGAACAGGTGGAGGCAGAATAGACTTTCTTGCCCACCTGGTCCAAGTAGCGGGATTCCGGGTCAGGAGGCTGTGAACTGAGATGTTTAGGCTGTTTAGATTTGTCGTGAGCAGCCCTAATAACTGATGAGTCCACCTGAGGATGTTCAGCCAACAATGATTCATCCTTCGGGGCTCTATGCAGCCTGTCCAATTTTTTTTTGGAACTGCCAGGACTGAAGCTGGAAGCTTCCAGGTTACTCTGGTGAGGTCTTGGAATGTGTCCACTAAAGGAGGAACAACCAAGGGTTTGGGCTCCTTCTGCCTCAGGTACTTAGCCAAACACCAGCGTTCTGGATCCAGGTCCTCCATGTCCCACTCGTAAGAGAACTGGATGTGCCTCAAGACGTCCATGAAAGTGGGATCGACAGGAGGTGAGCAGGGCTGGCCCTTCTGTCCTGAGGAACCCCCAATTCCTCAAAAGGAAGAGGAAGAGGAAGAGGAGGAATGGCACAGGGACTTGAGTAGCCAGACCTATCCTCTATGGCTAGCCTCACTCGGCTGCCGGTGGCTCACCGACCAACCGCCGTATCCGAAGACTGATGACGGTCACTGGACTGGATATAGGTCAGGGGGATCGACGCCAGGACCAGTCCTGCCTAACAGATCAGGAATGGCTCTAGTGTAAGACCTGACCCGGCATCAGCTATTTGATCTGGTAGAGCGCCAGTGTCGGTCAATGGACCGTGACCAGGAATGAGTCTTAGTAGGAGCAGTAGGTGGCGACCTGTCGGGAGTCTTCCTCAGAGAAGAGGCACCTCCTGGCTATGGTTCACCCAAAGGACCCGGGACCGGTGATGGGGCCAGCTTCAGGGGGGTCCACTTCTGGACCTGCCCCCACCAGAAGGAAAACAGATCCTGGAGCTCATCCTTCTAAAAACAGAGGCAGCTTCTGTGGAAATGGAACATCTGGACGTTGACCTTCTCAGGAGAGTCCACTTGAGCCCTGGGGGGAGGAGGACTTGATGATGACGAGCCCCTTCGCTGCCATGCTCAGGATCTGTTGCCCCACCACCCAGCGCCTGTAAGGGGACCATGATGGGACCCAACTGGGGGCACGGGAGTGTCCTTGACCTATAGGCGTGTTCTTGACCGCGGCACTGGGCTTTGGGTGTGAAGGTCAAGCTATCCAGGGGTTTAACGATGACCCTGAACAGAGTCACCTTGGGCTTCGCTGGCCTCTCCCCCGAAGGTCCAGCCTTAGCCTGGTCTTTTGATTTGGAATGCTCACCTGAGCTCTTGGATCCACGGGCTGTCTTGGGAGAAGGCCACGAGCGGAAGTTAGACCGGGACCTGGACTGGTGCCGGGACCAACTACGGTCTTTTTCTCAGGACCGCTTAGACTTGTCCTTCTTCTTCTTCTTCTTCTTCTCCCCTGAGGTGTGCAGATCCATCTTCTGTTCCAGCAGAAGCGCTGTCAGGGCCTTCAAGTGGCAGATCCTGGTGCGACTGGTGAACTTCTGACAGACTGAACAGGCCGCGGTGTCGTGGTCAGGCTCCAGGCAGAAAATGCACTGCAGATGATTTGGCAGCCGCAACTGCAGTTGTTAACGTGGGGCCCTGTTGAGGAGACCGATGACGGCAATGACATGCGTCAGTAGGTGCTGAAACCGTCGAAACTTTTAGTGGAGAAATTGCAAAACAAGTGAAAAATGATGTTCTTTAGCTGGGCTGGTAAGCCAAGATGAGCAGGAACTCTTCACGTGTGTGGGATGCGGTGGGAAAAGAACTGGGGTGGAACTGGGTCTGCCCCCTTTTGTACCAGAGCTGACGCTGGGGTGGAGCCATTGGGGGCGGTCTCTGCTGGGTATTGCTGGCTGAGAAGTTTTCCGGAGGGTCCTAGTGCCTGCAGCACAGTCCTGATTGTAATAGCCTGCTGCAAGAGCTCCCACTCGAATTAAGATCTTGAGATCCCCTCGGTAGCCATATTGCAGCACCTCGGGCCTTAGTTGAGAAATCGGCTGATATCCACTTCCCACCCATAAAAGTTTCTGTTTTAGGGGCATCTGCCCTAGACATATGTGTCTCTTGCAGTAAAACCGCTTGCCACTTCGCTATTTTTACTTCGGTCAGATTTTTTCCTTTTTATAACTGACTTCAACCCATTGACATTCCAAGTTGACACTTTTAATGTATTAGCCATAACTCTGTGTTAAAAGGCTTCATTTCAACCACACTGTCCAGTAATAAATCTCTCTGTCTGCACATATTTCTGTCTCATTTTTGAGTAATCTGTTTTCCACCTCCATGTCTCTGGTCCTCCTTCGGCACTGTCAAGCTCCTCTGACCCCTTCTAACCTTTCTCAGCCCTCCTCAGAGCCCCAGATCGCAGCCAACCCTCGGGATATCCCAGTATATCCCTTTTTAGCAGGTGGGTCCCTCTCCTCCAAGGGGGAAGGCACCGTGGGAGGGGATAGCCCCAGTGCACACCTTCTAGGGCCTGGGGATGCTGCTGGGGAACAGGAGGCACCAGAAAGGCACTGGAGGCCCCTGAGGAGCAGAGAGCCATCATCCGAAGGCCAGCGAGCTATTTTCCTGGCTTTCTTAAGGTGCATGATGTCCAGACATCAAGGCAAGAGCCGACGTCTGTCACGCACCACCCCCAATGGCCCTGACATGCTGCACTACCACTGGCCTCCACCAGTGGTCGCTTTGGCACCGGGTCATGATCCCTTCCCTCCCTGGAGACAGCGAGCAGTCATGGGACGCTCAAGCTGCCTCCCTCGGCTTGACCCTCCAGCTACCCAGGCTCGTTCCCGACCTGGGTGCGCTAGCGTCCTGAGTGGAAATCCAACCGCTATGCCGATGGGCGCTTGTCTCATTTTGTGTTATATATCCCACCTCCCCTTCCTTTTAACCATAGTCGTTCCCGCTCGAAGAGAGTCCACGAGGATCCCAGCAGGTACCAGACCCACACAGCTAAATCGGCTAACCCCACCAGGATACTACTTTGTGGAACATCCACAGCTTCCAACCCACCATCAGTTCAGTTCCCTGTACCAATAGCCCCCATAATAACAAAGTTAGAAACCTCCCTCCCCCCTTAGGCCAAAAATAGCCCCTCTCAAAAAACCCTGCAAACATGTGGCGAACATTTTGTAAAGAAATCTAATTTGTAATTTGTACTGCACTCCATTAAACATGCCATTAACTTAGGAGCATCAGAATTAACTTTGTTAGCAACGAAAACCACTAGTGCTAACAATGAGCAACATTTGTGGACATTAACTGTGAAACTGCCAACAGGTGTTCCCACAGGAATAGAGGGAGGGAGGAAGGGAGGGACTCCAGACTCAAGACCTCAACCTCCCATGAGCAGAAGCAGTCAGTGATACCAACAGCGCCAGGCAAGGCCTTCTGCTCCAAGATGCTGAGGTCTTTGTGGTGGACCTGCCAGAGGGTGACCTCGAGTGGTACCATTTCTTCCTCTTCCACTGAGAAGTGGAAGAACTCGAGACCAAGCGGTGCACATTCCCAACTCAGATTAAGCCTGCTTATTTTTTTGTTTGCAGTAGGGCTGTCGTCCCTCCCAAACACAGGACTGCCCATCATCAGAACCCTTCCCCAAGGTGATGTGGACTGGACACGGCCCCACCACCAAAGCAGCATGCCTGAAGAGGCCCCCTACCATCACTGTGTCCATGGCCTTCGACCATTGCTTGGTAGGGCTGAGAGAGACTGACAGAGATAATTGCATAAAATCACTAAACTAACGAAAATAACAAACACTAGCTTTAAACACTAAAATGGAGAAGAACTGAATGCTGTTGTCGGACTGACAAGAAGTTCTGACTCTGGCAGGCGAGTGATGTCATCACTGAAGCACACTTGACAGCGGGGAAAAAGGAACTCTGGTGGTTGAGGGCCAGTGCCGAGGTAAGCCACGCAGCGCAAGTCAGTCCTGCAGTGCCGCGCATGCGGGCAGCCTACCTTGGTGCTGGTCCTCCTGAAAAGTTCTGGCTCCCACAGGGTCCTAGCGCCTCCATCTCACAACCCATTGGTGTGAATCAATAGTGAAGACCGATTTCTGAAAGATCTATGAACACCACTTTCCAGTTTTGGGGAATTTTCCATTCAAGTATGGATTTGCTAAACAGCATAGCAACAGGAGAGGCAATTACAGGGACAGCTAGCTTTAGGAGCTTTGGCTCATGTTTTTCATATCCAGATGAGCTGTCTGTCTTTAAGTGACGTTATAGAGGCAGCACATCTTTTCTCTTTACTATCTGGAAGTGAAACTTCGGATGTAAATTCACAAAATTTGGCAGATTCTGGGGGTGCGTAGTGGAGTCAGGAGAGGGAGATCGAAACCAGTTCAGGTCAGTGAAAAAGTGGTTGAAGTCATTTGTAGTATCAATAGGGTCCCGGTGGGGCTTCCCATCAGCCACGCCACATTCAGTAGAGCTAGCACTACCTTCTAGAAGTGCATTCATTTCTGACCAGAACTGCTTGGGATCGTATACATTTCTGGCCTGCAGGTGCCTTAAATATCTTCTCTTGGCAGCCTTCAGGTCCTTTATACAGGCATTTCTAAGCTGTCTGTATTTGACATAATCTGCCATTAAACCACAGCATTTATAGACTCCCCAGGCTTTATTTCTCAGCCTCGTTAATTTCCTGAGATTGTGACCCAGTCATTTTGATTGTTGACCCTCAAAGGGACAAAGTCAACCCCTTAGGCCTCAAAGTATCTGTAGTTTAAAAAAAAAATAAAATTATATGAATGTTCATTTTCTGTAGTGACAGCTGATTGATTCTGATCCCTTTTTTCTTTTAAAAAGTGAAAAACTGACTGTCCACCATACTGGTGTTATCACACTAAAACATGTTTGTTTAAAATTCTTGACCAATTCCCCCTGCATCTTTTCTGAAATTGGGAACACCCCCAACACAGTCTAGCCACAGATAATGCAGTTGGAGTAGAGGAGACTATTGTATCATGAGCGGCTGCGCTGTTTGAGGGTGTTTCAAATGTTCAGGAAGTATGCAATAAGAGTAGCTCAAGGACTGGAAGCAAAACAAAGCTGGTTATAACTATACATTACCATGCATTTCAGTTCTGCTAAGCAAGAGGCAGATAAAACAACCAGCAACCTCAATGAATTTTAGAGAAGGTAAGCAATCATAAAATGTAGCTTTCTACCTAGACATAATATGTTGCAAAAAAGGTCGGCAATCATTTTAACTCTTACTTGCTTAAAGGGGGTTTGAGCGTTGGCAGAAGATAGTACAATTACGTAACAACTTATCATAACAGTAGATCTTCAAGAGGTTCCTGCAGTAGGTAATTACTTATAGGACTAAGCCCTCTGATGTCAAGACCGCACAGCAAGCTTTTCCTTTTTTTTTTTTTTTTTTTTCTTTCTTTATCCCTCCTTACTACCTCCGGAGCCCCCTCCTTCCGTCCACTCATGTCTCCCTTGCCCACCTTGGGGATCTGCCCCTAGAGTGCCCATCCTCCTCTCCTTGCACAGTGGGGTCTGTCCTGCAGGTGGTCCGGGTGGACTTAGGGCGGCCTTCATCTAGGGCTGCGGAGGATTTTTCATTTTCTCCCCTTACACCCCTACCCCTAGGATGTTTGACGCTTGGGACGTATGTCCCGAGAGTTAGCGTGCTGGCATGCGTCAGAGCCCTCATGCGTCCGGCGTCCCCCTCCCGACTCCGGTTAGATGGAGCCGCCTCCATCCCCTCTGTTGCCGGTGCTTCCACCGGCTATGAGGGTGATGTAGAAGCGTGGAAGCGTTCATGGTTCCCCCACCCTGAGGGAGGAGAGCATCCATTGGGATGCTCGATCCTCCCTCTCCCCCACTGACCCCCGGCCACCCGAGTCCGTTCCCGAACCCGGGTCGCCGGCGTAGCGCGAGGTGTGGCATCCAGTGCCTCAACCCTCAGCGCCACCGGGCCGGCGCACAGCAAGCTTTTCCAGCAGTGTCTGGCGGAGGACCGCCCACCAGATGTCAGCATGACCCTATATAGTGGGCATTCCCCATGCCCGCCTTCCAGTTCTCCCACTGGAGATCCAAGGAGGATGAGACAGGAGAAAGGATGGAATCCTGGAGGCCAGTTCAGAATGACTAAAGGAAAATGCAAAAGAACTGGAGGAAGGAGGGAGGAGAAAAAGGTGATCCATTGCAGGAACCTCTCTCGAAGATCTGTTACAGTAAGTTCTTACATAACTGTACTATCTTTACTTGAGAGGGTTCCTGCTGATAAATCATTACTTATAGGACTGAATCCCAAGCAATCACTCTGAGAGAGACAGACGGAGTGACAGGAGGAGGAGCAACAGAAAGACAGTATGGGACCAGCCTAGGACAGCAGACCCTGCAAGACGGCAAGGCTGAACCCGGCCCTACACCTAGAGGCAATGTCCAGACTGTAATGCTTCGTGCAGGTATGGATGGGACTCCAGGTTGCTGCCGTACAGACTTCTGTTGCAGAAACATTCCGCAGGAACGCTGTAGAGGTAGCCTCTAGTAGAGTGACTGCTGACCTCCCCCAGAAGAGGTTTGTTGTACTTCTGGTAACAGAAGTGAATGCAATTACCTAGCCATTTAGAAAGGCGCTGTTTAGAAACTGCCGATCCCAAGGATTTGGGGGTGAAGCTGACAAAAAGCTGATCAGATTTTCTGTACTCCTTAGTACGGTGAACGTAGCATCTGAGGGCTCTGTGAACATCCAGAGTGTGAAGGATATGACACTCTGCCTACTTACTTGTTTGTCATTATATTGTATCATATTTGTGATATAAATATATGTTTATTTGAATGTCTGCTTAGGGAAATGGCAGCCAGCAGCTTTTAAAGAGGCCTGCCCTTTTGACCCCAAAGGTCCTGGCTTGCTGAAAACAATTGGCTATGTAACACTGACCCAGTGAATGAATTAAGGAAGAGGCTTCCTTCTAACATCTCCTGTCATGCATGTTTAGCTGTGACATAACACATTGCAAAACTTCAATTACTTTGAAGTCCAGGAAAGACACAGAAAGCTGCATCTTTTACAACCTCCTAGGAAGTGACAAATTCTAACAGCTATCTGTTTCATCTCTCACCACTAGAAGAGAACTCCTTGTCAAGATGTGTTTGTGAACATCAAATGGAATGCTCTGAGGAGGAAAGAGACTATGTAAATTAATATTGCTATCTCTGCAGATTTCAGCAAGCAGTAAAATGACACCCTTTTGGATATACTTGGTCAGGTTACAAATTAATTACAGGACTAACAGTGGCCTCATGAGCTGTGACCTCACAGGATGGGATGGGCATTTTTGGTTTATTATCACTCTGGCTGAAAGGAGTGGGGGGACACATCTATCTCTGAACTTCTATGAGAACACACAAACTGTGTTCTGAAAAAAAAAAGGTACTCCTGTCACAAATAGGTAATACCAACTAGAAACTGAGTTAGAACTAGAAATTTAAGTACCAGGCATTTTAGCTTCTGCAATTTTCAATTTATTTTGACTAAGTATTTATGTTACATCTTCTATGTTTTGTATGTATTTACTATTTTTTTATTCCAGTAAATGTTTTGGTTTCCTTAATCCTGCTTGAGTCTTTTCTTTTGCATGTGAATGCTGACAGTATTGGGTAATTCTGACAACTGTTAAGGGCTTCAGTGTGTTACCATCTTGCTAAGTTAAGAAATTACCTAGGTCTCACATTGAGTCAAAAGGGTGGAACTGTGAACCAGGCTGGGTGCCCACTGGGTGAAGTATTGCACTGTATTTCCCCAAAGAGGGTGCGATATCTGATCCTGTTAACTGGGTGTGCTAGCAAAAAAGGGTTCATATTTTACCTCAGGACTTGAGGCTAGTAGGTGATTCAAACCCAAAACAGACTGGAGGGTTACCCTGTTTGTCTCCTGTTCACATATTACACTTTGAGGTTTGGCACTGTGGGAGCAGATGGCCTGAGCTGCGGAGTGCATTTGTGACAGATCTAGTTGGCAGCGGTGCGACTGAAAAGTATTTGGTAACACAAGCATTAACAGTCCAGTGTGTCAGATTAATAACTTTAACAGCTCACATGCAAAATATGGCAGTGATTTAAAGATAAAGAACTATATCATAGTATTGTGCTTACAGTCTAGGTTCCCTGTTTTATTTTTTTTCGGGTGTAAGCTAGTGTGGCCGTAGCTTAGGGGAAAAAATGGCTTCCAACTACAGCAAGTACACTGCAGACTACCTGAGGCAGTTGTGCCAAGAGAGAGGAGTCCAGCATGAAGGGTGAGCCAAAAGACATCTTGTGAAGGCTCTTGTGGCAGCCGATGCCCAAGACCTCGAGTCACCGTCGGTGACTGGAAAGGACAAACTTTTTGGTGATAGGGTCCAGCACAGTGTCCAGACTAGGGAGGAGGACAGCAGGACCAGTGCAAGCCAAGAGCCACAGCAGCAGGGGAAGGTCACCAACATTCTGGAGCCAAAAGGGATCTGGATGCAGATGGAGTTGCAGAGAATGGAGCTGGAGTTTGAACAGAAAAGGTTCAAAGCCCAGCAGTGAATGGAGCTTGAACAGAGAGAGAGGAGAAGCGAGAGCAGCAAGAGGCTGAGGAAAAAGAGTGACAGCTTCAACGAGAGGCCGAGCAAGAGGAGAGAGAGCGCCAGAGGAAATTTTAACTGAAGAAGCTACAACTCCCAAGACCAGCACCAGAGCAGGTAAGTGGCATGGGTGAACCGGGAATTCCAGGACTGGGTTACAAATTAAATTCTAAATTGGTAACTGAATTTAAAAGGGAAGATATGGATACATTTTAAATTCACTTGAAAAATATGTATTCAGGTAAAATTCCAGAGTCCTGGAGCTTCCAGCTATCCCCTGCTGCTTACCGGGAAAGCTCATGATGCATTGGGCCAAATGGACAATCAGGAAAGTAATGATTATGGCAAACTAAAAGCTGCCTTGTTAAAGAAATACGATTTAACAGTAGAGGCATACAGAGTTCAATTGCATAAGCTTAGGAGAAGCCTTGATATGAGCTACGAGGAGCTAGCCACTAAACGATGTCAGTTTTTAAAACGGTGGGAAGGGATTGAAGCAGACTCTGTAGAGAAAATTGAAAATATTGAACAGTTAAGAGCTTTTTGGGGGGGCGTGCTCAGCAGAGCTGAAAACCTGGCTAGAGGACTGAGATCCAAAAACAGTGCAAGAGGCTGCTAGGAGCAGACCTGATCTGAGAAGGAATGGGGTGGGCATGGCAGTGCAGAAAGGGAAAAGCACACCTTCAGGGCTGCTAAAACCCTCCCTGCCTCCACCGAAACCAGGCAGCCCCAGGTTACAAAGAAAAGATTTGCCTGATAAAAGAAACGAATGTTGGGTTTACAGACAACCTGGGTGCCTTGCAAGGCAGTGTCCAAAAAGGGCAGAGTGTGCACAAAGTGGTGTAAGGAAAGAAGGGGTTGTTTGTGTATCCCTGAAAGTATGCCAGTAAACATGACTGAGCACATACACCCAGTTACTGTGAATGGGGTACAGACCCATGAATTAAGGGACACGTGGGCGTCCCTGACTTTGGTAAAAAGGGATTTGGTAGAGCCTGAGCAGCTTATACCCAATCAATTTGTGACTGTACGGGGATTCACTGGGGAGGAGAAAACACTGCCACTTGTTAGTGTTCCCCTGGACTGGGGTGAGACAGGGAGACTATTCAAAAAGTTGCAGTAGCGAGAATCTTGATCTTGATGTAATTATTGGGAACAATCTCCAAAGGGATGGTGTGTGCAGTTACCTGCAGTCAAGCAGCAAAGGTAAACTGTAGTTTCCTGGACCCCATAGAAGTCCCTGTGGAAAACACTGAGAGGCTGGTCCCCTCCAAAAAGTATGAAAAGTAAGAATGTGAGTTATTTTAAAAACTGCAGGCTTTAAATTCCAGCAAAAATGGGGGTGGAGTGCCCTGGTACTTTAACTGTATGAGGCTGGTTCCCAGCCTGTATCTCCTGATATGGAGGACAGTGAAAGGGTGGTAGAAATTCCCAAGATAGCAGTTAACAGAACAGCTGCAGAAGGTTACTCTACAGAGGGAGGGGTAACCCATAGCCAAAGGGTTAGGGATAGCAGTGATCCTGAATGCCCTGATGCTAGAGATAGGGACCCCAGTTTAGAAACTGGAGGGGACCAGTTCCATGCCTTGGGAATGTGTAAAGATCTTGCAGCTGCTCAGAAAAATGTCCCTAGTTTAGAGAAGCTGAGGGCTTGGGCTGACTGACGGAGCACTGGGAGGTGACAGGAAACATAAGGGTTACTGGAAAAATGAACTGATGTATATGCAGGTTATAAAGACAGAGGGAGGGGTGATGGGCAGGCAGCTTGTCATTTCCCAGGGGTACTGTGGGCAGTTGCTCAAGCTTACTCATGATATTCCCATGTCTGGTCATCTGGGAACTGCACGCACTACACAGTGATTGGCCCAGAATTTCTATTGGACCAGCTTCACCCAGCAGGTGAAGCAGTATTGCAGGTCTTGTCACCGGTACCAAGAAATAGGGAAGACGGGTAAGAAACCCAAGCCGCCCTAATTCCCTTGCCCATAGTGGAGGAGCCATTCCAGAGGGTAGGAATGGATATTGTGGGGCCTATGAATACCCTCAGCTCCTCTGGGAAGAGGTTTATCCTAACCGTGGTGGATAATGCCACCCGTTACCCAGAGGCAGTCGCCCTAGCCTCACTGAGGACAAAGTGGCAGATGCCTTGCTAGGGATTTTCTCCCATGTTGGGTTTCCGCAGGAGGTTATCACTGATCGAGGGGGTTCCTTCATGTTGGACCTGATGAAATGTTTGTGGGAGAAGTGTGGGGTGGAGCAGAGACACATGACATCTTATTACCTGCAAGCCAATGGGCATGTGGAAAGATTTAATGGTACCCTTAAATCAGTGCTCCAAGTGTTTGTTGAACAGCATGGGAGGGACTGGGAGAAATACCTTCCCACCTGTTGTTTGCATACAGGAGGTGCCCCAAGAGTCAACAGTGTTTTCCCCTTCGAGGTTTGTATATGGACTGGGGGTGCGTGGGCCCCTAGACTTGATCCGGAGAACTGGGAAAGCAAGCATGCCACCCAGGGAACTCCCATAGTGGATTATGTCCTCAAGTTTAGGGAAAAGCAGAAGGAGCTTATAGGAACAGCCCAGAGCAAACTGGCAGCTGCCCAACAAAACAGAAGGTATGGTATGACCATGAGCTAGAGCTCGCTTGTACACTGTGGGTCTGGAGTTCATGGTCCTAATCCCAGTCTGGAAAGATAAGCTGAGGCCGAGTGGGCAGGACCGTACAAGGTAGTCAGACAGATGAATGACAAACTACATTATAGAACTAACTGACAGAAGACATACCCAAAGAATGTACCATGTCAACATGTTGAAGCCATATGCTAATAGGGCTGACATGGTCTTTGCAGTGTGTAGTCCTGGGGAGGGGATGGACAAAGGAGACCCCCTTCTGGACTTGCTGGATGAAAGCAAGCAGGAGTCCTCTGTGGAGGCAATGAAAATGGTGCCCCAGTTGACCCTGGACCAGATCCAAAGAAGTAAGGGAGGTTTTAGCAGACTTTGCCCCATTGTTTAGCACCAAGCCTGGATTAACCCCCTTAGTGACACACAATGTGGAGACGGGGACGCAAGTGCCCATATGACGAACAGCATATTGGGTGTCAGAGACCATCGGACATTAGGAGGGAGGTGGAGGAAATGCTGGATTTAGGGGTAATCCTGAAATCCCACAGCCTCTGGGCCTCACCTGTAGTCCTTGTTCACAAGCCAGATGGCCACTCAATTTTGTGTGGACTATCGTGGACTCAACACAGTCACAAAGTCAGATGCCCAGCCAATGCCATGGACAGACAAACTCCTGGACAAGTTGGGAGGGGCGACATACCTTTCTACTAGTGACCTGACAAAAGGGTACTGGCAGGTAGAGTTAACTGCCAGAGCTAGGTAGAAGTTGGCCTTCATCATTCTGATAGGGTTATTTGAGTTTAAAGTAATGCCTTTTGGAATGAAGAACATCCTTACCACCTTCCAGAGGTTGGTGAACCAGGTGTTAAATGGTGCTAAGGAGTACACCGTGGAGTACCTGGACGAAACTGCCATCTTCAGTACCATCTGGGAGGAACACCTGTCCCACCTTAGGGAGGTGCTGGGCAGGATACAGAGGGCTGGTGGCCATGGCTGAGGTGGCATACCTTGGGCATGTAGTAGGCCAGGGACAGCTCCATCCTAATCAAGCAAAAATTGAGGCAATCAAGGCATAGCCCAGGCCTGAAACACAGAAGCAGGTTTGGAGTTTTCTAGGGATTGCAGGGTACTGTAGGAAATTTGTACCACATTACAGTGCCCTGGCAGCACCCCTCTCTGGTCTTCTAAAGAAAAGGATGAACTGTGAACAGACCTTTACAGGGCTAAAGGAGGCGCTGTGCAGTGCTCCTGTATTAGCCAGTCCAGACTATAGTAAACCCTTTGTAGTCCAGACTGATGCCTCATATGTGGGTATCAGGGCAGTGCTAGTCAAGCGTCTAACCAAGGAAAGATCATCCAATAGCGTATCTCAGTAATAAGTTACTTCCAAAGGAGCAGGCTTAATCTACAGTGGAAAAATAATGTCTTGCCATGGTGTGGGCACTAAAGAAGTTAGAGACATATCTATACAGGCAGCATTTTGAGGTACAAACAGATCACAGCCCCTGGTTTGACTGTCACAAATGAGTACAACAAATGGTAAGCTGTTAAGGTGGAGCCTTGCTTTACAGGATTACAACATGACTGTCCGCACAGGGCGGGGCAGCAAATGAAAACACAGATGGGCTATCGTGTCAGTTTGAGCAAAGAACTGACTTTGGGAACTCATCCCATGCCTAGGAATAGATTCCCCCAAATTCAGTCTAGGAAGGAGGGAGGACTGTGATACTTTGCCTACCTGTCATTATATTGTATCATATTTGTGATATAAATATATGTTTATTTGTATGTCTGCTAAGGGAAATGGCAGCTAGAAGCTTTTAAAGGGGCCTGACCTTTTGACCCGAAAGGTTCTGGCTTGCTGAAAATAATTGACTTTGTAATGCTGACCCAGTGAATGAATGAAGAGGCTTCTTTTTGACATCTCCTGTCATGCCTGCGTTAGCTGTGACGAAACACACTGTGAAACTTAAAATTACTTTGAAGTCCAGGAAAGCCACAGAAGGCTGCATCTTTTTTGACCTCCTAGGAAGTGACAAATTCTAACATCTGTTACATCTCTCACCACAAGAAGAGAACTGTTTGTCAGGATGTGTTTCTGAACATCAAAGGGAATGCTCTGAGGAGAAAAGAGACTGTATAAATTCATTTTGCTATCTCTGTAGATTTCCAGCAGGCAGTAAAATGACACCCTTTCGGATATACTTGGTCAGGTTACAAATTAATTACAGGACTAACAGTGACCTCATGAGCTGTGACCTCACATGGACTTTTAAGAGAACACACAAACTGCATTCTGGGGGGAAGGAGGCACTTCTGTCACAAATACAGTAGGTAATGCCAACTAGAAATTTAAGTACCAGGCATTTCACTTCTGTAATTTCCAATTTGACTAAGTATTTATTATATGGTCTTATGTTTTGTACGTATTTTTTTATTTTTTTATTCCAGTAAACATTTTGGTTTCCTTAATCCTGCTTGAGTCTTTTCTTTTGCATGTGAATGGTGAGACAGTATTGGGTAATTCTGACAACTGTTAAGGGCTTAAGTGTGTTACCATCTTGCTAAGTTAAGAAATGACTTAGGTCTCAAACTGAGTCAAAGGGTAGAAATGAACCAGGCTGGGTGAAGTATTGAACTGCATTTCCCAAAAGAGGGTGCAATATCTGAACCTGTAAACTGGTGTGCTAGCGAAAAAAGGTTCATATTTTACCTCGGGACCCAGGCTAGTAGGTGATTTGGACCCAAAACAGACAGGAGGGTTACCCTGTTTGTCTTCTGTTCATATATTGCACTTTGGGACAGAGAGGTCTGACCTGTGGAGTGCCGTTTGTGACAAAGGGATCTCCCACCCCATTTGAATGGTTAGGGTAGTAAACCAGGAGTTCAACAGTTTGATTCAATGTGAACTCAGGAAGAAACTTGGGATTTGTGCGCAGGACCGGCCCGTCCTTGTGAAAAATCAAATAAAGCTCCTTATGCAGCAGGACCTGTAGCTCGGAGATCCTTCAAGTAGAAGTAATGGCAACTAAAAATTGCACCTTCCAAGAAAGGTAGCTTATGTCCAAGGCGCCGAGTTTTCCATGGTTCCATGGCCGCGGAACTATCCGTGGAAAATCGTGGAACTGCTCCTCTCCCGCGGAAGTTACAACTGGCCACAGAACTCCCGCAGAAGTTAAGGGGGCCACAGAATCCCAGCGGAAAACGATTGAAGCCCATCCTGGGCAGAGCCGTGCTGTGAGCAGAATTACAAAATAGCCTACAATAGCGGTACATTAAAGACCTAGTGTTTTGAAAAAGCCTTAAAGGAGATAATAAATTGTCAGTCATGTAAAATTAATAAATGAAGAACTGTCAGCCTCTGATTAAATCAGTCCGTTAGCAACTGGCAATTGATTGCAAACTTTCTGGTTCTTTAGTCCACCTCTCCTCATATTAAAGGCAGCCCGACTTACTGAATACTTCATGTGTTGTCTCCCTATGTGTGCTCCAACCCCACACTGAACTAATATTCATCCCACTCCCTCTATTACTTTGATCCCCGAGCTGCCAATGACTGCTGTGGGTGTCCTGGCTACCTCTCATGGCTCTCAAATGCAGCAGAATGTCATTGGCCACTCTCCTTCTTCCCTTTCACCCTGTCCCATCTTTGCACCCCATCCCAGTCTCTTCCGTACTTAGAAGCAAAGGAAAGGAGCACTCAATCGTTGCTGTTTATGACCTGCTGGGTCAGCAAACCACAAGGCAAAGTCTGAGAGGAAAAAGAGGAAGTGACTCACAGACAAGGTTAATGCAAGTCAAACAAGAACATTTATTGTGCCCTACAGCATTCCTCGTAGGGCATAAGAAAAAATTACTCACCTTAGTAATGTTGTTTCTTCTAATGGAGTCTTGCTATATTATGACATATGCAGTGAGTCCCAACCTTGAACTGCTCGGAGGTGAAAGAGTTAACTTTCCATGTCAGGCATGGAACTTTGAGTACGAGCTCGGTTGAAAACTCTGTCTGTTGTTCTTCAAACTCAAACTGTCAGATCTTTACAAGCAAAACTCACTAAGACTCTGTGTGGAAGCTGTAAACCTACACTAGCCAACTGGCTACTAAGTATATGAACACATTTTTTGGTCCCAAAACAAAGACTCAAGTCAGGGGATCCAAAAAATAAAAACATAACACCCAATCACCCGAAAAAGGAGGGGTGAAAAAACAAAGGTGGGCATCTACTAAGTGCCAACACTGCACTGCCCACCCACATCCCAAAAGCAGAGGTTCTGAGAGGGGCAGGCAGGGGGGGAGGTCATAATATAGCAAGACTCCATTAGAAGAAACAACATTACTAAGGTGAGTAATTTTTCTTCAAACAACATGAAGTCTTACAGCTATTATACATATGAACTATACAGCAGTATCTCCATGGAGGAGGGACAGAACCTACTTAGGAATAGGCTCTGAAGCACAGCTGTGCCAAACTGAGCATCGCTCCTAGCCTGGATGTCCAGGGAGTAATGCTTGGTAAAAGTGTGAACTGTTTTCCAGGTAGCTGCTTGACATATCTCTAGGATAGGGATGTCCCTGGCAGCAGCCAGAGCGCAGCTGTACCTCTGGTAGAGTGAGCCCTCAGGCCTGAGGGAAGACCTTACGTAGTTTTTCATAGCAAAATTGGATACAAGAGACAATCCACCTGGCAATGGATCTTTTAGTGGCAGGTTTCCCTTTACCAACCTCACCATAAGTGAGGAACAGTTGGAGGGAGTCAAACCTGTGACCCTTGGTACGTTCTATGTAGTAACTAAGGCTCTTTTGACATCTAAACTGTGCAGTCTCCTCTCGCTAGAGGAGGAATGGTCAGTGAAGTACACAGGGAGAGACATAGATTGATTGAGGAAGAAGTCTGAAACCACCTTAGGCAAGAACTTTCTGTTAGTCCTAAGGACCACCTTATCTCTATGAAAGGAGATAAATTCAGGCTCCACTGACAATGTTTGCAATTCACTTATGTGCCTGGCAGAAGTGATGGCTACCAAAAATACAGTTTTCCAAGTCAAGTACTTAAGCTCTGCTGAAGACAAGGGCTCAAAAGGGGGTTGCATAAGCTGGGCAATGCAAATATTAAGATCCCAGGCAGGGGCAGGGTCCCTGAATGGGGGGTTGGTGTGAAGCAACCCCTTGAAAAACTTGGAGAATACAGGATGAGCTGAAAGAGAAGAGGGTTTACCTGCTGATAAGAAAGCAGACACGGCTGCCAGGTGCACTTTTAGGGTAGCTGGTCTCAGCCCCAGGGTATTCAAATGCACCATATGTAACAAAGTGTTATGTTATTATACTTCAATTATAAATACAAATGAGGACGAGAGGCCGAGGCTGATGGCGGAAGAATTTAATGATTATAATAATAATCATAGCGAGATATTACAGGTGGTACATTTTCATTCTTCATTCTTAATTCTTCAAACTAACAGTGAATGCAGGCTTGCTTATATAGTGGCGTCATTTCCTATGGAGTTCTATGATTGGTACAAAACAAGTACAAACATTAACTTAAAAGGCAATTCTCCTTTTAGTATATGTATGAGCTAATCTCTGGTCAGCACAAATGTATTGATAGTGTAAATTATACTACTATATAAGGCTAGTAATAATTGTCATTACCAGTTACTAAGATTTAGGAGGAAGAAATAGATTTGCACTTAGGAATGTGCACTCAAGCATTTTAGCCTGTAGTCCTAATAATAAACACTAGAGATAGTCAAAGGATAATTTGAACTCTATCCCTGTGTTTCTGTCTTTGCAGACACTTAAGACACCTGTTTTCTATTACTCACATGGTCAGTACAAATATCAAAAGACACTTTAATATTGCAACTTATGGCTCAGTTAAACTTGTAGCTTTACCGTTTTGATATGATTTAATTATATAGGCCTTATTTCTTACACAGATACATTGTGTTTTAGACCAAAATGAGGTTAGCCTGGAATATCACGGACACACTTCTATATCCCTTGTTACAAGCCCCCCTTGGCCCTATATTGCCTAATTATTATATGTGCAACAATGCAGCTCCTCAGAGCATGTACATCTCACTAGTACATTACGAATAGTAAGTCTTAAGTGACACAGGCCTATAATTACCAAGAACACTAAGACCACTAGCAACACAAGTAAAACTTTAAAAGACAGGACTCCTAAGGGTCCCCCTGCATAGCTATAAATTAAATGCTCATTATCACTTTCACTGAGCAATTTATTTACAACTACTTGTGCCTTATGAATTTGTATCAAATGAGTATCTCTTTTGATTTAGAAATGACTGTACATTAAGAAACAGGAGAGGTATCACAGCTCCAAATGATGACACTTAACATGTCAATTAACATAGTGGCATAAAACTTTGACACACCAGTATCTGCACAACTATTAACATTTATATTCCAACCAGAGAAAATCTAGATTTATATGTACTCTACTGTACTTTACATTACTCACAATCACTTGATCAATAAGTGTAGATTAAATCCACTCTCTGGCCCTTTTGTCACATTTGGACATTCGGTTGGTGTTACAGTTAAGTATATGGCATTTGAGACTACAAAACATAATGAGTTGCTTAAACCAGCATAGTTACAAACACTATTATCACCCCAAAGACAGTAGGACAGAGTTAACACATAAACACCATTGTCCTTTGGTGTGGCTCTGTTTATAACAAGAGACCCATTTGTCTATTTTTAGTCCATGTAGCTTTGCTGTGATCCAGTCTTGAGCTTTGAGGCACAGCTACTAGACCAGCTGTTAAGTATGTCCACACCAATTTAGAAAAGTCAGTGTTCATATTGCTGGCTGGCTGATTATGAACACACTGCACTGGTCAGGGTGCGATTAGATTGTGCATTGAGTAGCCACACACACACTGGCATGGCATTTGTGTTGTGGTAGTTGATTACACCCTGGCACACAGATGAACAGTCCATAGTAAAGCAATAGGTTTGCATAAAGTATCAGCCATGTTTGGAACAAACAGCAGTGAAGAAAATGGATGTCTTGCTTGAAGATCAATTGAAGAAGAATCTTCTTGCTGAAGTTAGGGGATTGCCCCTACCCCAGACTTTACTTCATAATAAGTAGAAACAATAAGCTTGATAGTAGAGTTTAAACTGACTAGACCTTTTCAGTTGATTTAAAATTTTACAAATAGATGTAATTTTGCTAAAAACATTACACTTGCAGAGGTAATAATGACTTGATTTATGCAATAGTCCTTATGTGGAACCAATTAGACAATAAGATAGTGATGACATCAAAACTGTGGCAGTTTTTTAGGAAAAAGATGAAGGTCTTAAACATATAGTTTATAGTAATATGTCTGTTACACTATGTAATAGTCTAAAAATAAAACAAGATTATTTTCATAGAATAAAAGAAGCCAAGCGTCCCTGGGTTTTCTTATCCTAAGCATGACAAAATGCCAGCTGAGTTTATGAAAGAAGTTTTGCTTACAGTTAAATGTTGATTGACTGTGTTTGCTGAAACACAAGAAGGTCAAAAGGTCACATAGTCTGCATGCAAGGGTCACTCAAACCCAGTTATTTTTTTGTAGGGTCCTTGAACACTACATTAAAAATATCTTAATGTTACATTGCACAGAAAATGAAAACAACTTTTCATGTAATTAACTTAAACATTTTTTATCCAAGGACACTTGAATACCATATTTAAAAGTAAGCCAACATAATTTTTAATGAGAATCTTTTGTCCTTCAGAAACGCTAGTGTTACTGATAACATTATTAATCATGCCAAACAACTCAGGGTGGTTTGTTTGGTTATGGTAGCAATCACAGAAGAACAAGTGGCCAGTCTTTGCTCTAGTCCACCCCACGGCATACTGAGAATATTAGAATCAAACTCTTTAACATTAGAAGAGGCAAAGTCTTTGGACATTAAGTTAGTATGTCTTATCAATACCTCTGGCTAACGGCGCAAGTTTGCCATATCTGACTTTTTACTCCTACATTTTAACTGCTCCTATACAGGAGTTAGCACGCTGTAAAGTGCCTGTTTTTAGATTTTAAGACATTTACATCTTACAAATGTGCTATTTATTAACAGAAGCTGTGTCATAGTTTATATTGCAATTAATAAAAGAGAATTATCCCTATCTAAAAAAACAAAGGTCTCCCTGTACCTTTACAAACTAACTTTAGTTATTAGTTTTTCTCTTGCAGGGATTTTGGCTCTTGACTTATTTGCATTTCTAAACTATCTATTTTTGACTGTAGCTGGATTATTACATCTTTCTGCTCATGCAGCTTTCCTTTTTTTTTCAAAGTCTCATGTGTTAACGAATTACCACCTGGCTATATTATCACAAACTTTGTACAGTATTTGGTAGTTTCTCTTTTTTTATTTTTTAATTAAAATACTGCTGTGCCTGTTGATCATGGTTTGTATGCTCCCCCCTTTAGGTGTTTCCCACAGAAACAACCTATTAAGGTTCCATACTCATAAGATACAATTGTGCCTGTTGATCATTAGGCACTGGTTTGTATGCTTCCCCCTTTAGGTGTTTTCCTAGAAAACGACCTATTATTGTTTCCATACACATTTTTCTTGTCTTTTTCTTGCCTGCCTAGCCTTTACAGCTGGGCGCACCCGTGCACTGGTGCCCCAGTCTGTCTAGCTATGTCTTATGGCTCCCCTGTGAGGTCTGGCGTGCAAGTCCCAGCACCTTCACTTACCTACTCTGCCCCATGAGTTCCTACAGAGTTAAGCATTACTTTTATTTAAAGAAATTGGAAAGTATACCTCACCTGATTAGCAAGTGGCTAAAACTGTCTGTGTGCACCTTTTTCTCTCGCTTTAAGCTATCAGCACCACGTCTCTGAGCGTCGGCACCTTATTGGGCTCCCAGACTAACCAACCAGTAGTTAGGAGGCCTCCTCAACATGCAGCACCAGCGATCTGAGTCACGGCACCAATTATAACTTAGTGTTATTTAGTTAAATTATCAATTACGAATGAGACGAACGGAGACGAGGCTGATGGCGGAAGAATTTAATGATTATAATAATAATCACAGCGAGAGATTACAGGTGGTGCTTCTTTCATTCTTAATTCTTAATTCTTCAAACTAACAGTGAATGCAGGCTTGCTTATATAGTGGCATCATTTCCTATGGAGTTCTATGATTGGTACAAAACAAGTACAAACATTAACTTAAAAGGCAATTCTCCTTTTAGTATATGTATGAGCTAATCTCTGGTCAGCACAAATGTATTGATAGTGTAAATTATACTACCATATAAGGCTAGTAATAATTATCATTACCAGTTTCTAAGATTTAGGAGGAAGAAATAGATTTGCACTTAGGAATGTGCACTCAAGCATTTTAGCCTGTAGTCCTAATAATAAACACTAGAGATAGTCAAAGGATAATTTGAACTCTATCCCTGTGTTTCTGTTTTTGCAGACACTTAAGACACCTGTTTTCTATTACTCACATGGTCAGTACAAATATCAAAAGACACTTTAATATTGCAACTTGTGGCTCAGTTAAACTTGTAGCTTTACAAGTTTTAATATGATTCAATTATATAGGCCATTATTTCTTACACAGATACATTATGTTTTAGACCAAAATGAGGTTAGCCTGGAATATACGGACACACTTCTATATCCCTTGTTACACCATATAATCCAGGACTGTAGGTAAGTCAGCAGATTCTGTTGGGATATGCTTGTCAGAGCACCATATGGAAAATCTCTTCCATTTGGAATTATAAGTAGCTCTGGTGGAAGGCTTCCTAGAAGCCTTCAAGATATCCAACACACCTTGGGAGAGGTGTAGGTCAGCAAACTCTAACTCTTCAAGAGCCAGGCCTTGAGATTGAGAGATTTGAGGTTCGGTGCCAAACTCTCCCTGAGCACAGGTTAACAGGTTGTGATTCCTGGGAAGACACAGGGAAGGTGGACTGCTAAGGACATAAGGAGTGGGTACCAGGGCTGTCTGGCCCAATCTGGAGCAATCAGGATCATCTTGCAGGGTTGAGATCTGATTTTGACTAGCACCTTGAACAGAAGAGGGAAGGGGGGAAAAGCATAGAGAAACTTCCCTTCCCAACTGAGAAGGAAGGCATCCAGAGGGACTGAGCCCAATACTGGGGGCCTGCAGTAAAAAAGGGGAAGTTGGTGATTGTCTGAGGCTGCGAAAAGATCTATCTGCGGGGTGCCCCATCTGGCAAATACTACCTCCAGTACTAGGGGATCCAGTGACCATTCGTGATGGCCCTGGGAAATCCTGCTGAGAGCATCTGCCAGGGAATTGTCCTTGCCTGGGAGGTGAACTGCAATAAGAAAGGTGTTCAGAGAGTAAGCCAGAGATCACAACTTCATTGCTTCGATGCACAAGGCTGTAGACCGAGTGCCCCCTTGCTTGTTGATGTACCACATTGTGGTGGTATTGTCTGTTCTGACCTGAACAACTTTGTTCTGAACAGATTTGGAAAAAACTTGAAGTGCTAGAAAAACTGCTCTGAGTTCCAACAGATTGATGTGGAGCAGAGATTCCTGAGGGGACCACAATCCCTGGGTAGTGAGGTCGCCCATGTGAGCTCCCCACCCCAAGAGGGATGCATCTGTAGTAAGGATTAAGGAGTGAGACTGAGGGGTGAAGGGGACCCCCTGTCTCAGATTGCTCTGGTCCTGCCACCACTGAAGGGCTTGGATCAGGGTTCGAGTCACTGGGATCAATTTGGTTAGAGGGTCTCTCCTTTGAGACCAAAAGGCTCTCAAATGGAACTGGATGTCCCTCATCTGAAATCTTGCTCCCTGCACCACTGCTGTAGAAGCAGCCATGTGCCCCAGGAGCTGCAGAAAATGCCTTGCTGGTCGAGAGACCTGCAGGGTGAAAGAGGAGGCCAGAGAGACCAGGGTCCTTGCTCTTTCCAGAGGAAGGAAGGTTCTGGCCTCTTTTGTGTTCAGTTCTGCACCTATGAAGGTGAGAACCCGGACAGGCTCTAGAACTGACTTTGGAAGATTAAGAAGGAAACCTAGAGATATGAGCAGTTGCTGAGTTACCTGAAGATGTAATTTGACTTGGTCTGGAGACTGGCCTACTATGAGCCAGTCGTCCAGGTAAGGAAAGATGGCAATCTTTTGCCTTCTTAAGTGGGCAACTGCTACTGCCAGGCATTTTGTGAATACCCTTGGGGCAGAGGTGAGGCCGAAGGGCATTGCTCTGAACTGGTAATGGCCTGAGGACAGTTCAAATCTGAGGTACTTTCGATGGGAGCTTCTGATAAGAACATGGAAGTAGGCATCCTTGAGGTCCAGGGACGCTAGCCAGTCCCCTGGCCTTAGAGAGGGTAAAATAATTCCCAGAGTCACCATTTTGAATTTTGGTTTTAAAAGGTGCTTGTTTAGGTATCTGAGATCCACGATGGGCCACCATTCTCCTGTCTTTTTGGGGGTAAGGAAGTACCTGGAGTACAACCCTTTGCCCTGGTGTAGGGGTAGAACCCTTTCCACAGCTCTGAGAGCCAGGAGGGTAGAAACTTCTGTCTCTAGGGCAAGTGCCTCTAATGGATTTGAAGGTGGAAAGGACCTGGTTCTCATCTTTGGAAATTTTTTGAAGCTGAGAACCAGTTCCTGGCTTACTACTTCCAGGACCCACTTGTCTGATGTTAAAGACATCCAGTCCTGGACAAAGTAAGCCAGCCTGCCCCCTACAGGTAGTGGAGAATTGGCCCTGGCCACCCCATCAGGGTGCCTGCTTATCAAGGGCTTTAGGCTGAGGGGTAGAAACAGGTCTGCTTGTACCCCGTCTGCCTCTCCCTCTAAAGAACCCCCTCTGGGCGTAAGCTGAAGAGGAGGCCTGGGCTTGGTAAAAAGGCCTATGAAAAGGCCTGCCCCTGCCCCTGGAAGGCTGCCTTTGAGGATTGGCCTGCCTTTCCTTGGCCTGTGCACTCCTATAGGTGGTCCTATACTCATCCATTTTCTTCATGTAATTCTCTGTATGCTCCCCAAACAGAGAATTACCCACAACAGGAAAATCCATGGCCTTAGTCTGGGTATCCTGTGACAGGCTAGTACATCTGAGCCAAGCCATTCTTCGAAGTGCCACAGATGTAGCCATGACTCTTGATGACACATCATTAGAATCCACTGCAGCATGGAATTGCACCTTAGATGCCTCAATACCATCAGCAGCCACCTGCTCCAGCTCCTTGGCAAGCTGGTCAGGGACCTGTTTTGCTAGAGCCATAATAGTATCCCATCTGGATTTCTGGTATCTAGCAACATAAACCATATAATTTGCCTGTCTGAGTCCCAAGGATGATGCCATGTACTGTTTCTTTGCCATGGCATCAATCCTCCTGGAGTCCTTGTCAGGGGGGTGTGAAGCCAAGGGAATATTTGCCTTGTCACAGGCTGCAGCCTGCACTACCCCAACATGGCTGCATTGGAAGGAACTCCATATTAGAGCCTGACAATGTGTACCTGTTGTCCATTCTTTTATCCACAGGAGGTATAGTGTGAGGAGTTTTTAGAATTTTTACTGTCTGTCCCAAAAGATTTATGCAAAGGAATAGACAGTCTCCTAGACTCTGGGATATCCAACATTTCTACATAGTCAGGCTCCTCTTGATCATCCACAGCTTCCTCCATAGGGAGCTGGAGGGTTTCAGCCACTTTTTTATAAAACATAAAATGAGAGGGGACTCAGAAAGCATAGGGGGAGACACTCCTGAAGGTCTGTCTGGGGAGATGTCCGGTTCAATGGGCACATCCAGACTTTCAAATCCACATTCACTCTCCTCATACTCCTCTTCCCCCTCCTCTGATTCATAAAATTCCTCTAAATCATATTCTTGAACCGGTGGAACTGACCGAACCGTACGCTTACCTGATGGTGCCGGTTCGGTCGGAACCTGGGAAAGCGACTGGACAATTTTAATCGCTTTGGCTATTTCTTCAGCGGTTGGAGAGGGAAATTTTGGCTCCAAACCTGCTGATTTTCTAGTCCTTTTTGCTGGAACTGACTCCTCCGAGTTGGCTCTCCTTTTGCCCGAGGAAGTCTCGCCCTGGTCAGAGGGCACTCCCTCCGGTTCGGTTACAACCGAACCGGACTGGCCATCCGGGTCAGTGGACTTCTTGGCCTCCCTTTCCCTGAGCCTACCAACTCTCTTATCCAGGGTAGCTGCAGAAAAATTTTTGCAAATCTGGCAGTCTGCATTGAGGTGGTCAAACCCCAGATAATAAACACAGGTGGTGTGGGGGTCAGCCTTGGCAAAGGCTTCCCCACAAACACTGCAGTGCTGAAACCCAGTGGGCCCGGTTTTTCTTTTGGGTTTCTCAGACATAGTGCCAGCCTAACCAAAACTTGCCCATTTATGGCAATCCGCCAAGCAAGACTCTCTTATCAGTTCCCAACCGTGTCACGGGTCATGGAAAAAAACGTAATGAAATCCATTTTTTAGAACCGATAAGAACCGGGAACCGCACTCTAAAAGACAGATTAATGTATTTACAACAACCTGATCTGTTCAAACCGAACCGATAATACCGTTTACAAGTTCCACACAGAAAGTAAACGTAAAACCTATCTAGTACTTACAATACCACAGACAGAGCTTGAACCGACCGGTTGCGGTTTAAATTCGGTTAAAAAACCCGAAAAATTAATGCTTTAACTGACAAAATGAACTGAGCAGAAGGAGAAATCTCGAGCTGACTGTTCAGTGGAGGCAGAGTAAAGAATCTGACAGTTTGAGTTTGAAGACCGACAGACAGAGTTTTCAACCGAGCTCGTGCTCAAAGTTCCATGCCTGGCATGGAAAGTTAACTCTTTCACCTCCGGAGCAGTTCGAAGGTTGGGACTCACTGCATATGTCATAATATAGCAAGACTTCATGTTGTTTGAATAAATGTTCTTGTTTGACTTGCATTAACCTTGTTTGTGAGTCGCTGCCTGTCTTTTTTTTTTCCTCGCTCTTTGCATTAGCACTGCTGTCCTCGCTGTGAGTATCCAGATCTGGGGTCCGTTCAAGAGACAGAAATTCCAAATGTGACCGTTTCTCCCAGCAGCCGTAAAGATGTTGCTTGTTTGTGTACACCGACTGACTGATTTCAGCAGAGGCCAACAGTGCTTTTGGGACAGTAAGGTAAATTAAATTCTAGACAGTGGGTGGGAGTGTTACCTGACAGCAAGAGGACAGTTTGGTTAACGGGCAGCAAAAGGATAGTTTGTGTACATACAGAACATCAGAAAAACAAGAGGGTTTTTGAAATACAGTATCCTAACGTTTCCTTTTTTATATGACCAGCTAAGTGTGTTTGGGGAGCAGAGGTTCTTGGTTGAACTTGCTTTCACTGTGATATTATTAATTTACATAAGCTAGCGGGCGTGTAGAATTTTTTTAAGATCCTGCCAGTTAAGCTGCTGCTGCTAGTCCAGCTGCACAATGCAGCAGTCAAACATCGGAGTCAGTGACCTGACCTTTCATAGCCTGGCATGTGCTAACTCCCGCCTGAAATAAAAAAAAAAGGCATGTCAAACCAACAGTGGCTTCACCATTAAAACGGCAGCAGGTAAACATGCAGTGAGACAATCGCTTGGTATTTATGATTCATTTATTAGTTAAACATGACTAATCATTTCCTATCTCCTTTAAACAATGTTACATTTTAAGCAGATTTTCATTATTTAATATGTGTTTTTTTTAACCTTGCAAAGTTATTCCATTTTATTTCCCTAAATGCCAAAATGTTATGGTCGTCTTTAACAGAAATTAATTTGAAAAGGTGACAGACATTTCATGCTTTGCCTTGTGATGAAAAGAGGAAACAAAAGAACAGGTTACTCACCTGTAACAGTAGTTCTAGGAGTGGTATATGTTATTCATCCACACTGTCTGGCATTGTCCCTTTCCCCTTTAAATCTTGCCGTAAGTCTTCAAGCTGGCTCCTCCCACCCACCCGGGTGGTAAATACCTCGGCTCCACCCCATGACGCCAGAACTAGCCCGCTGGAAGCCAGGTTGTGCGCCTAAAGCCAGGGAGGTCGGGTGGGTGCGTGTGGATGAACATATACTACTCCTAGAACTACTGTTACAAGTGAGTAACCTGTTCTTCTAGGAGCGTGGATATGTTGTTCATCCACACTGTCTGGCAGACTCCTAGCAGTTCTCTGGGAGGAGGGAGGCAAGGCGCACACCCCCTACTTAGGAAACAGAGATTGGAGAACCGAGGCCCCAAAACCAGCATCACGTTGTGACTCAAGGTCGATGTGGTAATGGGTGATGAAGGTGTTCGCTGACTTCCAGGTAGCAGCCCGACAGATTTCCTGGATAGGGATGTCCCTGGAAGCAGCCACCGAAGCAACAGTATGGCAGGTAGAATGAGCTCTTATCCCTTGGGAGGCTCCTTTCGCCCAATTCATAGCACAGACTTATGCATGATGTAATCCATCTTGCAATAGTCCGCTTAGCTGCAGGTCTGCCAGAAGCAGCTTCAGTGTAGGTGACAAACAGCTGGCGAACCTCTCCACGAATTTCCGCCGTCCTCTCCTTATAGTAGGAGACAGCACACCTGGGGTCCAGAGTATGGAGCCTGTACTCGGCATCCGAGGTGTAGTTAGGGTAATATACCGTCAGAGTCAACACCTGGTTGAGGTGAAACTCTGACACCACCTTCGGAAGGAATTTCGGGTGGGGGCGCAGGACAACTTTGTCCCTGTGAAAGACCAGATAAGGGGAGTCCACCGAAAGCGCCTGGAGCTCCCCTGTCCTTCTGGCTGACGTGATAGCCACCAGGAAGGCAGTCTTCCACAACAAGTGCGAGAGCTCACACTTGTGCATGGGTTCGAATGGCTTGCCCATGAGCTTTGCCAAAACCAGCAAAACCGGGTCAACAAAATTCAACAAACAAGATCCCACGGAGGTGGAGGTTCACGCACCAGAGGGGATATGTGATCCAGGCCTTTGGAAAAGCGCCCGATCACCATCTCCTGAGCCAACGTCGGCTGACCGGCCCGCTCCAGGTAAGCAGAGATGGCTGCAAGGTGCACCCTAAGGGTCAATGACCGAAGACCCCCTTTGGAGAGAGACCAAAGGTAGTCTAGAATGTTAGCCACAGAGCAGGATAAGGGGTCCAGGCTTTTTCCTGACACCAAATGGAAAATCTTTTCCATTTGAAGGCATAACATTTCCTGGTTGATTCTTTTCGAGATGCTTCCACCACGGTGTAAAC
The DNA here is from genome assembly GCA_016271365.2 of Neoceratodus forsteri. Classification (NCBI taxonomy): domain Eukaryota; kingdom Metazoa; phylum Chordata; order Ceratodontiformes; family Ceratodontidae; genus Neoceratodus; species Neoceratodus forsteri. The sequence continues at coordinate 81,954,854 of JADMNL010000035.1, forward strand.
ATCCTCAGAAAGACCCAAAGCCTGGAACTCTAGCCGCTCAGGAACCCAGCTGTGAGGTGCAGGAATTGAAGGTCCGAGTGAAAGACCTTCCCCTGGTTCAGTGATATCAGGTCCGGGCGTGTACATAGCCGCTCCGGGGCCCTGCAGCTGAGGCTGTGGAGATCTGGATACCAGAACTGGCGTGGCCAATCTGGGGCTACCAGAATCACCTTCACCTTGTCCCTCCTCGCCTTGAGTAACACCTTGTGGATCAAGGGAAATGGAGGGAAGGCATAAAAGAGGCATGGGGTCCACGGCCTCGAGAAGGCATCCCCCTGCAGCGAGCCCTGCTGAGGGGGGCGGGCATGGTACAGCCTCAGCTTGGTGTTCTCCCTGGAGGCAAACAGGTCCACCAACGGTTTGCCCCAACAGGAGAATAGGTCGTAAGCTACCTCTGGATGGAGAGACCACTCGTGGGATGTCTGGCCTATGCAGCTGAGAGCATCCGCCAGTTGGTTCGCGACTCCTGCCACATGGATAGCTAGGAGATCCGCCTCCAGCTGGCTGATGAAGGTCCAGATCCGAGCGCCTCCTTGCACAGCAGGACGGGAGCGTGGCCGCCTGTTTGTTGAGGTAGTACATGGTCGTGGTATTGTCCGCCCGACTTGAACCACTTGACCCCGGAGCTGAGGAGCGAAAGCTGACAGTGCCAGTCTGACTGCTCTGAGATCCAACAGGTTGATGTGGCATCGGGACTCCTCGGGGGTCCAGAACCCATGGGCTCTGTTGATCCCTATGTGGGCTCCCCAGCCCGTGAGAGAGGCGTCAGTCATAAGGACGACTGTCGGCTTGGGGCGGACAAACGGAACCCCTTCCTGCAAGTGACTCGGGACGGTCCACCAAAATTGGTGGGAAGCCTGTATCCGGCCGAGCCGGAAGGCGCACGGGGGTCCCCGGCGACCGGAGCCTTAGAAGCCAAAGAAGTCGGGTGTCGCTGAAGAGGCTGAGGCTGGCAATAGCCAGAACCACCGGGTAGCCGGCTTCTGGCCTGTTAGCAGAAGTTGCTGCCACATAAGATCCTCATAGCGCGGCGGAGTTTCCGTCAGCCTCTCCTCAACAGAGGAGGATGAGGAACGGTGACAGCGCCTCTTCTGGGAGTGTTTGTGTCCCTTCTGGTCTACCGACTGAAGAGGACTTACTCGACGAGACCGGACGGCGTTGCTCTGTCGGTCGGGGACGCTGGACTCTGTGAAAACCGAGGATCCGACTCTTGCTCCTCGATCGATACGCTGGGCGGGTTTCCTGTCAGGGAAAGAGAGAATAACGCCTTCCTCCAGAGAGAGTCGTCGGATGTACGTCGCCACAACGGCTCGATCGGGTCGAAAGAAACTTCATCCGGTTCAGCCGTGTCCTCGACTTCTGTGCTTTGTCCAGACGGAAGGCCTGAAAAACCGGCAGTCGAGGAGGCGAGTATCTCGACAGTAGTCGAGACCCCTTGCTCCTGGAAGTCAGACTGCTCCTCAAGTCCCAGGAGCCGTCTTCTGGCTAGAAGAAGACGGTTTTTGATCCTTCTTTTGATCGGGAGGAGGCAGCCCGGCGCCACCCTTGTAGGGAAAGACTGGCACAACTCCTGGAAAGGATCCTGTGAAGGTGAAGCCTAGTTGAGCAGCATGAAGAAGCTTCGCTGGTCAAGCCTGGGCAGCTTCTTCCTCGGCCGCCATCTGCTTGAGCTGCTCGGATGGATCCCGTGAGCTGAAACCGCCCACCTGGCCTCTTAGATTTCACCGTGGATTGCGAAGCTCGCCTCCCCAGCTTCAGGCGCCTGACGGTCCCTCCAGAACGGTGGGATGAAAAGGCAGAGCAAATAGTGCATTGCGAGGTATCGTGGCACGTACCGGTGTGAACAAACGCACGAGAGGTGGGGGTTGGTGCGCGACATTTTTTGTCCACAAGGACACCGGCGAAACCCGGGGGACGACTTGTCATCCATGTCTGAAAAGTTCGGATCCGAGTCGTATACTCTTACGAGTTTCAGAGTGAGAAGATGCGGTGAAAACCGTCGATTAGACTCCAGGGCCTCAATCGCTGCAAAAAAGCACGAGGGAACCTGCATCTTCCTGCGGAAAGGAAGATCTGGCGTCATGGGGCGGAGCCGAGGTATTTACCACCCAGGTGGGTGGGAGGAGCCAGCTTGAAGACTTCCGGCAAGATTTAAAGGGGAAAGGGACAATGCCAGACAGTGTGGATGAACAACTTATCCACGCTCCTAGAATGGATTTTTATCACAGAACTGGGGCATTTTCACTGACTGTAATTCAAAGTAGACATGAAGAGATGCACGGGTGACTGGAAAATAAGATCGCGATCACAAACCAAGACATAAATACAAATAATCTCCCGTCACCTGATCCTGAGATTTACTGTGCACCCTTTACATTTTACTAGTGTGCCCTTGTATGGGTGCACAGTTTATTAGGACAAACCTGATTAAATACATTGGAATACAAAAAACTTCGTACCAAGTCGAGAAGGTGCCAGTTCTGATTGGACCTGTGTATTTTTTTTTAATTTTAAATGGTAGAGAGCCACGGAGTCTTCATCGAAGTAAATCAGCTTGCATCACCCTTCCCCCTCATTTACTGAACAGGATCACGGAGCTTGGAGGCTAGATTATAAATGCTCTCTGTTTTCTTTTTGCTTTACACAGACCCCATGTTTTATTTTATTTAAAATTATTAATATTTTAATATTAATATTATAATACTGTTTGGTGTAAGTGCAAATCAGAAGAGATGAGCTTATTTTTATCATTTTTCTATAGTTCACAAGCTCCCTTTCATTTTTCCGTTTGTACTGTTAATACTAGTCTAAATAAATTTCAAAGAATTTAAATCATCCATTGTTCTGTGCCTTTTTTTTTTTTGGTGTGCCAGTTTGATCATGTAAAATGGGCTGAATTATTTTGAAAAATGAATGTCCAAATGGGAGGAAACCGGCTACATGCAGGACCTGGACCTGCTACATGCATCAGTTAACTGTCTCTTTGAAAGCTGCTACATGCAGCAATTGTTTGTCTCTTTCAAAACTGCTACGTTACATGCAGCAATTGTGAAATGTCTCTTTGAAAGCTACTACATGCAGCAATTGTTAACTGCCTCTTTGAAAGCTGCTACATGCAGCAATTGTTAACTGTCTCTTTGAAAGCTGCTACATGCAGCAATTAACTGTCTCTTTCAAAGCTGCTACATGCAGCAATTGTTAGCTGTATGTAAGCCCCTTTGTGGATCTCTGGGGCTTGGTTCCACTACTGAAGGCAACAAAAAGGATTTAAATTTTAACAGACGCCTTAATGGCTCTACAGTGCTTGAGACTACTACAGGCAGAACAAAAATGTTGAGTCTGTTACACCTTAATTTTTATTCAGATAAAATATGTTCTGAGCTACTTCTTACTGGTGTTGGTGGGGGGCTGTAATTTAAAAAAGGTAGATTTATCCAAGATATTTTTTATATAAATAAGTTCTTAATGAGGCGCGATTATTAGTTATTTAAATATCCAATCAGATTGATTAGTAAAAATATGAATTCTTAATACCTGAAAAGGATCTACTAAAGATCATTTTTTATTTTAATTTAACTGTGTAAAAACACAAGGGCAGCAAATTCCCATTTTCATGGGGGACCCAAAAATTGCAGTTACAAAAGGTACAATACAAACAGGTACAATACATAAAACATCCACAGTAAGGCAACCCTAAAAAATAACTTTTTGAATAGCTTTTAAATCTGTAAATTAGTTTTATTGTTTAGCATTTATGAATGAACTACGGATGTGTACTGACTGATGCTCATTGATACTTTTCAGCATAACTACAAAACTCCTGACTGTACTTGGCTGGTTCATTTATATAGACTTTCTTGGAATTTTTTTGTGTTTTGCTAGTCTGCTTCTGTTTGTGACTTGTCTACATGAACCAATGTGACAACCGTGATTTATTAAACTTAAGTTTACATACACATAAAGACATATGGAACATAATGAACTGCTCATGGGGTGTGTGTATGTTTTCCAAAAGCATTATTATTTATAAATGGTATTTATTGTGTCATGCATTACCCATTCATCATCGCTTGAAAAGATGTGAAGGTGGTATCTAGCACAACTGGCACTTTAATTGCACCTTGTCACTGAACAAATAAAACAAAACAAAGAAGACACACACCCAGTTTGTGAAAAGGTTTTATTTGCAGCTGAATAATTTTCTTGTGTGCAATCACACTACAGATACCCTCATGTAGTTTCTGTAACAAAAGCATTTCACAATAGGTTATTCTAAATGTAATTATTCTTGACCAGAAACAAATCAAGTGAAATTAACACAGACTATGTTAACAAAAGTGATAAATAGATCGATCAGATTATTTGAATATATACATAGCAAAACATATATGTGTGTGTCCATGTGTCTTGTCTATCTGTCCATCTACCTATCTATCCTGGAATACTGATCTAAATCCATCAAGAAGCTAAACAAATCACTTCACCCCAAGAGCTTTGGGCTCATATCTTTATGTCCTGGCTTTCCCCCAAGTGGGTTTATTCCCTTGTACTCTACACTAAGCAGTTTATTTTTCAAGTTAATAAAGGATGAAAGCCAAGGGGTAATGTTGCAATATACTAAGAAAATGTCAACTATGAAGAAGAAAACAAAAAAAAGTGTGAAAATATGGCGAATAGCGTGCAAATTATGTGCCGCAGAAATTGGTGTTGAGCGCCACAGACGTTCTGCGGCAAATGAGAACCCTGCTGCAGAACTTTGCTCCGATGTGCCGCAGAAAAATCAGGGCCCTGCTTTTGTCACAGCTCATCGCTGGTTCAAAAGGAGGAAGCGTAAACTTCTCCAACACAAAATTCAAATCCCAGGGTGGGGTAGGGTTATGAATGGGAGGTTTTAGGTGGAGGATCCCCTTCAAGAATGTCTTAGAGACCTCTAACTGAGCCATGGTTTTCCCCTCCACCGGCATGTGGTAGGCCGAAATGGCTGACAAGCGGACCTTAAGGGACAAGTACGACAGACCCAGACAGGTGAAGGAGGTACTCCATGATCTGAGGAGCACAGCAAGTAAAGGGATCTCTTTAGAAGCCGCACAAATGGAAAACGCTTCCATTTCTAGCAGCAAGGTGGATCTAGTGGATGGTTTTCTGGCTTCCACCAGGACCTGAGCGACCTTATGAGAGACCCCAAAGCGAGTTCTGATTATGTCTGAAGGAGCCACGCATGAAGATGCAAAGTCCTGAGTCCTGGATGTACCAGCCTGCCTTGATCATGAGTCAACAGGTCATGTTTGAGAGGTAAAGGAATTGGAGATTCCACTGAGAGCTGTTGCAGTAGTGGAAACCAAATTTGCCTCAGCCAGATAGGAGCCACTAGAAACATTTGAGCACTCTCTCTGTAACTTGAGAAGTACCCTCTGAAGAATGGGAAAGGGAGGGAAGGCATACAAGAACTTCCCTGTCTAACAGAGACGACGTGTCGTGCCAGAAAGCTCCTGGCTCTGGAATGAGCTAGCAAAATCTGTGAAGTTTTGCATTGGATGGGGAGGCGAACAGATCTATTTCTGGATGACCCCACCCCTGGAATAGTGTGTCTGCTATCTCCTGACTTAATTCCCATTCCTAAGCGAGGGACGACGTCCAGAGGCTGTCCGCCAGGATGTTGTGAACACCTGGAACGTGCACGGCTGTGAGAAACAGGTCATGCTGGACTGCCCAATTCCACATCCGCATTGCCTCCCTGCATAGGGGGTACGATTGGGTGCCTCCCTGTTTGTTGATGTACCAGACTACCAACATACTGTCTGGATTAGCAGTGTTCCCCTCGAAAGGATGGCCTGAAAAGCCTGAAGAGTGTAAAGTTCCGCCCTCATCTCCAGAATATTGATGTGTAAGGACATCTCTGGTTGGGACCACGAACCCTGGATTTGATGGTCCCCCAAGTGTGCTCCCCAACCCAGGCAATAAGCATCTGTGGTGAGGGTCCATAGGCAGGGAAACGTCAGAATGGAAGTCCCTTGGCCAAACTGTGAGGGTCTAGCCACCATTGTAGATCCCTCTGAACTGCGGTGGAGACCAGAATAGGGTGATCCAATACGTCCAAGCGCTGATCCCATTGGACCCGCAAGCATATCAACGCTCTGACCGGAAGAGATCTGGATGAGATCACCAGAGTGACTTGTTCCTGGAGAGTCTCCACTCTGTCCGAGGGAGAAAGGCTCTGCACTGGACCGTATCCATAACCACCCTATAAACTGTAGGTTCTGAGAGGGGTTAAAGATGACAGAGAAATTGACCGTGATCCCCAGTGGTAGAAAAGGCCCAGGGTGATTGAGAGCGAGTCCAGAAGGCTGTTCCTGGATGGAGCTGAAACTACTGAATCGTCCAGATATGAGGAACACTGTTATACCCTGGCTGTAATGTTGTTGCCACCACTGCTAGGCACTTAGTAAAAACCCTGGATGCCGAGGACAGGCCAAGGGGACAGCTGTGAACTTAAAGTGTTCCCTGGAAACAAAACCTCAGGAAATGGCAGTGGCCTGGGAAGACTGGGATATGCAGGTAAGCATCCTGCAGGTCAGGCACAGAGCCACCAATTCTGCTGTAGAAGGGGCAGGAGGCTCTGAACAGTCAACATGAGAACCTCTTGTACTCGATGAAGAGGTTCAGACTGCTGAGGTCCACCATCTCCTTTGGGACCAGGAAGAAGTAGGAATAAAACCCCTTTGTCCTCTGGGCAGCAGGCACGGTTAGATTGTGGCCTTTGGTACCAGAGTCCAGATCTCCTCCCTCTACCAATGGGGCTTTGTGCAGGGAGTAGTGTGAGCGACAGGAGGAGAGTCTGGAGGGAGCTCTAGGAACTCTAGCGTGTCCTTGCGATATGAGCAGAAGTACCCACATGTCTAGGTGATGCCCTCCCATTCCTGGATGTGACTGGCAAATCTTCCCCCACTGGCTGCACACTTTGTAGTGGAGGGAGGGAAGACTGGGCGAGTCAGAAGGCAGAGGGCCGGGGGGTCCCGCCTGCAGGTCTCTGGGTTTTGGCAGTCGGTGGAGAGGAAAAGGAAGAGCCAGTGGCTTGCCTTTTGTTTTGTTTCTTGGGGGCCGCTTGCTTGCCTTGGCGCCAAAAGGGCTGCTTCTTGGGGTACCAACTCTGTACATAGACTGGACCGACCTAAAGCCTGACCACTGTCTTGGAGGCCGTGCTCAAGTTCTTGGTATCCCTCAAAGAGGACCGATCACCTAAAGGGAGGCGTCCAATATGGCTGCCTGGACGTCTGAAGCGAGACCAGAAATCCACAGCCAAGTGTGCCTTCTGAGGCTAATGGCCATAGCCGAGGAGCAGGCTACAGAATCGTAGGTTGCCCTGAGAGCATGCCTACAGGAAATTTTGGAAAACAAAGAGATCCTTAGAGATTTCAGTTTTCAGGTCAGAATCCTCCAGAGATGGAATCTTATCTTCCAACTTGGCCAAATGGCTTTTGAAAAGACACCATCTGTACCACAAAAGTCAACGAGCATAGGGCACAGGTGGCCAAGGAATAGACCTTTTTGCTGTACTGCTCCATCTGTCTGGACTCCTTGTCCGGGTGAGACATACTCGTGTGCTTGGGCTTAGCTGAGTGATCATGAGTGGCAGTATTTATCACTGAATCTGCCTTAGGATGCAAGTCCAAGAAGGGAACTCCTTCAGGGAAGCGATATATCCTCTCTGCCTTTTAAGGGACAGCAGGGATGGAGTGTGGCAGTTTCCAAATAGTGAACATAAGGTCCTCATGAGGAGCTATCTAGCGAGAACTGGGACGGTGCTGGCAGTCTCTAGAGTGAGATGCTCTGCTAGGCATTGGTGCATAGGGTCCAAATCCTCTGCATGCTAACCACTGGCCTACTGAATAATGCTAAGGAGTTCCGTAAATGAAGGGCCCTCTGGAGGGGACTTAGGAGACTCTGCTCCTAGGATGACGGGAGGAGAGGAGAGGATAGCTTGTTAGATGATGATCTGGACGTATCCTCATCCGAGTTGAGTGGCTCCTCACCCTCTAGACACTCAGAAGTCTGAAAGAGGAATGTCCTGAGAGGCAGTACCCGAGACATGCACCGTATGCCGAGGGGCAGGAAAAGGGGGGTCGGGGTACTACCACTGAACTAAGGAACCTACTTTCCAGGTCTGAAAAGAGCTGGGACCTCTCATTGTTTCCACAATGACTATCATCGCTTGGAAGTCCGGTTGTGGAGGAGGAGGAGGTGAGTTAGATGGGGGCAAATAAAAATGAGCTCCTGAACCCACAAAATGAGAAGGGGGGTACCCCTGATAATATGGGTATCCCTGGTGGTATCCAGAGAAGTAGTCCTGGGAGTAATGGGGCATCGACGGACCCAACAGTGGATAGTGGAATGCCTGGTGTCCAGAAAATGTCTGGGCGGTAGGTCTTGACCCAAGGGCCTGGATGGACCCACGATAGATACCCGTCACAACAGTTACGTCAGGGTAACCAGCGAAAAAAGGAACAAATGTCGGAGTTCTAATGTGAGATTAGCGATGTGAGCCCTAAGGAAGTCAGACCCTGTGCGAGAGGCCTCTCTATAGGTCCTGACACAAGGTACCCGATGGTGCTGCAGGCGATGAGGAGGGCAGCAGACGTGAGGTGACCAGATGTCAGAGTAGCTGTCAAAGGGTGGGGATCCCGGGGCCTGAGGAACCACCAAAGTGGGCAGGAAAGAACCACTCTACACACCCATCTTCCTCCTCTGTTCCAGGTGTAGGCTACTTGAGGGGCATGAGAAACCACTGGGGTAGGAAGTTTCCTCTAGCCAGGAAAAGAGCCCGTGGAGGTCTGACTGGAAGTCACGTTAACTCTGCCGGACGTCGGGTGGGACAGCGTGAGCCCCTGATGGAAGAGCAATGCCTGGGTGGTGGGTGGGATAGCCAACTTACCAGGCGAAACAGCCGACCGGGTGGAGGAAGGTGGAACACTCGATTGGCTTATTGGTCGGCCAGGAGGACCCAGACTGCTTTAAAGCAGGGTACAACTTACTGGCAGCAGGCGGGCCCCAGAGGAGCAGGGTCTGACTTTCCGGCAAGTACTAGGTGTTCACAAAATGAGCCAGCGGTTGACTTACCGGTGGTGATGAGTTGAAAAACCAGCGACACTGGAGGTAGTCCTGGAAGCTGCCTGGATCACACAGGTGGGTGGCAGGAAATACAGGTTACTCACCTGTAACAGGAGTTCTAGGAATGGTATATGTTGTTCATCCACCTCATTGGCAGTATCCTTGCCGCTTTAAATCTTGCGGAAGGTCTTCAAGCTTGCTCCTCCCACCCACCGGTGGTATAACTCGGCTCCCCCCATGGCGCCAGATCTGGCCCGCTGGAAGCTCAGGTTGTCCGTCAGGCCGGGAGTCGGATGGTCATTGTGGATGAACAACATATACCATTCCTAGAACTCCTGTTACAGGTGAGTAACCTGTATTTCTAGGGACATGGATATGTTGTTCATCCACACTCATTGGCAGACTCCTAGCAGTTCTCCGGAGGGAGGAGGCAAGGCATACACCCCAAATACTTGGGAAAGAGAGACTGGAGAGCAAGGGGCCCCAAAACCCGCATCCCGGCGTGACTCAAGGTCGATGTGGTAATGGGTAATGAAGGTGTTTGCTGACTTCCAGGTAGCAGCCCTGCAGATTTCCTGGATAGGGGCGTCCTAGAAGCAGACACCGCTGTACAAGTATGTACAAAGGTCAACATAGTAATACATAGTTACACAAGAAAAAGTAGTAAGAGACACCCGGTGGGTGGGAGGAGCCAACTTGAAGACCTTCGGCAAGATTTAAAGCGGCAAGGAACCTGCCAGTAAGTGTGGACTGAACAACATATCCAAGTCCCTAGGAATTGGGCAGTTTTGAGTTATATGGGGATGCGAAGAGGTCCAACTCTGGTGTACTCCATCTGTGAAACAGATCCTCTACTACCTCCTGGAGTAGTTCCCACTCGTGGACTCTGGCCTGAGAGCGACTCAGGCTGTCTGCGATGACGTTGTCCACTCCTGGGACATGAACAGCAAAGAGGTTTGCGCCGTGTTGTAGAACCCAATCCCACACCCTCATGGCCTCCCTGCAAAGCGGGTAGGAATGGGTGCCTCCTTGTTTGTTGAGATACTACATCACCGCGGTATTGTCGGTTTGTAACAGGAGAGTACCCGGTGGGATCTCCGACTGGAAAGCCTGCAGGCCGTAAAGAACTGCTCTCATTTCCAGGATATTTATGTGGAGATGAGCTTCTTGGGCTGTCCATAGGCCCTGTGACCGGACACCGTCGAGGTGTGCTACCCACCCAAGCCCTAAGGCATCTGTGGAGAGCGTCACAATCAGAGACGGCGCGATGAAGGGGATACCCGCTAATCGATTCTTTGAATCTAGCCACTATTGCCAATCCCGGATTGCGACATTCGTGATCCGAATTGGAAGCTTCAGATGGTCTTGCTTCTGATCCCATTCGACCCGTAACATCCACTGGGTCACCCGCATGTGGACACGGGCTAGCTGGACTGTTGCAATGGCCGCAGCCATATGTCCGAGTAGGCAAAGGACCAGTCTGGCTGGGACAGTCCTCTTTGCCAGAAAGTCCCTGATGAGGGATCCGATGTGTTCCACTTGGTACCGGGGTTGAAAAGCTTTCCCCTGGATGGTGTCCAGAACTGCGCCTATGAAATGCAGAATCTGTGAGCGGAACCAAGCGTGACTTCTCCTGATTGATAATGATGCCCAGCGTCTCGAACAGAGACTGAGTACAATGAATGGCAGACATCAGGGCCTCCCAGAGGCGCCATGAAAGCCAGTCATCCAGGTAGGGGAACAGTGGCCTTGTCTCCTCAGAGCCACCGCTACAACAGCCATACACTCGAGGTGCCGATGACAGTCCAAAGAGAGGCTCAGAACTGATAATGGTGACCTTGAAATTTGAAGCGCAAGAACTTCCCTGCGCTGAGAGCGATGGGTATGTGCACGAAGCATCCTGCATGTCCAAAGGCGCTAGGAAGCGCTCTGCTTGAGCATGGGTATCAGACCTGGAAGGGTCACCATGTGGAAGCGTCTGTAGAGGACCGAAGCATTGAGGTCGCTGAGATCCAGTACTGGACAGAGGTCCCCTGTCTTCTTGGGAACCAGAAAGAAGTGAGAATAGTAACCTGCACACCTCTGGTTCCGCGGCATGTGCTCAATAGCTTCTTTTCCGAGAAGCACGAGCACCTCCTGTATGGAGCAGGCGTGCTGACCGAATAACGGGAAAGCAGGGAGGTCTTGACAGTGGGTGGTGGAGAAATTGATGAAGTGACCTCTCTTGACCATTTGAAGAACCCACTGGTCGGCGGTGTCGACTGCCACCCTGAAAAGTGGCGGCGTCGACCCCGACCTTTTGTGCCGTTGATCCAGAGGAGGGGGCAGGAAGGAGTCATGCTGTGGCAGCTGGTTCCTGTAGGCTGGGCGGTTTGGTGTAACACTGGCCTCTGCCTGGGGAAGATTTAGCCTGGGCTTTACAATGGAAAGTGCCCCTTTGTTGCTGGCCGGAACGTGGCTGCTGCCATTGTTACCGGCTGCAAAAGCGGTTCTGGTTCCTATGAAAGGAACCAGGTCTTGATCTGTACATGGCTTGTACGGATCTAACTGCCTTCTCGGCGTCCTGAAGCTTGGTGATAACCTTCTCCGAGTTCACCAAACAGGACTTCGCCATTGTATGGGACATCAAGAATGTTTTTCTGTACTTCTGGGGTGAAGCCAGAGACATGGAGCCAGGAGTGTCTCCGGAGACAGACGCCTAAAGCTGCAGCTCTGGCAGAAGAGTCCGCAGAATCATATGTGGCTCGTAGCACTTGGGTTCCCACATCAGGCCCTGTGCGGAGGGGGTTTAGGAGCTCCGCCTTCTGATCACCATCTGGTAATTTTTCAACAAGGTCCTGACCCTGTTCCCACAGGGTGTTCTGAAACTGAACTATGTGAGATAGGTAGTTCAGGGACCTGATGGAGCATGCAGCAGCTGCATACATGCGCCTCCCCAGGGCATCCAACTGTTTGGAGCTGTGTGCTCATATGCTGCGGTCGTTGGGACCGGTCATGAGAGGCCGTAATGACCAGGGAGTCAGCCAGAGGTTGTTGTGCCAAGTACTGGTCCTCTTTCTGGGCCTTGTACAGGCAGTCAGCTTTCTTCAGCACAATGGGGGTGGAGTGCAGACGCTTCCACGCAGCCTTGGTGACAACCGCGAAAGTGTCCACCAAGGGTGGCACTACCACAGGCTTAGGATCTTTCTGCTGAAAGTAACGGGCAAGGCGCTGTCTCTCGGGGTCGAGATCTTCCGAATCCCATCCCATGTTCTCCTGGATATGCCTCATAATCTCAGAGAAGGAGGGATCATCCGGAGGTGACTTGGGTAGGTCTTGTGGGTCAGGCGATGGGATGCTGAGCGGAGAAGGAGACCTGGAGGTTTCAGAGGTATCCGATCTAGAATCCTCCCGACGGAGTGTATCGTAGACATCTGGGTCGCTTGGGGCTGGGAGACCCTGAGGGAGATCTTGAGGGAGGCCTTCTCCGTTCCTTAGATCTTCCCCTAGGAGGTGGAGTGTGCTCCGTAGGGGTTGGTGGTCGTCCTGCTGGCCCCTGTGGTGGAGGAGGGGGAGTAGGAGGTGAAGGAGTAGGAGGAGGAGGTTTTACAGGGATCACATCTTTCCGGATTGTGTCCCACCAGAAAGTGAAGAGATCCTTGACCTCTTGGATATTCATGCCCGACGATGGGCCTGGCGCCTGGTGGTCTGTCGCCAAGGTCAGGCGTCGGGTCCATGAAATGTCTCGGGATGGGCGAAGGTTCCTTGGAAGCCAGCGTCCTCTGTATCGCCTGCCTGGTCCTCAGGCAATGTAGGTGTCCTTTCTCCGTAGGAGTCCTGGCGACCCGGTGTCCACTGGTGGCGGGGCAGTCTTCGGCTCCAGCAGTGTGAGGCCGGCGTCGGCCGCTTGGCAGGACGTCTTTGGGTCTGGCGAACACCTAGCCGACATCTCATGTTTGGCCGATGTCCCTGGCTCCGGCGAACGCCTGGCCGACTTCGGGTGTTTGGCCGACGACGGTCCGTCATCCGCTTCAGGGACGTCAGGTCTTTTGTCTTCCTGGGTGGGGGATCCGGACCCCTGGGAGACCGATCTGGAGTCGGGGTCCCGGCGTCTGACAGAAGAGGAAGACTTAGTCTGGTGACTGTCAGAAGACTTCGATGAGGCCCAGGAGGGAGTGGAGGAAGCCGAAGGCCTGGAAGTCTTTATGGGGTGAAGTGAAGCCGAAGAACCGCCTGTAGCCTTAACCTTGACCGGAGGGGGCTGAGAACGAGCCCTGGAGGAGAGCGGTCAGAGCGTGTGGAGCCTGAGCTACGCGAGTCCAAGGCCCGGTTAGGGGATCTGGACCTTGCCTTCTCCCGGTACTTGTCCCGGTGTTTGTGGGCTTTTGAGGAAGATTCACCTCTGGAGGAAGGTTCCTTATCCATTCTGCGAAGTTTTTCTTCCAAAAGGTACCCCTGAAGTGCCTTCTGATGGCAGATCCTGGTGTGGCTGTTTAACCCCTGACAGGAGCAGGCCTTGGTGTCAAGGTCCGGGCCTAAGCACCACAGGCAGGACGAGTGAGGATCCTTGAAGGGGATCTGTTTGCCGCAGGCACACTTGGAAGGGTGTCCCTCTGAAGAAGGAGTTGGAGATGCCGACATTAGTTTGGTAAAACTATTGTGAGAAGTTCTTAGTCGTTATGCGCTAGAGTAGGACTGTGAGGCTGATGCTGGTGAGCCGACGGCGGAAAAAGAACTGGGGATTTTGGGGGACAGCCCCCTTATGTACTATGCCTGACGTCGGGGGCAAGACCGACATCGGGGGCGGTCCCCGCTGAATACTGCTAGCTAGAAAACTTCCGTGGGGTCCTGGCGTCTGCTGGCTTCAGTCCTAATGGTGTAACCTGCTGCAAGAGCTGTTTCTCGAAGTAAGATCTGTTCAGTCACAGGTTTCAGCTTTGAAAAATTGTTGCTTTTGAGACCAGCGACCTATAAGGAGGCTTGCAGGTGTCACATCCTGTACCTGAACCCTGGGACCACTGCAGGCATTGAAGCCATGTGTCCCAATAGTTTGAGGAAATGTCAATGTTACGTGAATTGCTTAGGACCATATCATACTCTGAACAAGTGAGGGTTAATGATTCAAAAACTCCTTCAAGCACCTGCTGGCTGGTCTCGATGTCCCTGGATGAAGGAATCTTCCATTGAGGGACAGCTTGAATTCTCACCTGTGGAAGGAAGGCATATCCTTCCTGGATGCTGGAAGGGTCCCAGGTGAGACTTTGTTTAGAGTTACCAGGAAACCCAGAGACTCTGGGGTAAGCCCTGTTAAGGGAAAAAGACTCCTTGACCTGACAAGGAGACTTTGGCACTATGAGCCAATCGGCCAAATAGGTGTAGCTAGAGACGCCCAGATTCCTGAGATGTGCTGCTACCATTGCCAGGCACTTTGCAAAGATTCTTTGGGGCCAAGGAAGACCGAAGTGCCGCAGTGAGCCCGTACGTGAGACCTCACCATGAGTGTATGGAAAAACAGGAGCCCTTTAGGACCAGGGAGGCTAGCCAGTCTCCCTACTGTAAAGACTGTATGACTAGTAACAGAGTGACCATCTTGAATTTGTGTTTTAACAGCAAGGTAGGTCGCCTTCCCCAGTTGCCTTTTGTGTCAGAAAATACCTGAAGTAGAGGCCCTTTCCCTTTTCGTGGGCTGGGACCCTCTCCACCACTCACAGAGCTAGAAGATTTTTACCTCACACTCCCAACAGTAACACCTGTGTTGGGGATAGAGTCTTAGACACCTGGGTACACTTGAGGTCTGCCTACACTAATGTCAGGGCTCAGACTGTGAAGCTGCTGGATGGGTAGAGGTGGCCACCTTTAGCCCCTTCTGTCCCTCCCTCTGAAAGCACCGCTGTACTGAAAGAAGGGGGTAGCTGGGAAAATAACCTCTGCCCCCACTGCCCTCGGAAGGAATTTCAGCGGGGTAGGAGGTCTTGTTGCAGTTAGACGTTCTGGAATCGAACAGTATGATATGATCACAGGGAAAGTCCATGGCCTAAAACTAGGAGTCTGAGGGCAGACCAGTAGTTCTAAGCCATACAAAGCACCTCAGATCGATGGCATAGGCCATGCTCTGGAGGTGGCATCCTTGTTATCTGCCCTGTGGAATTGGTACTACACTTTTTCCAGGGCAAGTGTGCCGTTTTCACAGGCTCCTGCACCCTAGAACCAGAATAGAATTCCGCAGTGCGTTTTTGATATTCGGCCATAAAAGCCATGAGGAAAAACTGTTAACAAGCATCTGTGGTTAGCTATGAAATCTATTTTCTGGAGTCCTTTTCCGGGGGGTAAGGAGGACAAGGAGACCCCCAGCTTTCTCGCAAGCTGCACTATACTCACATGACTGGGATGTACAGACAAGCCCTCAGCATTGTTGCAAACAACTGATATATTTATTTATTATCATTTCCAGCCCGCTTGCCAACCCCTGCCACAGAAGTGGGGGTTTGAAGCAGTTTTGAGATATTTTTTTCATTATAGATGGGCACAAAGAAGTGGAAGACCTTTCATCTCCCTATAATTTTTTCATCCTCATCTTCACCTTGGTTGGACTCCTGAGAAGAGAGTTCCAGGGTGTCTAATATGTTTTGGATCAATGCAAGCGTAGAGGGAGAACCCGCTTGGTTAGCCGAGGTAGCTCCAAGGAGAGGGTAGTGGACATACAAGGTTTTAGGCCCTCCCAAGTCATGTCAGGGGCATCATAAAAAATATTCATATCATCTGCATCACCCTCACAGTCTCTGGAGCGAGAACTGTGGAAGTGTTTTTAGCAGCCCCTGTAAGCAGGGGCATTATTCATCATCACCTGTATCACCTTCATAGTCTGCGAGAAAGAGAACTGTGGAAAAGTGTATACTAACCCCTGTAAAAACATAAACCCCATCTTTGTACTATACTTTTGCCAAATTTTGCACAGTAGGGACCTGCGAAAAGAGTGCTGAATATGCTTTGTTTTTTTCTTTATTCTTTTAAGCTGCCTGTTGCTCACTATTGGCTTTCCCAGGAGGAACAGAAGCATTTTTGTCTTGACAGAGTTTTCTTTTTAGCCACTTAATCAGCAGCTTGATCAAGCTTCCTTTTTTTTTTTTTTAAATCACTTTTATTATTTTTTAATTTGTGGGGGTTCATCAGCTCCTTTAGAAGTTTATTTTCTGGCTGGGTTCTGGATGCTTCATCAGCACCCCTGCTTACATTTTTATTGTAGATGGCCCCTCATCGGTAGCTTTTGATTTTTCCTCAGCCACAAATATTGATCAAGTCCTCTTTGCTCTGTGCCAATTATGCAAAGAGAACCCGAGATCTGGACCAACAACTGAGTACAGGTTTCTGTGAAATGCCACGAGGCCAGTCCTGCCACAGTTTAATAAACTCTGTCTATTTTATAATCCAATAGGTTGCCTTGCAGTCGAACCTACAAGGTCTGAGGTAAAAAATATGGCAAAAGACAAGAATTCAATGGTTCCTTCACGAATAAAGAACCGTCGAAATTAAGCATCTGCGTTAAAAAACTAATTTAAGCAGATGTTGTAAAAATAACACAGTTGCAGGAAAAATATTGCAATTGCGCAAAAAAAACACAACAGAGATCCCAGCTGTAGACTGGCTTCAATATAGGGGTGTCTGAAAAGTACAGTTACGCAAGAACTTACCGTAACAGTAGATCTTCGAGAGAGGCTCTTGCAGTAGATAATTACATATAGGACTGATGCTGGCTGGCGGCAGGACCCCATGGAAAAATTTCTAGCTAGCAGTCCCTGGTGGGGACCGCTTCCACTCAGGTGACCGAGCGCCATATGACGTCCGGTATAAAGGAAGCGGTCCCGACGCCTTCCAGTTCTTTCCCGCCACAGGCCCAGACGAGAGAAGCAGATATTTCCCTCAATGGAAAAGGAGCTGAAAAAGCCTAGGGGGATGGAGGGCGGGAAGGTATTACCTACTGCAAGAGCCTCTCTCGAAGATCTACTGTTACGGTAAGTTCTTACGTAACTGTACTAACTTACTTCGAGAGGGCTCTTGCAGTAGGTAATTACATATAGGACAGAATCCCAAGCAGTCTGGAACAAATGAAAAGGCACCGGGAGGAGGAACTACTCCAATAGGTAGTAAGAAAGCTTGCAAACCTCAAGAAAGGAGGCCCTGCAAGACCGCTAACCCGAAGCCTGCTCTACGGTGAGAGGCAATGTCCAAACTGTAATGTTTAGTAAATGTATGGACAGAAGTCCAAGTCGCGGCAGCACAGATGTCTGCCGCAGACACGTTCTTGAAACAAGCTGCAGAGGCGGCAACTCCACGAGTGGAGTGACCTCTGACTTGACCCGGGAGGGTCTTGTTGTACTTGTCATAACAGAAAGTGATGCAATGGGCCAACCATTTTGATAGGTATTGCTTAGAGACAGCATTGCCTTCTCTTTTGTGAGCGAAAGAGACGAACAACTGATCAGTCTTTCTGAGATCCTTCGTCCTATCGGTGTAGTATCTCAGAATCCTGTGAACATCCATGGTATGGAGCAGGTATTCCCCTTGATTGGAGTACTGCATGAAGAAAGCAGGTAATTCAATAGACTGATTTAAGGTAGATTCCGCTACCACCTTCGGAAGAAACTTAGGATTCGTGCGAAGAGCTACTCGTTTCTTGTGAAAAATCAAATAAGGGATTTTGCACATCAGGGCCTGGAGCTCAGAAATTCTACGAGCAGAAGTAATGGCCACCAAGAAGAGCGCCTTCCACGATAAAACTTCAAGTTCGTGGAAGCCGAGGTTCAAAGGGAGGAAGGGTAAGTTTCTCAAGGACAAAGTAAAGTCCCAAGGTGGAGCTGGAGTCCGGACAGGGGGCCTGAGATGAAGGACCCCTCTGAGGAAAGTTTTGGATACCTCCAGCTGGGCAAATGCCTCATCAGTGAAAGGGACATGGTAGGCTGAAATAGCCGCCATATGGACTTTCAAAGAGGAGTGACTGAGACCCAGATCGAAAAGATGACGCATGTACTCAAGCAGAATGGTGACAGGACATGAAAAGGGCTCCACGTTCTTGGACGCAGCCCAGATAGAAAATCTTTTCCATTTCATGGCATAGGTGGACCTAGTGGAGGGTTTTCTAGCCTCCACCAGAATCTCGGCCACCTTAGGAGAAACGCCAAAACGAGATTGAGCTAGGTCTGCAGGAGCCATGCATGAAGTTGAAGGGACTTGAGTCCCGGATAGACCAGGGTCCCCTGATCCTGGGTCAGCAATCTTGGAGATAACGGAAGAGGAAGAGGAGGAACCTCTGAGTATTGTTGTAGAAGAGAGAACACCAGATTTGCCTGGGCCAGAAAGGAGCGATCAGAATCATTCTCGCTCCTTCTAAAGCAAGCTTCTGCAGCACACGAGGGACCAGAGGAATTGGGGGAAAAGCATAGACGAATCTGTCCTTCCAGCTTAGAGATAAGCGTCACTCCAGAAAGCGCCTCGCTCTGGAGCGAGCGAGCAAAAGATTGGAAGCTTTGCGTTTTGGGAGGAAGCGAACAGGTCTATCTGAGGAGTCCCCCAAATCTGGAAGATGCTTTTTAGAACTTTTTCATCCAATTCCCACTCGTGTGGTAGAGCCGACGAGCGACTTAGTCTGTCTGCCAGGACACTGTCGACTCCCGGAACATGGATCGCCGTGAGGTGAAGGCTGTGAAGCGCTGCCCAATCCCAAACCCTCATCGCTTCCCTGCACAGCGGGTAGGACCGAGTCCCACCCTGCTTGTTGATGTACCACACCACGCACATGTTGTCCGTTTGGACAGCTAGGTGACCGGGAAGGATGTATTGGTGAAGGGCCTGGAGAGCATACAGCACTGCTCGACGCTCGAGCACGTTGATGTGGAGAACTATCTCCAACTTTGACCAAGGTCCTGGGTTCGGTGAGGACCCAGATGGGCCTCCCAACCTTCGCCTGAAGCGTCCGTGGTCAGAGTCTGATCGGGGGGGAGGATGAAAGAAGGGGACCCCCCGGGAAAGGTTCTCTCGAACCATCCACCATTGCAAGTCTCTTACCATCGGTGAGGAGATCAGAACCAGATGATCTAGGTCGTCTACTCGTTGATCCCACTGAGATCGAAGAGTCCACAGAGATTCTCATGTGGAGGCGTGCGCGCGGAACCGTTGGGATGACCGCCACCATAAGCCCCAGTAGACGGAGCACTGACCTCGCCGGGACCCTCCTGTGCTCAGATAGGAGAGAAATCTGTGACTGGAGGGAGACCCCCCTGTCCGGAGGCAGAAAGGCCTTGCACAATGTTGTGTCGAGAATTGCCCCGATGAACTGGAGCCTCTGTGAAGGATCCAGGTGAGACTTGGAATGACTGATGGTAATACCCAGGCCAGAGAAAACCTGCTGGAAGAAGGAGAGAAAATGTAGGAGTTCCTCCCTGGACGGGGCCACCAGGAGCCAGTCATCCAGGTAGGGAAAAACCTCAGCTCCCAAAGAACGCAGGTGGGCCGCTACCACCGCCAGGCATTTGGTAAAGACTCGGGGGGCCGAGGAAAGACCAAATGGGAGCGCCCGGAATTGGTAGTGGACCCCTGAACGCAAACCTGAGGTACTTTCGGTGCAAAGGGCAGATGGGGATGTGCAGGTATGCATCCTGCATATCTAGTGCACGAAGCCATTGGCCCGGCCGAAGCAGGGGCAAAAGGGTTTGAAGGGAAAGCATCCTGAATCTCTTGTATTCCACATACAGGTTCAGAGAGCTGAGATCGAGAATAGGTCTGAGATTTCCTGTCTTCTTTGGTACAAGGAAGAAGTGGGAATAGTAACCCGTCCCGTGGAGGTGAGAGGGGACGGGCTCTATAGCCTGCTTTCGCAAGGAGAGCAGAGATTTCTTCCCTGACCAAAGGAAGATGGTCCCTTGAGTAAGAGGAGTTCAGAGGGGGGTGACGTGGAGGTTTCTGTAGAAACTCTATGGAGTGCCCCTCTGCTATGATCTGAAGCACCCATGAATCCGATGTTATCCTCTCCCAACCCGGAAGGTGGAGGGAGAACCTCCTCCCGGTTCCTCCGGGGCGTCCGGAGGCGGTGGGAGAGGGAAGGAGTCAGGTGGTGTGAGGCAGCGCCGCAGCTGGGGCACCCGTTGCTTTTTTGGGCGGCGGGGGCCTGGCAGCTGTGGGGGCCCGACGTTTAGTGGCCCGCCTTCCCTGAGGTTTCGCTTGAGGCCGGCTGCGTCTGCGAAAGGGACGGCGCTGTGGGGGATGGGGACGGTACACTGAATCAACAGATTTAAGGGCCGTCCTTCTCCGAAGTCAGTGATGATGTCCTTGACATCACCACCAAAGCACAGAACCCCTGAAAGGTGCTTCTTGGATCGCTGACTGCACCTCCGGGACCAGACCTGACACACGGAGCCATGCGTGACGCCGAACACTTACGGCGAACGCAGAGCTCCGTCCTGCAGTGTCCACTGCATCGTAGGTCGTCCTCAGAATGTGACGACTGGCCGAACGAGCAGAAAGGACCAGGTCGGCCCACTCCTGCTTGACTTGGGAGTCAGGCAAAGAGTCAATCTTGGATTCCGCCTGGGTAAGGACAGCCTTCTGGTAATCCCCCATATGTGCTACATAGTTCAGGACCTTGATCCCCAGTGTGGAAGAAGCGTAGCTCTTCCTTCCATACTGATCCAGAAGGTGAGATTCCTTATCCGGGGGAGACGAGCTCAAGTGTTTCGGATGTGCTGACCGGCCGTGAGCGGCACTAATCACAACCGAGTCTGCACGGGGGTGAGAGTCTAAAAAGTCTACACCCTCCGGAGCCTGGTATAGCCTGTTTGACTTCCTGGGAAGTGGGGCTAAAGCCGACGGTTGCTTCCAAATAGTGGAAACAAGGTGGGCGTGAGGCTCGATCCAGGGTGGCACTAGAGTAGGAGCCGTAAGGGGCAAGTCCAGATGTTCGGCGAGTTTTACCCGTTGAGGATCTGGTTCTAAGGAATGCCACTGATGGACTTCCTGGATCTTCCTGAGCAACTCCGTGAAGGAAGGATCCTCCGGAGGAGACTTCGGAGGAGTCCTCGGCCGGGGCTTGGACGGAGAGCGTGGTGGCTCGTCGTCTTTCTCGGAACCTCCATCGGAAGCCTCCGAGGAGTCCGAGAGAGAAGGGGAGGAAGAGTCTGAAGCAGAGTAAGACTCCCTAACTCGTCTAGGGGGAGGAACGGGTTCCTTGGGAGGGATCCCAGAAGCAGTGTCCTGCCTCCTCTGGATCCCGAGGGCAAAGCCGGAACCGGAGGTGGAGAGGGAGTGTGCTGCCTGGGCGTACGGGAGCCAGGTGGCACCGCTGAGCGCCTCGACTTCCTGGTGAGCTGAGCCTGGCCTCAGCCCACCGGAGGCAAGAGTCTCCTGAAGATCCACCGGCGGCCTAAGGGGTGGTGGAGGAGGAGAAGGGGGATAACTGTACGAAGGAAATCCGTAGGGAGAATATCCAGAGCCCGGCTGCGGATATACCGGAGCCGGGTATTGCGGCGTCGGGTACAGCGGCGTCGAAGGAGTCGGCGCCGGGTACTGCGGCGAAGAATACTGCGGACCTGGGAAAACCGGCGTCGGATAGGACGGCGGATACCCAGGCACTGGAGGAGCTGCCGGAGCAGACAGCCCAGCCGGGTACTCCACGGGCGGATCAGCCAGGATAGGCCCGTGGGGTGGAGGGCCTGGCGGAAGAGGAATATCCTCGGCCGGGCGCCGATGGGGCCGGTGTCGGAACCGCGCTACGGGCCAGTGTCAGCTTTCTCAGGCGGAGGAGCCAGGGCCGAGCGGCGCAGGGGAGCCACGCCAGATCCGGCTCAGGGAGGGATCGGACGGTAGCCCAGTATCCAGAGTCTGCGCCTCGGTGGATGGAGGAAGAGTCCGCGGGTCGTGGGAGGGGTCTGGGGCTCCCCTGACTGATGAAGGCTGCAGGGAGCCTGGCTCATGACAGACAAAGCAGGGTCTCGCCGTGAGGCTTTCGGGCCCGGCGACGTCGTGGCAGGAGCCGACGGTGGCTTAGGGGCCAGTGTCCGGCGGACGCCAGAGAGGAGCCAACGTCCGACTTGGGGTCCCTCGCTGGAGACGGGCCGAGGATGAGAGGAGGCCGGTCCGGGGGGATACTGCCGGCGCCGCCGGCTCAAGGGTTTGAGCAGCCTTAGCAGCCTTCTCCGCGCATGCTGGAGGAGAGCCGACGTCCGCTTAAGGGAGGTGCCCGGCACCAGTAGGGCGTAGGCCCGCGGCGGTACTGGGGCTAGAGCCTCCTTTGCCCGAGGCACCCAGCGGGCTTGAACGCGAACCAAGTGGCGGGCTAACGCCTCCAAAGCCTTGAGGTCACTACCGGGCGATTTCGGGGAATTCACGTTAACCGCGACCCCAGCCGGAGTCGCGGAAGAGGAGGCCTTCTCCCGGTGCCTTTCTTGTCCCGCTTCCTATGCCCTTCAGGGGAGGTCGACGCCTGCTGAAGTTTCTTCAACTCCTTCTGCATCACGGACATCATCTTTTTGAGGAGATGGGCTTCGAGGGACTGTTGGCGTCGTCTGCGGGTGGCCGCGTTAAAACGAAGGCAATGCGGACACTTGTCGACCACGTGGTCGGGGCCAAAGCAGAAAAGGCAGAGGGAGTGACCGTCTTTGTGAGGCAGTTGAGCGCCGCACGAGTCGCACTTATTCTTTGAAAGGGACGACATATACCGACATTCACCTGACGACTGGAAGTATAAAATACAAAACTGAAAACTTTCTCGGAAAACCGACTAAGTAACAGGACTGAGCGATAAGAACTTAACCACGAGGCGCTGCACGAGCTGACAGCGGGAAAGAACTGGAAGGCGGGCATCCGGGACCGCCCCTTTATACCGACGTTGTATGATGCTGGTCACCTGACGTGGGGGCGGTCCCCGCCAGGGACTGCTAGCTAGAAATTTTTACGTGGGGTCCTGCCGCCGGACGGCGTCAGTCCTATACGTAAATACCTACTGCAAAAGCCCTCTTGAAGTAAGATAAGATACCGCTAAGGAATGTTCTAGAGAGGAAGTTAGGCCATTGGAAGCGACCCTACTAACTTTATAATATGCCAAAATGACTAACGTGGACCTTTAAGGAGGAGTACTTTAAGCAAGACTCCAAAAGATCCAAACAGTCCATAAAATATTCCAGGACATGCTCTGGAGGGCAACTAAAAGGATCTTTGGAACAAATGAGTAAGTGCTTCAACTTTGCACCGTAGGCTTTCCCGGTAGAAAGCTTTCAAGCTACCAACTGAAACTGGGAGACATGCTGGGATACTTCAAACCTGCCCACATTATCTATTACCTCAGAAGTCATGCCTGGAAATGCAGGGATTGAAGGTTCACATGTACTAGGTGATGCTTGAACTGAGTCAGGATTTCCATCCTTAGGGGAAGGGCAGGTGGCTGTTGGCTTGATATTTGGTGCAGCAATGGGTGCCAGATCTGCCCCGACACTAGAGGTCTGTGAATGACACCAAGCATCAGTGGTGGACACAAGCAATGCCAGCCTCAAATGTTCTGGTTTCCCCAGAGTCCTGTCACCTCCTGCTCTAAGACCAAAGAGTGGGACTCTATGGAGAAGATGGATTCTTGTAAGATATAATGTTCTTTCTCTCCTGGCATAACCATTTAATGTAATGTTTCATCACTATGGTTTAAGCAGATGGATACAAATAAAAGTAAGCTGACACTAGCTGGAGACTTACTGTAATTGCCTCTGTAGTAGTAGAGTTTCTGATTGTCCAGGTGAATGATATCCGTACACACATCATCCAGGAAACTCTGGTCGTGAGACACAATCAGCAGTGTTTTTTTCCAACCTTGCAAATAGCTGAAGAGACAGAGTGGGGGAGAGAGCTAGATTAATCAATATCTGGAGTCAGAAAAGGCCCCGTATATTAGATTAATGCTTATTAACAGACTTCATTTTTATTTCTTATGTTATTCCCCATAGCTGAATCTGCTTCAGCCAATACAGGTTTTTTTTTGGAGGCATGCAAGAGTTCCAATGGATGCAGGGCAGTCTAGCGGAGATCCTTACAATTCACTTTCACTGTTGTAGCCACATCTCCTACTGATGCCATGCCCTTACTTGCAACAGCTTCCTTACTGGATGCTTGGCACACTAATGGAATGCCAGCATCTGAGAAGAGGAACCTCAGTTGAACCCCTCCAGTAAACCCATTTCACCATTACTAATGAGGATGCCAGCTAGGGCAAGTTACAAGTTTGGCAGCTCTTACGGTGAGAGACAGACACCAACCTGAAGTACCCATGAACGCCCTGCAGTCAGTACCCCCATACAACATAACCTAACACATCTTACACTGAGGAAGAGACACTGGCCTGAAGAAGCTGAGTGCTCTCGGTCATCAGTGCCCTCATACATCACACAGTAATTTAAGGTCCGAAGGAACTCTAGATCCATCATATTCTATCACCCCAAACGCCTACGCAGTGCAAACATGCAATTTATAAGATTCCCTACACACACTACTATCCAGGGTACCCCGTGATTCCCCCCAGTAAGCAAAAATTTGCCCAGACTTACCTTAAAAAGCACCTTTATCAGTCTTTTTCACATTGTTCCCCCAAGAACCATGAAGAACCCTTACCTGCCCCAAAGTCAAATGATGCCAAAAACCGCTTTTTTCTATGCCCTTATTTTGAAAAGGAAGGGTTCATATTTTGGCTCTGTGGAGCTGAGCCACCAATCCCTTCCACTTCCTGACACTGTGATCTGCCCATTTTTGTGATGTCACTATATGTAGAGGGCAGGGGCGTGCTTCTTAGACATGAATGGGGCTGTTTTCTTACTCCACTTTTTTCGGTTTAGCTGGTTATCAGGAACAGCAAGACTGCTCAACTAACAAGGGCCTTGTTAGTTGAGCAGTGCCCTGATTTGTTCAATGATGGCCAGCTAAATATGAAAAAACAGACTTTAAAAAACAGCCCCATTCTTATCTACGGTGCACGCCCTCCAGCGCTCTCCATATGTGACAT